>CM031942.1:16596082-17243215 GCA_018703725.1 Brassica juncea | reverse complement strand
AAGCAAAGGAATCACACAAACATTCCCGAGGACTCGAAGAAAGATGATCCAGAATCATCCGAACAGGCAACGATTCAAGACAGCGACAAAGCCTCTGAGTCCACCGCCATAAAAGCAGACAGCTCGACCCCCGCACAAACCGCCGATCCAACCAGCACGATCGGAACGGCAACGCACGGGGAGTAAAAACATTTGCGACAACTATCAGAACTACGAGATGGCTTGATCCTCGAAAGAGGTACGTAGGCAGCTCGTCGAAACCCGGCGAGTTCAGCTATCCCCCTCACCAAAAAGGGGGGGGGGACTGGGTGCATATACTCCAATACTCCCACAAAAACGCGAAAAAATCCGCACATGTACTCGAACTTCTCGAAATTTTTAATAAAATTCTTTCTATCTTTTATGCTCACTTAAACGCATCAACGCTTCGGAAAAACGAAAATCATATCTTCAAAAGAAACGCGAGACGTCGCAACTTCTTAAAAAGATAACAAAACTCGTATCATCCGCAAAAGACAGTCCACCTGCGACTTAAAAATAACTCACGCCCGTCGATTGGCCCCGACGGACGCACACAAGAAACGTTTCACTCAATACAAACTCGTAGTCAGACCTACAAGGTCCCCTTACATCCGACAAGGATATCATAGCGCGCTATACAAGAAACCCAAAATTTTGGTTTAGCGTCTCGGATAAACTCCGAAGATAGCTCGATTCTTTTAACACAAGTCATATAAGCCGGTGACTAGTCGCGGACTTTAAACGAAAAGAATCAGGAAGAAATCACTAACAGGCAAAACGAAAGCCGATCAGTCATCGTACAGCCTTAAAGCTGAGAGTAAGCCTAGGTCTTGCCCTAAACCCAGTCTTGCTAGATCTTGACATCTCACAGACATAGTATCGTATACGAGATCCCAAAACATGTCTCTTACCGCTTACACCTAAAACGCTCGCTAAAAAGTAGCATACGGACCAAGCGACAAAAAAGAGTTGGGATACGAAGTGACTACTCGCATCCTTCCCTCTACACTTGACAAAAGTATAAATCAAAACAAAAGACGAAATCTCGTAAATTTTCATATTCATAAAAGCCGCAAAGACGGCAGGATTCAAAGCCACCAACGGCCAGTCCCAAAACATAAGAATGCAACCTCCAACGGTCGCAGAATAAAACTCTTATAAACGGCCACACACGGCCAAAAAATACGATTCACAAAAGAAAGTCAACATTGAGAAATCCGGATGCGGAAATCCCAAATGAACTAGCAGGCTGGTCCACTTCCTCATTCACGCCTTGAGCATTCCCACCACCCTCGGCGTTCTCATCGGCTCCAGCCTCCACCGTATCCTCGGAAACCTCGATAGGTTCCCATAGTCTCCGGACTCTTTCTTCTACCGGAGGAACCAAGGACTCAGCATGAGCACACTCGGCCATGAAATCCTTCATCTCAGCAATCTCGGAATCGAAGGAGAAATCCGGGTTCTGAGACTTGTAGAGGTTTACGACCGAACCCCGGCACTCGCGGAAATCACCAACAAACTCCTGAGCTTCTTTAAAACATTGAAACTCAGCAGCAAACGATTCCGCCCGTCTCGCCACCTCAGCTGCGACCATCCTTTTTCCTCTCCTTTCCGCCCGAACGAGAGCTCGAGCATGAAGCTCAGCTTGCTTCGGATTCTGCGCCTTTACCTCTTGTCGGAACCGGAAAAGCTCTCGCTCCGATTCTGTGGTCTTGAAGTTAGCAATCCTGGATTTGCGGAAACTCGAGTCAAGCGCCTCGCTAAACACTCGTAGTCCCTGCATAAACTCTAGATCAGCAAGCATGCTTATATACAGATTCGAACGTAAGGTTAAGAAGTTCGAAGGGCCAAACCTCGTTGACACGTTGGGAGCCCTCGGCAAAAATCAGTTGTTTCTCCTCATCCTCCAGCGACTCGTCAGTAACAAACTCCGGAGGAAGGCAATCAAAGAAGTTGTTGGGGAGTGGAAAATCGCTGGCTCCGCCTTTTTCTGTTGGAGCAAAACTAGGGTTTTCTCCCAACGGTGAAGGATCTTCCGAGCCTTCCCCATCCTCGATTTCCTTCCCCTTACGAGATCTCTGTCTACGCCTCCGAGTAGGAACTTCGATGACCGGTTCGGCATCATACGACGGGACAGGATCTCGGGACCGATAAAATCTTACCGCGTCTCGAATCCGTTCGAGGGTGAAGGACTTCCAGAAAAACGGCCTTTGACGAAGAAGATCTCTCTTGACAAAGAGATCACCGTGCAAATGCGCGATAGGGTTGTTCCCTACAAAGCAAAACTTTTTCACTAAAACTCGCACTTCCGAACAGGTGAAATAGACAACAGGGTTTTCATCGTATTACCTCGGTTGAAGTTCCATGCTTGCGGAAATAGATGGAGGCAGCTCTCCTCGACAGACTCACCATCTATTTGGACAAAGAAGAAACGCTCCTGCCACGATTTGGGATTCGAAGTAGTCCCCTGAATCACGGCCATATCCTTCTTAGGCAGCATGGAGTAGTAACCGTCGCTCCCCATCGGTCGAGTGCCCCAAAGACCTTCGAAATCATCGGGACCAAGATCAATCCCGAGTTCATAGCTAGCAATCAGTACGCCAAGCCAACTCTCCAAGGCAGGAACGCTGAGCTGGCTGATCGAAAGTTCGAAGCGGTGAAGCGCACGAACAATGGCACCAGGGATCGGGAACCACATACGGCAGTATGTAAAGAAAGCTTCGTAACATGTAAAGAAACCTTGCAGAGGATTCCTTGCACTCTCGTTGCCAACGGGAATCCGGAATTTGACTCCTTCAGGAGCCTGGTAAAAATCTCGAATAACCTTGAGATATTTACGAGAAACCGAGCTTGGCGCGAAAGGAGCACCAGGCTGCCTCAGAGGTCTCCTCGGAACAGGGATCTCTGACAGTGTTGGGGGCGAACCTACAAGGGCTCGGTAATACGCATTCTTCGTTTCCTCTTCGACCAACTCCTCCTGCTTCACCGTCACATGGGCAGGAGAGTCATCCGAGGATGATTGGGAAGAAGAGTTTCTCTTTGAGGACCTTGAAGACATTGTTCTTAAAGAGAGAGAAAGGATTCTTGAGAGAGAGAGTAAATTTCTTATGATGAAGTAAGAATGAGATTTCTTACTCCATCCTTATAAAGGAGGTAAAATCACTATTTACCCCGACTTTCGGCAAACGATTACGTCTCTACACCTTCCCATACGGCTATACCGCAAGCTAGGATCAGACAGGCACTACGGTTCCTAGCTAGCTGGGGGGCTAACTGTTGGGGTCAAAATCGGTCAATGACGAAATCGTTACCCGAAAGTCCTCGAAGGAAAAGCCAAGCGACGATCAAAGCCAAGAAACGGGTCGTCGCTCGATAAAACTCACGGGAAGACTCGTCCACTCCCATCTGGCGCCAGCGGCGAGGGTCCTGGCGCCCATCCGTGCAATCATCTCATGATCTCGGGCAATGGCGGCATCTTGGTCCCTTGAAACCCATGTCCGGATCGTCCGAGATCTACAATGAGTCTTCCGTAAAGCCTTCCCGATTGTTTAAAAGATTCGTCTTTTACACATCTAAAGCTCGAAGCCTCTCACATTCCCTGAAGACGGAAAGTCTACAAATCCAAGTCCATCGCAAAATCCCGATACTCGAGGAGTCTTGTTGGATTAGAAACGATTATCTCGAAAATCTACGGCTAACAATCTTCCCGAACTCAAAGATTTCCCGCAAACGACTAACGGGGAAAGATCGAACAACAAAAAACCCACAGACAGCAGGATGGCCTGGCGCCGGCGGCACGCGGGACGCGGGCCGGCCTGGCGCCGGCGGCACCCCGGCCTGGCGCCGGCCCCCCGCGGCAACCGTCGGGCAGGCTGGGCCGGCGGACCCCGCCTGCGCCGGCGGCCACCCGGCCTGGCCGCCCCCGCTGCCGCCGGCGGCACGCGGGAGGGTCGCCTGGCGCCAGCGGCACCCGCTGGCGCAGGCGGACGCGGAGCGGCCCGCCTGGCGCGGCGGACCCGGCTCGCGCCGGCGGCAACCGTCATCGCGGCCGGCCTGGCGCCGGCGGGCCGCGGACGAGGGCAGCCTGGCGCCGGCGACCCTGCTGGCGCGGCGGCAACCGTACGCGCGGCCTGGCGCCGGCGGCAACGGCTGGTGCCGGCGGCAACGTTCAAGCGGCCGGCCTGGCGCGGCGCAACGTGGACGCGGGCTGCCTGGCGCCGCGGCACGCGGGACGCGGGCCGGCCTGGGCGGGGACCGGGCGGCAGCTGGGCCGGTGCCCGGGTCGTCGGCCTGCGCCGGCACTCGGGACGCGTGGCTGCACCGGCGGCACGCGGACCGGGTCGGCCTGGCGCCGGCGGTACGCGGGACGCGGGTCGGCCTGGCGCCGGCGGCATCCGTCACGCGGGGCGGCCTGGCGTCGGTCCACGGCCCTCGTCCTGGTCTTGGTCCTATCATTCCCGGTCCGATCCCATCTTAGCTTGTTCGGATCAATCCACGCAAGTTCGGTACGATCACGGTTATTCTAGAACACCAATATCTCGACTATACAAGGAATTGGGGTTCCTTCGGAAACACTGAAACCTTCAAAGACCGTTCTTTCGAAAAACCGTAAAAACGCCTAAATGGCCCAACGTGGCCAAAACGGCCCGCTTACGATTTTCCGAAAAAGAAGGATAACTATGACGGTTTATCTTTATCCTCACATAAGAGATAAATGTCAAGTTTCCAGAAGATAAATGTCAAGTTTTCCAAAGATAAATGTCAAGTTTCCCGATAAACACGAAGATGGACGAAAATGGAAAAAGCCCGATTCAGCCCGCGAGAAGATAGACCGTCTTAAGAGGAGTATATAAGGAGAGCTTTGAGCAAGAAGCAAACCAGATCAAAAAACTTTCAGAACACTTAGCACTTAGAGCGATTTAGCATTCTTTTCTGTTTTCACTAGCGAGCTGCGACTCAACTAGGATAGACTTAGGCGACCAGACTAGCGGACTCCTCGACAGCTCTTACGGCCGATTTCTTTTCTTGTTGTACACGCTCAAACGAGAATTCAGAAATAAGATCTCTTTCGCTCAACTTTTACGATTTCTATTTTCGCAACTTTTATCTCTATTGATTGTTTCGTGTGCGGCCCAGCAGATATCCGGGACCTTCAAGGAAGATCGGGTTAACTCGGTTTTCCTCCACAAATCTTTATCGGAAATTGACGGTGCGAATTTCGGTTCCACAGAGAGAGAGAGAGAGAGAGAGAGAGAGAGAGAGAGAGAGAGAGAGAGAGAGAGAGAGAGAGAGATGAGAGAGAGAGAGAGAGAGAGAGAGAGAGAGAGAGAGAGAGAGAGAGAGAGAGCGAGAGAGAGAGAGAGAAGCGAGAGAGGATAGAGAGCGAAGAGAGACTCTCGAGAGAGAGGCAGAGAAGATCAGCGTGTAGAGAGGCTGCTCTCTGTCTGCAGAGTTTCTGCTCGTGCGCCTCTCTCTCTTCTGCCTCTCTCTCTCTCTCGAGAGAGAGAGAGAGAGAGAGAGGTGTGAAGGAAATTTCTATTTTTGGTGACAAAGCACGTAAATGTTCGATTATTTATGTCGCTGCGTCTCCGTTTCTCGGTCAAGTGATTAGTGAAGAATAAAATTACGAACAATTTTATTTCGCTAATTTCAGTCGCAGATGGTAGCCAAAGTATGATCATTGACCAAGATATCGGAGGAGAAAGGATTTGGAGCCTATGAGTGATCATATTCCAGACGGTGGCGGAGAAGGAACACTCAAAAAATAAGTGGTCACGAGATTCAACTGAAGAGCCACAGAGAAGACAAAGCGGTTCTGCGTCATAACCCCAGGAGATCATACGGTCTAAAGTTGGGTTTCGGTTAAGAACAAAGAGCCACGCAGTAGTTGAGTGTCTTGGAATCGCTCCTTTGTGCCACACTAAGTCAGCCCAAGGCTTCTTAGGTAAATGAGACCTTATAGAGTTCCAGACAAGTTTGGATATAAAAGACATCTGGGCCTTTCCATCAATGAGCCATGAGGGAGAGTCAGCCTGATCTCGAGCTGCCAGAGAAGAGACGAAAGCTGACAGACGAACCTGTTTTTCGGATCTAGCCGGAGGTAGGCGCCAATTTTCACCGTTACGCACCTCCGAAACTAAAGCAAACAGAGGGATACCGAGGCGAGCAGGACCATGTTCACCAAGGAAAGAATACAGAGTACCAAATGGAGTCCAAGGATCCCACCAGAAATATGTAGAGTCTCCCGTCCCAAGAGTTATCCTTAAGAAATTTAGAGCTTTATTTCTGAGCTTTAAGAGTTTCCTAAACATCCAAGAGTAGGCATAATTCTTTTCATTCAGAGCCCAGAAAGGAGAAGAGCTCAAATATCTGCTGCGCATCCATGCCACCCAAATGGAGCCAGCTCTGAAATACAGCATCCAAATAAGCTTCAGGCCACAGGTTTCACTCCAGGTATCAATATTTCGAAGGCCTAAGCCTCCTTCAGATTTGGGGAAGACAATATCAGACCATGCCACTTTAGCGTTAGTATGAACACCAATGGAACCATGCCACAAGAAGGAGCTGCATAAGGAGTTGATAGCCTTTATAACCTTCTTTGGGAGAAAAAAAAGGCGCTGGTCCAATAGCCAATAATTCCAGAAATGACAGTAGACAACATGGTTAGCCTGCCAGCCATAGATAAAGCCCTTGTAGACCAAGAATTCATCTTCTTTTTATTTGTAGAAGCAATGGTTCACAGTCAGCAAAAGACAATTTTTTTGAGCATAAAGGCATCCCCAAATAGCGGACCGGAAGCGCAATAGGAGCAAGGCCGAAGCGAGAAGAGCAGCGCCGAATAAGATCATTCGAGAGTCCAGAGCCAAACAAAGAAGTTTTGCTGATATTAACTGCCATTCCCGACATTTTCTCAAAATCAGACAGAACACTGAAGACACCCGCCAAGGAATCCTCAGAACCCTCAATAAATATAAGCAAATCATCCGCAAAATACAGGTGTGTCAATTGCTGATCCTCACAGTGTTGATGATAGCTAAAACGTCCCTCCATTGCGGCTTTATTCAGCATCAACGAGAGAATATTCATCATGAGCACAAACAGGGTGGGAGAAAGAGGGTCTCCCTGCCTTAAACCTGTTCTGCCTTTGAAATAACCAGATGTGACCCCGTTGATACTCAAAGAGAATCTTGGGGTACAAATACAAGCTCTGATCCAATTTATGAAGATAGGAGGAATATTATAGGCCTGGAGAGTGCTGAGAACGAAGTCCCAACGAACAGAATCGAAAGCTTTGGCTATATCAATCTTTAGAGTAATCTTCAGCACCTCTGAAACGCTGTGATACCCCTGTAAAACCTCAGAAGCCAGCAGAATATTTTCAAGAATTAGTCTGTCCTTCACAAAAGCTGTCTGATTAGGTAACACAAGAGCAGGCAGGGCTGATTTTAGCCTGTTAGCTAGCAACTTTGAAATCAGCTTATACTGGGTATTTAAGCATGCAATGGGCCGGAATTCTCGAATAGTATCTGCACCTGGTCTCTTGGGGAGCAGAACAAGAGAAGTAGAATTCAAGGAAGTGGGCATGAAACCTGTCTCGAAAAAGTCCAAGGTAGAAGAGATGAACTCGGCACCCAATACTGACCAGCTCGCCTTGAAGAATTCCACAAGGAAACCATCTGGACCAGGCGTTTTATTAGTTGGCATTTTCAGAAGGCAAATATAAATTGACTCCGGGGAGAAAGGAAGCTGCATTGAGGAGTAAAGCTCGGCAGAGCAGGGTGAAGTGATAATATCATCCAAGAACTCAGGAAATACCGGGCAGAACGTCCCCTTGATAGAGCATAACATCATCTCAAAATACTCCACAGCAAGAGCATGGACCTCTTCCAACGATGTTGTAACAGATCCCTCATCACGTACCAAATGTTTTACCGCATTGCAGGCATTACGCATAACAGTGACCCTGTGGTAGAAGGGGGTGTTTGAATCACCTTCACCTAACCATCTGATATGAGAGCGCTGTCGAAAGAAACTTTCTTCAGCCAGCCACAAGTAAGAGTAGGTTTCCTTCGCCAAAGACTCTGCCTGAAGATTAGTTGTAGTAGGTTCATTAAGAGCCGCTATTTGAGCCTGTCTAAGAGCATCATCAGCGACGACAACTCTTTTTTCAATGTCACTATAGTTCTCTTTCAGAAGACTCTTCATCGGGCGCTTTAGGCTTTTCAGCTTAAAGCAAAAGTCTCTAAGATTACTCGCCAGGCCACCAGCAAGAACCCAGGCCTCACTGACAACCTTGATGAACTGAGCATTCTTGATTAGAAGATGGTAAAACCTGAAAGGGCGGGTACCAAAAGAAGGTGGGTCCGTGAGCAACTTTATGTAGCCGGGAGTATGATCCGAGAACTCTGGAGCTTCAAAGAAACCATGGCTGGCTGGGAAAGATAGAAGCCAGGAACCATTAACCAAACATCGATCAATTTTCTTACCAATAGGATCAGATGGTCTCTTGTTTGTCCAAGTGAACTTCGGGCCAGAGTAAGGCAGATCAAAGAGACCTAAGTCACCTAGACATTCACCAAACAGACGCATACTTCTAGAAGTACGAGTTATGTTTGGGTTTGAGGTCTCAGTAGGGTGAAGCGTTTCGTTGAAGTCCCCGCAGACAATTCAAGGCTTTGAAGACAGACCAAATGAAGCATTAGTATCTCTTAGAGAAAGCCATAATTCTTCCCGCAGGTCTTGAAAATTAGCTGCATAAACTGCAGTGTAGAAAATCTGAAAACCATTCTCCAGGATAACCTCACAAGTCAGCGACTGAATATCAGTAAAAAGAAGTCTGGCCTTCACCGGGGCCTTGAAAATGAACCAGATTTTACCCAAATCAGAATGTTGATAATTATCCAAAAGTGTCCACTCGGGACCAATAGCCGAAATAATAAGATGCTTGCTTGCTTCACTAACATGCGTTTCCAAAAGCGCCCCAAAAGATACTGATCGACTAGAAAGCCAAGAAGTAAGCGGGCTATGCTTTGAAGTTTCGTTAAGTCCGCGCACGTTCCAAAAAAATGGGTTCGTCATTAAAATTATTGAGAGGGGGTGTGATCATTCTTCTCCTCTGGAGGAAGAATACCACTGCCTAAAGGCGCTGAAGAACCGGAAAACTTGCGTTTCTTTTTCTTCCTATTCGCAGAGGAAGAAGGCGAAGTAGAGTAAACATGGTCTGAAGTGAGAGCCCGAGAGTTGAAAACCACCATTGCAGTAACCGCTTCAGAGGCAGGTTGTTCCGCCTCGGGTAAAGCCAAAGATAGAGAGGCAAACGGATTCGCCGTGGTGAATGATGTTGAAGAAGAGTCCGTAAGAGGAACCTGAGGAGTCTCTAGCAGGGGCGGTAACGCTACCCCTTTCTGAGTCTTATCATGAACAGGCTCCCTATCCCGAGCAGGGGACCAGGACTCTGGCTTATCGGTGCCGGTAGAAGAAGTTGGAGGGACCGATTGTGTTGATGGAGCTGCAGATCCTTCCGGAGCCTCAGACACATTGGAGGGTGGTTTAGGTTGATAATGCTTCTTTTTTGGTTTTGAGCGCCCAGTTTTCCACTCACTCTTCTCTGTTTCCTTGTTAGCAGGGGCAGAGTTATTTTTTCCTTAGCAAAAGCATCCGGACATAGGGAAGCCTTGTGTCCTATCTCATTACAAATAGGACATAAGGGAGGTAACCAAGAAAATGTAACTGAAACAATAAGCACCTTGCCATTATCGCATTCTATCTCCAGTTCTGATGGAAGAGGCTTGGTGAGATCGATGATGATTTTAACATCCGCTGAAGATATACTAACGAAGGGTTTAGAATCCACCACCCGACCAAGAGGTGTGCAAATGAAGCTGAGACCTTCGTGAGTAATCAAATCGAAAGGGACGCCATGAAGCTTTGCCCAGTCCGGAGCTTTATCCAGCGCAGGGGGATTTATGTTGAACTCAGGTTTCCATTCTGTGACAAAAAACGGAGAATCTCCCACCCGCCACAGCTCATGCTCGAGGATCCTTTTCCGGAGAGAGGGAGACGAAATGTGGAAGATGTAAGCATTCTTGACAAGGTGGTGGATGGTAACTCTCTTGTCTTTGCCCCATAGATAATTTAGAACGGCCCAAATTTTCCTATAAGAAGGAGCTTTGCCGTAAAAGATCCCAACAATGTAATCACTATGGATTTCAGCACCTCTTTCAAAGACACTATTGGGAATTTTCACCCGAGGTCTACCTTCCGCAGATATCTCTACCGGAGCAGAAGGCGGTGGGAATTTAGAGGCAGAATTAAGATTTTTTGCCCAGTTAAACTCAGCATTTGAAGGAGTAGCAGAGTTGGAAGGCATCGAAGAAGACGCAGGTCCTGATGGAACTGAGGCATTTAAACCCAAAGGGGTAGTAGATACAGGAACCGTAGCACCGAAGATGGAGCCAACAGAACCAAACGACAAAGATCCGGCAGGTGGGAACACCGGAACCGAACCAGGAGCGACCGAACCAACCGTGGCTGATTCAGAGTGAGGAAAGACAGGAGAAGCCGACACAGAGTGAGTATTGACAGGGAGAGAGGTTCCAGAAGGGAACCCAAGAGGCGGAGGCGGCGGATCTGGGGGACGAACCTCCATCATCGAGAAAATGAGCGGCGGCTAGGGTTTCACTCGATCGCACAAAAGGTCGTTTTTCCGAGAGAGAAAAAGTCTTTTCCAAGAACAAGGAATTTTTCCATAAATGCATTTTGTTGTAGTGAGCATTAGCTCAGTTCAGAATTATAATCTTATTCCCTTGGGCTTGTAATCATCTTTAGATTTCTTGTTAAACTTCTGCTTTCTTTTAATTATTTGCATCAATCTTTGAGCAAAAACATAACAACAAGAGAAAAAAGCAAAAATTACAGAATATCTGAAAAGTTCGGCTCTTTTAATATTCTTTCATTTCCACTTGGTTCAGTTACTTCTAAGATTTTCCATTTTAAATCTACTTTGAGCTCTATACCAGTTACAGTCTATGATTAGGTGACGGTGAGATGCGGGGAAATCGGCTGAACACATGAAATTTTCAACCATTTTGTTCCCACTACGATAAATATATTTATTGAGTTCTTTAAGATATACACACATGTGTATCTATACCAATACAATGTACATGTAACTAAAAATGGATGAACGTGACGGAGCCGAGGTGTTTACTTTAAAGTCTATGTGCCATATACAAACGCCGTTGACATTCAATATTCCACATATGCTAAGTCAACCAAGCAAGTTGAACCAGAACTCAATTCTTCTTCCTAAACAAGCAAGTTCCACACAAAAAATAAGTGACCTCATGTTAAAAAAAAAAACTAAGTGATCAACAGTTCCTTAAATAATTGATCTAATTAGTAAAATATGGGTAGTGGTTATTAAGAAACATGACATCCAAAATAGAATAAAAAGTCAAGCATAATGTATAAAAGACTAGTCAGTGTATTTTGAGATACACTTCCTGAATTTTTGAATAGGCTGATGTAAAAAGAATATATGTAGTAAACTCGGTGAACACCAAAATAAGATAAAGCCAAAATATTTTTGAGTAAAGTACTGCAAAATCTTCTTTTCTTTTTGGAAAGCAAGTAAATCTTCGTTTACGCTAAGAGATCAAAAACGGCATTTTCACTAATTATGGGAGGCATGGGTTCAAAAATTTGTAGACCAAAAAGGTAGCCTATATACAAGACCCGATTAAATAATCGAGCAAGCAATTGGACTGCAAAGTTCTTTTCAAAGAGGGAAAGAAAATACAAATAAAATATGTAGTTCAAGTTTTTCTGATGTTTATTTTGTCGTATTTTCTAATTTCGCAAGGAGTAATTGACGATCTTAGCAGCGCTACCACAAACTTCTGCTGCAACTCAAAAAAAAATCACAGTATTTCGGCATCACCGGGAATAAAGGACCGACAAATGGCAACACGTGACTAGTGTTGACCATTTCTATAGGGCTAAAATAACTCTGTATAATTCCTAAAGATGAGAGAGTTATGAGTTTCGAGATATTTATAATTTTAATCTTGCTTTACTAGCAAAGCAGCTTTGTAACTTCTCCAGTTTCCTGACTCTTCTAGCTAAAGTACTACAAGAAAAATATTTCAATCAGAGTACTCCCTTAGAAATTTAAAGCGCGAGTTTCTCCATAGGATGGATGGCACATTATTATGACAGCCAGACCACTCCTGTTGCAGGGCCTTCGTAGTACAATAGGCTCGTGATGTGACACAGAAGTTTGGAGAGATCCATGAAACCCGGTAATCCCAGCTCGTCCGGCTAGAGGAATTATCCATACCATGGACATATAGATCCTGAAATGCTCGTCTATAACCTGATCCGTAGGGACACAGACGAGTGGGATGTCTCACAACTTCGTCAGTTATACCTATTCAACCCAGCTAGAGAAATAATCCATACCATGGACATAGATCCTAAAATGCTCGTCTATATCCTGATTCGTAGGGACACAAATGAGTGGATGTCTCACTACTTCTTCACTTATTCCAACTCAACGTTCTAACCCATATTCATGGGTTGAAGCCTAGTCAGACTCTCACACTTGATGGTTACATCTGAAACTAAACTAAATCAGGTGTTTATACAGTGAAGTCCAGGTACGAGTTGAGCATAGGTTCTCGCTTGAGAAATTGAAGAAAAAAAACTGGAGACATAACTTATCAAAAAATAAAATTGGAGACACCCTCTTGAAACGAGATATTTCATCGTTAGTTCACTTTATGTGTGTATGATTTAATCTAAGAGAAAATTGCCAATAGAGAACAGAAAAAACACCTTTGTTGTCTCTATGGTATAAACCCATACTAAAATTGTCCCAATAATATAAACTTTTTCATAATCCCAAAAATGACCTTTAATTAATCAAGGATTAAAGATAATTAATATGTTTTATTGTATTTTTAAAGATTAATGAAAAAACTCTTAATTAATATTGTTTGCAGCGTAGCCCATTTATCATCAGCAGAAAAAAACTCCTCTAGTAGTTGCATCTAATACCCAAACACCACATGTTATATAGATATGCATCATAGAACAAGAGTTTGTGAAAATCAAAAGAAAAACTATGGAGAAACCGTAGATTTATGAAGAAGACAAGGGAGAATCGTTTTTCTAATTTTTTGACAATTAAAATCGATCAAAATACGTTTTAGGAAGTTAGAATATTTTTAGGAGATTTTAAGAATATTTCTTTAACTGAAAATTCATTAATTTTCGCAAAAAAACAGGTAAGATTATCCGTAGAAAGAGCCTTCTAACAGTTTAGAACAATGATAAAAATCCTGAATGCAGTTTCTACTTCAAGTAGACGTTAGAGTAGATTGTAGATTTTGCATTCCCGAAACATTAGAATACTTAATAAAAGTAGAATATGCATTCAGAAGGAAAGTGGCTATCTTTACGATTAGTATAATTCACATTCTTCTAATTTAGAAATTTAACAAAAATTAGAAAGAGTGTTCTAAAAAAAGTAGATGACCATGTTTATTCTAGAATTCGTTTTCTACGAACCCATTTTTCGTAGAAGACGCAATCTACTTTTAGTAGAACATATTTCAAAAAAATTATTTATCAAGTTTTTGAACAAAAAAAAATTACCGTCTTGTGTATATGGGTGTTTTATTCATTGTTTATATTTTTAATAACTGATTTACAAAACTATTTATTTTATTAATTTTCAGAAATAAAAAGGGTAAAAAGGAGAAAAAATGACCAAAAATAATTTTATAACAAAGGAAAAACAAGGGTGTTATTTTGTTCCCTTTTGACAATTTTCCCTTAATTTAATTATTTAATTGCTAACATTTTATTTACTAGATATATGAATTTTTTAACCGATGTATATGCTTTAAGTGTCAATGCGCCAAACGCAAAAGGCAAAACATATTTTAGTGAAAATTCAAATTTATTGATCAAATAAAATGTGGTCATTTGCAGGGAAAAACATATTTTCCCAACTTGCATAACATATTAAATGTGATGAGTTAGTTGGTTTTGATACCCTATGCCTTTTTTAAATCACAATTTTTTGAAACCAAAATCCAGATCAAAACCGCTGTGGAAATATTATATGGGCTGGGTAATCTCAAAAAGTCAAGTCAACTAGATATGGGCGTACTTCATTTTGTTCTATATATTACGTTTGTGTGCATGTATCTAATTAAGTTAATAAGCTCGTTGATGATGGCGGCGCTTCTTCATCTCATCACTATCTTCTCTCTCTTAGCCGTAATCCTTTCAATCGCAGAGAGTAAATGAGGACATAAAACTCCCCCTAGTAATTTACTAGCTTTTAATCAATTATTTTTTTAACACTGATCTTTATTTGGGTCTGTTGTATCATTAGGTATAAACATCGACTGTGGATCAACGGGGTCCTACGTAGACTCGAACAATGTAACATGGGTCGGAGATAAAGGCTTAGTCACGACCGGCGAGCCCGTGAAGATTCCAAACGTAGTTATGAAGCCGCTCAACACCCTACGGTACTTCCCAACCGGCCAAACCAACTGCTACACCAACATCCCAGTGGCCAAACGCCAGAAAACACTCGTGAGGACAAAATTTTACTACGAGAACTACGATGGTAACTTTTCCCCGCCATCTTTCGACTTGGTGTATGATGGGAAACACCGCGATTCTGTTAAAATCACCGAGTCTTTGCTCAACAACGAGGAGACATTCTATTACTCGGAGTTGATATTTTCTCCGGGGAATGAGAGTATAAGTGTATGCCTCCTCCGTACGTCTCCATCCGATAACCCTTTTATATCGTCCATTGAGGTTTACAGCTTAGACGACGGAATGTACGCCGATCTTGGTCCCAATGAAGGTCTGATTACCCAACAAAGAACTGCTTGCGGTGCCAAAGAGAGTATAAGGTATACAGAGAGCCTTTAACAAAAACAAAAATGTTTTGGGTTTCTTATATGCCTATTTTTAAAACATGGAGCTCTAAGGTAAATTAACTGTATACATAAAATAATCGTATTCTTAAAACCTATAATTATGTCAGACAGGTAATTTTTTTTAGTAACGTTGTTTTCTAAAAACTGAAGTTTACTAATCGTTCATCTTAGCATATGATTTTAATCATGGTTATATATAATACTTTTAAATATTATATATATGCCTTCCAGTGCTTTTATTAGAATTGTGTTAATTCATTCTTACTTTGATTAAAGGCTATATTGTTAATTTAATAATCTGCCGATTGCCCAAGTGGCGATAGTTGACTACTTGACTTGGTTTTAAGGATCCCTTTGCGAGGAGATTAAGTCCTTGTTACCAAAGTTGGTCCCAACTTGAAAAAAATATTGGCAAAGGCCAGAAACTTCTTTAAATACCGATTTAATTATTGTATCTAATTTTCGTTTTTGAAAACTTCTTTTAGCTACCCGTTAGATCCTTACGGTAGGCCGTGGTACCCGTTAGGCGCCGATGACACATTGGCCGATCTAACGACCTCAGCCCCGTCGATAGACATCACAGGGGCGTCGAACAAGCCGCCAGAGGTTGTTATGTCGAAGGCATCGTCATCATTAGGAGAAATCATAAAACTCTCTAACTTGGCTCTCCCCATAACCGGTGTACCGGTATACTTGGCTCTTTACTTCTCGGAGCCTCAGACTCTAGGTCGGACCCAAAAACGGTCATTCAACGTTTTCTTGGATGAGACCCAAGTGGGTTCCGGTCCCATCATTCCAGTTTTTGGGAAAGCAACTCAAGTTGTTTTGAGAGATGTAGTGGCCACGTCAGGGTCCCAAATAGTATTTCAGTCCACTGGTGACTCTGTTTTGCCACCCATCATTAGCGGTGTGGATCTGTTTTCGATAAGTAACAGCCGTAATGGTGGAGGAGGTGGCGGAAGCCAAAGCAGCGGTGGCGGAAGCCAAAGCAGCGGTGGCGGAAGCCAAAGCAGCGGTGGTAATAATGATTCGGGAGGTTAGTTTTTATTTTTAGTGTGACACCATTTGCGTGAAAGATATTAATATATTTCGTTTGGTATAATGGTAACTAATTAATTAGGTTGTGGAGGAGTGGGAACATAACTACGAAAGTTTTTTATCTTTAATTTTCCCCTTATTTATTTACTGTAATTCATAAATGATCCACACTATTGATAAGAAAAAATCAATTTGCGAGCAGAACTCATCCGTAGTCAAGGGTTTTCACCCGTTTTCATTCGGCAAATAACTCCTCGTTTTAGTAATGGTATAATACATGATTTAATTTTACTATCTTTACACAAAACAACTAACTGGACACCCTTCTATGATGGATATAGGCGGGGCAAAAAGCAGTGGAGGAAAGAAGAAGAAAAACAAATTACCACTCATTTTTGGAGTTACGTTCGCCTCTGCGTTTGCAATTCTCTCCTCAACGTTTGGAGCTATTTTCTTGAGAAAGCGTCAAAATGCTAAGCCACAGTCCAATACCACACCAACTACATCCACAGGTATGTCTATATAGCTGATGACTACGTAGATATTACGGGATTTAAAAATTAGTACAGATGACAAGTAATCGTTACTATCTGTATATTTTCAAGGGAATGGTACAGGCACTGGAATGTCACCTCTAGTTGAGCAGCAATTTGCTAGTGATACAGACCCCTCTTATGTTGTTCAAGATGATCATCATTGACATTGGTTCCTAGTTGTCAACGAACAGCGACATCCATGTGTTTTCATTCTAAATGTACATTTAAAATTTATGATATTTTTTCTTATAAAGAGTATGCTATTTAATTGTTATCCGACCAACAATTGTTATTAAATTCATGTTTTCATCACATTCTCTTTAAGATATGGGAATTATCACTTATTTCACTGATCCAATATGGTTTTCTAATATGTTCTATATACACTAATATGGACCATGAGAGTTACCGGATAGGATAGATCATGATGGTAAAATAATTGCTATGCATGGATGTTGTATAGTACATGTGGAAAGGAAGGAATTAGGTAGTGCATGCAGGAGTTGGTTAAACTTTTTTAATTTAAATATATTTATATGTCATTAATTATTATGAGAAATTTGGCAGTAACCTTTTGTTAAAACATATTGCAAAAAGAAAGAGTCTTCCTCTGCCTTAGCTTCTAGCTGTTATCTAAGTTTAGGCCTGGACACGGATCAGATATCCGGGTTTTTGAAATAATTTGCGTTTTGCTTCATATGACACGGATATCTAATTTTTGATTTGTTTTGCTTCGGTAAAATACGGATATTCGGAAAAACGGATATCCGGAAAATAAATAGATATTTGCGGATATTTACGATACTTACGGATATTTCATCTGCTTGGACTAACACAAATAATCTTTAAAAAATTTGATACAAATTTGTTTTGTAAAATATATTTTTTACATGATATAAAAGATAAAAATTAAAAGAAGTAGCGAATCTACATATTTTGTAACTTTTTAAACTTAGTTAACAATTATAATAACACAAAACTTAAGAAAAGAAATTATTGTCATAAACTTTTTTCTCTTCCTTTTATGTTATACTTTTATGTAAGTAATAATGAGAATAGAATTTACCAAATCATATGTTAGAATAATTATTATAAAATTTTATACATTAAAAACTTTAAATATAATCAAGATATAGATGTATATCCGCTTCCCAAAATTTTAGTATTTGTGATTTGCTTCGATTTTAACGGATATTGAGTTTTAATATTTGTTTTGCTTCAAAAGTTTACGGATATTCGGAATTTTTGGATCGAATCGAAACGAATAACGAATCAAATCAAATTTAATGAATAAAATGCCCAGCCCTATATCAGTTGCCATACATACACATTGTAACGACCCCGAAGTTTTTTTTTATTTCAAAAAAATGGATCTTTTTGTTTTTGAAACATCAAAGAAAATGGATCAAAAAATATTTTTCTACAAATGAATTATTTCTCTAAGTGTGGAAACACTTGATTTCTTTTCTAGAGTGGAAATAAATGTGGTCGAAGGAAGTATTCGATCAGAGAGGAAAAAAATTCAAAACATTTGCTTTCTCTGATCGGGTGGTATTGTCTTGCGTCTTGCTGCTCACATCACATTAGTTTCAAACCAACGAAGATTACAAAGCGGTAAAGTTTTTTTTTCTTTTACAAAGCGGTCAAGTTATTGTTGTTTATTTCTCTGTTCAAATAAAACCTCAGATTGGAAGTGACAAAATTGATTATACTTTCTCTCTCTTTCGCTAGACGACTCTCGAAACTTCTCTAAGAGAATTTCAATCTTCAATCTGTTGATCAATCCCTTGAAAAAATCATTGATTCCAGCATGCAAACAAACGATTTGAATCCTGATCCAAATCAAGAGACCTATCAACTGTTCGATTCGATGAAGGAGATATGGAAAAATCTTCAAAAACTGAAGCTTGGAACATCTAAATCGAAGTGGTCTGTATATGAAGATGCTCAGAAAGAGTTCGAAAAGGATCATCGACTTTGTCTGGTGGTGAAAGAGCTAAATCCGGTTCATCAAAATCCAGTGGGGATCAAGGTGGCATCTGCTGAGGATAGAAGTACTGCAATTTCCCAGTACATAAACATAAAGGATATTGGAGAGAGCTCTGGAACGATGTTAATTGGTACACATCCTCAACAAGTACAGCCTAATGAAACTACTCAACCAGAAAGAAACTTGGTAAGAGAGCAGCAGAACTTGCGTCTAAGTACAAACCAGGAGGGGAACAACTATCACCAAGAAGAACAAGGAACCAAAAGGAAGCAGCCTGAAGAAGGAGCAGAAATGAGTGTGAGACAGTAAGAGGTTGGAGTCAGAACAAGCCCGTCTTCAAATTAATCAAGGCACGGTGGCTCTCAGTGAAGAGCCACCTAAAACTCCGAGAAGATCTTGCACTGGAATTGTCAAGAGTTGGGAAGCCCCTTGACAATTCTCCATCTCCAAGATATCAGGAGAACGTATAAACCTAATATCATGCTTCTCACCGAAACAAAGAATATAGATAGCTTTGTAATGAAGGTAGTTCAGGACCTGGGTTTTCAGCACTCTTTTGTTGTATCGGCTATAGGTAGTAGCAGGGGTTCAGTTATCATGTGGAATGACGGAGTGAAGGTTCGTTTTTTGGGTAACACGACTATAAATAACACTGATATGTACATAGTAGACGGTTGTAATGTTTTTTGCTTGACTTATATATATGGAAATCCAGTGTCAAAGTATAGACAAAGCATTATGGGAGAGACTTATTACTAATGCAGCAGCAGGTCTATATCAGAGCAAGCCAAGACTGATGATAGGAGATTTTAATCACATAAAGGGCAACCATGAAAAGGAAGGTGGTGTCACAAGATCAGAAGCCTCCTTTGCTTTATTCAGGTCAATGATCTCTATCTCAAGGCTTCATGATTTAAAATCTATAGGAGGTTATTTCACATGGAATGGTCATAGATCAAAATATAATATTAGATCAAGAATAGACAGAGCTATGGCTAGTTGTGATTGGTTAGATTTATATCTGAATGCTCATGTGAAAATACTCCCTTGGATAGGCTCTGATCACAGGCCTCTTTTGGTTGATACTGAGAGTATTAAAACCCGCAAGAGAGGAATGTTTAGGAATGACAACCAATGGAGACTCCAGCCTGAAGTTAAAAAGATCATACATGAGGTTTGGAATAATGAATGCTTGTCTATATCTCCTGAAAATTTTTATAAGATGATTGAAAAGTGTAGAGGAGCCTTATCAAAATGGAGAAGCAAAAGCAATGCCAACACAGAGAAGCGTATATGTGAGAGTAAAGCTCAGATTCAGGAGATTTATCAGAGTTTGGATATAGATGTTAATCTTTTGAATAATCTCAAAGCTGAGTTTGTCTTACAGTACAGATTGGAGGAAGAATACTGGCACACAAAGGGTAGAATCCAATGGTTAAGGGCGGGAGACAAGAATACCAAATTTTTCCACGCCAAAACGAAACAAAGAAGAAGCTACAGTAGAATTCTACCTTTGACCGGTGAAGATAGCAAAGAATACACAAAACCGGGTGATATTCACAAGCAAGCAGTGATATACTTTAACCAGCTATATACAAGTGAGGGATGTAATATTGATCGATGTGTTTTGCAAGGTATCCCCAAGGTTATTACAGTAGACATTAACGGAATGCTTACAAGAGAAGTCACAGACCAGGAGATCGAAGCAGCTGCATTTGCCATTAATCAGGATAAATCCCCTGGATCCGATGGGATGAATTCTGGTTTCTTCAAACACCACTATAATATCATAAAAACAGGTGTGATTTCTCATGTCAAGCTCTTCTTTAAGCACTGTTATCTGCATCCAAAAAATCAATCATACCCACATATATGCCTTATCCCTAAAGTTGATTCTCCAACAAATATGAGAGAATACAGGCCAATTAGTCTTTCTAACGTTTCTTATAAAATTATATCTAAAATTCTGGCAGAGAGACTAAAGCCTTTTCTTCACTGTATTCTCTCAGATAATCAAACTGCATTCACACCAGGTAGATTGATAACAGATAACGTGCTTATTGCACATGAGCTGATGCATTCGATGAATACAAAAAATTTGAAGACAAAATTTATGGCACTAAAGCTTGACATTACAAAACCTTTTAATAAGGTTGAATGGGAGTTTTTGATACAGGTTATGAGGCAGATGGGTTTAAATGAGATTTGGTGTAACTTGATATATAAATGCATCTCATCTGTATCCTATTATGTTCTCATCAATGGGGAACCAACATAGATTATTACTCCTCACAGGGGAATTAGACAAGGAGACCTTATTTCACCATATTTATACCTCCTCTGTCCGGAAGCTTTATCACAGTTGTTAAAGCATGCTATTAGTAAAAAAAACAGCTTCATGGATATAAAGCTTCTCGTAGTGGACCAGCTATCTCTCATCTCTTCTTTGCTGATGACTCCTTGGTATTCTGCAGGGCTACAACAGAGGAATGTCAGACACTGATGAATGTTCTTCACCTCTACGAACAAGCCTCTGGACAGCAAGTGAATTATGCTAAATCAGCCATCACATTTTCGAAAGGAATACCAGCAGCCGAACAAGAAGCTTTAAAACAGTTAACTGGTATTTCAAAGATTGGTGGTTTTGGTAGATACCCCGGTCTACCCGAGAAGATTGGAAGAAAAAGAAAAGACGCTTTCGAGTTCATCAAGCAGAGAATAAAAAATAAGACAGACAGCTGGTATAATAGGTTCCTCTCGCAAGCAGGTAAAGAGGTCTTGATTAAGTCAGTGCTAACAGCCTTGCCAACATATGCAATGTCTTGTTTTATGCTTACGAAGGGAATATTGAAAGATATCAGCTCTACTATAGAAGATTTTGGTGGTCGTCATGCAAACAAACACAGAAAATCTCCTGGATTAGTTGGAAAAAAATCACAAGCTCTAAACAAGGAGGGCTGGGATTTAGAGATATGGAATACTTCAGCATTGCTTTGTTGGCTAAACAAGGATGGAGAATCATGAAAAATCCAACAAGTTTACTTGCAAAAGTATTCAAGGCAAAGTATTTTAGGCATTCAGATTTTCTAAGGGCGAAAAGTTACCAAACATCAAGCTATGCATGGAGAAGTATAATGCTTGCCCAAAATCTCATTAAAAGGGTAGTTAATTGGGTTGTGGGCAATGGAGCAGAGATCAACGTATGGGAAGACAACTGGATTTTTACCAAACCCACATCTCCTGCAACAGGCTCTGGAACTATTACTCATCCACATCTTAAGGTCAGTGATTTATTAAAGGAGGGAACAAGTTTATGGGATGAACACAAAGTTCGGTCTTTGCTGCAAAAGGAGGAAGCCAAGTATGTTTTAAACATTAGGCCAAGTGCTTTGAACAAACCAGATACGCTTATCTGGTGTTTTTCAAAGAATGGGGAATATAATGTCAAGTCTGGGTACCACTTACAAAGACAAATATCAGATCAACAAGCCCAGCAACAACAACAGGCTATGAGTCCTCCATCTGAGGAAATGAAAAAATGTTGCAGTAGACTATGGAAGCTCAACCTTCCCCCGAAAATCAAGAAATTTTGGTGGAGAGCTCTTCATAATGGTCTCCCGGTGGCAAAGAACATGAGTATAAGAGGATTAAGAGTTGATTCAACCTGCCAAACATGTGGAGAAGTGGAGGAAACAGTAGACCATGCTCTTTTCCGTTGCAGAATTTCAAAGGAAATCTGGTCCTCGACGCCATCCCTTCTCCAGACTCAGGAGATAGATCAATTAAATCTCTTACAAATGGTTGACATAATATTAAATCAAGTCAACGTGGAAAGCAGAAACATATTAATTTTTTTTTGTAGGGTGGAGAATTTGGAAGATGAGGAATAAAATGATCTTTGAGCAGAAAAAGGAACACATAGTATTGGTCATTCAGGCAGCATTAAGAGAGTATACCCAATGGAAAGAAGCAATAGATCAGAATACTATGTGGCATGAGGAAATGAATGACCAATACTATGTGTTCCTTTTTCTGCTCAAAGATCATTTTATTGATGTAATAGCTAAGGCAGCTAGAGTAAAGAAATCAAACTATGTAATAACTTGGTGTTTTTTTTTTGTTTAAAATATAATAACTTGGTGTTTATAATAAGAAAAAGGGTTGGCAAAAAAAAAAAAAAACCTCAGATTGTATAACTGTATCAGTGTCAAAAAGTCAAAACCGAGTTTGCTATATAATATAGTATTGTAATTGGGAATTATTCGATACACTAATTAATTTGCAACAAGCTGATAAAAGAGACTAACTTGCCGGTCACCTATGTGATCAGAATTAAATAAATCGACAACCACGAAATGTTTATTTGGTCAGTCAAACAAACAGGGTAGAGGAACTGAAAACCCTAAAATTGATTACTAAAAGAAAAAACAACAATGCATATTCCTGACATTGTAGCATGAGTTTGAAAATGCCAAAGATTAAATGCACATAATGTAGGAATATCCTGTACTTGCCGGCTGTTGAAGAACTTATTAAATGTCAAAACTATAAAATGTTTTCATGTTCGATTCCAACTTGGTTTTAAGATTCTAATAGACAGCTCAATTCTGCAGATATAACTAGGCCTAGATATAACATATATAAAAAGGTGCGTGCATAGATGTTGTATAGAGCGTTAGTTGAAAAATTAGCTCCCACCATGGCCGTTTCTGAATCGCTTTTTCTTCTCTTTTTCCTTTCCATCATAACCCTCTCTCAAGCGAGTAAGCAAATTATCTACTAACTTGTAATTAGTCTCTTGTTTATCTAAGTAAATAGGTTTTTCCAATCTTACGTATATTGTAAGTCTTTTCTTAGAACCCAACCAGGTTAGTTTAGTAGCATCAAAAAGTCTTGGATTTAGCCGTTAATTTGAACTGGATCACTCCGCATATGATTAAAGGGTCCTCTTCATGTTTTATTTCGTTGACTTGTGTAATTGTGTTTAATCTTTTTTATATGATGCGGTTTCCTATAAACGTTTATAAAAGGCTTTTGTTATCATATGGTCACAAAGTCTATAACGACCATGTGAAATTTTTCGAAACCCCATCACACATTAAGCGTGAAAGAGATGTTCTTAGTCATGTTTCTATAAATGTTGATTTTTCAGAAAACTTCATACAGAAGATTATTTTATGCTAGGTTCTAAATTCACGTTATCTACAACGGAAATTTCAAGGCAACCACTTATTTTTTTTAAAAAATATAGATACTGTTAAATAGATTAATAGTCTAAATTTATACAATGAATACAATGGGGCTTATTATTGACTTACACAATGATTTTTATTACGTTGCTGTATATCACATAGCATTACATTATTTGCCTCAAAGTTGGATACATAAATCTATTTTTAGTTATGATTCTCATCATAATCATCATCATCATGACACCATCATGATTCATGCATGCATGATAAATCTCAGGTGTAAACATAGACTGCGGAACGTCATTATCGGGCGTAGACGCCAACAGCATAAAATGGGTCGGGGACAAAGACTTCATCACATCCGGCGAGTCAGCCACGGTTTTCTCTACCACCGTCGAGAAATCCCTAACCACACTCCGGTATTTCCCGACCGGCGAATCCAACTGCTATAACATTCCGGTAACAAAAGGGGGAAAAGTCCTACTGCGAACGATGTTCTACTATGGAAACTACGACGGGAAGTCTTCACCCCCAACCTTCAGCGTAGTGTTCGAAAAGAAACACCGACGCACAATATCAGTACCTTCGGTATTACCGTACACTTTGGAGCTGATATTTTCCCCGGCTAGCGGAGAGACAACCGTTTGTTTTGTGCGTACCTCTTCCTCATCAAACCCATTTGTATCCTCCATTGAAGCTGCTGACTTGGCCGATGGCATGTATGACGAGCTTGGTCCCGGTGAAGGTTTATTTTACCAACAACGACTTCAGTATGGCACAACAGAAGTTATACGGTAACTAACATTATATCCAACCACTTGAAAAAGTAACATAAATAGTGTCGAGATTTGGCTATTCAATATATTATTTTCATTTTCTTTTAGATCGGATCCTTACGGCAGGTTCTGGCTTCCTTCCGAGATAAACATATTATTGACAGGACTACCATCCTCGGCTCCATCTATCGATACCTCTGATGCATCAAACAAGCCGCCTGAGTCCATCCTCCGTAACTCTTGGAGCAGGGATAACTTATCACTATTCGACCCCACTCTTCCTACGGGAGGAGTTTCTGTTTACTTGGCTATGTATTTCTCGGAGCCATTCCAGATGAGTGTACGATCGTTCAACATTTTATTTGGCAATAAGAAAGTCGGTACGGGTCCAGTTGTTCCAGTTTATGGAAAAGCTACCCAGGTGGTAGTGAGGGATGTCGTGGCCAGCTCGAGCTCCCATCTAGTGTTCCAGTCCACTGCTAGTACGCTTTCACCGCCCATGATAAATGCATTGGAGCTTTATGTGATAAGTTCTGGTACAAGTGGAGACGGAAGCGGTAATGGAAGTGGAAGCGGATCAGGAACAGGTGGAGGTGGTGGAGGAGGCGGATCTGGGAGCGGCGGACCTGCAGGTTTTTTGTAAAGCATTTTCAGTGATTAGTCTTGGTTAAGGAGTAAAATTTCAAATTATCAAAAATGCATAAATTTTATAGTTACCTACGTAATTTAATAAATATTTTAAAAACTTTGTGTTAAGGTTCTGGTGGGACTGGAAAAGGGGAAACGGGAGGAAGCAATGAAGGGAGCTCTGGTTTGTATTTCGACTTTTCTTTCCATTCTAGCTTGCTATCTTGATGGGTTTGTTAGTTTGATGAAACCAACCAATATATACAGGAGATATCTTTATGCGTAATAGATCATAAATGAAGAAATGCAAGTAAAAAGCAGTACATTTTTATATCGATGTAGGTGGGTCAACCAGTGAAGAAAAGAAAAGTAAACTGCCAATTATAGTCGGTGCGGTATTCGCGGTAGCGTTTGTAATTATTGCATCTGTTATCGTTGTCACGGTCTTGAAGAATCGTCACAAACGAAGGCTTCAAAGATTGCAATTGCAACATTCCACAGGTATACACTGAGTCATTAATTTGATATGGTTGGTAGAATTTTTACTGTATGTAAACGATTATATTTGATTCAGTCGTTTTACAGATAATATGATTTTTTGGCCTTGGCTAATCAAATATGTATTCTAGAGATGTGACTACTTTTGAACGTTTTTAGTGATAGTTGCTCAAACGGAGACTGGAGCATCCCCTCCATTTGGACAACAGACAGGGAACGACGCGAACCAATCTACAAATGAGTTAGACATGGGAGATATCGGCGAGCTGATTGAAATTAACCAGTCATATGTAACGCAACAACATTGAACATCATATGATATAAAACGTTTCTTACCTTCAATTGTATGCTTTCCGGTGACTTTTCATTTTCCTTCTCAATTTGCGAGTTTTTTTTTTTGTTATTTCTAGTCCTCATGTCGCACGTGTATACAACGTTATAAAGATACAGTTTTGCAACATTGTATGCTTTCCAATGACTCTTCATCTCTCACATAAGCTTCTACTTCTATGGATTTCTTTGTGCTCTTTGTATCCTCCAAACAAAAGAACTGTTTCTGCTTTTAGTGTGAGTGAAACGATGTGGAAGATGCCATAGAATCGATGTTAAATTTGGAGTTTGATCATAGTATATATATCTGATGCTGAACGATATTTTTCTCAAGATCGTTTACCCAAAAAATCAACTTAAAGAATAGCCCTCCCCCCCCCCCCCCCCCCCCTCTGTGCTAACAGTGATTTGAATTAAAACCTCAAATTAACCCTTTTATAAAACCCAATTATATATCACCACTAACTCATTTATATTACGACTAGAATACCAACATTTAAGTTAACAGCTCCATATTAATAACTAGGTGTATGCCTGCGCTTCGCGTGGAATATTGTTTTATTATCACTACAAGAATTTGTGAAATTAGCTACCGGTTATTTTGTAGCTATCAGACACAATCTATAGCTAAAATCAAGTTAGCAACGGATCAATTCCTTGGCCTCAGCGCCGACGCTATCTTCGTTCTGTCGCCAATTCGTAGCCAATTAGCGACGGATTAGTGAGAGCGATTTCTGTAGCCAATAGCAACAACATAGCTATGACTTGTTTCTTTGCTAATTAGTGACAACTTTAGCAACAGATTTTCTGTGGATATGTGGCTACCAATTTTAACAACAATTCCATAACAAATCTGTAGCTACATTTGCCACAAATTTGATTATAGATTTTCCAATTTTCAATTATATAAATTAAACTATATAAACTATTTCATATATATATATAGATCATAACAGAAAACTTAAATCTTAAACATAATAAAATCGTCAAGTATAATACAACTTACACAAAAGAGTTAAAACAAGGAAAAGAAGAATAAGACATCCAGAGTTAAAACTGAAAACATGACTGTTGGTTCTGGGATAGCGAAAGGTCATTCAAGGCATGTGTAGCTGCCGCTTCAGTTGGAGTTGTCTAGATGTGAGGCAGCTGAGACGGATGCAGTGCTGTTCTGCCCGTAATCTGAAGAACCTGCTATTTTCCTTAAGTGTCACAGCTACTACACATAATAGCCAGTGATATTGAAAATGTATCAAGGAAATGTTCTTACTGGTAATCGTAGGTCAAGTCATCTCCTTTGGTTATGTAGTGGGTAAATATCTGTATTTCAGCAAAAATCACCACCAAGGACCAGATAAGTTATAATAAAGGTAATGAGATAGGAATATAGACTCATTACATAGCGAAGATAGTAAATACAATCTAGTGTCTGAGACATTAGACCTTCACATAACTCGGAAGATGATTTTAAATACACTTAAACAGAAACTTATAATCAAATAAAAGGGAGAGAAAGTGTGGATCTCACCTAGCAATGGAACATACAGAATAGATAAAGTGCTGGGAGAGAATTGTTGGGCTCACTGTATTCTCCTTGTATTTAAGCATCTTGTTCTGATAAATCATGGGGCTAAGAAACCAGAGAAATTAGAATCCGAATATCTGATAGTTACTTCAAAATTTGGAACTAAACGTTATAAGGTTTTGGGTAATTGAAGTCAAGATCCAATACCTGCCAACACTTTAGCGAGTTTAACTCTGCTTCTCTCAGATCCGCTTTCACGTTCGCTGACAAATATCATAGAACCTGCCAGTTTCACCAATCTATGAATAACCCAAGAAAGTAAAATAATAGAGTCAGAGAAATGGAGCATACCCAGAATTCCCGCTACGGCGTTAGAAATCCACCATCCTTATCTTGTGGCTTTTGAGCTTCACGAGAGGTATCTTCTTCTTTAACTCTCGGTTCCTCTCCTCTACCACCGCCAAATACACATGAGCGAGACCTAACTAGGGTTTAGCAGAAGATTGGCTTCTCGGAAGCGAATGACAGAGGGAAAGAGACACATGGAGAAGAGGGGGAAAGAAATTAGAGGTTGAATCCGTCTCCGTGAAGCTCATTGCTTCCTCTTCCTCTGTCATCTCCAAGCTCTGTCTCAGCTTCTTCCGGCCGTCGACTCTTCATTTTCTTCTGTCATCTCCGAGCTTTGTCTCTTCTCTCTTCTCTCTTCTCTCCGTCTCCTCTCTTCTCTCTTTTCTCTGTCTCGTGTCGCAAACGAATGAGATAACATTAGGGTTCGGAAGTTCTAGGGGTGACTGGAAATAGAGGGAAAGTGAAAAGGGTGAATTATTAAGTGGGAAATGCAAATTATTAAGAGGGAAAAATTAGGGAAAATACTGGTTTTGCCCAAACTCAAAATATATTGATTTTGTTTGCATATTATATATATTAATTGTTATATTTCAGTTTTATGATTTATGATTTAGTTCAAAAATTATTTTAAGTTTGAAGTTTAAAGATTGTATTAAATTATAGGGTTTGGACTTTGAGAATAGAGTTAGAGTACTTGGGAATAAGGTTTGATGTGGGTTTAGTGTTTGAAGTATATGGTTTCAAGTTTAATATTTAGAGTTAAAGCTTGCAAAAAAAAGATTTGAAATTTAAGAAAGTGTATATGAAATGTGATATGATGTGGGTTTGGTGTTTGAAATATATGGCTAGGATATGCTAGTGTTTGATTTATGTAGTTTAGGAGTTAGATTTGAAAATTGAATTAAGTAAAAAGATTTTAAAATATATATTTGGAGTTAAAGTTTAAGATTTAGATTGTATGATTGAAAATATTAGATTTAATGTTTTGTATGTGTATTTAAGTTTAGGATTTAGGATTTAGTTTAGGGTTTAGGGTATGGAGTTTAGGATTTTGTATATAACCAATAATGAAAATGTTCACATATAGATATTCTTTTGGCGATGACCTATTCCTAGCTAATCTGTTGCTATTTGTTACAAAATGGCTACAGAATCCATCGATAGCTAGATAGCTACAAAAACGCTACGTTTTAGCTACGAACTTCACATTTTTGTGTTTTGTTGCTATTCGTTGCTATTTCTGTCGCTAATATTTATGGCAACAGAAATTCCGTGGACGATTTCCTTAGCTATTATCAACAATTCTTGTAGTGTATTGTTAAATATGATATTTCAGATAATATAATTATATGATCGTCTTTATTTGTTAAAAGCATTATTTTGTGTTTTTATTGTGTTATATAGTAATAAGTGATAGATTAATTTATTATGTGTTTACTTTTTAAAATAATGTGTTGTTGTGTGTATAGTAATACTTATTAGTGGTAAAGTGAACCTCTGATGTATATCATATTGAATTTCAATAACTTTGCATTTAGACATTTGTTGATTCTAAGATCGGCAGTTTTAGCATTAAAAAGTTGGATTTTATTTGTTCAAATATTTGAACATTATTCTTTTAAGATGTTTTTTCCCTCTCCCAATATTTTGATATTGAGCCATCACCATCTATGTATTTCGTTTATCTTTTCGGTGTGATGTGTTTCTCACCATCACCATAAAAGACTCACCTCTGCGCTCTTGTTCTTCCTCACATATTTCTCCTGTGGGATTATCTGGTATTTGTTATAGATCATGTTTATAAGCTACCAGTTGTGCGGTTGTTTCTCACGGCGTTGTAGGCTCTTCCGGTCAATATTGGCTGCTTATATTTTTCCTTAGATTTTGGCTGATGTTTGGAACTGCATCTCCTTAGGTTGGGTCAGAGTTTAGTGGTCTTTGATGTTGTTTTCCTCGTTGTTGGCTTACCGTCGATAGTCCCTGCATTTCTTGGTTTTCAAGATCTGGTTTTTGGTGATTTGCCTTATATGCTCTCTTTCATAGTTCGAGGACGGCTCCATGGTTTTCTGATTTCATTTCGTCTTACCCTTTCCTCGTTGTTCTCTCATCTCGTTTCAGCTTTCATCGTTGCTCGCGTCTCTTGTGGCTCTCCTTTTCGCTATGTTTCCCACTCCAGGTTTGGATACTGTTTTCCTTTGTGTATGCTTTGTAGGTTTGGAAGGTTTTTGGTCTAAAGATTGGGCTCTGGTTTTTCGGTGGTTGGCTTCCATTCTCCCTCCCTCAGATTGTTTCTCTTCTTCCCCTTTTTCTTTATTATAAGTGTGCGAGTTAGTCTCTTGGAGCTTTGGTCCCTTCTATCCACAGCTTTGTGGTTCTTCGCTGGCATGTACGTCTTGTTTAGGCTTGTTTAGTTTGTGAGGTGCTTCTTACTTTCTAACTGGTGGTTATTCTTATGGTGCGTTAGGCACGTGTCTTCTTGCTTCTTAGCGATTTTGACCTTTCGTTGATTATTCTTCCTATAACCCGTTTTACTAGTTCTTTGCATTGGTCCTTAATCGCGCTCATTTGTGTTCGACAGATTGCTTTGTCTCATATTTTATCTTTCTACTATTTTCTGACTTCTGTTTGTTATGGCCAAGATACTCTAAAGTGAGGAAAAATTAGTCTTTGTTCTTCATCTTCTTTCAGTTTTGACTTTTATCGAGTTAATGTTTTTTTGACATTTTACTTTTTTATATGATTATGAAAATTTTATGTTTAGATTATGTGTTGTGCTTTAGTATATTCTTCTTAGTTTAGTTAATATTAAAATGAATATATAATTTATAAATGAAATAATAGAATTAAAAAATAAAAAAATATTAAAAATTTAAGTTATTTTTAGTTGTGAATAAATTAAATATTTAAACTATATTTATATTATTTTACTTATTCTTTATTCTTTATTCAACTTGCATTTTTGTGACCAATAAAGTAGATTATCAAAATTCAAATGATAAAGATTAGTGTGAAAATGATGGATAATACATAATTAGAAAATGGTGAGTCAAATTGTAATAATCTAAAAGAAAAATAACATAAAATGTAAAAAGAAGGAAAAAAGGACACATGTCACAAGAATAGAAAAAAGTCTACTTTACATTATGACTAATTATATATAAACCTATATAATTTGATATAATTTATCAACTGAAAATAAAAACTAAACATTCTCATATAGTTGGCAAAATTAAAGTATCACTGGAGAATTCATCAAATTGCTTCTTCCATTTTGTAACTTAGATACATTTTGGTTTGACTATCATCTGTGCTAACTTCTAAGCACGTACATGAAGTGGGATCAATTATTGGTAATTAATTTATAACGAACACTGATTTGAATATGAACAGATCCTTCAATCTTTGGAAGCAAAACAAAATTTGAAATTTACGTGCACAGTTTTAGCCTTTTGGGCTCTTTTAGGGGAGTAATTGAGTTTTTATTCTGAGTTTTATTTCAAATTTTCCATTTTCACTTGTAATTAAGGATATATTGCTCAAAGGATGATCTTTGAGCAGGAAAAAAATCATGGAATATCTGCATGCATTACCAATACTTTTGGCAAACATGTCATATTCACTTTGCCTGATCCGTCACGATGTGGGTTGAATCATTTTCGGCTTAAAGGTCCAATAATGGGGTCTATGAGGGGGAAAATAGGTATTTTATTTCCCAACTATTTGAAATCAGCATATTTAATACCTAAATATTAGTTGCGCAAAATAATTTCCGAACCAATTGTTGACCGCGCAAAATCGGACATGAAATAGTCAACCGTTAAAGTATAAATGGAAAACTAATGATTTCCATCCAATTTTTAACGGTTGACTATTTCAAACACAATTTTGTGCGGTTAACAATTAGTTTAGAAATAATTTTGCGCAAGTAATATTTAGATATTAAATGTGCTGATTTCAAATAGTTGGGGAATAAAAAACTATATATATCATTATAAAAAAATTTATATATCATGATAAAAACTATTTTTATTATAAGTTTGAAAGATCACCAATATATATTTTTATTATGATTTATATAAGTTTCAAAATCAAAATATATAGTAATTTTGTTTTGAGTTCGAGTTAATAAAATTTATCAAATTGGATGAAACCAATATAATTTCCAAGATTCATTTTGGATACATCTTTGTAATATTTACTTCAGAAATCTAAATTGAAAAACCCATTAATTTTTTTAATCTTTGTAATATATGTATCGTATAGCTTATATACAACATACATTTATCTGAAACAAAGATCTAAAACCATCTGTTGATGATCTTATAAGGCTGGTAATATTAGATGTTTTGTAGTAGTTATATACAGCATAAATGTATATAAGCTTTCACAATTTAAATATTTGTCCTCAAAATTAACAAAAGTTAAAGTAAAATCACTTACATAAATTGTTATGGATCTAAACTTTAAACAATCTATGTTATGCATTAACAACATGTCTAATTGGTTTCATCCTTAATAAATTTTCTTAATTCAAATTTCAAAAAATTGATTGATATTTTAGTTTAGAAACATAAAAAAAAGATATAGTTATTTTTCTCCAACTAGTTAAAATCAGCACATTTAATGTCTAAGTGTTACTTGTGCAAAATTATTCATGAACTAATTGTTGATCGACTAAAATTGAATTTGAAATAGTCAACCGTTAGAATTGGATGGAAATCCTTAGTTTTCCGTTTATATTTTAACGGTTGACTATTTGATATCCAATCTTATGCAGTTAACAATTAGTTAGGAAATTATTTTAAGCAATCAATACTTAGATACTAAATGTGCTGAATTCAAATAGTTGAAAAATAAAATATTCATTTAGCTGTCCATGAGGAGAGGTTTAGAGCCAGGGTGTTCACTTGTCGAAAGATGGCACGCAGTGCATCGAAACTTCGTGAACTCACATGAGAAGTAGATAACGACGCTGAAAACCGACAGTGATTAAAAAGAAAAAAAGAAGAGTCTTGATTTTTACAGAAACTTGCAGAACCTTCTCTCTCTTATCTCTTAGCTAGACTCTCTCCCCCCTTATATATACGCAAAGGCACGTAGGCTTCAGAATCATCAAACTAGCAAAAAAAAAGAGAAGCAAAACTATAATAGAGAACGAACGTGTGTAAGAGCATCTTAAGATTCTGAGGATTAAAACGATGTCTCTAATCCCAAGCTTTTTCGGTGGCCGAAGAACAAACGTGTTTGACCCATTCTCGCTAGACCTGTATGATCCGTTTGAAGGATTCCTAACGCCTTCAGGGATGACAAACGCAACCTCCAAGGACGTGGCAGCGTTCACAAACGCTAAAGTGGACTGGAGGGAGACACCTGAGGCGCACGTGTTTAAGGCGGATTTGCCGGGGCTGAAGAAGGAAGAGGTGAAGGTGGAGGTTGAAGACGGTAACATACTTCAGATTAGTGGAGAGAGAAGCAGCGAGAACGAAGAGAAGAGTGACAAGTGGCACCGTGTGGAGAGGTCAAGTGGGAAGTTCATGAGGAGGTTTAAGCTGCCGGAGAACGCAAAGATAGATGAAGTGAAAGCGTGTATGGAGAATGGTGTGTTATCGGTCATGGTGCCTAAGGTGCCTGAGAGGAAGCCTGAGGTCAAGTCTATCGACATCTCCGGTTAAAAAAGGATGGAAACTCGTAGGTAAATAAGTATGACGGTGTTGAAATAAATGGTGTGCATGTGTGTGTTTCACTGGCTTTCCTGTTCCTTTTCTTCTCTTTCCCTGTAATAATGGATCTAGTTGTATAATATCTTAATAAGAAAGTGTTTTCAAACATAATCCAACTCTTAACACAAGTAGCAAGATTAAGTGATTAAACAAAACATGAGTCGATCTCTTCAAGTCCTACCACCTAAGTTTTCGCGAAGTATCCAAGCAGAGAAGAAACTGTAAGATCTATCTTCGTCCAGACTAAGATTGTTGGGGTTGTGAGTCTCCCAGGACAAGGGACTTAAGAACAGGCATTTGAGACTCGAGAAGTTCTCGTTTGGTGAGGATTCTGTCTGCGGAGCAGTCGTGTTCCTGCACATGAGAATGGAACAGCTTAAAAGATTGAGACCTAAGTGGTTGCATCTCGAATGAATATATGTATACGTTGATGAGTTTATTGTATACGGGTGTCCACATGGATGTACCTCTCCGGTTGAAGCCGACATTAGAGCGAGGAGAGTTACAGTTGCTGTTTGGTAGTCGGTCAAAGTTTTGTACGCGGATTCATCGAGTTTTTCCTACAAGGTTGATATAGACATAAGGTCAACGTATTGTAAAACTTCCCTTGCACTCAAACCAGATGTTTATATTATGAATATATGAATCTGACTGTTCGAGAGAGATTTTATATTAGAGTTCAACTAAGTGAATGTTTACCTTCAAGTGTGAAATAGCTGCAGCAATAGCTCTACCTGGGGCTTGTAAAGCTCTATTGTGGGCCTGCCAACAGTTTTCAATCGTTACTTGAATTCTAACTATTGAGTCATACAGTACTTACACAAAAGATGGAGCTATAAATACCTTAATGTAAAGGAGTGAGACAACTTTAGCGAGAAGTGCAACGGGGTCTGATTCGGTAGAAACTTGAGATATCAAATCCTGCAAGGACAAAAAACATCGTCAAGAGAAGAAAAGACATGTCATGATGAGATCATATAAATATGTATGTTGAAACGACGATAGCGCGTCATACAGACCTTGCGGTATGCGTGTAGGAGATTCCTTTCCAGTTTCTTGTCAAGCTTTTTCAAGACCAATCCACTGCGCAAAGGAGGTTAACATTCAGTCGAAGTCCAATGGAATCTAAACGGATTTGCGTCAGCGATATCTTGATAAACAAGAAAATATACCTTTCCTCTGCCAGGTCTCTGAAGGTGGTTATGAATGCGTCTACACGCTGAGACAAAGAATCCAAAATCAATGGAGCTTAGTTTGTATTCACGAGGAAAATCAAAGTGAAACCAAAGGCTCCAAATACCTTTAGCAGAGTGACTATATAGGTAGAGGAAAATAGGTGAAATAGGAATTTATAGAACTAGTCAAGCCTGAATAATAGTATTAAAGATTCCATATGAACCAGTAGCTATATTTTCACATCCATATCCTTTGTCTCAATTACTGACACCCATCAGAATAACTCTGTATCAAGTTTGTCAACCACAGGACAGGAGAAGTACAGAAAAAGAGAACAGTGTACTAATTTTTAAAAACAAAGAGCAGTATAATCGCAATTGCACTATAAACATATTCATCAGCGAAGATCTAACCTTCCCTTCCAATGCCATAATTAATGCAAGGGCCTTTTTCGAGAGTGAACCGTTGAGATTTTTAGCCTGCCACAATGGAAAAGAATCAGCGAGCATTTACTTTAGAATATAAAGTGCAAAAACAAAGTATTAAGATAAATTATTGATCAAGTGTGCATACAAGGGCCGTTCTTTCGGAAGAATCAAGCAAAACTGGATCTTGAGCTTTGGAATCTCCAACCTCAATACCATTCTTCAATTTGTTGAGGATGTCCTGTTTTTATAATCACATCTTAATTAGCTACATCTTTAAGAAAATGGCCTAGGAAGCTCACTTTATTTTTGACTTACCAAGTCATGAAGTAGTGTATCAGCAATTGTAGCGGCTGTTGTTCTCAGCAGATGTCTATGTAAAACAACCTAGGTCCAGAAGAAAAGAAATTGATATACTATTTTCTTTAAAGCCTTTCAAAATGGACTGGAAATACTTACTGAAGTCGACTGGTCATCTTCAAATAGCTCTAGCGCTTTTTCGTACAGCTGCAAATTTAGAAACGACTGCCAAAAGGAAAACCATTAAAGTGAGTAACACAGATATACATTGACTGTCGAATGATATATAAACTAACTATAGTTGAAGCAGTTGGGTCCAACCTCATCAAGCTTTTTCTGAAGATCATCCATCAATCGTTTCATTCTATCTGCATTTTCTGTGAAGATTTTCTTTCTTCTCTCCTTTAATGAATTAATGAGCATCGGTCTCATAAGATCAGCTAAGTGCTTGAGAATTGAATCTGGGTTCTCCATACCTGCCAGAAACAACATACCTACTGTCACATGGACGATCACTACATAATTTTGTCTTGAATGCACAAAGAAAGACTTTCTCAGATGTACCTTCATCTTCAAACTCAGGCACAGAGTCGGCGATCTTTTTCATCACCCATTCGTCTGGTGGGATAAAGTTATTACCTTCTTGCGCCTTACCGGACTCTTTCTTGCCTCCTGATTTTGAATCCAACTTCTGTGACGACGATGAATCCCTGCCTTTCTTCTGGTTTCTCTTAGATTTAGGACGGGCGTCCTCTTCATCATCTGGAACAGTTTCGACAGTTGCTGTCTTCATGCTGGCAGACTTGCCTTTCTTCTTCTTTGATCCTTTATCTGTATTAGCAGGTATGCTTTCTGTCGACTCTGAAGATTTGCTTGTCTGATCTATCATACTAGCAGCAGAAGCTTGGATGCTAAAAGCTTCTGCCTCTTTCTCGATTTGATCATATATGCCCTGAACATTAGTAGGTCAAATAAGGCGTAGTTCAGATAGAGAAAACAAATTGGAAAAGACAAAGGAAGCTACTAATAATACCCTTCATTTCATATGTTTACCTTTATGAACCCACTGCTTATGACATAGGATTCACCCAGGATAAGTGCTTTCTCAGCCTGCAAGGAAAAATAAATCAGCAATCAATCGCAAAAGAGTATTGACTAATTATCAAATTTGATCAAAATCTCACCTTGAGAGCTGATTGGACGGAGGGACAAAGAAGCAGCATCTTGTTTGCATCCTGTGGTGTGAATGACGCAGGCAATACAGAGAGGGAATCGATCCTGAATCGAGTACCAAGGTTTCAGTAAAAACGTGATATAGACAGTATTACACAAAAGCACACAAACACCATAGACAAAGGGGAAAAAAGTACGGGCAATAAGCCTCACCAGCTATTTTGTTCAATAGCATCCTCGGTTGTAGAATCCAGCATCTCAATCATCGAGGAATGAATAAATACTGCAGATAAAGGTTTACCATCTGGATATCTAGACTATACATGTCACACAACACAAATCCTAATGAGATGAAAATTAAATAGGCAACATAATACTCATTCAAGTCACCATTCCATACTTAAACCTTCAAAGACTAGAGACAATTATGTTAAACGAACATGATCTAATACCTGTAAGAACTGCACGGCTTGAGAAATCCCAAGCTTCTGCATGGTCTCATAGGGAATATAAGAATTCTGCAGGAAAACGAAAGAAAATAAACCACCAAACCGTTGCTTCACCTTTTCTACAAGGAATAATAACTTACAGAATATGCTAAAACTGCAGTCTGGTGATGTTCAAGTTTAAACCTTTTCTACACCCAACTACTTAATAAACGGACTCATACATGAGGCCAAATCAGAGAGACTGAATAAAAGAACCTGTGAGAAGAAAGAGTCTACGCATTCCTTTTGAGCAATTGCAAAAACCTGTCCCAAAAATTAAACTGCAAAGTTAATAATCTTAATGAATAGTAGTTGACCATGGCAAACAGCAAGCATGAACAACAATCCTCTCATGACATGTTGAATACTGTCGCAATTAGTAATACATTAAAATCCATAAGATGCAAGAAACCAAGAAAGAATAGAACTCTATGACATACAGTAGGAGTCCAATGGGTGCCAGCACGTAGTGATCCAAGCATCTCGTCTTCCTTCAACAGGCGGTTAAATATAGACTGGAAAAACGCATTCTCAACAGCGACTCCACTAGATCCATTCATTTCTTGCACCAACTGTTGTAATGGCGCCCACAAAGCAGACAAATTGGAAGGAACAAAGATACCCCTGGAAGCACCTCGAACCATAGCGGTAACACGTGCTACATAAGCAGGTGTATATAACTGTCCACCTTCTAGCCTTGCTTTCACCTAAAGATTAAATAAAAAAAAATGCTTAAAACTTCCATTCACATAAAAACAATCTGGAAAGAGAGCTGAGAGGAAAAGATTTGGCATTACCAAAGTTCCAAGGCGAGGCTCTAAAACGGATTGCACCAGCTCAGAGCCAACCTGCAACTGACCAGCAAGTTCAGCGACAGAGATTTGGCTGCATTCTTGGAGCCTCTCGTTGATCTCTTCTGCGATTGAGTCCCAATAACTTTGTGATATGATCTCTCCCTGGACAAGCATTAGCCCCGGATCACTCGAGACCACATCCTGTGCTTGCTTCTCCACATGATACAAATCAACCCCGATCGTATCCGCCAGATCGATAACGGAGACACGACCCAATTTACTAATCTCGGTAGCGATTTCATTCTTCAATTGCTCCTGCGAGGAATCAAGAGAGACGGTAAAACGTGCTCGATCGATCAAGCAATTTGACTTCAATTAACTTCGCATGCAACAATCGGGATCATCATTGATGAGAATGAAATGGAAAGTGTACCTGAGTGATGTATTCTTTTCCGGTGACGGTGTGGAGGAGATCGAAGTCGATGACGCGAAGCTCCTGAAGCTTCTGAACCAATTCGACGACGTTTCGATCGGATAATCTGACGCTTGACTTCACCTGCTGAGCGAACTCGAACTGTCGCTGCAATTCCAACAACTCTTCATCCATCTTCCTCCTCCTCGATAAAACTCAGATCAAAATGAAAGGAATCGTAGGATTTTCCCGTCAGTTATACTCGGATGGTTTTTCTCGGATATTATTGATTCTAATTTAAACCAATGTTTTAATAACCGGACCGGTCGGTTTACGGTACAAGCTAAAACATTTTAAATTGATTGTGACTTAACCAAACCAAAGAAGCCCTAATATTTCTGCGGAACGTTCTTCTTTCTCTCCTCTGGTTAAGTTCGTCGACGACGGTACCTGTTTTAACTTTTTTTTTTTCTTCCAGCTCCAGCTAATTTGAGGTGCAAATTATCTGACTTTCACTGTTTTTTTTTCTTTTTGGGTAGTGTTCTAGTTTCGTAGAATCGTCTCTTCATCTATCTCTGTTGTTTCTCTTTCGGTGCTGTGACCTTTCAGTTGATTTTGTTTCGATATTGTCTTTATCTGCGAGTATTGTATAGTTGAAAGAACGAGTTTTTGTTTCTCTAACAAGAAGCCTACACGAATGTTTCTAGCACGATGAACAAAACATGATTTTTTTTTTCAATTATGCATTTTTGTTTATGCTTTTTCCGTATCAGAATTCAGTAATTTGTCAACTTTAAATTTGGGACGAGAGACACTTACTAAAACCCTTTTGTGTCGTTAACTATTGAAGCAATGGAGATTGACAGAGAAGATGGCAGAACGTCGAATCAACTTAGACCTCTTGCTTGTTCCCGTAACATCCTCCATCGTCCTCATGGCTCTGCTAGCTGGTCCCAAGGTTACTTTTTTTTGTCTCTAGCTTTCGTAGTTTCTTTAAAAAAAAATTATACTCCTTTTAGAATGGGATTAATGGTACTTTCTAATGAACATTGCTTCTCGTTTTCTTTATATTAGGGGATACAAACGTTCTAGCTGCAGTGTATGGACCTAAACCTGGAACGAGGAAGAACGAGAACCCTGAGAAGGCTTGCTTTGAAGTCATATGGAAGCCTAAATCCGGGCAGATTGGTATAATAAACTGCATTTAGTTTGATCATGTCTGTCTTGCTTTCATTTTTTTTTTGTTTCTGGCGGATTATTAACTTTGTGTGATTGTAGGAAAAGCCGAAAAGGAGTATGAGATGATACTGAAAAAGACAATACAGAGTATTTGTGTCTTGAACGTGAATCCAAATACCACCACCTCCGTGATCATTCAGGTTAGTAGTAACATATATATTTCAATGCCTCTTGCCCTTGTAATAACTGTCCCTGTCTTGTAAGGATATCAGTTCGAGTTGTCTCTGGTGTTTTCAATTATTTTCTTTCTTATGCAGGTTGTACATGATGATGGTTCTGTATCCTTTTTGTAATGCTTGGTAGCCATTTACTAATGTTGTTAATCCGCTATAAGAAATTCATCGGATTTGAGAATTATATTAGAGAGTAGTGAAATCTTGTAATTCCATAAGCTGGGATGGTGTATATATGTTAATGATATTAATTGTTGCATCGATTTAAGAGACAGCTTTGGTTCTTGTTTCCTTTAATTCAGCTCTGTTTTAGCTTCTACCGTGTGCCATAAACGCAGCATGTGCGGCTCTTGTAGACGCAGGAATTCCTATGAAACATCTTGCTGGTACATCTTTGCAACTTTATGCTCCTCTCTAATTCACTTGCTTCGTCTTCTTCTTCGAATTACTTCATCAACATTTTTTTGTTTTTGTTTTTTCAGTTGCTATATGTTGTTGCCTGGCTGATAGTGGATATGTCGTACTCGATCCAAACAAGCTTGAAGAAAAGGTTTAACTAAAAAAGGCTTGTTTTCCCATAACTTTTATGTGTTTTTTCTTTATGTGTATTGGTTAAACTTACTTGAACTATAATGGACAGAAAATGACGGCTTTCGCTTATTTAGTCTTTCCAAATACAACTCTCTCTGTTCTTCCGCAAGGGGAAGGCGAGCCGGTAGAGAATGGGATCATTACATCAGTTACGCATGGAGTCATGTCAGGTAACTTCTCATGAATAGAATTCTCTATGCTACGTTCTATGTGGTCTAGAGTTTGTTTCTCAACCACGCATAATCTTATATGATTCAAAAATTTTCACTTTTTGGTTTTGTTTCAGTGGACGATTACTTCCTGTGTGTAGAGAACGGTCGTGCTGCTACGGCTAGTTTATCTGCATTTTTTAGGAAGAACTTCCAACAAAGCGAAGCAGCATGAATCCAAAGCTGTTTAGAAGCATGAATCAAATGTGGTTTCGGTTAGATTGTGAACAATTTTGTTTTGCCTGTTGTAGCTTTATGGAACTTTATGTTTAATCAAAAAAAGAAAAATTTAAACAAAAATTCAGTATGGTTAGTTATGTTAACAGACGACCCTCTTGCGTTTAATACAATTATTATCATGCTCAGATATATATATGTATATATAAGTTTACTCATCATCTACTCTTAAAGAAATAGCAGATGAGCTGCTGAATTTAACTAGTCCAACATATTTTTTTTTTTTTGATCAAAACTAGTCCAACATATAAGCCATACGACGACAACAATAAGTTCAAGTTCCTCTTAGGTCGATGTTAAAGGCGTTTCATTAATGCTCTTGAGACGTTGAAGCATCCGTTCGTAGAGCGCAAAGCCACCATGGTGGCAACCTGGCATTCTTGATGCCATTGTCTTCAGCTCATCCTGATTTATAAAAGCGTTTAAGAAATTGAAACTATTTTTCTTTTTATTTCCCGAATGTATGTTTTATGGATTAAAGAAGTTCAACTAACCAAAGAGACAGTGTGGAGCTGTGTTGACTCAAACCCATCTTCAGCACTAGAATATAGTCTCGGAATGTCATCCGAATGATGACTACACTTGATGAAGAAAAACATAGCTGGTCGCACATTCAACTCCCTCCGAGATATTCCAATAAAGAGAGGAGGGCTCTACAAATTGAATAAAAAGATGGATCAGATAGTATTCCAAATATTCCTCAAGGAGACAACACAAAAACTAATCCTCATAGCTTACAAGAGATGATGCTGGTATCCCAGTTTCTTCCACAACTTCACGAGTAATGCTGTCAAACATTTCTTGAGTTACCTTCTTGTTTAAAACCTCTCCATCTTTTTCAAGCTGACGAGAATCAATTCCTACTGACATCGGCTGCAAAGTTTTAGAAGTCATAAAGAGTTAGAATCAGAGACGATATGATTCCTTATGTAGTTGTATATACCTCAGGATGGCCACCAGGAAACACGTAGTGACCTGGAAATTCCCCGACATTATCACTCCGGCGTAACACAATAATCTTATGGTCAGAAGTCTCGACAACCGCGGCATTGCCCAATGGACTTGAGGTATGTCGACATCTCACAGAGTCATCTTGTGATGGAACAAGGAACTTCTCCCACTGAGAGCTCAAATTCGTTCCTACAAAAGTCCTTGAAAACAATGTCCAAGAAACCAATGAATGTATACCAGACATCGATCAAATTAGAGTTCTGGTCCTATGCAAACAATCAGAAAAAGAGAGAGAGATAAATGGGTAACCTGTAATCTGTCAGGCCAAGGCGAAGGCAGACGTGTGGCAGTTCGTTGGTACCAGCATCACCATCTAAACATAATGATCCAAACTGAAAATTTTAACTAGGAGTAAGTAAACAAATTAAATATCTATGTGAAAGTCCAAATAGGCGACGAATCTTGATCATTCTCATCATATGCTTACTCTGAACTTTTGGCCATTGAACAATGATGAATTTCCCTGTGTTCTCTGCTCCCAAGCCTAAAATTGCAAAAAGACACGCACCATTTGATCAACTCATCACATCAAAACACTCATGGACATCACAAGAGATCCGACCAGAGTTTCTAGTTTCACCTAATTAAAACAAGAAATGTAATCTTTGCCATTACAAAATGAGATCCGATCAGAGTTTCAGGTTCGCACCTGCGCAATAGAATCTTCAAGATCGTGATCGGGATGTTGAATTCGATCATGAGATTTCGAGAAATCCACCGACACCTTTAGCATTACAACAACCAAGGCAGTTTGATAATGAAAACTAAAAATAAAATCACTTATTCGATTAACAGAGATGAGAAAAGAAACCTGAGATAGAGAGAGGCCAGAAGGACATGAGAGGAGAAGCTGGTATCGTGACCCTTCAGGCATCATTACTTCTGCTATTTTCGGCATGGAAGAAACTCCTGCGAACCATGTAACAGTGGACACACGACAAAGCTATGCTAGAAAGTGCATGTCGACAGATTCCGGGGCCAATGAGTAGGCCGAGAGAACTTAACATTTGAGGCCCTATGGAACATTATAGACCAAGAATAGGGCCGAAGCTTAAACCTTTCTTTTACTAATCCTATCTTTGAACAAGAATATTCTATTTTGTTTGTACAGTGTGCCACAATCATTTATAGGCTTCAGCATATTTATCTAAAAATAATTAAAACAAAACAGAATTTTATAAATATCCAAATAAATCTTATACCTTTAGAACCAAAAAAATAAATCAAGGCAGAATCGAACCGTTTACTGAATGAGTACTAAAATTTATAAATACAGATTATATATCTAGAAATATCAATTATATTTAGTTTCTAAATAACCAGATATCTTAAATATATCTACTCTATTAAAGTAAAATCCTATTTGAATCTGTCCTTGGTACATACACTACAAGAAAATATGCCTTTAACAACAAAAAATTACGAGGAAAAAAGTTCCTCGTAAAATTACGTGGTGATTACGACGACATTACGTGGAAAAACAGTTTCGTCGTAACATCCTTGTAAATTTACAAGGAAACGCTTTCCTAGTAAAAGCAATGCGAAGTTACGACGAGAATACGCGGAAGTTCAAAATTTCGTCGTAATATACATGTAAAATTACAAGTACTTTATGACGAATAATGTAACTGTTATGTAAGGTAAAAACGTGAATTTAGTGAGCTTGACTTGACAATTTTCGTTGTAAGGTCGTTGTAACAGCCTTGTAAAGACTTGTAAAATCCTAGTAAATGGATTTCCTTGTAAATTCGTTGTAATACCTTCACCTACCAAAATCTCGAGAATTCCCTATATATATGGCATTTCTCAATCCTAAAAACTCACACATTCGAAATCAAGAAAAAAAAATCTTGAGAAAAAAATCTTGAAAAAAAAATCAAGAAAAAAAATGTCTAATGAAATAAACATTTACGAGATACGGAGTTGGATGTATTAGCATAAAGATTCCACCGGTAGAGTGACGGATGCATTTCTCAGCGGGCTAGAAACATTCATGTACCAGGCGGGCTGTACACCGATCACGCAAGAAAGCGGTAAGATGTTCTGCCCTTGTCGAAAATGCAAGAATTCAAAATTTGCACGTAGTGAAACTGTATGGAAGCACTTAATAAACAGAGGGTTTACACCACAGTACTATATTTGGTATCAACATGGAGAGGGTTATGGTGGAAATGAAGTTAGTAGTAGTAATAGCAATTTTCAAGATGCTGGTAATAATGTAGAACCGAATCAATTGTATAATGAATATAGTTACCATCAGAAGCAGCAGATGGTAGATCATGATAGGGTTCACGACATGATTACTGATGCATTTTTAGAAACTATTACAACAATAGCTGAAGAAATCGGAAATGTTGAAGAAACTAACTTGGATGCAAAAAAGTTTTATGAAATGCTAAATGCTGCAAATCAACCAATCTACACTGATTGTAGAGAAGGTCTCTCTAAATTATCCCTAGCAGCTAGGATGATGAATATTAAAACAGATCATAATTTATCTGAGAATTTCATTGATGCATGGGCGGAGTTGTTTAAAGAGTATTTGCCAGAGGACAACGTGTCAGCTGAATCTTATTATGAGATTCAGAAATTGGTTTATAGTCTTGGATTGCCTTCGTAGATGATAGATGTTTGCATCGACAACTGCATGATCTACTGGAAAGATGATGAGAAGCTAGAAGAGTGTCGATTCTGCAAGAAGCCACGATTTAAACCGCAAGGACGTGGGAGGAATAAGGTACCCTACCAAAGGATGTGGTACCTACCAATTACGGACAGGTTGAAAAAATTATATCAATCTGAGAGGACTGCTGGATCGATGAGGTGGCATGCTGAACATGTCCAGAGGGATGGCGAGATCGCTCATCTATCAGATGCAAGAGCGTGGAAACATTTCAACAAGGTGCACCCAGATTTCGCAAGCAATACTCGAAATTTATATCTTGGGTTATGCACAGATGGGTTTAGTTCATTTGAAATGTCTGGGAGACAGTATTCTTCGTGGCCAGTCATTCTTACGCCGTACAACCTGCCTTCGGAGTTGTGCATGGAACAAGAATTTCTATTCTTGACCATATTAATCCCTGGTCCGAAGGATCCAAAACGGTCGCTAGATGTTTTCCTTCAACCACTGATACAAGAGCTAAAAGACTTGTGGTCAGAAGGGGTGAGGACATATGATTGTTCTTTGAAAAACAATTTTACGATGCGGGCAGTTCTGCTGTGGACGATAAGTGACTTTCCTGCTTATGGGATGCTGTCTGGATGGACAACAAATGGAAGGTTATCTTGTCCATATTGTCAAGGATCGACAGATGTTTTTCAGCTGAAGAATGGTAGGAATAGTTGTTGGTTTGATTGCCATCGTCAGTTTCTTCCCCTTTCCCATCCGTACCGAAGAAATAAGACATTGTTTAGGTACAAAAAAGTTGTCAGAGACAGTCCTCCTCCATATCTCACTGGAGAACAGATCGAAGCGGAAATTGATTATTACGAAGCTCAAGAAACTGTCAAGCGTGGAGGAAACTGGCATGTTCCTTCAAATATGCCAGATGGGTATGGGATATCTCACAATTTGCATAAGAAGAGTATATTTTGGGAGCTGCCTTACTGGAAGGATCTTCTCTTACGGCACAATCTTGATGTGATGCATATAGAGAATAACTTTTTGACAACATCATGAATACAATACTCAACGTCCCAAGAAAGACAAAAGATAGCAAAAAGTCAAGGATGGACTTACCTGATATTTGTGCAAGAAGTGAGTTACATATCATAAGTAATGGAAACATTCATATTCCCATCTTTCGGTTGTCATCAGAAGCGAAGACGGCTTTGTTTGACTGGGTTGCAACATAAGTTAAGTTTCCTGATGGTTATGTTTCAAATATCTCAAGATGTGTTGAAAAAGGTCAAAAGTTCTCAGGAATGAAGAGTCATGATTGTCATGTGTTTATGCAACGACTACTTCCATTCGCTTTTGCCGAGCTACTTCCAAAAAATGTACATGAAGCACTTGCAGGTAATTACTATTTTTAATAATATATTTTACATATTTTTGAAATGTTACTTATTTGGTTACTTGTGCAATATACAGCCATCAGAGCATTCTTCGGAGACCTTAGCACACGTACGTTCAAGGAAGAAGTCATCCAACAACTTCATGAGAACATTCCAATCATAAACTGCAACCTAGAGAAGATATTTCCTCCAGCCTTTTTTAGCTGGATCAGTCAGTAGCTGGATCACGTGTTTTTAGCATTTTTTGCGGGTTTTATAGGATTTGAAATAATGATTTATTTTAAAAAAACAAACTTGATTACATATTAGATCACCAGATTTGCTGGTTTAACCGGAGATCCAGGTTAGGCTTCAAACATCGAATATAGCGTTTTTGTGGATTTTTGCGGGTTTTTATAAGATTTTAGATAACACTAAAAGTATAAATCTATATCAAGCAAATTTTTTTTTTCCGAGAATAGTTTCGCGCTTTAAACTAATCTCGGACATTAAACAAACTATAAAATCATTATATAAAATTATAACAAACAAAAATATGCCCGCCCTTTGAAAGGACGGGTCAAACTCTAGTCTCCTCTATTAAAATAAAGTCCTATTTTTTATCTACTGTACAAAGGTTGTAACTTAAATTTTAAATGGTCCAACTAGAGTTTGAATAATATATGAAGCACTATAAATAATTCAAACTGATTGACAATTCAATGTATTTTCTTAATAAAATCTGATTAATAATTCAAAGACTAAACCTAATATTTCTCGGATTAATGTAAACTGATTTGCACAATGATAGGTTATCACATACTATGGTGGGCCACTAATTAACTATGGACATAGTGTATTTCATTGACAATGCCTGATATCCACGACTTATTTTATGTGTAGGTATGCATATAATTTTTTTGAACAAGAGGAAGCACATATTTACGTATTCATTAATGTATATCTATACTAAGTCAGATTTGTATAAATAAGAATCATGTTTTTATATATTATAATAAAAATTTATAATCTGATGATACATCATGCATATGTCATGCAAAGTATATAATATATATACATTTTTGAACCAAAATACTATAATATATTTAAACCAATTTTAATTAAATATATATTTTAAATATTCATAATTTATTCACTAATTAAGTTATTTCGAATATAAAAACAAAATCCATTTTCAACAGTTTGAAAATGCAACAACCTATTTATTGTTTTGATATCCATTTAACTAACCTATATTTTCTCTAATTTATTAAGACACCAATTATTATATACTAATTTATTAAAATCTAGAATTATTTTTCAAATTTTATTAAGATAATATATATATACTAATTATCTTTAATTTCCGGTGAGAGTAGGTCAATAACTTAATATCCTATAAATATATTTACATACACTAAATCATATTTACTAACACCTAAAATTTGTTTCTAATCTATATATATACACATTTTCACAAAAATCGAATAAATTAAAAATATTTCTACAATAAATTCCAATTGATTTATATCCACATTAATATTGGGGGTATTACTTATTTTTTCAAACACACTATTTTATTAAAACCTAAAATCCACGTGTAATCTATACACTATTAATATACACACAATCAATACTAAATGACAACATTTAAAACCATTCATCTACATATAGAAAAGTTTGTTTTCATACATTTAAAACTAACTCAAATTCAAATCATAGTAATTTAGTTTTGTTAGTAAAACAAACAAATGAAGAAAATTTTATAAAATGAACATTTTTATCTTGTGTGCTAATAATTTAAATCCAAAAACTAAATCTGATGGTGTATAAAATAGAATTATTAAATATAAATATTTACTAACCCACTTTAATCGCATGTAAACATTTTACAAATAGAAAATCTCAAAATTGTGTATAAACATATTGATAAAAAAAAACTTAAAATGTAAAATAAAAATTCTTACTTTTTCAAATTTAAAAATAAAATTATCTGCGTTTTAAAGCGGATTAGAATCTAGTTTTTCCATTAATAAAAAGTAAATCATGTCCAAAATAGCCAAAATATCAAAAATCCTATAAGCACAACTGAAAGTTGAATATGTCCTATTTTGCCAATTCTACATTTCAAAATATTATACTTTATCATCTACAATTTATATTTTGTAAAATTTGATATATTATCATTTTTTAGTTTGAAATATTTATTTTTAAAATTCTCTATTCGGAGAGAACTTTATAAATTTATAAAAAACACCTCAATTCCATATAACTTGCAGGCAGAGAACCTATAAAGTCACATATTCACATTAAAACCTTATGATAATGTATTCTAGAAAAAACTTATGATAATGTAATCAATACGTTATAATTTTGGGCTTTTTGCAGATTTAACTTAGAATTTGAAGTCAAACACAAAAATAAACCTCTTTTTTTTTAGAAATTGATTTTGCCATATTCACCCCACAAGTTCATATAATTCACGAAAATGCCATCAATTTTTTTTTCGAAAATGACATTTTTACTCTCTCACCCTTATCATCTTCAAGTAATTACAAGATTGCCATTTTCATCAACACCCCAACCAACATGAACAACCAATATGAAGTTCTTAATGCTTCCAAAATCGATTTATCCTTCTTCTTTCTCCATTCTTATGAACTAAACACAGCATCTCTCTCACTTTCTCTCCACATTGAGCTAAAAAAACCTAAGATTTTGATTCTACATTTTTTATGGTTCATAGAGTCATAGAAACTAACGATTTTGGGTGGGTTACTTTCGTTTGAGATTCTGTGTGCTTGGAGAAGCCTTATGTGTGCTAAGAAAGTTATCTCACCAATTTAAGGTATGAAATCAAGATTTTTTCCAGATCTGTTCGTCCAGACGACTGAATTATAAGTCGTCTGGCTGTAGACGACTTACCTGGAAGTCGTCTGGTCAATGCAGAGGTTATTTTTGCAATTGACTTTAAAATTTGTTTTCTGGATTCTGGTCAAACCTCGTAAATCCTGGACGACTGAATTGTAAGTCGTCTGACGGATGACTGAATTGTAAGTCGTCTGGATATAATTAAAAGTTGAAGTTTTTTTTCACAATTGCAAAACTAACTTATGACGTCTGAAATGTAAGTCGTCGAGTTTCGATAAAATATTGATATTTCAATTTTTTCAGACGACTGAAATGTAAGTCGTCCGTAAAAGCCAAACTTCTGAAATATTCTAGTCAAATGCAAAACTAACCTATGACGACTAAAATTTCAGTCGTCTGTGTTTTTTGGAGATTTTTTTTAATCAAACTAAATCAGACGACTGATATTTCAGTCGTCCCAAATAACAGATTTCAAAGTCAATTGCAAAAATAACCTTTGCGTTGACTAGACGACTGAAAGTTTAGTCGTCTGGATGACTTAGATTGAAGTCGTCTACGTCTATCTTTAATAAACTTTCGTTTTCTTTGTTCTATGTTTGCTAATGTGTTTTATTTTGACTTTTTCAGATGATGCGTCAGTTACATGCAGTGTATGGAGAATGGTTGTTGGAAGATGGATGTTGGAATTTTGTGGTTGATCGTTTCAAAGGAGCGAGGATGTTATTTTTGAGTGAAGGTTCGACACATGCTGATCTTGTTGCAATGGCTCAAGAAGATTATAGTCTGGACATGAACACAGTGTCAGTGCAGTTAACCTACACAACTCAACAGATGGCTCCAGATCTTCCTCCTATTCATGTTACAAGTGATAGGCAAGTTCGGAACTTGCTCGAGATAACTAAAACGCAAGAAATACGTCTTTGTGTATCGAGCTTTTGTAAGATGAGAACGGTTTCAGAGGAAAGGGATGAAGCTGATGTAGGGGATGAAGCTGAGTTGGAGGATGTAATATGCTTTGACACCAATGATGATTTGTTGGAAGAAGGGTTAAAATGCTTCATAAAATGTTGTATCAATACGAGGCTACCAACATTCTTGTTTATTAAAATGAGCAGAAGGCCATTGGAGTTTATTATTGCATATGGGAGATCAAAAGATGAGAAAAGGCTATTGAAGTATATTATTTCATTGATTTGTAAATGTGTAAACACATTGTTAGCACATATATTACATCTTGGGAAACAATATTACTCATTTTACAAAAAAGATCACAACTAAAGGAGTACACATGCAAATCACAAAAATACCACAAACAAAACTATAATAGATCATTCCTCTACCAAGACAAGCTTGGACTCCACTTGATATGAAAGAAGACAACGTCAGAAAACTCCCAGGAAGTCCAGACAACTTCCAGACGACTTACAGGAAGTCCAGACGACTTCCAAGAAGCCTTCCAGGAAGTCTAGACGACTTCCAAGAAGTCTTCCAGGAAGTCCAGACGACTTCCAGACGACTTACAGGAAGTCCAAACGACTTCCTGGAAGTCGTCCAGACGACTAACAGGTAAGTCGTCCCGCGCATTATAGTTTAGACGACTGAAAAGTAAGTCGTCCCAGAAGTCTTCCAGATCTGAAAAACCTGCATTTCAAGCCCAGATCTGAAAAACCTGCATGTCAAAAAAATTCAAATGGCTTAAAAACACAGAAAATGAGTGGAAGATTAGATATATACTTTTATAGAACACACAACGTACATATCCAAATGGAAGATGAGAACCATCTGATTAAAAACCTGCAAAAAAAGATAGATTAGTGAGAAAAACATGAGACAAAACTAGAAAATTCATATAAAGTTTGGTGTTTTCAAGTCAAAGAGATTAGAGTGGGTTTGGAGAGTTTTAGTTTGGGAAAAAGGTAAGAATTTTATGCAACAAAAAATTACCAAATGAAGAAAATACCTCTTCCTCTACAAAGACAAGCTTGGACTCCACTTGATATAAAAGAAGACAACGTCAGAAAACTTCTTGGACTTCCGGGAAGTCTAGACGACTTTCGGGAAGTCCAGACGACTTCCGGGAAGTCCAGACGACTTTCTGGAAGTCGTCCAGACGACTTACCAGACTGAAAAGTAAGTCATCCCAGAAGTTTTTCAGATCTGAAAAACCTGCATATCCAAATCCAGATCTGAGAAACCTGCATATCCAAAAACGTTCAAATGGCTTAAAAACAAAGAAAATAAATGGAAGATTAGATAAATCTACCTTTATAAAACATACAAAAATACATATCTAAAATTAATAGATCTACCTTTAAATGAGTGGAACCATGTGATAAAAAACCTGCAAAAACAAAATAAATTAGTGAGAAAGACATGAGACTAAAACAATAGATTGTTATAAAGTTTGATGTTTATAAGTTCAAAGAGATTATAGAGAGGTTGGAGAGTTCTAGAAAGATGAACATTACATTTTTGTTGCAGACATTTGAGAGGAGGAGAGATAATGTGTAAATTTTTCTTTATATAGGGAGACAAAAAATCTAATTAGGTTAAATATTTTCGATTCAGACGACTTATTTGTAAGTCGTCTGGTTTAAATTATTTAAGCGGGAAAATAAAATTTTCTTAAATTTTAGGCGGAAATATTAGGATGACTTACTTGTAAGTCGTCTGGTTTAAATTATTCACCAGACAACTGAAATATAAGTCATCCAGAAGACTTACAAGTAAGTAGTCTGGTTTAAATTATTTAAGCGGAAAAATAAAATTTCTTAAGTTTTAGGCGGGAATAATAGGACGACTTACTTGTAAGTCGTCTGGTTTAAATTATTCACCAGACGACTGAAATATAAATCGTCATAACCCTAAACATAACCCCTAAACTTAATTATCTAATTAAACACTTCATAAAATCAAATTAAACTTGAAAAGTGTTTACTATACACAGAAATAAACACATAGTGGTAAAATTTAATTTTTGAAAAAAACATTTCAGCTTTTCAAAATCTAACCCTAAGAATACATACAACAATACAACATATGTTTGCCAAACTGATGAAAGGAATTTTCAAGGGTCCTAATCAAATGATGTAGTATAGAAGATTGTCGAACCAGTTCTAAGTGATCACAAAGCAAAGGGAATGCAAGCCTATGCTTAATCTAAATGCAATCATTAAAGGAGATGATTATTAAACTAAGACAATATCTAAAATGCAACAAAATATAAAGCTTTCTTTCTTTATGAGGAGATGAGACCCATGGGTATAGGGACTTGATCTTAAATGATTAAGGTTCAATCCAAGATGCCAACTTTTCAATCAATCTAATTCCTTATGCCTAGACACTATGCTTGAACAAACTCTATCCCTAGATGAATGCTCTTTTGCAATGATCACCCAAGTACATCAAATCCCTTTGACTGTAATGATCAAAGCAAACATTAAGAATTAGTCTAAAAGCAATCCTAGCTTCTTTAACAACTAATCCCTTAGGTAAAGCAAGCTAAAAGCATAGATGAGTTGGTTCAGGCATTTCATAGAACACCTTCCGGGCATGAAATGCCTATGGCTCTATGTTTGAGAGGCCAACTCAAATATAGCATTAAGAATACCAAATCATGCAAGGAAATGATAGATCTAACACTAAGCACCTTGGATCTAAACTTAATCACTCTCAATCACCCTAACCCATGGATCTTAAATGGATCTACTCACTAATCCACATGCTTACTCTTAAACCCAGGAGAGATTCAAGCTTAAACATGTAGAGAAAGAAAAGAGATGAAATCAAACAATCAAGAACACAAAGATGAGATGAGATTATGATTCAAAGATAAAACTTTACTGAAAGGTTTGTGTTCTTAGAGAGAAAATAACATAAGTCACATATTAGGGATAACAAGAGTATTTATACTAGGCCTAGAAAACCTAGATACATCATGAGAAATTACTAAAAAGTCCTTGGAGTCAAATGAGTCTCAACCAATAGAAAGAAGGCATGAAAACTCGGTCAGGGGTAAACCAATGGTCCATCCCGGTCCTGACATCCCGGACCGTCCATGTTCTGACCGTCGTCCAGTCCGACCGGGTGCAGCAAGCCGGACTGCCCTACCCGGTCGACTCTCGTCCAGCTCAACTTTCTCCCGACCGGGGTCATCAAGCCGGTCCACTCCTACCCGGCCGTCCGTTCTGCTGGCGTCCAGTCCGACCGGGTGCAGCAAGCCGGTCCGTCTGTCCCGGTCATGCCTTGGACGCGTCTTCACTTCCCAACCGGGTGTCCCTTCCCGGCCTGCTCTCCCCGGCCTGGTCTCGTCCAGCACCTCTCAACCGACCGGGTACCTCTCCCAGGCTTAGTCATCCCGGACCACTCTCATCCAGCTGCTCTTTTCCCGACCGGCTGCTCGAACCCGGACTGATCTACCCGGCCAGCTTGATATGCTTTAAGTGAACTGATCATAACTCCTCCAATACAGCTCCAAATGACTTGAAACCACTTCCATTCGAAAGCTAACTCAATTTTCTGTGTCTCCACAAAATCTTAGCAGCAGAAGACATTTCTAAGGCCTCTGTCCATGCTCATCTTTGTCTTGACCAGATCATGGATTGACTTCTCTTTTCATGGCCAAACTTGATTCTTCACCTCTTTTTGGGCCATAAGGCTTCCAAACACCTCAAATCACACCAAAGCATACTCCAGCACCTGATAAGGACAAATGAATGCAAAATGGACCTAAAGATGCGTAATGCCTAACTTATATGATCAAAATGCATGAGATATGGATGCTAAAAACATGTAAATATGCAAGATATCACAAACCCCTAAACCAAAGAATATCATGATTCACTACTTCCACTCATCTATGTTGAAAACAAATCAATTTTATCATATCTTAATTTTTATCACTTAAAAGTGTTTATAATTACATGTTTTAATTTTTTACTCATCAAAATATTTTTTACAAAATTTATAAATTATTTTTAAGATAAACTGGTTCCATACGACTTACAATTCAGTCGTCCAGACGACTTCCAACATCTCAGACAACTCAGACGACTTACTGGGGTTATATTCGTAAAAATGGCTTCTGTTTTTTTTGTTTGGTCATGAGGGGCTGGCTGTAATTTCATAAGTCTTTTAGGTTAGTTTTGTATTTGATTCAAGTTTGTGTATAGCTTAGGGGTTAAAATCAAGTTATAGGTTAGTTTTGGCAAATTTCCTATACTTTTCTCATGTAAAATGTATGCTATTAAATAACCTCTATAAAAGCACAAAGCAAAACCATTATTTTAATGATGGCAAATCACGATTGTACACGTATCATCCAACTAACAAATGTACTCAAATAAACTTTTCAATATAGTTGTGTATATAATAAAGACGCATATATTAAAAGATCAAATGTACGTAATGAAAAAGTTAAAGTTAAATGTATGCTATTTAAATGGACCTTCATAAACTCAACACTGCAAACAATAATACGCCAAAAAGTAATAAACACCAATAGATCCAAAAAACTAAAAATATAAACAAATGTAAGAAGTTAAACCATAATGTAAAACTTAATTTATTATTGAGCATAATATAAGCAAATAAAATAAATTTACAAAGCAAAATAAATTGAAAACCAACATGTGTATACCATCAAATAGAAGTTTATAGCATAGCGGGAGTGGATAAAATATGAATAAAATGTTTAGGATAATTAATACGTGTGTATGCGCGAAAAGTCTCTACTAAACAATAAAAAGATAAGAGATCAATTTTAGTTGCGGAATGGATATAATAAATAAAGCAAATCTGTTATAGTTGAATTTCAAAATCTGGTTACTATGAATGTACACGATGGTTCTCGAGTAATACATGAATCTTCATGGAGAATCTCGTGGTGTTCCCAAAGGAATAACGATCTGGTCGAATTCATCCAAACTCAGAGGAGTGGAAAATCCCGAATTGTACACTCAAGCACGACTTTTATCGATCTCCTTGACATATTATATGTTGTGTCTCAATAGCGGAAACTACAAGGTGTCTCTACACTTTACTGAAATTATGTTCAATGATAGCAAAAGTTACACGAGCTTGGATAAACGCCTCTTTGACATACATATTCAGGTAACAACTTTGAGTCTTGCTGTTTGAATGGTAATAAATAACCAATCAGGAATCTTATCCAAAGCGGTTGACAAAATGCATGCAGTGAGTATTTGTTCTGAAAGATTTCAATATTGCTGAGGTGGCTGGAGGTGTTGGAAAAGTTGTTGTGAAGATATTTCCAGTCACTGTAAACAATGGATTTTTGGAGATAAGCTTGTATTGGGCTGGGAAAGGGACTGTAGCCACTCCTGTAAAAGGTGTTTACGGTCTTCTTATATCAGCTATAGCTGTTGATCAAGGTAAATATGCTAAAATGAAAAGAAAAAAAATCATTGGTTTTCTGATTATCTAACAAAATAACACATTCGTTTCACCAGTTATGAAGGGGACCTCATCAAGTTCACATTCACGCATATGGGTAGGAATCATAGTTGGTTTGGCTGTGCTTTTCTTCCTGTTGATTGGATGTGGTATTCTCTGGTTTAAAGGTCTTGTAACATCCAAAATCCGTCTGGAACGAGGTACTATCAAAGCTTTGTTGATTTGTCAAGTAAATATTAGCTGTCTACTTGAAAGAGGGTTAAGAGTTTATTTCTTTGGTTACTTTGGGTCTTCTTGAGAGTATCTCCAATAGTTTCTTATCCCTCATTTTTTAGGGGCTTTACACTCCAACAACATCTTATCCCTCAAATTTAAGGGGGTGAATAGTACATTGTTGGACCTCTTAAAACAATATTTACTTTTTACTTTAGTTCCTACAACTATATATGTTTCACAATCGCATGAATAACTTTTTATATATCATATTTTAGTAGTTATCATTATATTTTCTTAAAAGTATTTCGATCAAAATTGAAGTACTAACATTTATTGTACTATTTACAGTTATGTTTTAATATGTTTCAAATTGTATGTTTTATTGGTTTTTGAAAGTTTAGTGATTATAGTTAATTATTAATAATATTGAAGACTAAAATGTAAATTATAAATTCTTTTAAAAATAAATTTGAGAGTGACTGTTGGAATGACACATCCTCATCCCCTTATTTTGAGAGTGTTCCCCTTTAAAATAAGGGTTTTTTGGAGATGCTCTGAAGAGATTATCCCCTCATAGTTAGGTTTAGTGTATGATGTGTATCCTTAAAATTGGTTTAGGGTTTAATGTAGCAGAAGTTGATGCTCCAGAATTTTTTTTCCAAGTAGCCATTAATTAGCTACTAGAGACTGTCTTCATTATCCTGTTTGTTGCAGAGAGGCAAACAAGATTGGTGAAGGAAGCTTCTGTAAGGTGTATAAAGGAATGTTGACCAACGTCGCTGCAATTGCTGTGAAGCAGCTTGCAAAGAGGTCAAAGCAAGGGGGTGTGGAGTTTTTGAACGAGGTTGGTGTCATCTCAGCGTTGCAGCATCCTAATATGGTGAGATTACATGGGTTCTGCATTGAAGGAAAGCAGCTCTTGCTAGTCTTCTCTATTAAAAGAGAAGTACTATTTTTATCAACCATTCTTGTAGGTCTATTTTATCAATTACATCTATTCAATTATTTACATTATCAAAATCTGTTGAGAAAAATCTAACAAAATCTTACTAATTTTTTTTAAATATTGGTTTAAATTAGTACATTTGTTAATTTCATAAATAATAATTTAATGTTAAATAAAAATTTATTATAAACAAGAAATAAAAAGTATGCTATTTTATAAATTTTATAGTTATAATATATATTAATTATATTAAAATTATAAATTTATAAAATGAAAAATTATCCGCACGGATGTGCGGGTCAAAATTTAGTTTAAACTATTAAAAGAGAATCGTTTTACATATCTACCATAAAAGAAGTTGTTAAAATCATGTATAACTATTTATAATTTTTGGCTCTTCAATTAATTATTCTAACCATACAATATTCTTAATGAATCATATTACTATTCCTCCTTTCATGTGTTACACTTTTTTCAAAAAAATATTTTATCAGCTATCATTCTAGTTGTTTTGCAATAATGTTATATACCATATCTTATACTCAACAATAGACCTACAATATTTAGACATCAGTTCTTAAAATAAATTAGCATATGTCTTACAACATATTATACCATTTCATCTTACATTATAGATATTGCATTATTTACAAAATCAAATTTGATAAAAACACTTTAGCAAACCATTTGTTGAAAAAGTTATATATATATTACGTTAATTAATTTTTAAGAAAGTATTTGTAATAAAAAGTTGTTATCTAATATAAGTTTAAAAACTATTAATAAGCTTATAAATATGTACTATTAGAATAATCAAAAACCTATCAAGTAAATATTAAATCTCACCAACTCAACAAATGTAACTCTTATAAAATACTCACAAAACATAATGAGAGAGAGTAGACCTAGACATTTGGGTTTTCGGGTCAGACACAAATTGGTTCTTTCAGGTGTCCTAGACATTTGGACCTAATTAGGTATTTTGAAATTTTTGGTTTGGATCAGTTCTTTTTAGATCCGGGTAGGTTCGGATCCATAATTTAAATACCTATAAAATGCATATAATTTTTAGGTATATAACGAATCTGGATTGGTTCCATATTTAGGACCAGAAAAAAACTTGAAGTACTTAAAAAACGAAAATTACGTAAACCTTCAAAAATACTGATAAAAAAATCTGAAAATATTTAAATACCCAGAAAAGTTTTAGGAAACCAAAAAATATCCAAAATTTTATCTAAATAACCAAAATGTATTTAAATTTTTTGAATTTTACCTGAAACTCAAAACTATAACCAAAAATCTAAACAAAATTTTTAAAAATATTTTAAAACCAAAACATTCTGAAATATTCAAATATACTTAATATACACGAAATATTTCAGGTACTTAAGGTATCCGATCGGGTCAAGAGTAGAGTCCCGCAGGTAAAAAAATACAAAATTGGTATTTTCTTTGGACCCGGACCCAAAGTGAACTTGCATTTTTTGTCTGTTTCGGATTAATTTTTCGGGTCCAGGTAAAATGCTCATACCTTAAAGAGAGTTACATAAGAGTCTACATTCAAATCTCAAATAAAATAATTTATAAATTATATCTTTATTAGAAAATATCTTCTTCGATATTATACAATTTTATAATATAATGATGTACAATAATCCCAAAATACTAATTCATATAAAAAATAATAATAATAAAAAGTCCGCGCTTTCGAAGCACGGATCAAATTTTAGTACTATTTATTAAATGAATACTTGAAAACCAGAATTACCAAATATTTGTTTTACCTGAAATCTCTTACATTATCCAAATTATTTGATACTTTTATCCAAACAATCCAATTTACCCAATATTTAATTATCGGATGTTTTTACTTAAATTATCTGAAATTACCTAGAACCATAGCTGTATCGGAACCAAATTGAAACAATTTTATTAGATATTAACCGGTTCCCAACGCTATCTGAACCACACCGAAAACTGAACTCCCATGCCTAATCAATTTAATAATATACTTATTTGAGTTAAAAACTTCGTAGCTCTGCATGTTAGGTCCATCTCGTGGCTTTACTATGTCCGCCGTGAGACGGATGCGGGCTACACAACTGAAAATCATCAGATGTTGGATACAGCAGGGTGGATATGGATTGTAGTTTTTAAAATAATCTGCATTTGTAGCTTTGTCAGAGCTTTTAACAGCACCAAAACAACGATGTTATTGTAGAACTAGTAAACGCTATGTCTATGATCCCTTTAACTTAGCTATCTATTACAAGAGGGGAGTAAACCGTTACTTAACATTGTTCTCTGACTGTGTGTGTTTTCGATTAACATTGTGCACTTACTAAACCTATTTGCTTCTTCTGGTTTGTGGAATTTGTGTTTTGTAGTTTCAAAAAAAAAAAATTGTCTTATGTATTTTGTGTAATTGTTCCTTATTCCTTTTCTCTGTAGTTTTTCTAAGATTAATAAATTAAATTCACTTTAGAAGTTGAGTAGGTATAGTGGCATATTTGGAACAATGCGTCTTTTCTAAATTAACCTTGTTTGTGCTATATATAATGTACCTTTAAAATATATATATTTTGTTGAAGCTTGACCACTACCAAATCCTCAAGTACTTCTCACCACGTACTCTCTGTGATGAAGAAGATTGAAGACAACGTATATTCTTCATTCGCGACATCATAGCCGACAAGAAGAATATTAGGGATGCAGTTAAGAAGAATCTGTGTACGGCATCCACTCCAAGAGAGTTAAAAACTTTGATCAGACCAAGAGGGCACCACGAAGATACCAAATCTTTGGCTGTTTGTTGCAAACAAGATTGTGTGTTACAATCATCTAAACAAGTTCATGTTTCCTCGTTTGTCATATACATTAACTAGCAAGATACAGTCTATTTGGTTAGACATAACAATTTGTCAGAATATTCTGTTTCAGCTACTGTTAATCAGTACGATTGAGTTTTCATGAAATTTGCAGTGTTTTTGCGAAAATTAAATACAGCCAACACTTATGCATATATATATTCTTATCAAGCTTGTGAGAAAATCAATAAATTCACTGCAAGTGAAACATATATGCTTCTTACAATAAGCATATAATTTGCAGCATAATACAAATAATGAAACAAGATTAGTTGACATAGACACCTATTTTAGATCTTCTTCTTCCGACTCCTCTTTAGGATATTCTTCATCTATTTCAATTGCTCCTTCCTCTTCCTCCTCTTCTTCTTCGTCTTCATATATTTCTTCTTCATGTATTCCAACCGCTTCAAATATTTCTTCTTCTTCTTCTTCTTCTTCTTCTTCTTCTTCTTCTTCTTCTTCTTCTTCTTCTTCTTCTTCTTCTTCTTCTTCTTCTTCTTCTTCTTCTTCTTCCTCCTCCTCCTCAAAGTATTGGTTATTCGACCTAACAAACGGATGGTTCATCAAGCTGTCAGCAGTCCACCTTCGGGCAGGATCTTTCTTTAAACACTTTGACAGAAAGTCCTTTGCTTCTTCAGACGAAGAATCAGGAACATATGGAACCAAATCGCTTTCACCGATGAGAGTAATCCATTCTTCCCAACAACACATCTCACCATGCTCTGCCCAAACACGTTCCCCTGTCAACATCTCAAGAACCGTGCATCCAAAGGCCCAAACATCCGCACCATAGTCCAGAACTCTGTCCCCTATAAGCTCTGGCGACATAAACCGGGTTGTGCCTCTCACGTGACCCCATCCATCACCGTAGTCACTCGACCCTTTCTCCATGGCTTTCCCAAAACCAGAGATCTTAGCCACAAACCCATGATGATGGTATCCCGTATTCTCAACCGCGAGTAAGATGTTCTTTGGTTTGATGTCGCAGTGGATTATCTTCTCATCATGGATATGCTTCAGACCAATCAAGATACTCATAGCGTATGTCTTCACATCCTCTTCCGCTAACCCTATTCCTTTGTGGAGTTTGATCTGTTTCGCGAGGCATTGACCGTGACAGTACTCGAGAATCGTATTGTACAACATCTTCTTGCTTTTCTTGTCATGTGTGATCACGCTGCCGTAGTAGGAGACGATGTATGGGTTATCTTCGAGTCGGTTTAAGAACTCAGCCTCGTTCTTGAGCCGTGAAGCTTGTGAGAACTCCGTCGTTTTGATTGCCATCTCTTCAGGAAGTGATTCTTCTTCTCCCTCTGTCGTTCGCGTGGCTAAGTGAAACTGAACGGAGCCGTATGAGCCTTTCCCCAGAGAACGAGTTAACACCCATAAATCTCTTTCTTGAAAAGGGCTCGTCTTGGTCGACGAAACAGCATCGTCCTCTGTTTTAGGCTTCTTATGAGTAAGGTCCGAGTCGTAGCTGTCGTCGTCGTCATATCGAACATATCGACTGCTTTCTGTAGAATCTGACATAGATCTCTTCATCTTTCTTTCTTTCTTTCTTTCTTCTTTGTCACTGACTTTAGATTTCTCTGACTTTGGTAATCAAACGAACAAAGACGAAGTGTGCAGTTGTGTCCTGTGTGAATTGTATTTATAATCCTTCTACTTGCATCTCAAGTTTCTCTTTTTCCTTTTTTTTCAATTAAGTTCGGGGATGTCAGGAGCAAAGCCGAACCTTAGGTTCGGGACCGTGCGGTGATAAATCCAGCCGTTATATTTTACACGTGTAACGTTTGATTTCTTTATTTCCTTTTTTCAATTAGGTCTTGGTGCAAAGCGGTGATAATCCGGCTGTTTCAATTTTTACTCAGAACGTTAGATTTGTTACGAGTGATGCTATTTTCTAAATTTCCTCTTTTTTCTTTTGGTTTTTGGTAGCAGTAATGCTGACTGCTGAGATTTGTGACCATCTATCTAGTTACGAATTTCACGATGAGTGATTTACACTAAGAGAGAGTTTCTGACTTTTTTTTATTGAATATCAAATTTATTGATCAAACGGAAAAGCATTTACAAGAGAAGTTTATGTGGCTATAATTCTATGAAAGAATAAAAGAATGCGAGGCCTATTTTAAAACTTAAACTGAGCTGAGCTCGAACCATCTCTGTAGCAGTCCTTCCAGCGGATGTCCTGTAGCAGAGCACATCGAAGAGTTTCTCTATTGCGCATTAGTTTATCAATGTCTCGAGTGATTGCTTATGTGGATTTCCATCCACCTCCATGACATCGTGAGTTTCTCTCCTTCCAAACTGCGTAGAGAACAGTTTGGAAACTCATTCTCCCGAGAACATTATCGATCCGATTATGTGTGGGATGCAGCAGAGTAGCAATAGATTCGTCCCAGTCAGGTGTGATGCCATCACCTAGCAGCCTCCCTGCTGTGTTCATCCAAACAGTGAATGAATATGGGCAAGCGAAGAAAAGGTGGTCTCGTGTTTCATCCGATTCACCGCATAACATACAGCACTGCTCTATATCCCAAGTCCTCATTCTGTCTCCAGTAGCAAGTCGGTTATGGAAAGCAAGCAAGACCATAAAAGACTGCCTGGGGATTGCTTGGCTGAACCAGACAAGATGTTGCCACGGGACTTTATTCTTCTTGTCACTAAGTGTGTTCCAAGTCATTGCTGTAGAAAATTAGCTTTGTATTCACCACTGTCTGTTTTCCATAACACCTGGTCTGGTCCTGATTGTGGCGTAGGCAGCTCAGCAGCAGCTAACTTGGCGTAGACTTCAGGATATCTCCTCTGGCCCCTACTGCGAATCTCCCAACCGGTATCCCTAGCTACATCTGCGAGAGTGGCAGAACGCGCCACCCCTAGGTACTGAGTGCCCAAATCACCAGTGACATCCAACAAATTGCCAAGTCCTAGCCAATCATCAAACCAGAAATATATTGACTGTCCATCATTGATTTCATACCTCAAATACTCATAAGCCAGTGGTCTTAGCTTCAAAAGTTTTCGACAAGTCCATGATCCTAAACTGCTCTCCTTTACATCCCAATAAGAGCCATGTTTGAGCAGGTACTCTCTGGTCCAAGCTACCCAAAATGAACCTGCTTGGGAAAACAGTCGCCAAATGAGTTTCAAAGCAAAGACACGAGAGGTATCTCTAAGGCGACGAAGCCCCAAACCTCCCTCCTCTTTGGGATAACAAACATCTTCCCATGAGAGTTTCTGACTTTTAATACACTGCAGATTAAATGTTGCTATTTAGTTTTCTAAGTTGAAAGATCTTTGCTGCCTCTAAAAAAAACAGAAGAAATTAATTCTATATCATTGAATTTTTTAATAATTTGGAATTGGTAAACCCAAGAAGAAATTAAACTGACTTTAACAATTTATCTACCTGACTTAAAACATCTCCAATAGTCCCTTATCTCCTCATTTTTGAAGCCTTTTGCACTCCAACAACTCTTCATCCCCTCAAATTTTAAGGGAGTGAATACTGTTCAAATTTAAAGGTATACTATTCACCCCCTTAAAACACTATTTACTTTTCAATTTAGTCTATCTATTTATATATGTTTAAAGATTGTATACTTATTATTTTTATGCTGCATTTTAGTATTATAACTATATTAACACTTAAGTATTATAACTATGGTCTTAATAAATTACTTTTAAATAATAATTAATACATTAACAAATATTGTATACCAATATATAATAATAGTAATAAAAATATAATATAAACATATTATTTATACAATCATAATATATTACATAAAAATAAAAGTTACATAAGCTGAAATATTAGACATTAAAATATATATTACAATACTAATATTCAGGTAAATTAGGTCTGGAACCTCCAAGATCATTCTCGATATAAATTTGGAGCAGTCTCTTCGGATTGTTGTTTCAGAGTTCTTTTTTGTAAGATTCTTACTTGCTCAGGTCGGATAAACTGGCGAGTGTTAATATCTTCGATGGAGTTTAAATTTTTCAAAAGATTTTATTTTCTTGCTCCATTTCTTCTAGAGCTATTTTTTTGCTTGATTTTGCATGCGTAACTGAACCATCTCATAACTTTTTTCTCTAGATGATGCACTTTCTTTCAAGAAATTTAGGATTTGTTCATTTGCCGAAATCAAATTATCCGTAGATGAAGTATTACCTTCACCAAGTAGCGGGTAACCTATAATCATTCTCGAAATGGTTACGGATTATGATCTATGGATATGGTATGTCTATTTCGGAATGCCAGACAGCAACAATGATATTAATGTTCTGAAGTCTTCCAATTTATATTCCAAGCTTGCTCAAGGTACTTCTCTTCCAGCTAATTACAAAATTCAAGACCAAGAATATAAAATGGGTTATTATTTGGCTGATAGTATATATCCTAAATGGTGAACAATTGTTCAAACAATAAGCAATCCCAAGGTCCAAAGAAAAAAATTTATGCAGCAAAACAAGAATCATGCCGGAAAGATGTTGAACGAGCTTTTGGAGTTCTACAAGGCAAATTTGCTATCGTCGCAGGATCCTCACGTTATTGGAAGAAAGAGGTATTGCATGATATAATGACTTCATGTATTATAACACATAATATGATAAGATGAACCAGATATGAACACACCAATTCGAGATGCAACACCACCAATAAACGTTAAAATGGCTATAAACGAAGATATGCGTTGGAGATGCCCTTAACTTTCAACAATTATGTTTTTTTTTTAATTACGGTTACCAAAGTAAAAAGGAGAAATGGAGATTGAGAAACTTATATCCATTAATAGCTTGATTTCAACGATGGAGTCATTGCCGGGAAGGAAGATAAAGATGAGAAGAAAACGTCCGAAGAAATAGAGATTCGACAGTGAGTTATGTTATCGATTTTGTTTTGTCTAGTTGGTGGTAGCCCGCAATCTTATCCTGTTTTCTTATAATCTATTCGTTATCTTATATAGAGCCGAAAATTGTCGAAGAAGCATAAGAGAGATTACCAGAGAGGCTTTTGCGACAGTCGACAGACCGGTATCCTATTAAGCGGTTGGACGTCTATTCGCCTGTAGACTAACTGCTCTTTTGCGATAGTAAGGATTTTGGTGATAGTAAAGATAAGCTCAAACTCTGTTTTAATTTTTGATCCAAATTATTAGCTACTGGTTATCTAAAATTTTTTTTGTTTTAATCCATTATCAATCTACTCAAAAAAAATGTTGCCTCTCTTATTCTGCTTATCCGAATTCACGTCCTATACAAATGATTTAGGTTTTTATGGGACACACAAAAACTTTACACAGTACCATCACACACTTTCCTTTTTGTACACAGAAGCATCAACGCTTCAATGTTTCTTTGTAAGGGTTGTGAATCAGTGCAAAACCCATTACACATTAACAACACCTTGCTAATGAACCTTAAATCACTTTTATTACAATAATTTATACTTAATTGATTTAACAATTGTGTGTTAATAATGGGAAACAAACTCAAATTGATACATAAAGCAATTAGAAGACAACTAATCTGTATCTCCATCATCTATTAGGGAAAAACTGAAGTTTATATTATACACTAGATATGAGCCCGTGCATTGCAACGGGTTTTGTTTGATGTTTAATTTAATAAAATAAATTAATTAATATGTTTTAGTTTTAGGATGTTTTACATATGTTACGTGAGACTTATTTTATAATTAAAAACTCATTATTACACATAAGTTTTAGTTAATATCTGTATTTAATAATCATTGTCCATAGGTGAACTGTTATAAATTTTGTACTTAGGACTAAAGAAAACACCCATACTTAAAAATTTAAACCAAACTCAGTTCAAAGTAAGAATTATACATTTTATGTACTAATTTAATGTTTTATTAAACTTATCCGATATTTAATAATTTTTTAATTTACTATTTATTAATGATATATGTATGTAATAGCATTTTAATTAAAAATGAAGTAGAAAAATATTAAATAGTAAAAACAAACAAAAAATAATAAAATGAAGATGAAGCTTGATATGTTTTTAACAAAACACGTATAAAGATCCAAACATGAAAATATATATTGATTTTTGTAAGAGCAAACATATACCAATCAGGACAACATCATAATTTTTATTTTTGTTAATTAAATAGTTTTAGCATCTTGTCATCAACTTCTTTTTAAAAATTAATATTAATTTTTTTTAATTTTTTTGTTAGAATTTTTAAGAAAGAAAAACATTCTGTTTTATAAATCTCATTTTTATTTACAGTGAAAAAATAAAAGATTATCAAATACCCTTTTACATTTTTTAGGATTTAAGAAAAGGAAATTACTATCATATAACCTTTTACAATTATCTTCTGTTTAGTCAATAGTATTTAATAAAAGAAAACAAAACTAAAAAATTATTTATTTTATCGATAGATTTATTTCTGTAAATAATAGTTTTTAACTTATAGTTCAATATATGTCGATAATTTAAAAATTTCTCTTTTTGTTAACAAGGATTAATTATGTTAATACAAATTATGAGAAACATTACATATATGTATCTACATCCAACAATTCTACATGTTTTATGAGGATTTACGTATGAGTACATTACCATGAATTGTTTCATAAAATTCACATCAGACGGTATTCTTTGCACAATGTTGAAAATATCCTATAAACCTTTTCTCCAATAAACTAATAATTCGCCTTCTCTGAAACTCGAAACCTAGACCACATAGTTAAAAACATTAAGCCTTAATCAAAAATGGACCAACGGGCTTCAATATAAAATTAACTAATTATAGGAAAATAAGAGGAGAATTTGTCAAAACTACCACTTTTCCTATACCACATTTCATTTATACATTAATCAATTTTACCATTAAAATTTTAATAGGTAAAAGTACCATTAAACCCCTCATTTCATTAATCTAACCTAGATCTATTTCTCCTTCAAATCTCTGTCACAAAACCAAATTGAGACGAGATCTCTGACAAAATTGGCCATCTCCGGTGAACTCGACGAACTTGGCGAACCCGGCGAACTCCGACGCACTCGGCAAGATTTGATGAATTCTTCTCCAAATCGTTGTCTGTAAATCAAATTGGGAGTTGCTCCAGAAGAAATCACCGGCCAATTTCGCGATTTCAGGCGAACTTGGAGAGATCCAGACACTTGCAAACAAAGGAAGAAATTGACGGAGGTGTCGAGATAGTTTAAGAAGGAAGCATCTTTAAAAGCATCGAAGAAGGTGATTTTTTTTGTCTTCTACTTTTGCTTTTCTGAAAAGCATCCGTTAAATTACATTTAGGTTGAATTTTTTTAAACATGATATGTTTATGTGATGTTGGAGAAGTTTCGATGTTGAAATTAACTTTTTTATATTTATAAGTCCTTTTAAATTTCATATTATAGAAAGACATGGTTTATAAGTTCTGATGTTTCAATATATATTGTTTATCTTCCTTTATCTATAGTATAATGTTTGATATTTCAAAATCGATCTGGGAAGGGAGACGAAATTTTTTTCATGAAATTTTAAAATCTCAAATTTATAAAACCTTATAAATTTATCGATGAAGAACACAGTGCTTATATATTATGGTTTTTGATATATCTTGTTGATCTTTTCTACTTTGAGTATTTCTTATGTTGAATATACTATACTTTTTTTGTTGTCTCTGTTAATTGAGTTACTTAGTGCAGGCAAGCTACAGTCTCTGCATGTTCAGTGTTTTCATTTATCCTTAAAGGGCTATGGAGGTTGTTGATTCTGTTGGCTCCTTTTAGGAAATTTCATTGAAAGAAGATGCTCTCTTTTGTTATATCTGTTAGTGGGTAACTTAGGATATGTAAGAACCAATCTCTGAATCTTCAGTGTTTTGAGCTCCCCCTTGAAGGGCTATGGAGGTTGTTGATTCCATTGGCTCCTTGTAAAAGTTTGGGAGAATTCATATTATTGGAAAAGGCATTTTCTTTTCTTATCAGGTTACTGGGGAAACGGAGACTAAAACACAAATTAAACTGCGGTTCAAAACAGCTGCAAGGATGTGGTATGTAAAAGGTCATTTCAGTTGACACAAAAGGCTTCAAAGATGGAGTACAAGGCCATTGAGAGTGTGCTCCAAAACAATTAATCCTCACACTGGAAAGGTTGCACATGATTCTTCATATTACTCTTTGATTCTGTTGTTTTTATCCTCGATTCTTTAGCTACCAGATTGCAGTGTCCTAAATCATTTGTTTTGTCTGCAATTAGAATGATCTGATTTTTCTATGTCTCCATTCTGTGCACGTTATCATTTGTGCTCACTTCCGTGTCAAATTTGATACATCTGTTGTAGACGAAGCCGCTTCCCAGAAACTGTAACAGGTGTTCTTAACATGAAACAAATACACAAAAGCTTTGGAGGTTAAAAAACAAAATTTACAACCCTTACAAAATGATGATTTATGAACTCTTGTAACTTAATTATGAATTTTCATAAATCTTATAAAATTATTTATGGACACTTGTAATCTATTTAAAATTTTTTATAAACCCTTATAAATGAATTATAAACTTATAAATAGTTTATAAATGATATGTAGAGTCTTATAAAAATATATAAATCTCTTATAATGATTATTTATAAACTCTTATAAATGATATATATGTTATACCAACTATAAACTTTTATAAAAAAAAAATTTAAAGCAATTTGTAAAATTTATTTGTTATAGTTTCTATTTAGTATTATTTATATTTAACCAATTTATAAAGACTTATAATTAATTATAAACTCTTATTGATGGGTACCATTTTTATAAGAGTTTATAAATGATACACAATACCATTTAAATTTTTACGAAGGAAACACCAGTTTATATACATTTATAACATTTTATAAATTGATTTATAAGAGTTTATAAACTGATTTATTATTTTATAAACTGATCTAGGGTTTATACGGTAATTTTCGGGGTTTTAAGTTGAATTATTATTATTTATAAACTAATTTTAGTTTTAAAAGTGTTATAAACTGATTTATAAACCATTTAAAAACCCTTATAAACCTCTCATAAATTGGTGTATAAACTTTATAAATTGTTTATATAAACTTTATGAATTTTTAATACACGCTTATAAATTATTTATAAATGGTGTATAAAATTTATAAATTGTTTTTATAAACTTTATGAATGTTTGATAAACCCTTATAAATTATTTATATATCCTTAAAACCCCTTATAATATATTTTACAAACCCTTATAAATTCTTTTATTAGACTTTCTAAATGGTTATAAACTTTTTAAATGATTTAGAGTTCTTCTAACTGATTTATTTTACCTTTATAAACCCTTATAAATTGTCTAAGTGAAGATATTCTTTTTATGTTTTATAAACCTTTATATATATGTTATTCAAATACTACTTTATAAAATCTTATAAATTGTTTTAATGAATAATCATAATATCATAAAACCCAGATTTATAATAATTTTAGTTTTAAAAGTGTTATAAACTGATTTAGAAACCATTTAAAAACCCTTATAAACCCCTCATAAATTGGTGTATAAACTTTATAAATTGTTTTTATAAACTTTATGAATTTTTTAAAAACCCTTATAAATTATTTATAAATGGTGTATAAAATTTATAAATTGTTTTTATAAACTTTAAGAATGTTTTATAAACCCTTATAAATTATTTATATATCCTTAAAACCCCTTACAAAATTTTCTAAAAAACCTTATAAATTCTTTTATTAGACTTTCTAAATGGTTATAAAATTTTTAAATGATTTAGAGTTCTTCTAACTGATTTATTTTACCTTTATAAATCCTTATAAATTGTCTAAGTGAAGATATTCTTTTATGATTTATAAACCTTTATATATTTATATATATGTTATTCAAATACTACTTTATAAAAGCTTATAACTTTTTTTATGTATTATCAGAATATCATAAAACCCAGATTTATAATAATTTTAGTTTTAAAATTGTTATAAACTGATTTATAAACCATTTAAAAACCCTTATAAACCGCTCATAAATTGGTGTATAAACTTTATAAAATGTTTTTATAAACTTTATGAATGTTTTATAAACCCTTATAATTTATTTATAAATGGTGTATAAAATTTATAAATTGTTTTTATAGACTTTATGAATGTTTTATAAACTTTTATAAATTATTTATATATCCTTAAAACCGCTTATAAAATATTCTACAAACCCTTATAAATTCTTTTATTAGACTTTCTAAATGGTTATAAAATTTTTAAATGATTTAGAGTTCTTCCAACTGATTTATTTTACCTTTATATACCTTTATAAATTGTCTAAGTGAAGATATTCTTTAATGTTTTATAAACCTTTATATATAAATGTTATTAAAATACTACTTTATAAAAGCTTATAAATTGTTTTAATGTATTAGCACAATATCATAAAACCCAGATTTATAAGAATATGAGAGCATATTTCTCAATAATTCATGCTTTATTGTAGTTTTCCTAGGAACTAACACCATCACCACTCTCTTTTTCGCCTTGCTTCTTGAATCTAAAAACACACTGTATTAACAAATCAAATTAGTTTCATAACAGACGAACAATATAAAATCACACAATAAAAATTGATCTATTGATTATACTCTAAATCAAATCAACTGTCTAGAGAATCAAACCTTAACTGACCAAGCTAGAACATATACTAATCAAATCAAAAGCATCATAGATCAACATAAATCAGAAAAAGGTATAAACTTTCATTCAAAATCATGAATCTGGCAGACAAAACTAGCTCAAACTTATCCAACATGCAAAAATTAACTGAAAAATCAAAGATTATAGAGAGTGATAAAAAGAAAATATACCCATTTGATTGGATTAACGAACACAGCAATTAAATATCCAAACTTTAAGGAATCTATATATGATTAGATAAAACTAAACAAATAAGAATGGTCGCCTAAATGTGCGTGTGTGATGATTGAAAGACTGAAACTCATCATCAATTCAAACGTGTGTGTGATTGAAAAACTGACAGTTTAACACGATACTCATGGAAAAGTGGCTCTGGATTTTCTCCATCACATGCTTGATGACATAGAAATCCATTAAGAAACCAGAAATAACACATTAAAGCTCGATGAAGATAACAACGGCAGAACTCGATGAAGACGACGGCGGCAAGGCTCGATAAAGACAACGGCGGCAAAGCTTGATGAAGACGACGACGGAAAGGTTCGATGAAGACGACGACGGAAAGGTTGGATGTAGATGACAACGAAACTTGATGAAATCTCGACGGCGAAGTTTGATGGAGACGATGGATCTCAGCGAGAGAGAAAGAGGAAGATATTTTGAAGATAAGGTAAGGTTAGTTTAGACTTTTACAAATTAATAAATGTGCTATTCATGAAAATGTCTTTTGATTGGTGGTAAAGTTGAATAATGATACCAAACAAAATGTAAAAGTAAAATTTCCCTATTAGTTTTACAACTCTCTTTTTCTTAGAATTTTAATAAAGAAAAATAGCTTTTGCAATTTTATTTGTTTATTAGTTAAAAAGGAAAATTACTATTAAATAATGATTTGTATGGATTCTTTTTTCGTTTACAATATATTTTTTAAAATTAAAACTTAAAAAGGAAAAGTACTATTAAATAACTATTATAATTCTATTTGTTCATGATTTTTTAAAAAAAGGAAAATTATTTTCATATAGCTTTTACAATTTTCTTTTTTTTTGGATATAAAAAAGGAAAATACTATTAAATAATTGTTTGTATGAATTTTTATTTTGTTTACAATATTTGTTTAAAACTTAAAAAAGGAAAAATACTATTAAATAATTATTTATATAATAAGATTAGTATTTAACACATATCACAATCCTAAATATATAATTGACATGTGTCACGATCATGTTAATAGTAACTTTGAAGAAAAAAAGCTTTATATAATAAGATGTTAATTTTTGGTATAATTTTGATTGATTTTTTTCTCAAAAGAAATTAAAAACGCCACACGTTTGTTTCCATGACACCGCAAAGAACTTACTTGTTTTGCTCTCATAGAGTCATCAACAATGTTTATGTTGATCTTAGCTTTAGACAATAGATGTCATATTCTTTTTATCATCTCAGTTCATTATTATAACTTGACCCCCCAAGATATCACAAACCATATTCCTCCTTTATTTTTGAAATACTAATCATCTTCAAAACTGTAAAATATATCAATTTCTTTTATCATCAACTTTTAAGGATCCCGATGTCTTCTAAATAACTTGCAAAATCCTGTCATTTTTCTGGTTTCGAAACCATCTTCACCAATTGAGAACAATTCGTAGCAATTGTAACATTGTACTGTCTTAAGTTCCTCATACATTCCATTGCCCATATAAAAACTTCTATTTCCGTGTGTAACGGTGACTGACTAGCTCTGGTATTCCTAGCCCCCATTAAACTATCAAAACCTTCCAAAATGGTGTACCATCCTTGTCCAGAGTAGCTTTCATGTGATTTCCATGATCCATCAGTAAAACACCATCTACCCGATATAACCGGTAAAACTGCTTCTCCTGATGGTATGAGTTGAGTCCTTCTCTGTACAATTGAAGCCTGAGCCTAAGCCCAGAGTAAAGATTCCGTCTCTGCCGGTTTAAGAGTATCTCTAAGATTAACATCCAAATTACTAAAAATCTTGTTGTTTCTTCCTTTTCATATGTACCATAATATCCATGCAAATTGATGATCTTCCATCTGTAGTGTGACCCTCCAGAATAGATGATCCATATTTGCAAAAGTTTACTGTCCAAGGAAAAAAATTGGATTCGATGGGATCTGTGAGAGAGCCCACACCTGACCTACCGGTGGACATTCGTAGAAGACATGATTTATGGATTCCTCGGACGCTCCACACCTGGCACAAAGAATATCACCCTGAAGGTCTCTCGCTTTAAAATTTTTCTTTACCGCTATACATGCGCATACCAGTTGCCATAAGAAATGCTTCATTTTAGGTGGGCAACGTACCTTCCAACAAAAAACCTTTAGGGCAGTTACTGTAGGCCCATACTCGATAGGCATCTTTTCTCTATAATGATAAACTCGTTCTACTTTATATCCAGATTTAACCAGTAATGGTAAAAGAAATCAATAAAAACATCAATTATGAATGATAATCTTTTTCTAAATAGTAGCTTATGAACAATTTAAACTAACAAAATGTATGTTATTAAGAAAAATTGTAAATCAAATAATCTAAATATTTTGAGAATGTGTTGTTTGGCAATATATATATTGATTATTATATTATTTATATTTTTTGGTTAAGCAAATCAAAGATAAATTTAGCTTATAAATAAATTTTTATAAATGAAATATAATTTCCCAGTCTTATGCTGACAAATGCTTTTTATGAAATTTCAAATTTATTGATCTATCATAAAGGAATTACATTTACAAAAGAATCAGGCTATAAAGATTATACTGGAACAGAAAAGAGATGAAAAAACTCTATCATAAGAACTAAATTCCTAACTAGCCTGCAACTTGAAACCATCTATGCAAAAGGCCTGCATTTTGATACTGTGAGTCATGCTTCAGTGACAGGATTCTGTTCCTCATCGTCCTATCAATAGTCTTGCATATCTGCTCTGTCAACATCCATTTACCCTGGTGGCATCGCCCATTTCTCTCCCTCCAAACAAGGTAGATGACCATTTGAAACACCATCTTGATGTGGATGGAGTCAAGTCGATTCATCCTATTGCGCCTTATCGCATTGAGCGATAGAGTCCAATCCGGATTGGTCTTTTTTGGCCAAAGAAGCCTCTCACCAGCCTTTCCCGAACTGTTAAAGAGTATGGACAAGCAAAGAAGAGATGATCTCTTGTCTCATCCCTCTTTCCACATAACCCACAACCATGCGTGATACCCCAAGTATTCATCCTATCTCCATTGAACAGCCTGTTTAGCACTGCTAACCAAGTTATAAATGCATACCGAGGAATTCTCTGCGTGAACAAAACTACCTTGCACCAGTTGACTTTGGCTTTCTTGGTTCGAATCTGCTCCCAAGTGTTGGTAGTAGAGAACCAATCTTGGAAATCATCCTCCCTATGCTTCCATAGAATCAAGTCGTTACCTCTAGTTGTCTCTGGAACTGGCTTCTACTGTGTTTATTTCTCAGGCTCCAACCATCTCCTGTAACTGTGTTGCTTACTAGTACACTACGAGGACGAACCAGATACGTAGTACCAATGGCTCCAGTAATGTCAATCAGCTTCCCAATGCCCATCCAATCATCAAACCAGAAGTGTGCAGTTTCTCCATTTCTGACTTCCATTTTCATAAAATCATAAGCCAAATTCCTCAACTTAAGCAGCTTCCTCCAGATCCGAGACCCCTTAGTACCATCTCTGACGTCCCAAAAGGAGCTTTGACGAAGTAGATAGTGTTTGATCCAGCAAACCCACAAAGAAGTAGGTTGGATAAATAGGCGCCATATAAGTCTCAAAGCATACACCTTAGAAGAATCCCTCAACCTCCTCAACCCCCCCCCCCCCCCCCCCCCCAATCCTCCTTCTTCCTTAGGGAAACATAAATCTTCCCAACTCACTTTAGTCTTGTGAGTTTGCGTTGGTAATCCTGACCATAGAAAGACACTCCACATGCTTTCAATTTTTTCCAAACACTTAGCAGGAAGGATGAAAGCAAAGCTGCAGAAGTTCATCATACTAACAATAACCGATTGAATCAATTGGAGCCGACAAGCAAAGGATAGGCTCTTATTATCCCAACAGAGCATCCTCCTGCTGATCTTATCAATCAAAGTCTCATAATCATGAGCTGTTAGTGATTTTTTGGTTAACAGCATGCCTAAGTATCATATCGGCAGATTTCCTACTCCAATACCCAGTGCCTCCGCCTCAGTGATCATTAAAGATATATTACTTCCTGCTGCATAAATTTGGGATTTGGCCGCATTAATGTGGAGACCAAAAATTCCTGGAAATACCTTCAGAACCTCCATGACCCCGTCTAAAGATTCTGAGGAGCCATTTAGTGAAAACTAGGGGTGGGCGTTCGGGTACCCATTCGGGTTCGGTTTGGGTCTATTCGGGTTTCGGATTTTCGGGTTTTCGGAGTCTAAGATTTCAGTCCCATTCGGGTATTTCTAAATTTTGGTTCGGGTTCGGATCTTTGCGGGTTCGGTTCGTGTTCGGATAACCCATTTAAATTATTTCTAAATTTTTTAAAATTTATTATATACTTTAAATTTCTCAAAATCTATAAAGAAAACAATATATTACATATAAATTTGAATAACATATGTCAAAATACATAAAATTAACATATAAGTTGGTTTGGTTTGAATATTTGGATAGAGAATCAATAGACATTTTAAGTATTGTTGGTGTTGTAAGCATACTTTAGCTATTTTAGACATATATTTTTTTAGTATTTGTATATATTTTCAAGTATTTTGGACAACTTAAAAGTATCTTATATATTTTGAATGTTTTCAATATACATTAAATCTAAAAATAATTGATATATAGTTATATAAATCTAGTTCGGATATATTCGGGTACCCAAAATACTTCGGTTCGGGTCGGGTTCGGTTTCGGTTCTTTAAATACCAAAATTTTGAATCCATTCGGATATTTAATCAATTTCGGTTCGGGTTCAATACTACTGTTTCGGATCGGGTTCGGTTCGGTTCTTCGGATCCGGGTTTTTTGTCCAGCCCTAGTGAAAACTAGGATGTCGTCAACGAAGCTCAGATGAGTGAGTTTAACTCCTTGGCACAGGGGATGATAAGCTAATTTCCTCTCTTTGGCTGCTTAGTTAAGTAATTTTGAAAGCACATTACTGAGAATGATGTACATGTAAGGTGATAAGGAGCAGCCCTGTCTTATTACCTAGAGAACTCGTGAAAAATCCTTCAAGACTCCCATTAATTAAAACCGAGAAGGATGATGTTGAAATACAAAGTCTTATCCAATTGATGAACTGTGCTGACAAATGTAATAATACTCATTATATTTCAAAAATAAATATAGACACGCGTCAACAATCATTAGACTATAAATTATAGCACTAAATCTAGTAGATCTTTTTTCCACAAACTCATACTGACAAATGTTACAATACTCAATGTTTTATTTATTTTTTAGATATGATTAACAAATCTTATCTGTGTTCTTAACCACATAATAAAGATTTTACGATAGAATTTGATAATATGTAATTTAAAATTTGTAAAAATTATTTTTATAAAATATGTATATCGACACGCTTCAAAAATCATCAATTTTATTAACTATCATTAAATTTCCTAAGCAGAAATTAATAATTCCCCAATTTTTTTATTGAAATTTTGTTTTCAAGTTTCTTCTATATAATGAGCTTGGTTTTATACACTATTCATCAAGAGAGTCTGTTTTCTCTAAACTTAGTCTACAATCATCTTTGTCTTTGAACCTCTGAGGTGCTTCCCCTTTGATTCGTTGGTAATAAAATCACGTCCATCAATTTACACAGACTTTTCTTTGTGTCTTTTATGTTGTGTTCGTAAGTCTGTTTATTTTTTTATTTTTTTTTAGCTATGGAAACTGATGGTCAGAGAGTGTACTCTGTTCTTACAAGAAAAGAAGTTGATACGAAGATGAAGAGTGAAATCAAGCAGATCTCCGAAGTCTTCTCGCTGTCCAAATCTGATGCAACCGTAATTCTAATCTCTCTCCGGTGGAACTCCTTCAAGGCTTCAGACCGTTTGGGTGACGACAAGGAGAAACTCATGGGCGACTTAGGTTTGGTTAAAGTTAACAGTTCGAATCAAAAAAACGAATCTGTGTCTTCTTTTGCAGATCAGGAAAATCTGGTCTCCACACCCTTTTGTCCACACAAGTTTTCTGAACCTTGTTGGATAAGTTATCTCAACAACCTTCTGGAGAACAACAAGGAGGAAGAGATAGTCCTTTGCCCTAACCCAAACTGTGTCGCGTCCGTTGGACCCGATACGATTGAGAAACTCACCGAACCAGCAGTGAAGGAGATGTACGAGAGATACGTTCTGGGATCTTTCGTGGAGGCCAACAATGAATCTATCAAATGGTGTCCTGCTCCAGGTTGCGAGTACGCCATCGAGCGTCATGAGGATTTGATGGAAGATGATGAGTCTTCTCTTGACTTTGGTGTGGTGTGTTCTTGTGGTCACACATTCTGTTGGAGTTGCAACCTCGAGTCACATCGACCCGTGACTTGCAAGGATGCTTCTCTTTGGTTTAGTTCCATCTTGGATACATTAAAGAACAATGCTTGGCTCGTTAAAAACACCAAACGTTGTCCTCGTTGCAACACTCACGTGCAGAGAACTGATGACCTTGTTTTGAGAATGATAACTTGTATCTGCAGGTTTTCCCTTATCTCTTAAAGCTCATATCTCTTTGCATTTTCCAAATCAAAACTCATTCATGTTTGCTTTAATTTTTATACACTCAGTTGTCGCTTCTGTTGGCGCTGCTTTCGGTCAGAGGAAGAGCACAATGGAAAATGGAACTGTGTTGAAGTCTCTTTTCAACCATCAATGGGTCAAGAATTGGAGGATTCTCGTTACCTGCGTCTGTGGGAAGCATGTCATGAAGAGCTTGAGAAATCCAAGTTGGATCTCAAAGCCATAGATGAGAATGGGATTCCAATACCAACATCGGAGAACTACTTCAGTTTTAGCGACGGAGACATCGATGCTGTAATGGAAGCAACTCTGCTTATGGTGCAGTGTAGGCTTGTACTGAAATGGAGCTGTGCTTATGAATATTTCATAACCATGCACCAAAGCGCCAAGACGCAGTACGTGAAGCACCTTCGAGGAGAAGCTACAAAGACACTTGTTAGACACAGAGCAACTCAAGAAGAGTTGATGAATCAAGCTCTCTCTTCTGGAGATTTCAGTTGCTTCAAGCTCAAGTTGTCAGCCAGTACAACAACCACTGGTAACTACTTCCATGAATATGTCAAGACTCTCGAAGGTTGTTTCCCTGGCACTTAGTACCGTATGTACTATAATAAAAAAATTTATTGATCATTTTGGATGTGATTGTAGTACTTTGAAGACTTTTGAATAATTAATAAATCTACTTTGGATTTAGAGCCCTGTCGTGTTTGATACATTGAAAGGAAAACAAAGTGGAATCACAACAAGACTTGTTTTCATTCTCTCTAGAAACTAAGATATTAAAAGAATCACAAACTCATGTATATAATAGGGACTAATCTATCTCGCTCGCCAAGATAGTCATCATCATGATTAAAACCAGCGGCACCACGAAGACACCAACGTTTTTTGGTTGTTTGTTGCAAAAAAGATTGTTCATGTTTCCTTTTCTGTCATATATATTAATTAGCAAGATACAGTCTATTTGGCTTCAGATATAACAACTTGTCTGAATATTCTGTTTCAACTACTGTTAAACAAGCACGATTGAGTTTTCATAAAAATTTGCAGTGTCTTTGCAACTGGTTTTGTTTGATGTTTTGATTTAATAAAGATAATGAAATGATAAATCATTTTATTATAGTTTTATGATTATTTTTGTATATATTGTGTAAGATTTATTTAATAATTTATTTCAAACATAAGTTCAAGTTAATATTTGTATTTTATAATTATGTTGCATGGATGAATTGTTATCAACTTTATACTTAGGGATAGAGAAAAACACTATACCTAAAAGTTAAATTGTATCTAACCTGAAATAAGAATTAGAATGAAATAAAAAATCGAGTCAGTGACAATATTATAAACTTTCTTATTTACTAATTTAATATTTTATTAAATAAGTTTTTAAATTTTTCTTTTTGCTAGAATTTATTTTAAATGAAAATATTATATTTTATGAATCTCCTTTTTATTTACAATAAAAAATACTACTAAATGCTCTTTTACATTTTTGTTTAGGATTTTAGAAAAAAAAATTACTGTCATATAACATTTTTGATTTAATTTTCTTAGTAGCATGACCTACAACAACATAACTAATTTTTTTAGTTGTATGGAGAAATCCATTTTTCCACATAACTTTCGGTTAGGATTTTTGCTTCAATAGTTAGTAAGCTTGTTCCATTGCGAAATCCTTTTTTATTTCCTTAGCAGCATGATCTTCAATAGCATAACCAATTTTATATGTCGATAAGAACAAATTCGTTTTGGTTTATTTTTTAAAAAAATTTTACAACTTATGACATAAATTGTAGTAAGGATAATAAAAAAAGTTGAGTTGTATCAAGTAATTAAAAAAGGGAAATTTGAGCCAATAACCAAAAAAACTTTATTTCAATAACTAACAATTTCTCTTCCTCTCCCCTTCTTTTCCTTCCTATCTCTCTCTACCCTCTTACTACAAAGTTGATATTTTTCCCTCTTATAGTTATTGAACAAATTGACCCTTAAAAAGTACTCACGTAATATTTTTTCTGCAAATACTATTATGTTTTCTGAAAGTAATATTAGGAAGCTCAAACCTGAATACAGATGTGTAATATTTGTAACTGGTTTTGGTATATAGTTTTTCAAACATACAATTATCTACTAAAAATAAAGTTTGTTATTTGGAGAAAATAATAGAAGTACTTTTACAACTTTCTTTTGTTGAAGATTATTATTCTTAACGAAATGTTACTTATTTTTATAATTAGTTTTATTTATGATTTTTATTAAATAACTTCTCCTACTTGTAGGATTTTATTTTGGGCAAAGTACTTGTACGATTTTATAATTTATTTTGTTTAAGATATTATTTCAAGTTACAATTTCGTTTATAATTATATTATAATTATCTTTAAAAAACGAAAAATTATTAATTTTTTTAAAAAAGGAAAATTATTTTCAAATAGCTTTTTACAATTACTTTTTACTTACAATTTTTTTTTTAAATGAAAGTTACTATCAAATACTTTTGAATAATAATTATGTATTTATGATAAAAAAAAAATTAAACACATGTCACAATCTTAAATTATACATTGTTATGTCTCACAATTATGTTAATTAGAAAATTTAAAGTTATGCTATAATAATTTTCTTTTTTCTAAAATCCTAATAAATATGATTTGTGAAATAATTTTTTATTTTTTAAATATTTACCTAAATATAATTTGTTTCATTTTCTTTTTAAATTCTGATCAAGGAGAATTTTAAAAGTTTATTAAATAATATTTTTAAAGAATTTGATGATAAACATGATACTAAAACCTATTTAAATAACAAATACAATTTATAAATAGTAGTGATATTAAAAACGAATTGTAAAAATACCAAGTTTTTTAAAAATTATTTAATATTGACTTAAAATAATTATTTGATAGTGATTTGTTTTCTAAAGTTCGAAACAAAATATAACTGTATAATATTATGTAATAGTAATTTTCCTTTTTAAAATCCTAAAAGGAAACAGTAAAAGAATAAAAATAATTTTCCTTTTCTAAAATCTTAAAAAATAAACATTAAACCAATATTTTTTCTGATGATAATTTTTCTTTTATAAAGCTTTTAAAATCTTAAACAAAATTATTTAAAAATATTTTTGACACATGTCGCAATCTTAAATTTTCGATTGACACATGTGGCTATCATGTTAATTAGTAACTTTGAAGAACTAAACTTTATATAATAAGATATATTCTTATCAAGCTTTTGAAAAAATCAATAAATTCACTGCAAGTGAAACATATATATGCTTCTTACAGTAAGCATTTATTTTGCAGCATAATACAAATAATGAAACAAGATTAGTTGACATAGGACACACCTATATTAGATCTTCTTCTTCCGACTCCTCTTTAGGATATTCTTCATCTCTTTCAATTGCTCCTTCCTCATCCTCTTCTTCTTCTTCTTCTTCATGTATTCCAACCGCTTCAAATATTTCTTCTTCTTCTTCTTCTTCCTCCTCCTCCTCAAAGTATTGGTTATTCGACCTAACAAACGGATGGTTCATCAAGCTGTCAGCAGTCCACCTTCGGGCAGGATCTTTCTTTAAACACTTTGACAGAAAGTCCTTTGCTTCTTCAGACAAAGAATCAGGAACATATGGAACCAAATCGCTTTCACCGATGAGAGTAATCCATTCTTCCCAACAACACATCTCACCATGCTCTGCCCAAACACGTTCCCCTGTCAACATCTCAAGAACCGTGCATCCAAAGGCCCAAACATCCGCACCATAGTCCAGAACTCTGTCCCCTATAAGCTCTGGCGACATAAACCGGGTTGTGCCTCTCACGTGACCCCATCCATCACCGTAGTCACTCGACCCTTTCTCCATGGCTTTCCCAAAACCAGAGATCTTAGCCACAAACCCATGATGATGGTATCCCGTATTCTCAACCGCGAGTAAGATGTTCTTTGGTTTGATGTCGCAGTGGATTATCTTCTCATCATGGATATGCTTCAGACCAATCAAGATACTCATAGCGTATGTCTTCACATCCTCTTCCGCTAACCCTATTCCTTTGTGGAGTTTGATCTGTTTCGCGAGGCATTGACCGTGACAGTACTCGAGAATCGTATTGTACAACATCTTCTTGCTTTTCTTGTCATGTGTGATCACGCTGCCGTAGTAGGAGACGATGTATGGGTTATCTTCGAGTCGGTTTAAGAACTCAGCCTCGTTCTTGAGCCGTGAAGCTTGTGAGAACTCCGTCGTTTTGATTGCCATCTCTTCAGGAAGTGATTCTTCTTCTCCCTCTGTCGTTCGCGTGGCTAAGTGAAACTGAACGGAGCCGTATGAGCCTTTCCCCAGAGAACGAGTTAACACCCATAAATCTCTTTCTTGAAAAGGGCTCGTCTTGGTCGACGAAACAGCATCGTCCTCTGTTTTAGGCTTCTTATGAGTAAGGTCCGAGTCGTAGCTGTCGTCGTCGTCATATCGAACATATCGACTGCTTTCTGTAGAATCTGACATAGATCTCTTCATCTTTCTTTCTTTCTTTCTTTCTTTCTTCTTTGTCACTGACTTTAGATTTCTCTGACTTTGGTAATCAAACGAACAAAGACGAAGTGTGCAGTTGTGTCCTGTGTGAATTGTATTTATAATCCTTCTACTTGCATCTCAAGTTTCTCTTTTTCCTTTTTTTTCAATTAAGTTCGGGGATGTCAGGAGCAAAGCCGAACCTTAGGTTCGGGACCGTGCGGTGATAAATCCAGCCGTTATATTTTACACGTGTAACGTTTGATTTCTTTATTTCCTTTTTTCAATTAGGTCTTGGTGCAAAGCGGTGATAATCCGGCTGTTTCAATTTTTACTCAGAACGTTAGATTTGTTACGAGTGATGCTATTTTCTAAATTTCCTCTTTTTTCTTTTGGTTTTTGGTAGCAGTAATGCTGACTGCTGAGATTTGTGACCATCTATCTAGTTACGAATTTCACGATGAGTGATTTACACTAAGAGAGATTCTGACTTTTAATACACTGCAGATTAAATATTGCTATTTAGTTTTCTAAGTTGAAAGATCTTTGCTGCCTCTAAAAAAACAGAATAAATTAAATTCTATATCATTGAATTTTGAAAAATTTGGAATGGGTAAACCCAAGAAGAAATTAAACTGATTTTAACAATTTACTACCTGACTTGAAACATCTCGAACAGTCCCTTATCTCCTCATTTTTGAAGGCTTTTGCACTCTAACAACTTTTCATCCCTTCAAATTTTAAGGGAATGAATAGTGCACACTCAAATTTAAAAGTATATTAGTCACCCCCTTAAAACATTATTTACTTTTCAATTTAATTTATATATTTATATATGTTTAAGGATTGTATGCTTATTATTTTTTATGCTGCATTTTAGTATTATAAATATATTAACACTTAAATATTATAAATATGCTCTTATAAAATTACTTTTAAATAATACTTAATAAATATTGTATACCAATATATAATAATAGTAATAAAAATATAATATAAACATATTATTTATACAATCATAATATTTTATATCAAAATAAAAGTTACATAAGCTGAAATATTAGACATTAATATATATATATATATATATATATATATATATTACAATACTAATATTCAGGTAAATTGGGTTTGGAACCTCCAAGATCATTCTTGATATAAATTTGGAGCAGTCTCTTCGGATTGTTGTTGCTGAGTTCTTTTTTTGTATGATTATTGCTTGTTTAGATCGGATAAACTAGCGAGTGTTAATATCTTCGATGGAGTTTAAATTTGTCAAAAGATTTTATTTTCTTGCTCCATTTCTTTTAGAGCTATTTTTTTGCTTGATTTTGCATGCGTAACTGAACCATCTCATAACTTTTTTCTCTAGTATGCATTTTATTTCAAGAAATTTAGGATTTGTTCGTTTGCTCAAATCAAATTATCCGTAGATGAAGTATTTACCTTCACCAAGTAGCGGGTAACCTATAATCATTCTCGAAACGGTTGCGGATTATGATCTATGGATATGGCATGTCTATTTTGGAATGTCGGGCAGCAACAACGATATTAATGTTCTAAAGTCTTCTAATTTATTATCCAAGCTTGCTCAAGGTACCGTTCCTCCAGCTAATTACAAAATTCAAGACCAAGAATATAAAATGGGTTATTATTTGGCTGATAGTATATATCTTAGATGGTCAACAATTCACTACAAGAAAACACAGCTTTAGCGACGAAGATTAACGAGGAAAATAAAACCTCGTAAAATAACGTCGCCTTTACGAGTTACTTACGAGGAAAATAAAAAGCAACGTCAGTTCGTCGTAAACTAACGAGGAAATCATTTCCATGTAAAAAAGACGTAAGGTAACGTGGTTCTTACAAGGAAAATAATGTTCCTCGTAATGTCGACGTAAATTTTGCGTGTCCTTTACGAGGAAAATCTTTGCGTGTAAATAACGACGAAATTTGGAGTCTACCAACTTTGTAGGTGTAACACGTTTTTTTTCGGCTACTTAACAAAATTTCGTGGTTATTTCGTAGTAAAATCTCAACTACCAGATTCGAAAATTTCCTATAAATATGAACCTTTGAAGATCATTTTAAACACACCAAGAAGAAAAAAAAATAAAAACGTGAAAGAAAAAAGATGTCGGGCTCCGGGAATATTTTCGAGTTGCGGAGATGGATGTATATGCATAAAGATGCTAACGGGAGAGTGACGAAAGAATACCTTGCGGGGCTGGAGACATTTATGCATCAGGCAGATTCCACACCGCTGGCCCAAGAAAGCGGTAAGATGTTATGTCCTTGTCGGAAATGCAACAATTCGAAATTGGCAAATCGTGAAAATGTTTGGAAGCATTTAATAAATAGAAGTTTCACGCCAAATTACTATATCTGGTTTCAACATGGAGAAGGTTATAATTATGATGAGAATCATGAAGCTAGTAGTAGTAATAGCAATTTTTAGGAAGAACAACCGGTTGATCATCATCATTTGCATAATGAACATAGTTACCATCAAGAAGAGCAGATGGTAGATTTTGATAGGATTCATGATATGGTAGCTGATGCATTCGTAGCTCATGATGAAGATGAAGAACCTAATATAGATGCAAAAAAGTTTTATGAAATGTTTGATGCTGCGAATCAGCCACTTTACAGTGGTTGTAGAGAAGGTCTCTCTAAATTTTCGTTGGCAGCTAGAATGATGAATATTAAAACTGATCACAATCTATCTGAAAGTTGCATGAATGAATGGGCAGACTTGTTTAAAGAGTATTTGCCGGAAGACAATGTGTCTGCTGATTCTTATTATGAGTTTCAGAAACTGGTTTATAGTCTTGGCTTGCCTTCGGAGATAATAGATGTTTGCATTGACAATTGCATGATCTACTGGGGAGATGATGAGAAGTTAGAAGAATGTCGATTCTGCAAGAAGCCACGATTCAAGCCGCAAGGACGGGGACGTAATAGGGTACCGTACCAAAGGATGTGGTACCTACCAATTATAGACAGATTGAAAAGATTGTACCAATCAGAGCAGACTGCTGGGAAGATGAGATGGCATGCCGAGCACACTCAGACGGATGGTGAGATGACTCATCCATCAGATGCAAGAGCCTGGAAACATTTCAACAAAGTACATCAAGAATTCGCTACCAATAGCCGGAATGTGTATCTCGGATTATGCACAGATGGATTTAGTCCATTCGGAATGTCAGGGAGACAATATTCATTGTGGCTAGTCTTTCTTAAGCCATACAACCTGCACTGGAGATTTGCATGCAACGGGAGTTGCTATTCTTAAAGAATTGTGGTTTTCGAATTGTGGAATGGAATAAAAAGATTGAATTGTGGTTGGGGTTCGGAATATATGAAGTAGAAGATAAGGAAGATGGGGTTTGGGGTTTATGTTTTGGATTTTAGGGATTTAAACATAATCCTCGTGGAGTTTCAAAAAAAAAAAAAAAAAAAAAACATAATCCTCGTTATTTCCACGTAATATAACGTGGTCTTTACGACGAAAGTGAGAATTAAAAACATGGGCCTCGCGATTTTCACGTAAGCAGAATTCGTCATAAAGATCTCGTAAGCTTACGTGGAAATAACGAGAAACATTTAACTATTAAAAAAAAAAGAAACACGTTAATTCCACGTAAGTGCAAATCGTCATAAAGACCACATTAGCTTACGTGGAAATAACGAGAAACATTTAATTATTAAAAAAAAATGAAACACGTTAATTCCACGTAAGCACAAATCGTCGTAAAGACCACGTTAGCTTACGTGGAAATAACGAGGTTTATGTTTAAATACCTAAAATCCTAAACCGTAAACCCTATCTTCCTTATCTTCTACTTCATATATTCCAAACCCCAAATTCTAAACCAAAATCCTAAACCCTAAACCCTATCTTCCTTTGAGATTGATGGGTTGTATAAGAAGTAGAGGTTGAAGTTATAAGAAGTAGAGGTCGAAGTTATAAGAAGTAGAGGTCGAAGTTATAAAGTTATAAAAAGAAGGGGTTTGGGGTTTTGGGTTGTAAAGATTTAGAACAAATCCTCGTTATTTCCTCGTGGAAATAAGCACGGGCCTCGCGATTTCCACGTGAGTTCACGTGGAACTTACGAAGAATACGGGAAACGAAGAGACTGGCCTAGTCATTTCCTCATTATCTCACGAGGAATTAACGAGGAAAACTACATCTATATATACCAAGACCATTTTGTCACAATTCAGAATTCATAAATATTAAAAAGAAGAAAGATTCTTAAAAAAAAGAGAAGAAAGGTCTGGAATCACGAGTGCGAAGACACGGTCTCTTCCCACTTGTAATTCCATTATCTTTCTTCTCTTTCTTTGAATAATTCTTTATAAATCCTAAAATTATAATTTGGGGTTTAGGGTTTTGGATTTTAGGGATTTAAGAAAGATCCTCGTTATTTCCTAGTTACTGAGAAACACGAGACTCGCGATTTCCTCGTAAAGGAAAACACGGGCCTCGCGATTTCCTCGTAAAGGAAAACACGGGCCTCGCGATTTCCTCGTTAAGGAAAACACGGGCCTCGCGATTTCCTCGTTAACTTACGTGGTTTTTACGTGGTAATCTATCCTATATATATACCCACGAACTCTCTCACTTTCTCATTTCCTCTCCACTTCCTCTCTAAAAACATGGTAAGTCCTCTCTCTTTCCTTTGATTAGTTTAGGGTAGTTTAGGTGGTTAGTGTAGGGAATTTAGATAGGTTTATGGATTTTAGGTTAATTAGTGTTGATTAGGTGATTAATTAGGAATTTAGTCTATAAAAATTTGAAGTTTGAGTGCTATTTTGAATGTTTTTTTAATAGGTACGAAAGAACAAAGTTACTGCCCACTACAGACAGATGTTTGGTGAGCCGGGTAGTCGTTTACAGCCCGGTTCTTCTTCTACAGCACCTAGTTCTTCGGGTCCGGATAGCGTCCCAGAAACTCAGTCTTCTCAAAGAGTCTCTCCTTCTGGTGTACGATCGGTTGCACCACCGGCTCCTCATGATCATCATGTCCCAGAGGTGCTACCTCCTGTGCCACCTCATGTGCCTCCACCGATGGCTGCGGAGATGCCATCTCAGATTCATCCCGATCTGATGGTGCCGCCGAGTGCTCCTTACTCGCAGTACACTGTCGAGGACATTCTCGCTCAGCCAGGCAGAGAAGGTTTACCAGACATAGACCCCGACCGACCGGACGGAACTTTGTGGTATGTTACATTTTTTTAGATTCTTTTAAAATTTTTTAATAACATTAGTATCTAATTTATACTTTAAATTTTTTTTTTTTTAGGTTTGGGGTTGACGGATGTCTCGCATCAGACGTAACCGACACGATGAAGGGTTACTTCTCCATGCCACATCCGAACTGGAAGAAGACGCCCGTCTACATCAGAAAGACGTGGTTCAAGATTTTCGCTGTAAATTACTATTAATTTATATATATATATATATACTATTATTTTTCAATTTATATTTCAAATTTTTTTAATACTAATTATTAACTTATTTTTTTTCTGTTAGAGCAAAAGTATCATTGGTCCTTGGGGGTCAATGAGAAGGTGAGGAAAGCGTTCAACAGTAAGGTGAAAGCTCGCCTGTTGGACACGGTCTCCAACTGGAAGGGGGACTGGATCGTGAAGGGATATGACCGTGGTAAACCCGCTGAGCTCACCACGGAGGTGTGGGATGGCCTCATCTGTTATTGGGAAACTCCTGACGCCATAAGAATCGGCCAGGCTTGCTCTGCCTCCCGTAACACGGTAGATGAGCACGGTCACGGGCCGATGCTTCACTCTACGGGCCAAAAACCCCACGCCGCTATCCGTTTGGAGATGGTACGTAACTAAATATTGAATTTAATTAATTTCTTTTATATAAGATATATATATATACTAATTCTCTAAAAAAATTTGTAGGCCAAAGAGACGGGACAGCTCCCGACTCTTATGGAACTTTACGAGAAGACCCACAAGAACAAGTCGGGTCGATTCGTAGATCCTAGGTCCGAGCAAATCTTCAATGAAGTTGCTGACCGGGTTCAAGAGCGTCAGACCCAGCTGACACAGCAGTCTACCGACGGACCACCCGTCACCTTATCCACAGTTGAAGTGGATAGGATTTACGAGGAGGTAAATTAACATTATAATTTTTAAATTATTCATTTAATTTAACTTTAAATTTTTACTAACAATAATTTTTTTTTTGGTTTTAAGGTTGTCCCTAAGAAAAAGGGACGTACGTTGGGGATTGGTTCCGTCAACGATGTTCCGAGAGCGACATCGTCTTATGGTCAGAGACGGGAAGACGAGGTCACTCAGCTGCGTAACGAGTTGGCCTCGACAACATCTGCGTTCACAGCTCGACAGGGTGTAGTCGAGAGCATCTTGGACGTCATAGCGGCCACAAATCCGGAATGGGAGTCCTTGTTGAGGAACTTGCGACGACAAAATCCATTTCCAGGCGAGTCGACAAGCGAGGCCCATAACGAGGCGGATTTAGAGAGGAGGAGTGATGAGTTCTACCAGGCGATGAACGAGCCTTAGTTTTTTATTTCCTTTTTATTCGTTGTAAATATAAATTCTAATTATTTATGAATAAATTTATTTTTCTTTTTATTGGTTGTGTATTTTTTAATTCAAATTTTATAATTATAATTAAAATTATAAATATTTTTCTAATTATATTTTTTTTAATTCTGTATATAAAAATCGAAGTAAATTCCTCGTTAAAACTCACGAGGAAATAACTTGGTAAGCCTAACGTGGTCTTTACGAGGATTAATTTTCGAGTACATTACGTGTCTTTCACGTGGAAAGTTTACGTGGAAATGACGAGGAAAATTAACGTGGAATTTACGAGGAAATGTTTTAGTGATTTTTACGTGTAATTAACGATAAAATATTTACGTGATATTGACGAGAAAAATTTTCGTGGTCTTTACGAGGAAACATAGCGAGTTCCTTACGTGGAAAGTTTACGTGATCTTTACGACGAATTATTGTACTTGGTCTTTACGACGAAAACTGTTCCTCGCTAATTGACGTGGAATTGGCGAGGAAATACGCGTTACGACGAACGTTTAACGACCAAACTTTTTTCCTCGCTATTTCCTCGTAATGCCTCATTATCGACGAATTCAAGAGGAATTCAGCCGTCGTTAATCTTGTGTTTTCTTGTAGTGATTGTTCAAACAATAAGCGATCCCCAAGGTCCAATTTTTTTTTTTGCAGCAAAATAAGAATCATGCCGGAAAGATGTTGAACGAGCTTTTGGAGTTCTACACTATGTTACATGGAAACGGAAGCGGAATCGTATGGAAGCGTAGAAACGAGATTTTTTTTTAAAAAAATTAGGAAGCGGAAACGTGTCGGAAGCATATGTTTATATATGTATATATATATATAAATATTAAAATATTAAAAATTACAAATATGACTACAAATAAAATGATTTAAATTAAAAATAAAACTTTTATTCATTTACAATAATTTTAAACGATTTCATGTTAAAACTATGAAAATATACATAAATTAAGTTTATAAGATATTATAATACTAATTATTTTTAATATTTTGTAAATAATTAACACAATATATTTGAATATATACGATATATCTCTAATAAAACCTTAATGCATAAATATAATTTATAGTATTAGTATTAATATTTAAATATTTATATTCTCTACTTCACTATTATATAAAAACAAAAACTATGTTTCTTATACTTTTATTTACTTATGATATTGTATCATTTTAAAACGGAAGCGTGAATCCAAAACGGAATTGTAAGCTTCCAACGTGTTTTTAAAGAGGTATTTTTTGAAGCGCATTGGAAGCGAGATTCTGAGAGCTTCCACAATCTTCAGATTCTGATTCCGGTTCCGAAGCGGGAAGCGGACGTATGACGAAGCTTCCATGTATTATAATACTGTAAAACTCCAACAGCTCGTTCAACATCTTTCCGGCATGATTCTTATTTTTCTGCAAAAAAAATTCTGATTCTTATAATCTATTTGTTATCTTATAGCAGAGCCAAAATTGTCGAAGAAGCATACGAAAGATTACCAGAGAGGCTTTTGTGACACTCGACGGATCGGTATCCTATTAAGCGGTTGGATGTCTACTCGACTGTAGACTATCTGCTCTTTTGCGATAGTAAGGATTTTGGTGATAGTAAAGATAAGCTCAAACTCTGTTTTAGTTTTTGATTCAAATTATTAGCTACTGGTTATCTAAATTTTTTTTTTGTTTCAATTCATTATCATTTTACTCAAAAAAATGTTGCCTCTCTTATTCTGCTTATCCGAATTCACGTCCCATACAAATGATTTAGGTTTTTATGGGACACACAAAAACTTTACACAGTAGTATCACACAGTTTCCTTTTTGTACATAGAAGCATCAACGCTTCAATGTTTCTTTGTAAGGGTTGTGAATCAGTGCAAAACCCATTACACATTAACAACACCTTGCTAATGAACCTTGAATCACTTGTATTACAATAATTTACTAGATTTTGATCCGCGCACCCGCGCGGGTGTATTTTTTTCAAAAATATATTGCTATTTAGTTTTTCAAGTCAATATTAAGGCTGGGCAAAAAACTCGAATACAAAGAACCAAACTGATCCGATTCCGAAAAAGTAGGAACAAACCCGAACCAAAATTGATTAAATATCCGAATTATTCAAAATTTTGGTATTTAGAGAACCAAAACCGAATCTGATCCGAACCAAAGTATGTAGGGTACCCGAATGTATCAAAAATAGATTTATATAGTTATATAAATTAATTATTTTTTAGATTTAATGTATATAAATATATCCACAATATATATCATATTTTTAAGTTGGTTTAACTACTTGAAATTATATACAAATAGTCAAAAGTAAATATCTAAAATAGTTAAAGTATACTCAAAACACCAAAAATACTTAAAATAATTACTGATTATCTATTCAAATGTTTAAACCAAACCAATTTATATAATAAGTTTAGTTATTCTGACATATGTTATTCAAATTTATATGTAATATATTATTTTGTTTATAGATTTTAAGAAAATTAAAGTATACAATGAATTTAAAAGTTTTTAAAATAATTTAAATGGGTTATTCGAATCCAAACCGAACCCGCAAAGATCTGAATCGAACCCAAACCAAAATTTAGAAATATCTGAATAGGACTGGAATCTTTGACCCCCGGGAACCCGAAACCCAAACACACCCGAATCGAACCCAAATGGGTACCCGAACGTCCAACCCCTACTCACTATTATATATCATATATGTGTCATCCTATAATTAATCGTATTTTATACATACCATCATATAATTAATAATATTTTATATGTAACATCATATAAATAATCACATATATTATATTTTTAAAAATTAATGTGAAATTTAAATCCCATAATTTAAGTTGGTATATGAAATTGAGCTTTGTATTGTATTTTTCTTAGATATATTGAAAACATTTTTTAATAATGGTTTTTGGAAAATATTTTAGTAAAATTCAATTTTTGAATATATGTATAGTTTTGAATCATTTGTATATAAATCAACTTTGAATTATTATTTTGATTTGAAATATGTATATAAAGTTTAAATTTTGTTTTATGATTATTTTAAACAAAAGATATTTTAAGGTAATAGACTTCCAAATTTTCTTACTTACATAAGTCCATTACTTTTTTTCTTAATATACTACTATTCATGTTTCCAAACAAACTTCTTTTTAAAAACTGATATCCAAGTTTCCAAACAAACCTCTTTTTTAATACTGTTATCCAAATTTCCAAACAAACCTATTTTTAAAGTCTACTATTCATATTACCAAACAAAATCAAAAGGTACTTCTACTTTAATAAGATAGACTAGATATTGACCCGCGCAACCGCGCTGGTTTTGTTTTCATTTTTATAAACATATATATTTTTGTATCATTAGTAACATTAATCATATATTTAAAATGTTATATAACTATTCACTTTATAGTTTACATGTTGTAGTAATCAATTGTTTCAAATCATGTATTTATTGCTTTTAATTATATATTTATCTTATTAAATTTGTATTTGATTATTAAATAAATTAATATATGCATGAAATATCATATTTCAAAATTATTTGATTAATTTATACTGAATTGTGATCCAAGTTTCAAATTATGATCACCTTCTAGCATTTATTTATGTTCATCATGTTGAAATATATTATTGTATATATAAAATTTAAGATATCTTAATTTTATACATATATTATTTAGGTTATTAATGCTAACCCGCCAATGTATCATATATGTTTACATTTATGAAAATATAAATAAATAAATTTATCATATTTAGTTCAATATAATAAATTTCTTTTAATATGATAGATAGTAATAATTATAAAATAGATAAAATATGATAGAAATTTATTTCTTATTTTTAAAACGAGAATTTAATGTATATTAATGGTTAATAATTATCATTTCTAATCACGAAATTAGAGAAATATATCATAAATATTTTTTGAAAAATTAAGATCTGGTTAAAATCTGTTTCAATAGATTGTTAGATTTTTTTAAAAATATATATCAAAAGATATATATTTTAAAAATTAAGATCTTGTTAAAATCTTTTTATCTATATTTAAAATAAACAGATATCAAAAGATATTATGAATAAAGTAGTTACATAGATTTTATTGTTAGTCATAATGAAATATATTTTCTAAAATTTTTAATAAATGGTTCAAATAGAAAAAATCACACATGAAAGAAGTCATGACTTCTCTTTTAATATATAAGATTTCTTAATATTCTACTATTCATGTTTCCAAACAAACCTCTTTTTATAAACTGCTATCTAAGTTTCCAAACAAACCTCTTTTTAAAACTGATATCCAAATTTCCAAACAAACTTATTTTTAAAGTCTACTATTCATATTGCCAAACAAAATCAAAAGGTACTTCGACTTTAATAAGATAGATACTAATTGATTTAACAATTGTGTGTTAATAATGGGAAACAAACTCAAATGGATGCATAAAGCAATTAGAAGACAACTAATCTGTATCTTCATCATCTATTTCCTTTTTCTGATTAGGGAAAACTGAAGTTTATATTATACATGTTAATTTTTGGTATAATTTTGATTGATTTTTTTCTCAAAAGAAATTAAAAACGCCACACTTTTACTTTCCATGACACCGCAAACAACTTACTTGTTTTGCTCTCATATAGTCATCAACAATGTTTATGTTGATCTTAGCTTTAGACAATAAATGTCATATTATTTTTATCATCTCAGTTATTTATTATAACTTGACCCCCCCCCCCCCCCCCCCAAGATATGACAAACCATATTCCTCCTTTATTTTTGAAATACTAATCATCTTCAAAACTGTAAAATACACAACTTCTTTTATCATCAAAATAAAAGACTCATATAGACTCTGTAAACCAAACTAGTAGCTCCGTATCCATAAGGACTACAAACGACGATTGTTTCCTGGCACTGCGTGCAAGACTGTCTGCCTTTAAATTATGTGTCATTGGTATATGGATGATCTCTGAGCTGTGAAAACTCCTTTTAAGGATCCTGATGTCTTCTAAATAACTTGCAAAATCTGGTCATTCTTCTGATTTCGAAACCATCTTCACCAATTGAGAACAATCCGTATCAAATGTAACATTGTGCTGTCTTAAGTTCCTCATACATTCCATTGCCCATATAAGGACTTCTATTTCCGTGTGTAACTGTGAATGACTAGCTCTGGCATTCCTAGCCCCCATTAAACCATCAAAACCTTCCAAAAGGTTGTACCATCCTTGTCCAGAGTAGCTTTCCTGTGATTTCCATGATCCATCCGTAAAACACCATCTACCCGATATAACCGGTAAAACTGCTTCCCCTGATGGTATGAGTTGAGTCCTTCTCTGTACAATTGAAGCCTGAGCCTAAGCCCAGAGTAAAGATTCCGTCTCTGCCAGTTTAAGAGTATCTCTAGGATCAACATCCAAATTACTAAAGACCTTGTTGTTTCTTCCTTTCCATATGTACCATAATATCCATGCAAATTGATGATCTTCCATCTGTAGTGTGACCCTCCAAAATAGATGATCCATATTTGTAAAAGTTTACTGTCCAGGGAAAAAGTTTGGATTCAATGGGATCCGTGAGAGAGATATATGCTCCACATCTGGCACAAAGAATATCACCTTGAAGGTCTCTCGCTTTCAAATTTTTCTTTACCGCTATACATGCACATACCAGTTGCCATACAAAATGCTTCATTTTATGTGGGCAACGTACCTTCCAGCAAAAAGTCTTTAGGGCAGTTACTGTAGGCCCATACTCGATACGCATCTTTTCTCTATCAGGATAAACACGTCCACTTGATATCAAGATTTAACCAGTAATGGTAAAATATCTATATATAATAGCAAACTCAATTTTGTTGCCAGATGACGTAATAATTTTTTATAGGAAAATAAAATCTAAAAACGAACGGTAGTGTTTATCAATGCTTTGTAATCTAACGGACAATATTTTTTTCCCTTATAAAAATCCAACGTCATCAATCTCTTTCACCAAAAGATGTGTTCTCTGGTCTTTACCTAAATCAACATTTCTCTAAACGATGCACTCCTTCTGTATATGCTCCTTTGTAAAAGGTTTCTCATTTGTTTTCTTTTGGATTCAACGCGTCTCATCATCAATTACACCCTTTCGGAGTCGACTCTTCTATATATATGGAAGTTTCAAATTTCTTTTCCCTTATGCATTCACTCATTGTCATCCAAGTTGTAGACATATTAATTTTCTACTCATACAGTTCACCATCATCTTCTTTCGTATCTGTTTTAGTCTCTGCAATATTTTATTTCGATTTCACCCTGTTTTCGTTAATTATTGGAAAATAAATCAATCCAGTGGTTGTTGTTTTATTTGAAAGGGCATATATCTCTTTTAAAATGTTTTGGATGCATAGGATTAGGAGGAGATGGACTTGGAGTAAATCATGTCTTCTTTTTGGCCAACTAAGATTACTTTCTGATTTCTAACTTATTTCGTCTCTGAAATTGGTATTTTCCATGTTTTTTACTGCATTTAATTATAATGTTTTCTACTCAATTTTCATTGCACTTTTCTGTATTTTTTGTTAATTGGCATTTGATGTTTTACCAGAAGAACTGATCTGTTAATTAGCATTTCATTGTACATGTTCGTTTGATACTTCAATTAGATACAGTAGACATAGTTATCATCTATTCCCTCTGTTTCGATTTAATTGTCGTTGTAGGGAAAATTTTTTGTTTCAAAATAAATATCTTTTTAGAGTTTCAATGCAAAATTTATTAATAAGATTCTCCATTTTTTTTTCTATTGGTTGAAATATGGTTAGGTGTATATTTAATTGTGTTTTTATTTTGGAAATATATAAAATCATATGTTTTCTTAATCAGTGTGCATAAATTTAGAACGACAATAAAAATGAAACGGAGGGAGTACCTAAACTATGTACCTAGACAGAGTAGAATAGGAGTTAGTGAAGAATTTGATGGTATGAAGCTAAGTGCTACTACTATGTAAAAGTCATTTATGAATCATTTTTTCTGGTTTCAAAAAAGTTGATCCAGACTATTGGGAAGTTGTAACTAAAAGATATTTAAGAGGGCAAAAACAGTCGTGCGTGCGTTGAACTGGGGACGTTTGGACTTGGAGAAGAAGTGGAGAGACTCTGACGGTAAGTTCCTATGAGCATTTGATCTTTATGCAGGATGTTATAAATCATTGAATTACAAATACAAGCGTTAACTCTATGTGTTGATGTAAATTATATGCTTTTGATTATTTGAGTGGTTAAAAAGTTATTTAGTTGTACTCATTGTCCCTCAAAAAGAAACACTGCCAAAAAAAACAGATGAAGAAATAAACCATCAATGAGTTCATCTTGTAATGATACTTTTAAGATTCAGAAAATTCTTGTAAAATGTGAAAGAAAGTCAGCCTCACAGAGGAGGCAATGAGCAGCAGGACAAGTGAACGTCCTGGCAGACTGTAAAGATAAGTTTTTTCTTTACTGCTACACCAGTCCCTCCGGTACCAGCCATGTAGTTTATATTAGCGATTCCTTGAAGATTAATGAGTTTGGTGAGAGGTTGCAATGGATTGTTTGCAAAACTAATGCTCATTAGTTTATATTTGTGTTCCTTCCAACTTAAGCTGGCTACACAGCAAGTCCACATTAATACAACACACATACATAGCCTTGTGAAAGATTACACCCTAATTGCTAATTGCATGCCTAAGATACCCTGAAACTGCAGACTAAAGAGTGGACGAATGGAATGAATTTTTCATACCCTGCAGTGTTATGTGACCAGAGAAAAAAACCTTATTACAAAATGATTTCTCCAAAACTCTGGAAGGGATTTTCCTCTGCAACATCATGTGCGAGAATGTATATGAGGGAAGGGAGAGGGACCAGTCCATTAACAAAGAAACTCTCCAATAACACCAAATTTAAAAATCAGTTATAAATCATTTTTCACAGCAAAACCATATAGCTTTTGTAAATAAACGAATTATCCCTCTTTGGAGTATCATCGCAGAGGACAACCTCATCATGCTAATTATAACACTTCCAAATTTGTTGAGGACGTGAAAGTTTCAGCAACTGACCTTGCAGTGCCACTAAAATAGGCAAGATGGTGTTATCATTCAGCACAGTTTCGGCATATATATTATTTAAACCTCACATGTAATACGTTACTACAATTATGACACGAATTGCTGGAGTACAACGGCTATCTTTTGTATCTGCAAAGCTGCAATCAAGAATTTACAAAATAATAAAACAAAATTCAGAAACCATAGGCATGAAACTCTCTTGTCTTTCAATTTCTGAAAAAAATGTATAGAACAAAAATCTTCATATTTGGACAAAACGAAGATTGGTAATTCTTTTGAGAATATAAACTATTTAAATGTATCATCCTATAATTTTTAGCAAGTAACAGTTGTAAGTATCTGGGACAAAGATCGTACATTGGATGTTGGAAGAGATCTTTAGTAATATATAAGATAGATGACCCCTCTATTTATCCACTACTCTAGAAAACTACAAAAAAACTTTGGAAAAACACAAAAAACACACAGAAATCTCAATTTATATCTCTTGTACCTTAACTTTGAAAAAAATAAAAAAAATTTTTGTCATATTTACAAATGATCTTTAGCCCAAAAAAAGGCAATCTACAAATAGAAAACGTGTTATTCAATGTTTGATAATGGTCAAAATACTCGAAGAGTGATCTCCTGCACACTTTAACCATTATCCAACTCATAGTTCATAACAATTAAAGTTACTCACTATCCAACATGTTCAACCTTTCTACCGCCATTTATATAATCTTTGAATGTTAACCAATTATTTAATTGATCCTAAATTCTATAAGGATATATTACCTTACAGTTAACAACAGAATACATAGTCCTTTTAGAGATGCATGTGTTACAATTGGTTAATGTGAAAGAGATGAAGAGTGGAAAATATGTAAGAAAATAGCCTCTTTGAATACACCAGATGACCAGAATAATTGTGTATTTTATTTTTCAGTTAGTTCACTGTAAAATTACAATTCATAGAAGGCATGGTGATCATATTAGATCTTACTAAGCACATGGAGTTCTATGAAATTATTTTTTAATTTCAGTCAAAAATTTTATAACAAATTCATGGTTGAGAATCTTGGAATTGAAATGATAAATAAAATAAAAACAGTTCTTATAAGGGGTTCTGTTTTATCATCATATATTTTATGATTATAACCATTTATTTTCAACTTTATTTATTTATTATTACAAAGAATTTTTAACTTAATTAATTTCATTTTTTACAATATCTTTCCAGTTTTAGGTTTAATTTCATGATGCTTTAAATTATAATTCTGAGATAAAATATTATATTATATATAAAATATTTCAAGATAGTCTCGAACTGCATAACAATTTAGTGTTACTAATATAAAATTCATTTCATATCTACTTTTTGATATAAAATTTCAAAAAATATGTTTGTCAGAAGATTAGAGATAATAAAAATATCAAGTAGTCTAGAATTTTGCATATGCAACGAAACATGCATCGACATGCTTTGCTTACGCTGAATAAAAAATGAACGATTCAAATTTTTTTTTGCATTTTTCTATTTTTTCATTGAATGACTATTCATCTATTGTTATTGTATTTTCATGTAAATAGAGGCCAGAAGCATGAAACAAAGCCAATAATGCATCATACAAATTTGTTTATTTACCATCTAACAGACAAGATCTTTTTTTCTTTATATGATCTGGTATCCTTTAACTGTTCGAACAAAAAATGTATCCTTCTCTGGTGTTATACTTCGCTTTTCTTAGTTTCTAAACAGTGTATCTTTTTAAATGCCTATATGATTATATATATGATGCACCCTCTATATTCCTCATACACACCACCATCATTGTTAAATTGGTGAAATTTCTGAGTTCTACCCTCATATTTGATCTCCCTTGCATCGGGACATCAAATTGGTTTCTTGCTTCCTCTTGTGGATTGGTTTGTTATTAGTTTATGGTCGGTTTGTGCCCATGATTAGGTAGCATACAATGTTAACTGGTAGCAGTAGGAAGAACTCCATAAACGAATACACGCAACTCTTTGTTAAATTTATTGCACATAGGTAATTTTTCATTAAATGTCATTCTTCATTGAATATATGTGAATCTTTGCATAGTATCATTTAGTTGTCTACATATATGAGATCTTACAAGTAGAAGATGAAATCTTTATTTATAACAAGAATAATTATAGAGAGAGAGTAAGAACGTTTCTTTTATCCGTCTTTTTAACCTTTGAATGTTGCATCCTCCTAATTCCCTCATACACACTACAATCATTGTTAAATTAGTGAAATTTATGGATTCTACCTTAAATATTCTTCTTTTTTTGCTGAGAGAGAGAAATTATTATAGCAGTACAATAGAAAAGTGTTGAAAAATGTGCAGTTTTAACAAATATTTATATATTATTATAGCATTTAACTTAATATGTTTAGAATCATATTATTTTATCATTAAGTTTTAGTATTTTATATTTTAAATTTATACTTTAAAAATTTGTGTTCTCTATATTTATGCATTTATTTTTAACTATATTAATTACAATTTAATAAAAGTATTTTACTTTTGTTTGTTTTTATATCAATGCCCATCATTTTATATATATTTTTAAATTTATGTTCAAAACTTAATATATAGTTTCCCCCGCGAGTTCGCGGGGTCCGAATCCTAGTATCAATAAAAAATATCAATTATGAATGAGAATCTTTTTCTAAATAGTAGCTTATGAACAATTTAAATTAACAAAATGTATGTTATTAAGAAAAGTTGTAAATCAAATAATCTAAATATTTTGAGAGTGTGTTGTTTGGCAATATATATATTGATTATTATATTATTTATATTTTTTGGTTAAGCAAATCAAAGATAAATTTATCTTATAAATGAAATATAATTTTGCAGTCTTATGCTGACAAATGTTTTTTATGAAATTTCAAATTTATTGATCTATCATTAAAGAATTACATTTACAAAAGAATCAGGCTATAAAGATTATACTGGAGGAGAAAAGAGATGAAAAACTCTATCATAAGAACCAAATTCCTGGCCAAACTCTAAAAACGTGGGTAGTCTTAGTGAACATTTTATTGGCTCTCTACCGGAAATCTTTTCCGATATTAAAGTTTCCTTTTTTGGCTCTGCCGGTGGGCTTAGTTTCTCTTTTAGTTTCCTTATTCTCTTTGGTGCTTTTTCCTTGATTTCTCAAATTAATCTTTTTGAGTTACGGCCATTCTGCTCTTTCCTTTTTCTATTCATAAATTATTCAATCAGTCTCTGAATTCGATTTCATTTTCCATTATTCCTCCTTGTCTTAACTTTTATTCTTTTAAGTTTCCTTTTGTATCCCGCCTTAACCTCCAAGTATTATGAATTCCCTTAAACAGATTTCTGAATACTGCGTAATCAACGGGATTTCGCAAGGCCTAGACATTGATCTCTTACCGTCTTAGTCATTGAGTCTTCGCCGGCATCACCTTCGTTTTGTCTCAAAGAACTCTCAGATGGCTGACAATCTCCATTCTGCTATCCAGGCTATGTCTCTTCATGATAATGATCCCATTGACTTACCTGATGATCCATGCTTCAACGTTTTTGAAGGGAATTCCATGAGTATACTAGGAAGACTTCTCAACCCCTCCCGCCAGCCGATGGCCAAGATGATCGTAGATATGCCGAGAGTGTGGAGAGTCTATGGTAGAGTGCGTGGTATTGCTCTCTCTACTGAGAAGTTTCAGTTCATATTTAAAGGGAAGAGGACATGATCACAGTGCTTAACGATCGTCCATGGTCCTATCACCAACGGACAATGCTGCTGGACCGTTGGATCCCTTCTCCCGCTGCAAACTTCTTATCCTCTGTCGATGTTTGGGTTCGTATCTATAACATTCCGGTGAATCATTACAACATTGATACGATGAACTTCCTGGCCAGTAAAATAGGGCATGTGATTGAGATTGCATACGACCCTAAGGTATCTCAAAAGGAAACCTACATCCGAGCTCATATCAGACTTGACATCTCATGACCGGCGCTAGCTTCAAAGACCTTGAATCTTCCTCGTGGTGGATCTGTTCTGAGTTCGAATACGAAAAATTAATGAAGCGATGTCACCACTGCTGCCGTTTAACCCATGAAAGGCCTGACTGCCCGGTGCTCCGTAACCGCACCAAGTCTCTGCCAATTAAAAATCAGAGTGCATCTCAGAACTCTGATCAACCACAATCGTCTACGGGTGCTCTAGCCCTTTCTACTGTTCCTTCTGTTCCACCAGGGTTTAAACCCTTGTTCTCGGAGCTGTCTGCTGAGGAAAGAGATGCTGCGCTTTTATACATATCTCATAGCGATGAGACGGAACGCCTAGCTCGAATCGCTCGTGTTGAACAAAGCATTTCTCAAGGCCCAGTGCTGATACCTCCCAAGATAACTCATGACTTATCGAAAGGCAAGGGTCATGTCTTCACTTTTGAGGAACCCCAGAGGCTTAACAAAAGACAAAGTACCATTGGAGAATTTCCAAGTGCTCATTTTGATTTTCAATGTCCCGATAAATTAAAGTCTATGAGCTCTCCTTGTGAACTTGAAGGTGCCTCCTCAACATCTCTCCTTAGTCCTACGGGTTTCAGTATTGGCACCTCTTTTGAGGCCCAATCTTCCGGGTCTAGGAGTGGTGCTACGAGTAGCAGGAAACGCCCTCAACGTTAGAAACGCCTTGCACTCAAAGATCAGCGTGCGAAAGAGGAAAGGAAAGCGGTCGCAGATGATGTTGAGAAAGAGAAGCTAAATGTGGAATCTAGCTCCAAGAGGAAAGCAGTTGTGAATGTAGGAGAGCATTCGTCAAAATCTTCAAAACCAACCCCAAGTACGGTGGCTTCCGATTTGAAGCCGCTGCCATCCCAATGAGCATTTTGAGCTGGAACTGTCGAGGAGCAGATAGCCCCGAGACAGTTCAGAGACTAACGGATATGCGTAAATCGTACTTTCCGGATTTTTTATTTTTGTCAGAAACTAAAAAAAAAGAATGGTTACATGTTCGGTTTGAAGGATACTCTTGGTTACGATAATGTTTTTACTGTTGAGCCTATTGGTTTGAGTGGTGGCTTGGCAGTTTTATGGAAGGATTGTTACAAAGTTGAAGTTTTATTCTCTGATAAGAGAATCATTGATCTTCGTATTGAGCTTGGTTCCCTTATGTTTCACCTCTCATGTGTTTATGGTGATCCAGTTCGGGAAAGGAGACAACTGGTTTGGGACAAACTCATTAGCATTGGTCTTTCTCGAGACAGTGCTTGGCTCTTGATAGGTGACTTTAATGAGTTGATGAATAATGATGAGAAGCTCGGAGGTTCTTTGCGCAACGACTCCACCTTCTGGAACTCCAGAAATATGGCTGAGAACTGTAAAATAAAGGAGGTGAGGTCGGAAGGGAATCAGTTATCCTGAGCTGGCTGGCGTGATCGGGTCTGGGTTCAGTGCCGTCTTGACAGGAGTTTTGGCAATGACAAATGGTTTCAACTCTTCTCCCGCTGACGCTTGGAATATATGGAAATATGGCCTTCTGACGATAGACCTATTTAGTTATCTTTCGTCTTAGAAGAAGCTGTTAGAGGTTCAGGCAGATTCTACTTTGACAAACGAATGATTGGTAAAGAGGGTATAGAAGAGGCTGTTCGTAATGCTTGGTCTGGCTTTGGGGATGCGACATCTCTTATTGATCGCTTGCCTGTCTGTCGTCCGGAACTGTCACTGTGGAAAAGAGCTAATAATTTTAATTCCAGAAACCGCATTCAGAAGCTGCAGGAGGCGCTGGAAAAAGAAATTGCTAGACTTCAGTCTAGCGCTCGCTCTATGAGTAGGCTTCGTACAGAGTTAGCTCAAGCCCACAAGGAAGAAGAAAGATTCTGGCGCCAAAGAAGCCGTGAGCAGTGGCTTAAAGAAGGAGATATGAACACTTCTTACTTTCATAACGTTGTGAAAGGCAAGAAGATTCGAAACAGAGTCCTTATGATAAAGGATACCCTCAATATTGAACATTTCTCTGAAGGCGCCAAAGGCCAGATAGCGGTTGATTTCTTCAGGGATCTGTTTATGAGCTCTAGTCCCTTTGACTTGGTGACTCTATTCACAGGCTTTGCTGCTCGTGTCACACCTGAAATGAATGAAAGCTTGACAAAGGAATTCTCTGCTGATGAAATCAAGAGAGCTGCTTTTTCTGTTAAGGGTGGGAGTACACCTGGTGAAGATGGTATGTCTGGGATCTTTTATCAGAGTTTCTGGCACATTGTTGGTGATACTGTAATTGAGGATGTTCGCAGATTCTTTGAAACATCTTCGATGCCTCCTGGATGGAACCATACACAGCTATGTTTGATAAAAAAGATCCCGAATCCAGACTCAGTGAAAGATATGAGACCTATTGCCCTTTGTTCAGTGCAATACAAGATAATCTCGAAGTTGCTCTTAGATCGTCTCAAACAGTTTCTGCCTTCTCTTATATCTGATACTCAAGGTGCTTTTGTCTCAGGGAAGCTCATCACTGACAACATCATAGTTGCACATGAACTGGTGCATGGCCTCCGAACAAACCCATCCCTCAGCTCTCAATACATGGCTATCAAGACTGATATGTCTAAAGCGTTTGATCGGGTCGAATGGAACTTTTTGGACACATTTATGGAGAAATTTGGTTTTGACAGAGTTTGGGTGAGATGGGTAATGTCTTGTGTTAGTTCTGTCTCTTATACCATCCTCCTCAATGGTCGTGCGCATGGATACATTCGCCCAGAACGTGGCATCCGACAAGGAGATCCCATCTCTCCTTTCTTATTTATTCTCTGTGCTGAGGCCTTAGTCAATGTGCTCAATCAGTCTGAGCTTTCAGGTCGACTTCATGGCATTCAACTAGACGCTCAGGGTCCAAGTGTGCATCACTTATTATTTGCAGACGATAGCTTGCTTATGTGCAAGGCTGATGTGTTTGAAAGTACTGAAATATCTCGCTGTCTCAGTCTCTATGGTGAAGCTTCTGGTCAACAAATCAACAAGCTAAAGTCTTCTATCATTTTTGGTGACAAAGTTGAGGCTTCTGTTAAGGCTGACGTTAAGCGGGAGCTAGAAATAGATAAAGAAGGTGGTGAAGGGACTTATCTCGGTCTTCCTGAAGTCTTCAAGGGATCTAAAATCAACATCCTCAATTTCATAAGAGAAAAACTCCAACATAGGCTCCATGGCTGGTTTGCAAAGTCCCTATCACAAGGCGGTAAAGAAATTCTCTTGAAATACATTGGTCTTGCACTCTCTGTCTATGCGATGTCTGTCATTAAGCTTCCTAAAGATTTATGTGGCAAGCTCACCTCTGCCATGAGAGAGTTTTGGTGGAGCAGTGGTGGTAACCGGCGTAAACTCCCATGGGTAGCCTGGGATAAACTCTGCAAGAGTAAAGAAGAAGGAGGTTTAGGCTTTCATGACCTTGCTTTATTTAATCAGGCCTTACTTGGAAAACAAGCATGGAGAATTTTTTCGCAGCCTGAATCTCTAGTTGCGAGGATCTTAAAGAGTCGATACTTTAAAAACTCTTCCTTTTTAGATGCTGGCATTGGCACTCGTCCTTCCTACGCTTGGAGATCCATCCTCCATGGGCGAGAGGCTCTGAAACTAGGTATGATGAGGAGAATAGGTGATGGCGCCAGCTCCAATGTGTGGATGTCTAACTGGATCATTGATACAGTTGCAAGACCTCCAATGTACAGGGAAGACAGTATTGTGGATCTCACCTTAACAGTCTCTGATCTCATGATTCCTCAAACTAGTCAATGGGATATTGCTAAGCTCAGAGAATGTTTCACTGCAGCAGATGTGGACCGCATCATCCAGATAAAGCCTAGAATCTTGTCACAGGACTCAGATACTTGGGGCTTCACACATCATGGGGTTTATACTACGCAAAGCGCCTACAAACTGCTCAACTCCATCAAAGCGTCTACCTCCTCTGCTCGCACGCTGCCACCGGTCGAAAAGCAGTTGTGGAAGCATCTCTGGAAACTCAAAACTCCTCCCAGAATATGCCATTTCCTTTGGAGAGCCTTGTCAGGAGCCTTAGCTGTTGGAGAACGGCTTCGATCAAGAGGTATTAATGTCGATCCTTCTTGAAAGTCATGTGGACATCCCAGTGAAGACATATGTCATGTCCTGTTTCATTGTCCATCTGCGGCTGAAGCTTGGAGATCTTCTCAACTGCAGCTTCCACCGTCAGGTTTCTCTCCAAACTCGGTCTTTCTCAACATTCATTTCCTCATAGCAAACACGAAAAGACGGAGCGGTCTTGATAATAAAAGTGCTGCCTTCCCGTGGATTCTGTGGAGCATTTGGAAATCAAGAAATGAATTGGTCTTTGAGAACTCAAGATCTTCTCCCACTGAGTGCGCTAACAAAGCCATTGAAGATGCTCAGATTTGGTTGACAGTGAATGATCCTGAGTTTGCTAACTCATTGGCCAGGTCTAGATTAGATCCTCCTTCTGCAGATTGGATACGACCGCAGCCTACTCTCATCAAATGTAATATTGGAATGGCCTGGAGCTCTTCTAATGGCCTCAGTGGTGCTAGCTGGATCACCAGAAACGCCCAAGGAACGGCACTCCATCACAGCCGACGTGCTTATCCCTCTAGCTCATCGAAAAGAGAAGCTGATCTACAATCACTCTTCTGGGCTGTTGAGTGTATGTATAACATGTGTCAGTGTAATGTCATTCTTGAAACATCCTCCCATGAAGTTCGGGAAGCTATTCTCAGGCCTGACCTTTTTCCTGACCTTAGACACCTTTTAGAGGGCATCTTTCACCTTTTAAGTCTCATTGGTTCTTGGTCTCTAGAACATGTGTCAGCGTCTCGGAACCTAGTTGCTCAAAAGATTGCGGATAGTGTTATTGAAGGCTCTCGCTCTCAGTCTTACATCTCTGTTGGTGGTCCTGCTTGGCTTCGCCACACCCTTGATCAGGACACGGAGATTCTCTGCCTAACCTATCGGTTCTTAGGTTGACCTCCAGCTCCTGGACCTTCCTCTCTTTTCTAGTTCTTCTTTAATGCCTTCATAGGCACGGTACCTACTGGTATCTCTTCTTTAATTTGTTTCTAGTTCTTCCTTTTTTTTCTTATTACTCCTGTTCCTTGACCCAGAGGGTCCCCTTATTGAACTCAGTGTTAAAAAAAAAAGAACCAAATTCCTAACTAGCCTGCAACTTGAAACCATCATTGCAAAAGGCCTGCATTTCGATACTGTGAGTCATGCTTCAGTGACATATGTTCCTCATTGTCCTATCAATAGTCTTGCATATCTGCTCTGTCAACATCCATTTACCCTGGTGGCATCGCACATTTCTCTCCCTCCAAACAAGGTAGATGACCATTTGAAACACCATCTTGATGAGGATGGAGTCAAGTCGATTCATCCTATTGCGCCTTAACGCATTGAGCGATAGAGTCCAATCCGGATTGGTCTTTTTTGGCCAAAGAAGCCTCTCACCAGCCTTTCCCGAACTGTTAAAGAGTATGGACAAGCAAAGAAGATATGATCTCTTGTCTCATCCCTCTTTCCACATAACCCACAACCATGCGTGATACCCCAAGTATTCATCCTGTCTCCATTGAACAGCCTTTTTAGCACTGCTAACCAAGTTATAAATGCATACCGAGGAATTCTCTGCGTGAACAAAACAACCTTGCACCAGTTGACTTTGGCTTTCTTGGTTCGAATCTGCTCCCAAGTGTTGGTAGTAGAGAACCTATCTTGGAAATCATCCTCCCTATGCTTCCATAGAATCAAGTCGTTACCTCTAGTTGTCTCTGGAACTGGCTTCTACTGTGTTTATTTCTCAGGCTCCAACCATCTCCTGTAACTGTGTTGCTCACTAGTACACTATGAGGAAGAACCAGATACGTAGTACCAATGGCTCCAGTAATGTCAATCAGCTTCCCAATGCCCATCCAATCATCGAACCAGAAGTGTGCAGTTTCTCCATTTCTGACTTCCATTTTCATAAAATCATAGGCAAAATTCTCAACTTAAGCAGCTTCCTCCAGATCCAAGACCCCTCAGTACCATCTCTGACGTCCCAAAAGGAGCTTTGACAAAGTAGATAGTTATATAAATCTAGTTCGGATATATTCGGGTACCCGAAATACTTTGGTTCGGGTCGGGTTCGGTTTCGGTTCTTTAAATACCAAAATTTTGAATCCATTCGGATATTTAATCAATTTCGGTTCGGGTTCAATACTACTTTTTCGGATCGAGTTCGGTTCGGTTCTTCGGATCCGGGTTTTTTGTCCAGCCCTAGTGAAAACTAGGATGTCGTCAACGAAGCTCAGATGAGTGAGTTTAACTCCTTGGCACAGGGGATGATAAGCTAATTTCCCCTCTTCGGCTGCTTAGTTAAGTAATTTTGAAAGCACATTACTGAGAATGATGTACATGTAAGGTGATAAGGAGCAGCCCTGTCGTATTACCTCGAGAACTCGTGAAAAATCCTTCAAGACTCCCATTAATTAAAACCGAGAAGGATGATGTTGAAATACAAAGTCTTATCCAATTGATGAACTGTGCTGACAAATGTAATAATACTCATTATATTTCAAAAATAGATATAGACACGCGTCAACAATCATTAGACTATAAATTATAGCACTAAATCTAGTAGATCTTTTTTCCACAATCTCATACTGACAAATGTTACAATACTCAATGTTTTATTTATTTTTTAGATATGATTAACAAATCTTATCTGTGTTCTTAACCACATAATAAAGATTTTACGATAGAATTTGATAATATGTAATTTATAATTTGTAAAAATTATTTTTATAAAATATGTATATCGACACGCGTCAAAAATCATCAATTTTTATTAGCTATCAATAAATTTCCTAAGCAGAAATTAATAATTCCCCAAATTTTTTATTGAAATTTTGTTTTCAAGTTTCTTCTATATAATGAGCTTGGCTTTATACACTATTGATCAAGAGAGTCTGTTTTCTCTAAACTTAGTCTACAATCATCTTTGTCTTTGAACCTCTGAGGTGCTTCCCCTTTGATTCGCTGGTAATAAAATCACGTCCATCAATTTACACAGACTTTTCTTTGTGTCTTTTATGTTGTGTTCGTAAGTCTGTTTATTTTTTAAATTTTTTTTAGCTATGGAAACCGATGGTCAGAGAGTGTACTCTGTTCTTACAAGAAATGAAGTTGATACGAAGATGAAGAGTGAAATCAAGCAGATCTCCGACGTCTTCTCGCTGTCCAAATCTGATGCAACCGTAATTCTAATCTCTCTCCGGTGGAACTCCTTCAAGGCTTCAGACCGTTTGGGTGACGACAAGGAGAAACTCATGGGCGACTTAGGTTTGGTTAAAGTTAACAGTTCGAATCAAAAAAACGAATCTGTGTCTTCTTTTGCAGATCAGGAAAATCTGGTCTCCACACCCTTTTGTCCACACAAGTTTTCTGAACCTTGTTGGATAAGTTATCTCAACAACCTTCTGGAGAACAACAAGGAGGAAGAGAGAGTCCTTTGCCCTAACCCAAACTGTGTCGCGTCCGTTGGACCCGATACGATTGAGAAACTCACCGAACCAGCAGTGAAGGAGATGTACAAGAGATACGTTCTGGGATCTTTCGTGGAGGCCAACAATGAATCTATCAAATGGTGCCCTGCTCCAGGTTGCGAGTACGCCATCGAGCGTCATGAGGATTTGATGGAAGATGATGAGTCTTCTCTTGACTTTGGTGTGGTGTGTTCTTGTGGTCACACATTCTGTTGGAGTTGCAACCTCGAGTCACATCGACCCGTGACTTGCAAGGATGCTTCTCTTTGGTTTAGTTCCATCTTGGATACATTAAAGAACAATGCTTGGCTCGTTAAAAACACCAAACGTTGTCCTCGTTGCAACACTCACGTGCAGAGAACTGATGACCTTGTTTTGAGAATGATAACTTGTATCTGCAGGTTTTCCCTTATCTCTTAAAGCTCATATCTCTTTGCATTTTCCAAATCAAAACTCATTCATGTTTGCTTTAATTTTTATACACTCAGTTGTCGCTTCTGTTGGCTCTGCTTTCGGTCAGAGGAAGAGCACAATGGAAAATGGAACTGTGTTGAAGTCTTTTTTCAACCATCAATGGGTCAAGAATTGGAGGATTCTCGTTACCTGCGTCTGTGGGAGGCATGTCATGAAGAGCTTGAGAAATCCAAGTTGGATCTCAAAGCCATAGATGAGAATGGGATTCCAATACCAACATCGGAGAACTACTTCAGTTTTAGCGACGGAGACGTCGATGCTGTAATGGAAGCAACTCTGCTTATGGTGCAGTGTAGGCTTGTACTGAAATGGAGCTGTGCTTATGAATATTTCATAACCATGCACCAAAGCGCCAAGACGCAGTACGTGAAGCACCTTCGAGGAGAAGCTACAAAGACACTTGTTAGACACAGAGCGACTCAAGAAGAGTTGATGAATCAAGCTCTCTCTTCTGGAGATTTCAGTTGCTTCAAGCTCAAGTTGTCAGCCAGTACAACAACCACTGGTAACTACTTCCATGAATATGTCAAGACTCTCGAAGGTTGTTTCCCTGGCACTTAGTACTGTATGTACTATAATAAAAAAATTTATTGATCATTTTGGATGTGATTGTAGTACTTTGAAGACTTTTGAATAATTAATAAATCTACTTTGGATTTAGAGCCCTGTCGTGTTTGATACATTGAAAGGAAAACAAAGTGGAATCACAACAAGACTTGTTTTCATTCTATCTAGAAACTAAGATATTAAAAGAATCACAAACTCATGTATATAATAGGGACTAATCTATCTCGCTCGCCAAGATAGTCATCATCATGATTAAAACCAGCGGCACCACGAAGACACCAACGTTTTTTGGTTTTTTGTTGCAAAAAAGATTGTTCATGTTTCCTTTTCTGTCATATATATTAATTAGCAAGATACAGTCTATTTGGCTTCAGATATAACAACTTGTCTGAATATTCTGTTTCAATTACTGTTAAACAAGCACGATTGAGTTTTCATAAAAATTTGCAGTGTCTTTGCAACTGGTTTTGTTTGATGTTTTGATTTAATAAAGATAATGAAATGATAAATCATTTTATTATAGTTTTATGATTATTTTTGTATATATTGTGTAAGATTTATTTAATAATTTATTTCAAACATAAGTTCAAGTTAATATTTGTATTTTATAATTATGTTGCATGGATGAATTGTTATCAATTTTATACTTAGGGGTAGAGAAAAACACTATACCTAAAAGTTAAATTGTATCTAACCTGAAATAAGAATTAGAATGAAATAAAAAATCGAGTCAGTGACAATATTATAAACTTTCTTATTTACTAATTTAATATTTTATTAAATAAGTTTTTAAATTTTTCTTTTTGCTAGAATTTATTTTAAATGAAAATATTATATTTTATGAATCTCCTTTTTATTTACAATAAAAAATACTACTAAATGCTCTTTTACATTTTTGTTTAGGATTTTAGAAAAAAAAATTACTGTCATATAACATTTTTGATTTAATTTTCTTAGTAGCATGATCTACAACAACATAACTAATTTTTTTAGTTGTATGGAGAAATCCATTTTTCCACATAACTTGCGGTTAGGATTTTTGCTTCAATAGTTAGTAAGCTTGTTCCATTGCGAAATCCTTTTTTATTTCCTTAGCAGCATGATCTTCAATAGCATAACCAATTTTATATGTCGATAAGAACAAATTCGTTTTGGTTTATTTTTTTAAAAAAATTTACAACTTATGACATAAATTGTAGTAAGGATAATAAAAAAAGTTGAGTTGTATCAAGTAATTAAAAAAGGGAAATTTGAGCCAATAACCAAAAAAAACTTTATTTCAATAACTAACAATTTCTCTTCCTCTCCCCTTCTTTTCCTTCCTATCTCTCTCTACCCTCTTACAACAAAGTTGATATTTTTCCCTCTTATAGTTATTGAACAAATTGACCCTTAAAAAGTACTCACGATAAATTTTTTCTGCAAATACTATTATGTTTTCTGAAAGTAATATTAGGAAGCTCAAACCTGAATACAGATGTGTAATATTTGTAACTGGTTTTGGTATATAGTTTTTCAAACATACAATTATCTACTAAAAATAAAGTTTGTTATTTGGAGAAAATAATAGAAGTACTTTTACAATTTTCTTTTGTTGAAGATTATTATTCTTAACGAAATGTTACTTATTTTTATAATTAGTTTTATTTATGATTTTTATTAAATAACTTCTCCTACTTGTAGGATTTTATTTTGGGCAAAGTACTTGTACGATTTTATAATTTATTTTGTTTAAGATATTATTTCAAGTTACAATTTCGTTTATAATTATATTATAATTATCTTTAAAAAACGAAAAATTATTAATTTTTTTAATAAAGGAAAATTATTTTCAAATAGCTTTTTACAATTACTTTTTACTTACAATTTTTTTTTTAAATGAAAGTTACTATCAAATACTTTTGAATAATAATTATGTATTTATGATAAAAAAAAAATTAAACACATGTCACAATCTTAAATTATACATTGTTATGTCTCACAATTATGTTAATTAGAAAATTTAAAGTTATGCTATAATAATTTTCTTTTTTCTAAAATCCTAATAAATATGATTTGTGAAATAATTTTTTATTTTTTAAATATTTACCTAAATATAATTTGTTTCATTTTCTTTTTAAATTCTGATCAAGGAGAATTTTAAAAGTTTATTAAATAATATTTTTAAAGAATTTGATGATAAACATGATACTAAAACCTATTTAAATAACAAATACAATTTATAAATAGTAGTGATATTAAAAACGAATTGTAAAAATACCAAGTTTTTTAAAAATTATTTAATATTGACTTAAAATAATTATTTGATAGTGATTTGTTTTCTAAAGTTCGAAACAAAATATAACTGTATAATATTATGTAATAGTAATTTTCCTTTTTAAAATCCTAAAAGGAAACAGTAAAAGAATAAAAATAATTTTCCTTTTCTAAAATCTTAAAAAATAAACATTAAACCAATATTTTTTCTGATGATAATTTTTCTTTTATAAAGCTTTTAAAATCTTAAACAAAATTATTTAAAAATATTTTTGACACATGTCGCAATCTTAAATTTTCGATTGACACATGTGGCTATCATGTTAATTAGTAACTTTGAAGAACTAAACTTTATATAATAAGATATATTCTTATCAAGCTTTTGAAAAAATCAATAAATTCACTGCAAGTGAAACATATATATGCTTCTTACAGTAAGCATTTATTTTGCAGCATAATACAAATAATGAAACAAGATTAGTTGACATAGGACACACCTATATTAGATCTTCTTCTTCCGACTCCTCTTTAGGATATTCTTCATCTCTTTCAATTGCTCCTTCCTCATCCTCTTCTTCTTCTTCTTCTTCTTCTTCATGTATTCCAACCGCTTCAAATATTTCTTCTTCTTCTTCTTCTTCCTCCTCCTCCTCAAAGTATTGGTTATTCGACCTAACAAACGGATGGTTCATCAAGCTGTCAGCAGTCCACCTTCGGGCAGGATCTTTCTTTAAACACTTTGACAGAAAGTCCTTTGCTTCTTCAGACAAAGAATCAGGAACATATGGAACCAAATCGCTTTCACCGATGAGAGTAATCCATTCTTCCCAACAACACATCTCACCATGCTCTGCCCAAACACGTTCCCCTGTCAACATCTCAAGAACCGTGCATCCAAAGGCCCAAACATCCGCACCATAGTCCAGAACTCTGTCCCCTATAAGCTCTGGCGACATAAACCGGGTTGTGCCTCTCACGTGACCCCATCCATCACCGTAGTCACTCGACCCTTTCTCCATGGCTTTCCCAAAACCAGAGATCTTAGCCACAAACCCATGATGATGGTATCCCGTATTCTCAACCGCGAGTAAGATGTTCTTTGGTTTGATGTCGCAGTGGATTATCTTCTCATCATGGATATGCTTCAGACCAATCAAGATACTCATAGCGTATGTTTTCACATCCTCTTCCGCTAACCCTATTCCTTTGTGGAGTTTGATCTGTTTCGCGAGGCATTGACCGTGACAGTACTCGAGAATCGTATTGTACAACATCATCTTGCTTTTCTTGTCATGTGTGATCACGCTGCCGTAGTAGGAGACGATGTATGGGTTATCTTCGAGTCGGTTTAAGAACTCAGCCTCGTTCTTGAGCCGTGAAGCTTGTGAGAACTCCGTCGTTTTGATTGCCATCTCTTCAGGAAGTGATTCTTCTTCTCCCTCTGTCGTTCGCGTGGCTAAGTGAAACTGAACGGAGCCGTATGAGCCTTTCCCCAGAGAACGAGTTAACACCCATAAATCTCTTTCTTGAAAAGGGCTCGTCTTGGTCGACGAAACAGCATCTTCCTCTGTTTTAGGCTTCTTATGAGTAAGGTCCGAGTCGTAGCTGTCGTCGTCGTCATATCGAACATATCGACTGCTTTCTGTAGAATCTGACATAGATCTCTTCATCTTTTTTTCTTTCTTTCTTTCTTCTTTGTCACTGACTTTAGATTTCTCTGACTTTGGTAATCAAACGAACAAAGACGAAGTGTGCAGTTGTGTCCTGTGTGAATTGTATTTATAATCCTTCAACTTGCATCTCAAGTTTCTCTTTTTCCTTTTTTTTTCAATTAAGTTCGCGGATGTCAGGAGCAAAGCCGAACCTTAGGTTCGGGACCGTGCGGTGATAAATCCAGCCGTTATATTTGACACGTGTAACGTTTGATTTCTTTATTTCCTTTTTTCAATTAGGTCTGAGTGCAAAGCGGTGATAATCCAGTTGTTTCAATTTTTACTCAGAACGTTAGATCTGCCACGTGGGATGCTATTTTCTAAATTTCCTCTTTTTTCTTTTGGTTTTTGGTAGCAGTAATGCTGACTGCTGAGATTTGTGACCATCTATCTAGTTACGAATTTCACGATGAGTGATTTACACTAAGAGAGAGTTTCTGACTTTTTTTTTTATTGAATATCAAATTTATTGATCAAACGGAAAAGCATTTACAAGAGAAGTTTATGTGGCTATAATTCTATGAAAGAATAAAAGAATGCGAGGCCTATTTTAAAACTTAAACTGAGCTGAGCTCGAACCATCTCCGTAGCAGTCCTTCCAGCGGATGTCCTGTAGCAGAGCACATCGAAGAGTTTCTCTATTGCGCATTAGTTTATCAATGTCTCGAGTGATTGCTTATGTGGATTTCCATCCACCTCCATGACATCGTGAGTTTCTCTCCTTCCAAACTGCGTAGAGAACAGTTTGGAAACTCATTCTCCCGAGAACATTATCGATCCGATTATGTGTGGGATGCAGCAGAGTAGCAATAGATTCGTCCCAGTCAGGTGTGATGCCATCACCTAGCAGCCTCCCTGCTGTGTTCATCCAAACAGTGGATGAATATGGGCAAGTGAAGAAAAGGTGGTCTCGTGTTTCATCCGATTCACCGCATAACATACAGCACTGCTCTATATCCCAAGTCCTCATTCTGTCTCCAGTAGCAAGTCGGTTACGAACAAAGACGAAGTGTGCAGTTGTGTCCTGTGTGAATTGTATTTATAATCCTTCTACTTGCATCTCAAGTTTCTCTTTTTCCTTTTTTTCAATTAAGTTCGGGGATGTCAGGAGCAAAGCCGAACCTTAGGTTCGGGACCGTGCGGTGATAAATCCAGCCGTTATATTTTACACGTGTAACGTTTGATTTCTTTATTTCCTTTTTTCAATTAGGTCTTGGTGCAAAGCGGTGATAATCCGGCTGTTTCAATTTTTACTCAGAACGTTAGATTTGTTACGAGTGATGCTATTTTCTAAATTTCCTCTTTTTTCTTTTGGTTTTTGGTAGCAGTAATGCTGACTGCTGAGATTTGTGACCATCTATCTAGTTACGAATTTCACGATGAGTGATTTACACTAAGAGAGATTCTGACTTTTAATACACTGTAGATTAAATGTTGCTATTTAGTTTTCTAAGTTGAAAGATCTTTGCTGCCTCTAAAAAAACAGAAGAAATTAATTCTATATCATTGAATTTTGAAAAATTTGGAATGGGTAAACCCAAGAAGAAATTAAACTGATTTTAACAATTTACTACCTGACTTGAAACATCTCGAACAGTCCCCTATCTCCTCATTTTTGAAGGCTTTTGCACTCTAACAACTTTTCATCCCCTCAAATTTTAAGGGAGTGAATAGTGCACACTCAAATTTAAAAATATATTAGTCACCCCCTTAAAACATTATTTACTTTTCAATTTAATTTATCTATTTATATATGTTTAAGGATTGTATGCTTATTATTTTTTATGCTGCATTTTAGTATTATAACTATATTAACACTTAAATATTATAACTATGCTCTTATTAAATTACTTTTAAATAATAATTAATAAATATTGTACACCAATATATAATAATAGCAATAAAAATATAATATAAACATATAATTTATACAATCATAATATTTTACATCAAAATAAAAGTTACATAAGCTGAAATATTAGACATTAAAACATATATATTACAATACTAATATTCAGGTAAATTGGGTCTGGAACCTCCAAGATCATTCTTGATATAAATTTGGAGGAGTCTCTTCGGATTGTTGTTGCTGAGTTCTTTTTTGTATGATTATTGATTGTTCAGATCGGATAAACTAGCGAGTGTTAATATCTTCGATGGAGTTTAAATTTGTCAAAAGATTTTATTTTCTTGCTCCATTTCTTTTAGAGCTAATTTTTTACTTGATTTTGCATGCGTAATCGAACCATCTCATAACTTTTTTTCTCTAGTATGCATTTTATTTCAAGAAATTTAGGATTTGTTCGTTTGCTCAAATCAAATTATCCGTAGATGAAGTATTTACCTTCACCAAGTAGCGGGTAACCTATAATCATTCTCGAAACGGTTACGGATTATGATCTATGGATATGGCATGTCTATTTTGGAATGCCGGGCAGCAACAACGATATTAATGTTCTAAAGTCTTTCAATTTATTATCCAAGCTTGCTCAAGGTACCGCTCCTCCAACTAATTACAAAATTCAAGACCAAGAATATAAATTGGGTTATTATTTGGCTGATAGTATATATTTTAAATGGTAACCAATTGTTCAAACAATAAGCGATCCCCAAGGTCCAAAATTTTTTTTTGCAGCAAAATAAGAATCATGCCGGAAAGATGTTGAACGAGCTTTTGGAGTTCTACACTATGTTACATGGAAACGGAAGTGGAATCGTATGGAAGCGTAGAAACGAAATTTAAAAAAAAAAAAGAAGTAGAAACGTGTCGGAAGCATATGTTTATATATGCATATATATACATATTAAAATATTAAAAATTACAAATATGACTACAAATAATATGATTTAAATTAAAAATAAAACTTTTATTCATTTACAATAATTTTAAACGATTTCATGTTAAAACTGTGAAAATATACATAAATTAAGTTTATAAGATATTATAATACTAATTATTTTTAATATTTTGTAAATAATTAACACAATATATTTGAATATATACAATATATCTCTAATAAAACCTTAATGCATAAATATAATTTATAGTATTAGTTTTAATATTTGTATATTTTAGATTCTCTACTTCACTATTATATAAAAAAAAAAACTATGTTTCTTATACTTTTATTTACTTATGATATTGTATCATTTTAAAACGGAAGCGTGAATCCAAAACGGAATTGTAAGCTTCCAACGTGTTTTTAAAGAGGTATTTTTGGAAGCGCATTGGAAGCGAGATTCTGAGAGCTTCCACAATCTTTAGATTCTGATTCCGGTTCCGAAGCGGGAAGCGGACGTATGACGAAGCTTCCATGTATTATAATACTGTAAAACTCCAAAAGCTTGTTCAACATCTTTCTGGCATGATTCTTATTTTGCTGCAAAAAAAAATTTCTGATTCTTATAATCTATTTGTTATCTTATAGCAGAGCCAAAAATTGTCGAAGAAGCATACGAGAGATTACCAGAGAGGCCTTTGCGACAGTCGACAGATCGGTATCCTATTAAGCGGTTGGACGTCTACTCGACTGTAGACTATCTGCTCTTTTGCGAGAGTAAGGATTTTGGTGATAGTAAAGATAAGCTCAAACTCTGTTTTATTTTTTGATTCAAATTATTAGCTTCTGGTTATCTAATTTTTTTTTGTTTCAATTCATTATCATTTTACTCAAAAAAAATGTTGCCTCTCTTATTCTGCTTATCCGAATTCACGTCCCATACAAATGATTTAGGTTTTTATGGGACACACAAAAACTTTACACAGTAGTATCACACACTTTCCTTTTTGTACACAGAAGCATCAACGCTTCAATGTTTCTTTGTAAGGGTTGTGAATCAGTGCAAAACCCATTACACATTAACAACACCTTGCTAATGAACCTTGAATCACTTGTATTACAATAATTTACTAGATTTTGACCCGCGCACCCGTGCTGGTGTATTTTTTCAAAAAAATGTTGCTATTTAGTTTTTCATGTCAATATTAAGGCTGGGCAAAAAACCCGAATACGAAGAAACAAACTGATCCTATTCCGAAAAAGTAGGAACAAACCCGAACCGAAATTGATTAAATATCCGAATTATTCAAAATTTTGGTATTTAGAGAACTAAAACCGAGTCTGATCCGAACCAAAGTATGTAGGGTACCCGAATGTATCCAAAATAGATTTACATACTTATATAAATTAATTATTTTTAGATTTAATGTATAAAAAAATATCCACAATATATATGATATTTTTAAGTTGGTTTAACTACTTGAAAATATATACAAATAGTCAAAAGTAAATATCTAAAATAGTTAAAGTATACTCAAAACACCAAAAATATTTAAAATAATTACTGATTATCTATTCAAATGTTTAAACCAAATCAATTTATATAATAAGTTTAGTTATTCTGACATATGTTATTCAAATTTATATGTAATATATTATTTTGTTTATAGATTTTAAGAAAATTAAAGTATACAATGAATTTAAAAAATTTTAAAATAATTTAAATGGGTTATTCGAATCCAAACCGAACCCGCAAAGATCTGAATCGAACCCAAACCAAAATTTAGAAATATCTGAATAGGACTGAAATCTTTGACCCCCGGAAACCCGAAACCCAAACACACCCGAATCGAACCCAAATGGGTACCCGAACGTCCAACCCCTAGTCACTATTATATATCATATATGTGTCATCCTATAATTAATCGTATTTATACATACCATCATATAATTAATAATATTTTATACGTAACATCATATAAATAATCACATATATTATATTTTTAAAAATTAATGTGAAATATAAATCACATAATTTAATTTGGTATATGAAATTGAGCTTTGTATTGTATTTTTCTTAGATGAATTGAAAACATTTTTTTAATAATGGTTTTTGGAAAATATATTAGTAAAATTCAATTTTTGAATATATGTATAGTTTTGAATCATTTTTATATAAATCAAATTTAAAATATTATTTTGATTTGAAATATGTATAGAAAGTTTAAATTTTCTTTTATGATTATTTTAAACAAAATATATTTTAAGGTAATAGACTTCCAAATTTTCTTACCAACATAAGTCCATTACATTTTTTTCTTAATATACTACTATTCATATTTCCAAACAAAACTCTTTTTAAAAACTGTTATCCAAGTTTCCAAACAAACCTCTTTTTTAAAACTGTTATCCAAATTTCCAAACAAACCTATTTTTAAAGTCTACTATTCATATTACCAAACAAAATCAAAAGGTAATTCTACTTTAATAAGATAGACTAAATATTGACCCGGTTTTGTTTTCATTTTTATAAACATATATATTTTTGTATCATTAGTAACATTAATCATATATTTAAAATGTTATATAACTGTTCACTTTATAGTTTACATGTTGTATTAATCAATTGTTTCAAATCATGTATTTATTGCTTTTAATTATATATTTATCTTATTAAATTTGCATTTGATTATTAAATAAATTAATATATGCATGAAATATCATATTTCAAAATTATTTTATAATTAATTTATACTGAATTGTGATGATCACCTTCTAGCATTTATTTATGTTCATCATGTTGAAATATATTATTGTATATATAATTATTGTATATATAAAAATTTAAGATATCTTAATTTTATACATGTATTATATAGGTTATTAATACTAACCCGCCAATGTATCATATATGTTTACATTTATGAAAATATAAATAAATAAATTTATCATATTTAGTTCAATATAATAAATTTCTTTTAATACGATAGATAGTAATAATTATAAAAGAGATAAAATATGATAGAAATTTTATTTCTTAATTTAAAAACGATAATTTAATATATATTAATGGTTAATAATTATCATTCCTAATCACGAAATTAGAAAAATATAACATAAATATTTTTTGAAAATTAAGATCTGGTTAAAATCTGTTTCAATAGATTGTTAGATTTTTTTAAAAAATATATATCAAAAGATATATATATTGAAAATTAAGATCTTGTTAAAATCTTTTTATCTATATTTTAAATAATCAGATATCAAAAGATATTATGAATAAAGTAGTTTCATAGATTCTATTGTTAGTCTTAATGAAATATATTTTCTAAAAATTTTAATAAATGGTTCAAATAGAAAAAATCACACATGAAAGAAGTCATGACTTCTCTTTTAAAATATAAGATTTCTTAATATACTACTATTCATGTTTCCAAACAAACCTCTTTAAAAAAACTGCTATCCAAGTTTCCAAACAAACCTCTCTTTTAAAACTGCTATCCAAATTTCCAAACAAACATATTTTGAAAGTCTACTATTCATATTGCCAAACAAAATCAAAAGGTACTTCTACTTTAATAAGATAGATACTAATTGATTTAACAATTGTGTGTTAATAATGGGAAACAAACTAAAATTGATGCATAAAGCAATTAGCAATTAGAAGACAACTAATCTGTATCTTCATCATCTATTTCCTTTTTCTGATTAGGGAAAAACTGAAGTTTATATTATACATGTTAATTTTTGGTATAATTTTGATTGATTTTTTTCTCAAAAGAAATTAAAAACGCCACACTTTTTCTTTCCATGACACCGCAAACAACTTACTTGTTTTGCTCTCATATAGTCATCAACAATGTTTATGTTGATCTTAGCTTTAGACAATAGATGTCATATTATTTTTATCATCTCAGTTCATTATTATAACTTGACCCCCCAAGATATCACAAACCATATTCCTCCTTTATTTTTGAAATACTAATCATCTTCAAAACTGTAAAATATATCAATTTTTTTTTATCATCAACATAACAGACTCATATAACTCTGTAAACCAAACTGATAGTTTCGTATCCATACGGACTACAAACGACGGTTGTTTCATGGCACTGCGTGCAACTGCGTGCAAGACTGTCCGCCTTTAAATTATGAGTCTTTGGTATATGGATGATCTCTGAGCTGTGAAAACTCCTTTTAAGGATCCTGATGTCTTCTAAATAACTTGCAAAATCCGGTCATTCTTCTGGTTTCGAAACCATCTTCACCAATTGAGAACAATCCGTAGCAAATGTAACATTGTACTGTCTTAAGTTCCTCATACATTCCATTGCCCATATAAGGACTTCTATTTCCGTGTGTAACTGTGAATGACTAGCTCTGGTATTCCTAGCCCCCATAAACCATCAGAACCTTCCAAAATGTTGTACCATCCTTGTCCAGAGTAGCTTTCCTGTGATTTCCATGATCCATCCGTAAAACACCATCTATCCGATATAACCGGTAAAACTGCTTCCCCTGATGGTATGAGTTGAGTCCTTCTCTGTACAATTGAAGCCTGAGCCTAAGCCCAGAGTAAAGATTCCGTCTCTGCCAGTTTAAGAGTATATCTAGGATCAACATCCAAATTACTAAAGACCTTGTTGTTTCTTCCTTTCCATATGTATCATAATATCCATGCAAATTGATGATCTTCCATCTGTAGTGTGACCCTCCAAAATAGATGATCCATATTTGCAAAAGTTTACTGTCCAGGGAAAAAGTTTGGATTCGATGGGATCCGTGAGAGAGCCCACACCTGACCTACTCTGGTGGACATTCGTAGAATACATGATTTATGATTCCTCGGACGCTCCACATCTGGCACAAAGAATATCACCTTGAAGGTCTCTCGCTTTCAAATTTTTCTTTACCACTATACATGCGCATACCAGTTGCCAAAAGAAATGCTTCATTTTAGGTGGGCAACGTACCTTCCAGCAAAAAGTCTTTAGGGCAGTTACTGTAGGCCCATACTCGATAGGCATCTTTTCTCTATCAAGATAAACACGTTCCACTTGATATCAAGATTTAACCAGTAATGGTAAAATATCTATATATAATAGCAAACTCAATTTTGTTGCCAGAACTAATCATTTTTTATAGGAAAATAAAATCTAAAAACGAACGGTAGTGTTTATCAATGCTTTGTAATCTAACGGACAATAGTTTTTCCCTTATAAAATCCAACGTCATCAATCTCTTTCACCAAAAGATGTGTTCTTCTGGTCTTTACCTAAATCAACGTTTCTCTAAACGATGCACTCCTTCTGTATATGCTCCTTTGTAAAAGGTTTCTCATTTGTTTTCTTTTGGATTCAACGCGTCTCATCATCAATTACACCCTTTCGGAGTCGACTATTCTATATATGGAAGTTTCAAATTTCTTTTCCCTTATGCATTCACTCATTGTCATCCAAGTTGTAGACATGTTAATTTTCTTCTCATACAGTTCACCATCATCTTCTTTCGTATCTGTTTTAGTCTCTGCAATATTTTATTTCGATTTCACCCTGTTTTCGTTAATTATAGGAAAGTAAACCAATCCAGTGGTTGTTGTTTTATTTGAAAGGGCATATATCTCTTTTAAAATGTTTTGGATGCATAGGATTAGGAGGAGATGGACTTGGAGTGAATCATGTCTTCTTTTTGGCCAACTAAGATTACTTTCTGATTTCAAACTTATTTCGTCTCTGAAATTAGTACTTTCCATGTTTTTTACTGCAGTTAATTATAATGTTTTCTACTCAATTTTCATTGCACTTTTCTGTATTTTTGTTAATTGGCATTTGATGTTTTACCAGAAGAACTGATCTGTTAATTGGCATTTCATTGTACATGTTCGTTTGATACTTTAATTAGATACAGTATACATAGTTATCATATATTCCCTCCGTTTCGATTTAATTGTCGTTGTAGGGAAAAATTTTCGTTTCAAAATAAATATCGTTTTAGAGTTTCAATGCAAAATTCATTAATAAGATTCTCCATTTTATTTTTCTATTGGTTGAAATATGGTTAGGTGTATATTTAATTGTGTTTTTATTTTGGAAATATACAAAATCATACGTTTTCTTAATCAGTGTGCATAGATTTAGAACGACAATTAAAATGAAACGGAGTGAGTACCTAAACTATGTACCTAGACACAGTAGAATAGGAGTTAGTGAAGAATTTGATGGTATGAAGCTAAGTGCTACTACTATGTAAAAGTCATTTATGAATCATTTTTTCTGGTTTCAAAAAAGTTGATCCAGACTATTGGGAAGTTGTAACTAAAAGATATTTAAGAGGGCAAAAACAGTCGTGCGTGCGTTAAACTGGGGACGTTTGGACTTGGAGAAGAAGTGGAGAGACTCTGACGGTAAGTTCCTATGAGCATTTGATCTTTATGCAGGATGTTATAAATCATTGAATTACAAATACAAGCGTTAACTCTATGTGTTAATGTAAATTATATGCTTTTGATTTTTTGAGTGGTTAAAAAGTTATTTAGTTGTACTCATTGTCCCTCAAAAAGAAACACTGCCAAAAAAAAAACAGATGAAGAAATAAACCATCAATGAGTTCATCTTGTAATGATATTTTTGAGATTCAGAAAATTCTTGTAAAATGTGAAAGAAAGTCAGCCTCACAGAGGAGGCAATGAGCAGCAGGACAAGTGAACGTCCTGGCAGACTGTAAAGATAAGTTTTTCTTTACTGCTGCACCAGTCCCTCCGGTACCAGCCATGTAATTTATATTAGCGATTCCTTGAAGATTAATGAGTTTGGTGAGAGGTTGCAATGGATTGTTTGCAAACCTAATGCTCATTAGTTTATATTTGTGTTCCTACCAACTTAAGCTGGCTACACAGCAAGTCCACATTAATACAACACACTTACATAGCCTTCATGTTAATAGAGGCCAGAAGCATGAAACAAAGCCAATAATGCATCATACAAATTTGTTTATTTACCATCTAACAGACAAGATCTTTTTTTCTTTATATGATCTGGTATCCTTTAACTGTTCGAACAAAAAATGTATCCTTCTCTGGTGTTATATTTTTTTATCCGCTTTTCTAAGTTTCTAAACAGTTTATCCTTTTAAATGCCTCTATGATTATATATATGATGCACCCTCTATATTCCTCATACACACCACCATCATTGTTAAATTGGTGAAATTTCTGAGTTCTACCCTCATATTTGATCTCCCTTGCATCGGGACATCAAATTGGTTTCTTGCTTCCTCTTGTGGATTGGTTTGTTATTAGTTTATGTTCGGTTTGTGCCCATGATTAGGTAGCATACAATGTTAACTGGTAGCAGTAGGAAGAACTCCATAAACAAATACACGCAACTCTTTGTTAAATTTATTGAACATAGGTAATTCTTCATTAAATATATGTCATTCTTCATTGAATATATGTGAATCTTCGCATAGTATCATTTAGTTGTCTACATATATGAGATCTTACAAGTAGAAGATGAAATCTTTATTTATAACAAGAATAATTATAGAGAGAGAGTAAAAACGTTTCTTTTATCCGTCTTTTTAACCTTTGAATGTTGCATCCTCTTAATTCCCTCATACACACTACAATCATTGTTAAATTAGTGAAATTTATGGATTCTACCTTAAATATTCTTCTTTTTTTTGCTGAGAGAGAGAGAGAAATTATTATAGCAGTACAATAGAAAAGTGTTGAAAAATGTGCAGTTTTAACAAATATTTATATATTATTATAGCATTTAACTTAATATTTTAGAATCATATTATTTTATCATTAAGTTTTAGTATTTTAAATTTTAAATTTATACTTTAAAAATTTGTGTTCTCTATATTTATGCATTTATTTTTAACTATATTAATTACAATTTAGTAAAAGTATTTTACTTTTGTTTGTTGTTATATCAATGCCCATCATTTTATATGTAACTATTTTTAAAGTTATGTTCAAAACTTAATATATAGTTTCCCCCGCGAGCTCGCGGGGGTCCAAATCCTAGTATCAATAAAAAATATCAATTATGAATGATAATCTTTTTCTAAATAGTAGCTTATGAACAATTTAAACTAACAAAATGTATGTTATTAAGAAAAGTTGTAAATAAAATAATCTAAATATTTTGAGAGTGTGTTGTTTGGCAATATATATATTGATTATTATATTATTTATATTTTTTGGTTAAGCAAATCAAAGATAAATTTATCTTATAAATAAATTTTTATAAATGAAATATAATTTCGCAGTCTTATGCTGACAAATGTTTTTTTATGAAATTTCAAATTTATTGATCTATCATTAAAGAATTACATTTACAAAAGAATCAGGCTATAAAGATTATACTGGAGGAGAAAAGAGATGAAAAAACTCTATCATAAGAACCAAATTCCTAACTAGCCTGCAACTTGAAACCATTATTGCAAAAGGCCTGCATTTCGATACTGTGAGTCATGCTTCAGTGACACGATTCTGTTCCTCATCGTCCTATCAATAGTCTTGCATATCTGCTCTGTCGACATCCATTTACCCTGGTGGCATCGCACATTTCTCTCCCTCCAAACACGGTAGATGACCATTTGAAACACCATCTTGATGAGGATGGAGTCTAGTCGATTCATCCTATTGCGCCTTATCGCATTGAGCGTTAGAGTCCAATCCGGATTGGTCCTTTTTGGCCAAAGAAGCCTCTCACCAGCCTTTCCCGAACTGTTAAAGAGTATGGACAAGCAAAGAAGGGATGATCTCTTGTCTCATCCCTCTTTCCACATAACCCACAACCATGCATGATACCCCAGGTATTCATCCTGTCTCCATTGGACAGCCTGTTTAGCACTGCTAACCAAGTTATAAATGCATACCGAGGAATTCTCTGCGTGAACAAAACTACCTTGCACCAGTTGACTTTGGGTTTCTTGGTTTGAATCTGCTCCCAAGTGTTGGTAGTAGAGAACCTATCTTGGAAATCATCCTCCCTATGCTTCCATAGAATCAAGTCGTTACCTCTAGTTGTCTCTGGAACTGGCTTCTACTGTGTTTATTTCTCAGGCTCCAACCATCTCCTCTAACTGTGTTGCTCACTAGTACACTACGAGGAAGAACCAGATACGTAGTACCAATGGCTCCAGTAATGTCAATCAGCTTCCCAATGCCCATCCAATCATCGAACCAGAAGTGTGCAGTTTCTCCATTTCTGACTTCCATTTTCATAAAATCATAGGCCAAATTCCTCAACTTAAGCAGCTTCCTCCAGATCCCCTTAGTACCATCTCTGACGTCCCAAAAGGAGCTTTGACGAAGTAGATAGTGTTTGATCCAGCAAACCCACAAGGAAGTAGGTTGGATAAATAGGCGCCATATAAGTCTCAAAGCATACACCTTAGAAGAATCCCTCAACCTCCTCACCCCCCTCCCCTCAATCCTCCTTCTTCCTTAGGGAAACATAAATCTTCCCAACTCACTTTAGCCTTGTGAGTTTGCGTTGATAACCCTGACCATAGAAAGACACTCCACATGCTTTCAATTTTGTCCAAACACTTAGCAGGAAGGATGAACGCAAAGCTGCAGAAGTTCGCCATACTAACAATAACCGATTGAATCAATTGGAGCCGACCAGCAAAGGATAGGCTCTTATTATTCCAACAGAGCATCCTCCTTCTGATCTTATCAATCAAAGTCTCATAATCATGAGCTGTTAGTGATTTTGTGGTTAACAGCATGCCTAAGTATCGTATCGGCAGATTTCCTACTCCAATACCCAGTGCCTCCGCCTCAGTACGTGATCATTGAAGATAGATTACTTCCTGCTGCATAAATTTGGGATTTGGCCGCATTAATGTGGAGACCAGACATTCCTGAAAATACCTTCAGAACCTCCATGACCCCGTCTAAAGATTCTAAGGAGCCATTAGTGAAAACTAGGATGTCGTCAACGAAGCTCAGATGAGTGAGTTTAACTCCTTGGCACAGGGGATGATAAGCTAATTTCCCCTCTTCAGCTGCTTGGTTAAGTAATTTTGAAAGAACATTACTGAGAATGATGTACATGTAAGGTGATAAGGAGCAGCCCTGTCGTATTACCTCGAGAACTCGTGAAAAATCCTTCAAGACTCCCATTAATTAAAACCGAGAAAGATGCTGTTGAAATACAAAGTCTTATCCAGTTGATGAACTGTGCTGAAAAATGTAATAATACTCATTATATTTCAAAAATAGATATAGACACGCGTCAACAATCATTAGACTATAAATTATAGCACTAAATCTAGTAGATCTTTTTTCCACAATCTCATACTGACAAATGTTACAATACTCAATGTTTTATTTATTTTATAGATATGATTAACAAATCTTATCTGTGTTCTTAACCACATAATAAAGATTTTACGATAGAATTTGATAATATGTAATTTAAAATTTGTAAAAATTATTTTTCTAAAATATGTATATCGACACGCGTCAAAAAATCATCAATTTTTATTAACTATCATTAAATTTCCTAAGCAGAAATTAATAATTCCCCAATTTTTTTATTGAAATTTTGTTTTCAAGTTTCTTCTATATAATGAGCTTGGCTTTATACACTATTCATCAAGAGAGTCTGTTTTCTCTAAACTTTGTCTACAATCATCTTTGTCTTTGAACCTCTGAGGTGCTTCCCCTTTGATTCGCTGGTAATAAAATCACGTCCATCAATTTACACAGACTTTTCTTTGTGTCTTTTATGTTGTGTTCGTAAGTCTGTTTATTTTTTTATTTTTTTTAGCTATGGAAACCGATGGTCAGAGAGTGTACTCTGTTCTTACAAGAAGTGAAGTTGATACGAAGATGAAGAGTGAAATCAAGCAGATCTCCGAAGTCTTCTCGCTGTCCAAATCTGATGCAACCGTAATTCTAATCTCTCTCCGGTGGAACTCCTTCAAGGCTTCAGACCGTTTGGGTGACGACAAGGAGAAACTCATGGGCGACTTAGGTTTGGTTAAAGTTAACAGTTCGAATCAAAAAAACGAATCTGTGTCTTCTTTTGCAGATCAGGAAAATCTGGTCTCCACACCCTTTTGTCCACACAAGTTTTCTGAACCTTGTTGGATAAGTTATCTCAACAACCTTCTGGAGAACAACAAGGAGGAAGAGAGAGTCCTTTGCCCTAACCCAAACTGTGTCGCGTCCGTTGGACCCGATACGATTGAGAAACTCACCGAACCAGCAGTGAAGGAGATGTACAAGAGATACGTTCTGGGATCTTTCGTGGAGGCCAACAATGAATCTATCAAATGGTGTCCTGCTCCAGGTTGCGAGTACGCCATCGAGCGTCATGAGGATTTGATGGAAGATGATGAGTCTTCTCTTGACTTTGGTGTGGTGTGTTCTTGTGGTCACACATTCTGTTGGAGTTGCAACCTCGAGTCACATCGACCCGTGACTTGCAAGGATGCTTCTCTTTGGTTTAGTTCCATCTTGGATACATTAAAGAACAATGCTTGGCTCGTTAAAAACACCAAACGTTGTCCTCGTTGCAACACTCACGTGCAGAGAACTGATGACCTTGTTTTGAGAATGATAACTTGTATCTGCAGGTTTTCCCTTATCTCTTAAAGCTCATATCTCTTTGCATTTTCCAAATCAAAACTCATTCATGTTTGCTTTAATTTTTATACACTCAGTTGTCGCTTCTGTTGGCGCTGCTTTCGGTCAGAGGAAGAGCACAATGGAAAATGGAACTGTGTTGAAGTCTCTTTTCAACCATCAATGGGTCAAGAATTGGAGGATTCTCGTTACCTGCGTCTGTGGGAAGCATGTCATGAAGAGCTTGAGAAATCCAAGTTGGATCTCAAAGCCATAGATGAGAATGGGATTCCAATACCAACATCGGAGAACTACTTCAGTTTTAGCGACGGAGACGTCGATGCTGTAATGGAAGCAACTCTGGTTATGGTGCAGTGTAGGCTTGTACTGAAATGGAGCTGTGCTTATGAATATTTCATAACCATGCACCAAAGCGCCAAGACGCAGTACGTGAAGCACCTTCGAGGAGAAGCTACAAAGACACTTGTTAGACACAGAGCGACTCAAGAAGAGTTGATGAATCAAGCTCTCTCTTCTGGAGATTTCAGTTTCTTCAAGCTCAAGTTGTCAGCCAGTACAACAACCACTGGTAACTACTTCCATGAATATGTCAAGACTCTCGAAGGTTGTTTCCCTGGCACTTAGTACGGTATGTACTATAATAAGATTTTCTATTGATCATTTTGGATGTGATTGTAGTACTTTGAAGACTTTTGAATAATGAATAAATCTACTTTGGATTTAGAACCCTGTCATGTTTGATACATTGAAAGAACATCACAAAAAGACTTATTCTCATTCACTCCGGAAACTAAGATATTAAACAAAGCACAAACTAGTTGACTCAAAAAAAAAAAAAAAAAAAAAAACAAATCACAAACTCAGGCTAGCTGATTACGACTACATATGAGAGATTATTACAGAGACTTAGGATGTTCTTTTTGTGTTCATCAACAAAGCGATTACAGTCGTTAGGTTTTATTTTGTATTTATATAACCATGTTAAGTAACATACATATATATATATATATTTTCAACGAATAAATCGAATCCTAATTAACCTGAAGACCATGGTGATCTACTGTGTTGGAAACAGAAAGGAAACTGATCATTTTCAAAGGAAGACATCTTACTTTTATCTGCATCCATCTTCCATATAGAATCCAAGGAGCTTTCCCATGATGGAGAAGCCAAAGTGGGGTAACTTAAGCAATAGCTTTGCTCTAAATAGATGTCTTTAACTGGTTGAATTATGTTTACTGCAGAGTGATCAATCTCTTTCCATATGTCATCATCCATCACGTATCCGTCTTTGGTTTCTTCTTGATTCATCTCCCTATTTCCTCCAGTGTCATAAAAACTTGCTTTCCCTGACGACATACGTGACTGAAAAGACACATCTTGAGTATTGGTGGTGGTCATAGATGAAGAGCAGCAGTTGGAACATGAGGAACTTGGAGAAACATGACGCTTCTTTTCTTGAGCCTTCTTCCTCATATGAGTCCTCCAATAATTCTTTATCTCGTTATCTGTTCTTCCTGGCAATTTTCGAGCTATTTTTGACCACCTACGATATATATATATATATATATAGATGCAAAAATTAAAATATAAATTTTACTGTTACAGAGGTAATGAATATATAAAATATAATTTGTTTTCTCGGATGATTCAGACCTGTTTCCCCATTTAGCGTGAAGCTCAAGGACAAGACGCTCTTCTTGTGGCGTCATCTTGCCACGCTTGAGACCAGGATGAAGGTAGTTAACCCACCTTAGCCTGCAACTCTTTCCTGTTCTGTTCAAACCTACAACCAAAACTAGCTCAGTAATAGACGTTCCTTACCTATTTATCTTTCTCCCTCCACCTTCAAACCTGATACTTTTGCTATAAAATCCCATCGCCGATCTCCAAATAAGTGTACGAAATTTACCAGAATGATGTCTTCTTGTTCTGTCCATGGACCCTTCCGGTTTTCCTCTTGCATCATATTCATCTCTTTCTTCTTTTCTCTGATCTGTCTCTCTTTTATCTTTATCTCTAATGTTACTATAAAGTTCTTTCTCAGTTTGCTTCACCATGGCATGCTCTGGCCACTATATATATTAGCTAAACACTGTGGTGTGTCCACGCGATATCACACTCACAATATTAAAACTCTTAATGATTTCATTTTTTTCGTCCAATCATATACTGTCCATATGTTTGAGGGATTATCCTATTGATAATGTAGGGTCTCTTTCTTATGATGTCACAAGGCCATTATATATATTAAATACGTGATCGTCAAGAGGGTCATTGGTGTAACTGATGCAACACTCCCATTAATTCTGCCTTTTTTGTTTTGTGCCTTTGAGTGTGTGATAATAAGAACTCTTTCTTATATCTTTTTGGCAGGCAGCACTAACTCGAATTGGGATTATCAATATCATCAGAAAATCTTCTAAATCAAAGCCAAAAAGAAGATGGTATGTTTTTCTATAGTTCCGTCTTTATGTATACCAGAAAAACTCTAAATATAAATTATCTAAGGGTCCTAAATATTCGAAATAAACACAGTGAGACACTAGATCTTTCTTGGCCTTTTCGGTGGGGATATGAAAGTATTATGTCTCTTGACTTTATTAAGGGCTATAATGGTAGTAACTGTTGAAGCTTCTAAAAGGAAAAAAGAGAGAAGAAGAAACAGACAAAAGCTTTGCCAGACTTGGAAAAACAAAGAGTCCAACTGTTATACGAACCTTTGATAAGTTAGTTTTTGTATCTAGTATCAGCACCTGAGCTTGTAAGTAGATAGTATAATTTTAGGTCTTGAGTCCGTGGCTTATGATTTTTCCTCTTCGTTCTGCAGGCTAACCTTGTCCAAGCACACTCACAAGTACAAAGTATGTTAAATTCTGATTTGTCATAGGCTTCAAATTCAAAACTACTAACTGAGCTTGACCTGCGCATTCGTGTGGGTTTTAATTTTTAGTTTAAAAAAAAAATTGTTTAATGACATTTTTAAATACATAGATTATTTGGATATTTTAGGTTCATACAAACCTATCCAGATCTGGAAGGATCCGACTTGAATCTCATCCGAAAATTTGTAATATGGAATTTAATTTTAAAACCCAAAAACCTGATATCGAAAAAAACTTATTCGAATTCAAATGGGTATTTGGATGCCCATGTCTACCTGATAAACTGATTCTGTAAACAAACAATTTTTTTTGTTAACCGGTTTGAATTTTTGTTTTGAATGAAGCAATTTCATTCAAACTTTTAAAATTATTATGATTAACACTTACAATAAATGATGTCGAATTATTATAGTAAATAAAATTAAGAAATATTTAGGAAGAGTGACAAAAACGAGATATAATAAAACAATTTAAAATAGATTAGTTCTGTTTAATATTTTGTAATAAATGCTATCAAATTATTATAAAATAAATAAATAAAGTAGTTAGAATTAGTTTAAAAAGAATAAAAATCTGAAATAAACCACTTAAAATAGGTAAATATTATTTTGTTCTTTAATTTTAATACAATAGATTGTGATAAATGGAATTATCCTAACTTTTTTTATATTAGTATATCAATTCTTCAACTACCAATATGAGACTTTTATTCATTCATTAACACTCTCCCTTAAGCTTAAGCCTGGGAAATTATGGGAATACCATCCATATGGCTCAAATCGAACGGCTCTGATACCATATTAAACCAAATTTGTCAAAGACCCCTTGGAGCTGATCAGAACACACATATAGTAAATGGCAAGCTTGGTTTACAAAAAAATGCAACAACATCTATAGTGACACAATGACTAGAAAACACTACAACACAGGCCACATGTTTACAGAACATATGTTTGGTGGTTGGTTCTTGGACTTCTACAACGCAATTCAGTGGTTGTAGATGGGTTTGGAAAGACATGTCCTTACAAATCCAACTAATGTGTACAAAGAACCAAAGAAGGAGAAAATCATATTTGCATTTGGAGCTCGAAGCACTTGCTTGAGCAATGGAAAGTATGCTTCGTCACTTTACATGCCAAAATTTTGGATCACACTTGATTTTCATGCTTAGAAATCCACACCAGTGGCGAGGTAGAACAAAAGCTTACCAGGGTCATATATATAATTATTTTTTAATTTGACAGAGATCAAACCATTGGAAAGTAGATAAAGTATCAATTTAAGCCACAATTACATGCTTATATTGAATCATTTCAAGAAATAATGGGGTCAGCTGACCTGATGTAAAACTAAAATAAAATTTCATTAGTAACTTGGATCCTGAAACTGAGCTAGAAGAAGAACAAGATCATGATCCTTTTCTTATGTCTTTAAGGTTCTAACTCATGGAATTAAAATGAACATGGCTATTACATGTGCACATTTATATTTTTTTCATGCTCTTGATCTCCAAAATGTTATGGGTCCTTTGGTTCATTCATAGGGGGCAAGCAAGCATGTATTGTATTCATCATAGAAGTGACTGATGTGTTCTGACGTAACACACCCATTAATTCTGTGTCTTTATTTTTGGTGGGTGTGTGTGGTTATAAGAACTCTTTCTTATATAACTTTTTTGGCAGGCTCTCCAAAAATGTAATTGCGTTATCTCGTTTGTCGATGTCAATAGTTCAATCCAAAAACAAAATAAAAAGTGTGTGTTTACTATATATTCCCCTATTACTTCATGCCAGAGTAAAAGTACAATTAAAATGGAATCTAAAGAGGCCATTGATTGTGAGGACATGACACCAGTGTCTCGTTTGGCCTATTCAAGTATATATTTTTTATTTTTGAAACTTATAAAATGTAAAACAAAGAATAAAAGGAAAATATTGTGAATTAGCCTTACTGGTAGACAGTTTTTTCAAAGAAATTTCGATTTAATATCTGGTCACAGAAACTGAAATTAGGATAGATGGTTCGAACAAAGTAGTAGTACGAGGATTTCGGTCTAGTTTTGGTTCGTTTTTTTTTTGGTATTTCGATTTATAAAAATTATCTACCATATTGGAACCATATCTAATTTGGTTTGGTTCGATTTATATACTATCGATTTTCTGTTTATTCGGCTTATACTAAAGGACCATAACCATATTTATCTTTTATAACAAATTGTAGATTATATAATTATAAATCAGATCTATTAAAATATATATATATATACTCTAACTTTTAAATATAATATTTTATATTTTATTCAATTATTAAAATAAAAGTAACTAAAATAGTAATATCATAATATTTTTATATAAATATAATTTAGCATAAATATTTACCAATAAAAAATTATCCTTTATTTAATTTGATGAAAAGGAGAAAAATAACTTTATAACTTAAAACAAAATAACAAATTATTAAAACCACTGTTTTAATTATGAATATCATATTAATAAAATAAATTATGTATATATTATCAATTTATTATAAAATTGATATATAAGTATACTAATATATTTTTTCTAATAGGGTTTTTTTAGTTTACTCAGTTTGATTGGTTTATATACTGAATCGTATCCATATACTCCAGTTTATTAAAAATAATATATATTTGGTCTATTCAGTACTACCAAATCCAAACTACTTTCTCTATTTCGGTTTGGTTTTTATTAGTTTGGTTTTACCGAACTGAACATCCTTAAATACGAGTATATATTGTTTTTCGTTGTTTGGAAATGGTTAATGTATGTGGTTATAAGAAATTCCATGGTCACTAGATAGAAGTTAACACGAAAAGATATTTGTATTTAAGTAAGTAATTCAGTAGAAAGTTATTGATGATAATCTGCAGTTTAAATTGTTTGGTGGAATCAAAAGCTTGAAAGCATAAAAAGTTGTCAATGCATATCATGAAACTATAATAGAGGTATTGTCAGCACTCAGGGTTTGATAATCACTGCTTAAGCGAAGCCAACATTACTGAATTAGATGCTTATAAACATATCCATATTTTTGTTTCGAGTAAACCAGGAGAAATCTATTGCTCCATGAACGAATAAACACAATTTAAACTGTTTGGTGCAATATAAATAAGCAGGGAAAGATGTTTATGGAACTTCAACAATTGTTATAAATTATGTGGATATTATTATGCTGCATGCTTATGTATTGGGAGATGATGAATATGGCAGATAAAATGTTGTGGATAGGAAATTTCTGAAGACAAAGTTATCAGTGTCTGGGACCTTATGGTCGAGTGTCAAAGAAATAGATGCCATCATGTTTTAGGTTCGATTTATCTGCTGCGCAAAATTAAGTCACACGGTTTCTGGACATCCAACGGACATAGATCCTTGCGTACGCCCATTTGCAAACCTGGAAAGAAGGTCTATTATGTGGATTGTATCTCCCGGTAAAGATTAATATTGATTTTCCATATGACCATAATACTCTCAGGTTAATTAAAAAATGTCTGTGTGAGCTAAGAAGAAACTGCGTGAATTTGCATCAAATAACAGCATCACACATCACTCTCTCTTATTCTCATCTTCTTCTACTTTGCTTCCAAGGGTTTCTCAATATAGTTTCCATACAACCATCAAGTTCACACTTTGTTATTTGTTCCAATTATGATCGGTTTCAGATTGTGATCTCGATCAGTTGAACTTGACTCATCTCCCGATAAATCTCGGCAAAAGCTAAACTAGTCTTCGAAATCTATAGAACACAATGAGAAATAAAAATGTAACCATGATCTGCCAGTTCAATGGTGAAATCATCAGCCACTAGATTGCCATGAATTGGTTAATTATTTTATATAATTTACAAGGTCACATGAATGGGAGACTACATGTATCTAGGAAAGAAAGGAAAATTTTAAAATAAGCAATATATATGGATAATAATGTAGCTAATGAATGATAGTAATCTAATCGGTCATCTAGTGATAAACATAAAACATATATACAAGTATCTAAGTTCTCTTGATGATCACTGCAGTGACAAGACCAAGACGTATCGTCCAATAGGCACGAACTCCTTAAGTATAAAAAAAACGAATAAATATGTGCTGAAGCCTGAATGGATAAACAAGTAGTAAAAATATTAGTTCAAAATACAAAAACATTAACTAACCAGACAAAATCTAGACGTATTTTAGAGTGGATACGGATGTTAATGATTATAATTTTTTTAACCGCGGCTTAAGAAAAGATAAAATTCACAAACGTAGATTTCCATTTCTTAAGGAATGACTAGTTTCTTGTTTACAAAAAGAAAAAAAAAAAGGAATGGCTAGTTTCCTTTTATCGGATGACGGTGAAGTACAAGAATACCAGTTTCACTAGCTTGCAGACCAAGTCGAAGGGTATTTTCGTTAATTAAAAATATCTTTACACAAGACCTCGTTCCCCTATAAATACCAAACCATCACAAGTGAAACAACACAAACTAAAAACTCCCAACCCAACCCGTAGAGAGAAACACACAAAAGTGAAGTCAGTTCAATCCAATTTAAGAATAAACAATCAACCATGGTTGCAAGAAGTGAGAATCTTGATCGGACGGTGGCAAATCTTAGCGAGAAACTTGATCAGACCGTGGAAGAAACGGCTGCGAAGAAAGTTGACCAGACGGTGGAAGATAAGGCGGCGAACTGTCTGATGCTGTTATCAAGAGTTGGGGAAGGAGGAGGACGCCAGGAGAAGAGTCGTGTTTACAGATGCAAGACTTGTATGAAAGAGTTCTCATCGTTCCAATCTTTAGGAGGCCATCGCGCAAGCCACAATAAGCACGTCGACGAAAAGTCGTCACTTTCTTCCGGATCCGTCGCTAAGAAGAAGACCACGAACACGAGATCGCATCGTTGTCCGATATGTGGCGTGGAGTTTCCGATGGGACAGGCTCTTGGTGGTCACATGAGGAAGCACAGGAACGAGGAAGAGACCAGAGGCGCGTTGGTTACACGCTCTTTTTTCCCTGAGGCGGAGACTGCGATGATGATTTCGGCATTGACGAAATCGACTAGTGGGAAAAGAGTTGCGTGTTTGGACTTTGGGTCAGATTCTATGGAGAGTATGATCAATTTGGAGTTGGAGTTGGGAAGTAGCATGTACTGATTTTCATATTCATCTCGTATTCTTTGGATATACTCCATTATACTTCCTTTTTTTTTTTTTTTTTTTTTTGTCACAATACTCCATTATACTTCCTATTCTTTTGTTTTATAGAGTAAGCTAGCATCTTGATTTTGCATAGAGAGTTGTATATGGGATATGATTTTACATGAAAGACTCGTCAGGGTTGAGATATGAATGTTGCAATACCTAATTTTGAAACTAGAATATAACTATTGTGACAGGTCTAAGTCTTTTTTTTTTTTGGTCAAATTGTGACAGGTCTAGTTGTTATGGTTAACCACGACTGAATTTGAAAGTTTCATGATCGATCACTGACACAAAAAAAAAAAAAAAAAAATCAGAACAGGTGGTGTATTCGAGTAAGATCAATGGGAAAAGCTACTGCGTAATCAAATATAGTTGTTTGGTGGAATAAAAATGAATAGCATGCATTTGCTGAATCTGTCGCTCTAATGGTCTTTGTATTGGTTATGCATATTGTAAAAAGAAAGTAAACAACTCTTAGAAGTTTAGAGATTAAATATAAAAGCAAAACAATAGAAACATAAGAATAGGAAAAGGCAATCTAGAAGGAATCAAGACATGTTGGAGGATTAAAAAAAAAAAAAAAAATTACAGAAGCACCCAGCGACATCTTAAGTTTTTTTTTTTGGAATTAAAAACTTCAATTTTTATAATTTTTCTTTTAACTTCCACAGCATGCAGACTTCTGTGTGGCCTGCGCGGCTCCAGCTGCCTGGTCAGTTTGGCTTATCCTGATCGTCGCAGGCTGCAATCAGAGGAACAAAATATGTACAATGCGTTGTCACATGAAGATAAGTAACAAGGCAAGCAGAGAAATGAAAAAGAGAGAAAGAGAATGTAAAAACCTCAGCCCTGGAGTCAGTGTCAGAAAGCCTCTGCTTTATATCCCTCCCTATCGAGAAGAAAACTTCTTCCACGTTTAGGTTTGTTTTAGCACTCTGCAACAAAATAGTAATAAGCAATGTGTGCATACAGGAACCCATCGAAAACTGAAGAGTTGAGAGACTTACAGTTTCAAAGAACTTAATTCCGTATTCATCAGCGAGAGCCTGACCCTTTGCTGTAGGAACCGCCTAAAAAATTTGGTGATGGAACCAAAGAAACTGTTTTGTTATTACTCAATAGTGAATGAGGAGGAGGAGGAAGTGGGGGATCATATCATACCCTCTTGCTTTCGTCCATGTCAGCCTTGTTCCCTACTAAGATCTTGTTCACATTATCTGAAGCATGCTGTTCAATATTACGAATCCAGTTCCTAATGTCTGCAATAGTATAACACAATCTTGAGCGTAAAAGAAATGATCATTTGGTTAACAGAATTGGGGGGGTCTTACTGTTGAAGGAGGACTCGTCAGTGACATCATAGACCAGCAAAATGCCCATTGCCCCACGGTAATAAGCTGTCAAAAATGCAATTATAATGTGATCAAGAGAATCTTTAACAACAAGTGTAGACAAGCAGCCAAACAAAGCAAAATCAATCATAAGGGAAGTCACAGACCGGTGGTGATAGTGCGGAAGCGTTCTTGACCAGCAGTGTCCCAAATCTGGAGCTTGATACGTTTGCCATCAAGCTCAATGGTTCTGATCTTAAAGTCAATGCTGTCAAAACAAGAAGAAGAAGACTAACATTAGATTGAAAGATATAGAATCATCAAATAGGTTTTAGCTTCTCAAAAAGACAAACCCAATGGTGGTGATGAAGCTAGTGGTGAAGGATCCATCGGAGAAACGTAGAAGCAGACAACTTTTACCCACACCTTCACAAAAAACACGATTCATAAAAATTTCAGAGATCCCTACTAAACACAATCTAATCGGAAATTAAATAAAAAAAAACTTGTTAATTAGATCGTGAGATGACATACCGCTATCTCCAATCAAAAGAAGTTTGATGAGATAGTCGTAATCAGCTCTGGCCCTAGCAGGTGGAGCAGCCATCGGATTCTAATAGGAGAAGAAACAAAACTCAGAGATCAAATCATATTTTATCATCGATTACGATTAGTTCAGAGAGACCAGATCGTGCTTAAGGAAGATCACGAGAAAACATGTACCGGATGAAAGGAAACAGAGAAGAAACCCGATGTAATCGGAGAGTAGTGACAGCAACGGATATGACGGACGGCTAAAATGCGCCACTCCCGATTTAGATTCCTTTTCCCCGCTTCTTCTTCGCTGTGCACGATAGGATACCACCGCGCACGTTAGTACCCTATGAGGAGGAGTTGCGCTTGCACCGAAAAGAGGAACGATTCTTCCTTCTCTTCTCTTGGAGAGGGCCACGAAGCCTTATGGGCCTTTTATTAATTACTTTAATATTATCCAAAATCACCTAGCTTTAGCTGGACCAACTTGGCTTCATCTCAATGGCATCCCCGAGCCGCCATGTGTCGCTGTGTCTATGGCTAGTATCTAAAAAGTTGAACTGGCATACATCTCTAGATAAAATGAATAGATATTAGTAAGTTGCAAATACTACTACTAAATGGCTAAAGCCTAAAACCATCATAATAGTAGGGAAAGAAATAACGTGTTTATTTCTAAACAAAACTAGAGGATGTTTAAATGAACATGAGCATTTACCAGTGTAATAGTAGGTCGTGTAATTTTATAATTCATACTTTACTATTTTAAAACAAAATGTATTGGTTTCTCACATTTCATTACGGCTTTACCTAATGTATTAATTTTGCAACTTCTTTGTCAGCAACTTTGAAATTTTCTAACACATAAAGCCAGAATGAGGACATTTGATCCAACTGTGTGGTCTTTTTCCGTTTTTAAGTTTCCAACCAACTTTCAACATGAAATGCTTAAAATATGTAGAAGTTTCTTAATTCTAGATCATGAAGATAAAATTTGTAAGCTGTGGTTGCCATCCCCCTCTCTTCTTTGAATTTCTTTTGTAATCGCTCGCTTGTTATTCTTCTTATTAATGAAGGGAATTTGCAGTAGATATACAAATTATGAGTTGATATTAGGTAAACGGACAATGCTACTGTATATTTTCTATTAATACGAGTATGCCCCTATATTTAGACAGGTGCAGTACTGACACAACTTGTATCCTATTGCTGACAATATTACTAGTGTACCCCATCTTTACCACTGCCATTTCGTCTCTCTCTTTGTGATAAATATAATCAGTAAAATACATATTTTCTTGACAAAAGAGATTCTCCCATTAAATCGAAACAAAGCTCCAACCATCCTTTTTTTTCTTCGCTCTTTTATGAAAGGTTTTTTTGTTTACAGGAAAATCATATGTTTTTTTTTCAAAACGGAAGCGTACATGGCTGTAGCACCAATCTTTGCCAAACCACTGCTCGGAGGTGGTGGTGCTCCGTTGGCTCTGCATCTCTCTTCTCATTTCTCCCTCATCATAGTGAATCAGATTTTCTTCTGTCTAAAGATTTAACTACTTATTCAACCTTGGTTTACGATTTTTCTCCAACTCACTGAGTCAACTCGCAGCTAATCTCAATTGCAGCTTGTCACTAGTACTGAATTAGATCTATTGATTTCTCTGTTTTTTTTTCAACAAAGGTTCCTCCTTTTCAAGAACAAGGATCTACGTGTATGTGAATTGGTTATTTTGTTTGAATTTTGCAATTTTATTTTGAGTTTCCAGAGGTGTTCCAGCAGTTAAAATGTATAAGAGAAGGTTTAGCAACATAGGAAGGAGAAGAGATGATTCAAATCTTCGGACCCAAGAAGCTTGAAAAGAAAAATGTCTCAACTTTGTTATGCTTATCCCAGAGTTAGTGATTGTGTGTGTGTGTGTGTGATTGTGTATGTTTCTAGATTTAGTGGTTGTGTGTGTGAGTCTATTTCAGGTTCTTAGAAAGGTCTGTGATTAGAAAAGAATAGAGAGTAAAGGTGTAATGATTTGTTATAGTTTTATCTTGATTAACTTTGCAATATCAAGTTTTTTCTCAAAATAAAAATTGTAATATCAAGTTAAGATGTATTTGTACATGTTAACCAGATTTTTATAATTACTCAACCTTGAACCATGATATATTATCTGGTTATGATACACATTTATATTACGAATACGAATATCATTCTCTACCTTATACGTTTATAATCCGGATTATTTAAGCATATCATTTTGAGGTCGTTATGTTATTTTAGTATAATCAAGGCATTTAATTATATATATGTTAATTCACCGGATATTCATTTGACGATGTCACATGTATCGTCATGGTCTAAACATCCGGATTGATGAACAAATACCTGGATATTCAACATATATATTTTGAATACTCATACTTAAAATAACATCGACAATTCAAAAGATTTACAGGATGAATACAAACTCATTATATATATAACCATATTTTTTACCGTATATCCGGTAATATTAATCAATTTATAAATAAATTTAGAACTTTTAAAACCCTTTCTAAATTACTGTAAATTTTTCTGGATCACTTTTTATTTATCAGGATTAAATATGTAATCTTTTCACTTATAATTTAGTTCAAATTATTTAGTCAATCATATATAACTGGTTCTATTAAAAAAACGGAAACAACATCAAATACCCGGATATTCAACATTTATCTTATGAATACTACAAACTAAATAATGTATCATGTTACTCAATTAAAAACATATATTTAAAAAACTATTATAAATCCGTCTTACATATATTTAACCAGATTTTTACTGTATATTTGTGGACCCCCAAGCTACTATCAACGACGAACGCAAAAAACTGCTTCGTAAGTTTCTGTTTCTTTCATAGGGGTGTTTTATTGTTATCACTGCTGTTATTTTTTTTATTAAAAAAACAGTTTATTTGTATTTGAATTTTGCTAAGCACTTCTAATAATCAAAACTTATATTTATAATGATGAGTGTTTAAAGGGAAGCAATGCAGAGTGTCGTTGAATCTTGTTTTGAGTTTGTCCACTAGTTTAATGTTCAACTTGATTGTTATTTTGGACAAGAGCACGTCTATCTGTCTTTGTCAGTAGAAATGCTGCCAAAAAAATTGCTGACAGCTGATTTTAACCTACCTTCTAGTTCAGGTGTGTCAGTCTACACCGAGGACATTATCGACTTCTTACCCTCTTTTCCTAACCAATATTGCAAATTCAGAAAATCTATGCATGGTTCTGCAAATACAATCTATATTTTATATAGTGACCTCATTGAGCCATTAATGAAAGCCATTTAACAAAAAAAAAAAAGAAGATAAAATTTGTACAATCTTTTGGGTTTTATTTGTCTTTGTCTTTTGTTTTTGACATCCTTCTGGGTTTTATTTGTCAACTCAAAGAATGCAGCTGCGTAGATAAAAAAACGTTAAATATATATACTAGATGATGGTATGTAAACTTGTGCGGAGTAATATATAACCCACTAATTCTATAATTTTAACATAATTTTTAATTTTAATCTAATTTATAAAGTTAGTTTCAGATATTAAATTAATTATGAGATATAATTTACTTTTTATTACAATACTACATAGATAATATTTTGGTACTTGCAAAATCTTTTATTTACTTTATCATCACACCATATATATATATATATATATAAAGTATCATCATCATAATTTTCTCTTTATCGGAGTTTATCATCTATCTTATTAAAACAGAAACATTGTGTTAGACCTAACCTTTATTTTGTAAGTTTTTAAATTAAATACACCTTTCTACTTTATAGTTAAATCTACATTAAATCACTAATATTTCTTTCTTTATACTACTATCTATGTTTAATATCTCATTTCTTTATACTACTATCCATGTTTCCAAACAACACTATAACTAATCTTGTATCGAAACAATATAAAATATTAGATCTCATCTTTTTAATAATTTCTAAAAATTTTCTTTCAAATTATTTAGATAAATTAAATAATTGAAAAAATCAAATAATATAAAAATAACAAAAATAATAGAAACGATTTTTACGGTTTAAAAACTATAAAATATTTCAATCAATAATAAATCAATAAAATTAACTTGTTATTTTATTTATATTTCTTAAATAATGGTTATAACATTTATTTAAGTAACATAATAATTCAATAATAGGCAATAAATAATATATATAAACGTTATACATTGTATAATAACAAAAATAATAATGAAAACTGTTCAAAATATATGTTATCTAAAGAAAAATCCTTAACACTAATTGTTAACAACAAATTTAAACCAATTATAATATAAACCAAATTATTAACAAGATAAATTGCACAAAAATTATAATAAAATTAACTTAACTATATAAAAAGGAGTAATGTGATCAAGACATATTTATAGTTCTTAATTATTTTATATCTATCATTTTCTCTATCAAAATTTTGCAGAAACATCATAATTTCATAAAATTACAAAACAATGAACTTTAAAATTTGGAATAAAAGTGATAAATTATGAAACTATAATAATTTAAATCAAATTGGATTACATATCAGTCATCCATCGGTTCAATCGTTTAGTCTCAGGTTTTAATTATTTTTAAAAATATGGATATTTTAGAAAACCTAAATCGAATTATTAGATCACTGGATTAACCGGTTTGATCGCGGGTTCGAGTCAAATTTAAAAGCATTGATTTAAACAAAAAATATTTTAAATACAAAAAATTCTTATAAATTAACAAAATATTTATTAAGTTGTTAGTGAAATGTTTCATCATAAAATATTCTGCGCTTGCAAAGCACGGTTCAAGATCTAGTGACACTTATTAACAAAATCTACAATCATTAATAACATACTCCTATTTAATTAAAACTTTATAAACTAAAAGTAATAGATTATATATGTCTAGTAAAAGCTAAATTTTTTAATTTTTAACGGCAAGAGATTGTATTATTTGGACTTATATTTTTTTATTGGTAAGATAATTCGGGGGTATAAAAAAAAGCAAACTTCCTTTTAAGTTAATTATAAAAAATTAAATAATTTAATATTACTAAGGTAAACATAAAAAAACTACAAAAATTGAATATAATGAAAAATTAAACAATTGAATATAATGAAAATATTTATTAAATAATTACAAAAAAATTTAAAAACTATCAATTCAAAAAATTTATTATTAAAACAAATGACTCAATCTAAATCATTGAATATGACAAATAATCTTCTAAAAGTAATAAAACATGATAAATAAGAAAAATAACCTAAAATCGTGGAGAACATGATAAATAAACAAAACTAAAATTATCACCTAAAATTATTTAAAAATATGAAATAATAAATAAAAGTAACAATTAAAATTATTAAGACCACGACAAGTAAATAAATAACCTAAATTATCGAGAATGTGACAAATAAGAAAAACTAATATTATTAAAAACATAACAAATAAGAAAATTATCTAAAATTATGGAAAATATGAAAAATAAATAATAAATAATAAGCAATGATAAATAAGTAAAATCACCTAATACTATGGAGAAGCTGAGAAGTAAGCAAAATCACTTCATAAATAACATTTTATATATATATATGCCACATCCAAATGACTTAACACCACATATCAAAAAATAAATAAAGAAAACTGTCATTAAAGTATTAAATTTACAAAATTTCACTAAAACAATATATAATTTTATTAATTTAGAACACATACAAATCTATATTAATTGATATCACTAGACAATATTAATTTTCACTTAAAATCGTTTGTTGTTAATATATTAAAATAATTATTTTATTTTTGGCTTAATTAATTAAATATACATATTATAGAATTAAAATATTATCTATATGACAATATCTATTCTATTAAAATAGAAGTCACAACTTCATTTCGTGTGATATTTTAAGTTGGAAAATTATTTAGAAAGTTTATCAAGTGAACATAACTTCATAAATATTTTAAATTTATTATTAAAAGACAAAATTCACCCTCCCAAAATATTTATAAATATATAAGAATCGTTTCAGAAATTTATAAACTCAACTTCACCACCTAAATAATAAATCCTAACATTAATCGTTAAACCCTAAATTTAAATGTTATGATATCTTTAACTGATTTTTTTAATGCTACCCAAGTTGGTGTATTTCAAGCAATTTCTCAAATAGGATCTTTACTACAAAATTATTTTGCAAGTAAAAAATATTATCGTTTTTAAATAAGTTTTGTTGTTTCTAATAATATCCCAAAAACAGTATTCTCTATAATATAGGTTCAATCTAATTTAATTTTCATATAAATTTAAAATTTTAGAAATGAAAAAATTAATTATGTAAAATAGTATTGTTACATAATAATATGTTACATAAATTAGAAAATTTTAGTATAAGTACACTAAAACTCGCACGGATGTGCTGATGAAGATCTAGTATATATTGAAACAACAGCCACACACTATTAATGTCTCTTCAACATCAATGAATCAAGAACCATCTCATAAAAAGGTAACACTATACAGCTTCACTAGAACATGATTAACTGATCTCAAATCCAAAATCAGAATATTTTCTTGATCAAAATAAAGGGTAAACGAGAATCCATTCTCTAAAAAATAATAAGAGGCTAAAGGTTTCAATTAAAGATGTCAGATGAAGGGAAATGCCGTGAAATCTGATCTTAATGTCAATCAGATTCAAAATAAATAAAAACCAAAAATCAAACTTTAAAGTCAAAAACAAATTACGAGATCTATTCTTGAAAGAAGAACTTCTTTTTTCATCATAGACCCATTGGTTAGAATTAGTCAGAAGAGAGATAGGACTCAAAAAGAGACATCGGCAATTGAATCTCAGATAAAGATTGATTATTCAAAGTTTTTCCAAAATGATATTGAACTACCGGTGCAAAAGCTGAATTTGGGAATAAATTCCTCATTAATGGAAGAGAATTGTAACAATCCACTTTGAGAGCGATGATCCTTGACCACCGTTTGTACAGCCGAGATCGCCCTGTTCACCATCAATTTTCACCGCAGGTAAATCGGAACCACCGTTTCCCGATCTGATTTGATGAAACCATTTTAAAAATCAAGTGTATCGTCTCTCTAACCGCATCGAATCTCGTAAACCTAAGGTAATCATCATTTTCATGGCGTCGAGACGAGTCATGAGCTGGAAGTCCAGCATCAGAGCCGTTGGCATGCGCTGTCACGCACCTCCATGCGCTGTCACTCCTCCAAGCATGCATCTCACACGCCATCCCCGATAACCACCTCCTCCTCGCATGACCTCCACATGCCATCATCTGCCATCACTGTTTGCCAGAGCAATCGCCGCCAATAACCTTTGGTAAACTGCTATCCTTTTTCGCCGCTAGTCACCATCGCCGGTGACTCGACCAACTTGTCTGAGTCAACCAGTGAGTCAATTCGGTGTCTCGGTAACTGTTGGTTCAAATTGATTTGGTTTGGTAAGGTTAACCGGTCGGTTTCAATTGATTTGGTTTTGGTTAGGCTTAATTAACCGTTTGGTTAATTGATTTTGCTATGGTTAGCTTATTTGGGTTGGTTTTGTTGGTCTACCAATTCAAGTCAAGTCAACTGGTTTGGTGTGACTGTTGATCATTGATCGGTTTGACTGTTGACCGTTGACTAAAACCGTAGATTTTCTATTGAGTTTGATCAAACGGTTAGTTAACCGTATTTTATCGTTCAAAAGTCGTTACAACTCGATTTTTGCTCTTATTTCAAATTTAGAGTCCATTTGAGATACTGGGTTTCATAGACATCACCTTCTCATGTTTCTAAGATAAGGGATATTATTGAACTTCTTGCATGCAGCTTAGAAATTTGAATAACTATAGTTTAGTTCTAATATGTTTTGAGTCTATCTAGAGTTTGTTTGTTTAGTTATTTAGATTTTTAGCTTAACCGAAAATAGGGTGTTAGATGATTGAACATTACTTGATCCATTTAGGACTGATATATATATATATATATATATAGTTATGTAATGAAGTGAGTTGATTGTTAGCCGATTACATAGACGTAATTTTGTATATCGGCCGGATACCAATATATTTGGTGTGGAGATGATGCAGCACAGCCTAGTTGACCAGTTGTGCCAAAGTTTAGAGGTCGATAGATCATCTACGGGTGGTGATATCAGCACTTATCTTGCCAGTTTTACTGGCCCGTGAGTGGGCGACGAGTGTGTACCTCATAAAGACCATTGTTTGTTCTCTCGGTACTTTAGGTACCGTGCTTGCAACTTGTTAGGGATAAATTATATTTAATCTGAGTGTTACATCCGCTCCATGGATTTTGAGTTTAACATTATCATATCTCATTGAATGATTTCCTTATTACTCACATATTTTTCACTTTTGCCGGTGAGACCGGCAAATAGTCTATTGATCAAATGAATGTGTTTTAGGCATTTTTTAATTCACATACTTTCATTTTATGATATCTGGCTATACTTCAGTTATTTTGTTACAATTTTTTTAAGTTTACAAAATTTTAAGATATAAGTTGTTGTTAGTAGCCTGCTAAGAGATAACACATGTGTTACTAAAAATGTCTCAGCATGTTTAGCTGCGAGTAATGTTTAATAAGCAGAATTAGAGTTGACCAAAATAAATCTAGTTTAGTTAGTTCAGTACATATTCTTTTTTTTTAACGACAAAAGACTATTCTATTACTCAAGTTTGAGGTGGTCAGTTCAGTACATATTCTTATGTTTATGAATTAACAATATATATATATATATATATATATATATATTTGTTTTCCAAATCGTGCTATTTCAATGTTTTAATAATCATTTTATTATATTTCAAGATTGTCTGATGTCTGCGAACTAGAAACTCGAAATAAATTTATCTATTTGGTTAGTCTACTATGCACCACTATGTGCATTTTTTCGGAGTCGATCGGATAACCGATAAAATTCATCAAAATGTATATGGAGAGAGAGGGAGTGAGGGAGATGGGAGATGAAAGGGGAGAGAGAGAGAGAGAGGAGTGAGGAAGAGAAAATGTATATTATATTTTGATTTTATATTTCTAAATAAAATAGAACAAGCTAAAATTGTATGTCATTTGAAAAGAAAATTAAACTATACTATATACATTTGTAGAATAGTATATATTTAAAATCGAGTTCATGCACTATTGTATAAAATCTAAACAAAAATATATGTTTGTTTTGAAAATTTCAAATCATGTTGTGTAAAAATCTATGTTTTTAATATGTAAAATATAAAGTTTAATAATTTTATTAACAAAAGGTGAAAATTGTTAAAAGTTGAAGGAAAGAAAAAAATTTATACAAAAAGAAAAAGATATTTTGTCCATGTGTTGGACGTGTGTGTGAGAAAGAAGGGCAATGTGACAATTATTATCGAAATATAGAAAGTATATCATATAATCTAATATATAGTCATTTGGTGAATTAAAGTTTTTTTTTTTGGTTATACACCCTAATTTTCTTTTTTTTAAAGGAGTGTTCAAACAAATATTATTTAAATGGTATTAGAATATAATTAACATATTATTTTAAGGATTATTTTATGTCTATATTTCACTTTTAATAAGATAGATAATAATTAAAAAAAGAACAGGCTAGTGGGTTTTGGTTTCTATAGAGACCAAAATTAAAAATGAACTTTGTGATAAAATCTATGTGTTCTTGTTTAAGGTTTAGATCGTGTGTGCTAGGAACTAGAGAGAGAAAGAGAGCGGCCGATGTGCCTTTTTGTTCTTAGGTTTTGTTTTGTGTAAACTTGTATTCATTTATCAAAGGGGAAAACATATATATCGACCAAGACAAAGATTTGGTCGATTTACATAGATAAAACCAGAAGAGAAAATAATTCCTAGAATCTAGGAAATGATAATCACAAACAAATAAAGATGGCGGCTGGAAATGAATAAGTATGGACCGTCCGGTTTGTGCCTTGGTCCGTCCGGTTTGACAAAATCAAGCTCCTAGCCGGTTATGGACATTCTTAAACCAACTGGTTTACAACACTCCCCCTGAATGCCATAACCATCTAGAGTTTGTAATGCGTTTGGAATACTGCCTCGTTAAAACCTCTCCATGGTAAACCCAAAAACCCAATGTGGTAAAAAAGGAAGCCATGGACAGGAAAAAAGAGTACAGCCGCATTACTCCCCCTGAAGTGAACATTACTGAAGGGTCTTCAGTGAACGCATACCAATCTGGAACATGAGCTTCCTAAGCGTGCAAGTTGGTAATGCCTTGGTGAAGAGGTCGGCTGAGTTCTCACTGGATCTGACTTGGAGTACCTTGACCTCTCCATCTTTCTGTAGATCATGGGTGAAGAAGAACTTGGGGAGAACATGCTTAGTCTTGTCACCCTTGATGTATCCATCCTTGAGCTGAGCTATGCAGGCTGCATTGTCTTCATAAATGATGGTCGGCTCATCTTTGCCTTCTGTGATCCCACATGCTGTCCGGATATGGTGTGTCATGAGTCTCAGCCAGACACACTCCCTGCTTTCTTCATGGATAGCCTATATCTCAGAGTGGTTGGATGATGTTGCTGATATGGTCTGCTTGACTGACCTCCATGAAATGGCTGTGCCTCCATATGTGAAAACATAACCAGTTTGGGACTTAGCACTGTGAGGATCCGACTGATAACCTGCATCAGCAAAACCAATCAAGTCTTCTTTGTTTTGGTTAGCATAAAATAATCCCACATCCTTAGTTCCTTGCAGGTATCTCAGGATGTGTTTAATCCCATTCCAATGCCTCATGGTCGGACATGAGCTGAACCTTGATAACATGCTTACAGCAAAACATATGTCCGGCCTGGTATGTGTAGTCAAGTACATCAAGGCGCCAATGGCACTGAGGTAAGGGAACTCTGGACCAAGGACCTCTTCATCCTTGTCCTTAGGTCTGAACGGATCAGTTTCAAGACCAAGGGATCTCACAACCATGGGACTACTAAGTGGATGGCACTTATCCATATTGAATCTTTTAAGAACCTTTTCTGTATAGGTCTTTTGGTGCACAAGGATTCCATCCTTAAGATGTTCAATCTGTAGTCCTAGACAGAACTTAGTCTTTCTCTAATCTTTCATCTCAAATTCTTTCTTGAGATACTCAACTGTTTGGGAAATCTCTTTGGCCGTTCCAAGTACGTTCAGGTCGTCAACATACACAGATATGATCACATAGCCTTGGCCGGATTTCTTAATGAATATACATGGGATTATTTGATCATTCTTATAGCCTTCTTTCAGTAAGTACTCACTCAATCTATTGTACCACATTCGACCTGACTGTTTCAGTCCATACAATGCTTTGTTTAGCTTGATGCAATGTTCTTCTCGAGAACCTTTAGCATTCTTAGGTATTTCAATACCTTCTGGTACTCTCATGTATATATCATTGTCCAGTGGTCCATAAAGATATGCGGTTACTACATCCATTAACCGTAAATCCAAGTTTTCTCTTATGGCCAGACTTATAAGGAATCTGAATGTTGTTGCATCCACCACAGGAGAATAAGTCTCCTCATAATCGATTCCTGGTCTCTGTGAGAATCCTTGTGCAACAAGTCGGGCCTTGTACCTCACGACTTCACCATTTTCATTTCTTTTTCTCACAAAGACCCATTTGTAACCCACTGGCTTTACATCATGTGGTGTTCGGAGTATAGGGCCAAACACACTTCTCTTCGTAAAAGAGTTTAACTCCACGTTTATGGCTTCTTTCCACTTATGCCAATCTTTTCTTTGCATGCATGCTTCTATAGACGTGGGTTCTAGATCCTCATCATCTTCTATGATCTCAAGTGCTACTTGGTATGCAAATACATCATTTATGTCGACATGCTTTCTGTTCCATTGTTTACCAGACATGACATAGTTTATAGAGATCTCTTCATTGTCCGGAGATTCAGAACCCTGAGTCTTGGCGTCCCAAGTCTCATTAGGTCCCTTAGCGTTCGGATCAATGCTCATGTCTGCGGATGCTGGTACGGCCGGACCGTGTCCGGACGTTGGTTCGTCCGTGTCCCGGAGTCTTGGGACGGCCGGATTGACCACATCGACCAGATCCTTCTCCCACTCGGCCACGGATGGTCTTGCACCTTTCTTACTTGTGCGAGGGTTCTTATCTTTGGAACCAATAGGTCTGCCACGTTTCATACGTGCCTTAGACTCTGTAGCCACTTGGTTTTGTCCCTTCTGGACATCTATTCTTATAGGTGCATTAGCAACTGGTATGTATGACTTGGTCATTCTATTTGGGTCAGCAAAGGAATCTGGCAATTTATTGGCTAGCTCTTGTAGATGTATAATCTTTTGAACCTCAAGATCACATGCTTGAGTTCGAGGATCTTGCCATGGTTGGGATGTATGATTCCATGTAATCTCTTTTACCAGCTTGCTGTTATCTCCTCCTAATGTTGGATACTCAGATTCCACAAAGTGGCAATCTGCATACCTGGCCTTAAATAAATCTCTCGTGGTTGGCTCAAGTTATTTTATGATTGAAGGAGAATCATATCCAACATATATTCCCATCCTTCTCTGAGCTCCCATCTTTGTTCTTTGTGGTGGAGCAATTGGATAGTGAACAGCACATCCAAAAGTCTTAAGATGGGAGATGTCTGACTCTCGACCCATTAGGAGTTGGGATGGTGAATATCTATGCTCACTCGAGGGTCTGATGCGTATTAACTCCGCAGCATGAAGTACTGGGTGTCCCCAAGCCGTGGTTGGAAGGTTACTTTTCATTAGTAAGGGTCTAGCTATCATCTGGATCCTTTTAATTAAGGACTCGGCTAGACCATTCTGTGTATGGACATGTGCCACGGAGTGTTCAACTGTCACCCCCATGGACATACAATACTCATAAAAGGCTTGGGAAGTGAATTCACCAGCATTGTCAAGACGTATAGTCTTTAAAGGGAAGTCTGGAAAGTGTGCTTTCAATCTGATGATTTGAGCAAGCAGTCTAGCTAAGGCTAGATTTCGTGTGGACAGTAGACACACATGGGACCATCTTGTGGACGCATCAATGAGTACCACAAAGTACCTAAACGACCCACATGGAGGGTGTATTGGTCCACATATGTCACCTTGAATCCTTTCCAGAAAACCTATGGTTTCCCTTGTTATTTTTACTGGTGATGGTCGGATTAGGAGTTTCCCTTGTGCACAAGGCACACATGAATGGTTCTTAGGGACAACTCGTCTACCTTTAAGGTTATGACCATTAGAGTTTAGGATAAGTTTACGCATCATAGATGTCCCTGGATGACCTAAACGGTCATGCCACAGGTTGAAATTATCTTTGAATTCCTTGCTTATTATAGAATTGGCTTCAACAACACTGGTCTTGGCATAGTAAAGGCCAGTGGAGATAGCCGGTATGGTTTCCAAGACCTTCTTATGGCCTTGGCCGAGTTTATATATATTCAAGAACTCTTTGGCTCCTTCTCCAACAGTCTCAATGTGTAGACCATTCTTACGAATATCTTTAAAGCTCAAAAGGCTTCTTTTAGAGTTTGGAGAATATAAGGCTTCATCTATTTCTAGATGTGTTCCATTTGGTAACAGAACATAAGCTTGGCCGTAGCCCTTTATTAGTGCTGATACACCGGCTATTGTGCTCACGTTGGCATCTTTCAATGTTAGATCAACAAAGAATTTCTTATCCTTTAGGATCGTGTGACTCGATCCACTATCAACCACAAGTGTGTCCATACTTCCTTTCATTCTAGACAAATAAAAATATAATCTAAATCATTCATCTTATTATTTGAAAATGAAAGGAAACAAAGTTTATTAAAATAAATCTTAAACATAAAATGAGAAACACTTAAATAAATTTAAAAGCCTAAAACACCAAAGCATTCAAACACAAAACGTTTGATGCATCACTCATTCTACTTGGTCATCATTCAGCATGTCCGAAGTCTCATAGTCCATGAGGTCATCCTTCTCATGGTCAAAGTCGGCTTCACCGTCCTTGTACACCATATGAGCCTCCGGGTTCTTGCCCTTGAGATTCTCTTGATAGAGGTCTACCAGATGCTTGGCTGTTCGGCAATTCTTTGCCCAATGATTTGTCATTCCGCATCTATGGCATGGAGAGCCTCCAGGATTCTGTGGCCTTGAATATGTCCCATTGTGTTTATCTTTACCACGTCCATTACTGGACTGGTTTGGACGGTCATAGGGGTTGTAACGCCCTCTTCCATAGCCACCACGTCCACGTCCTCGCCCATGACCTCCACGGCCGCGTCCTCTCCCATGAGAAGAACCGCGTCCTCTTTGGTCATGTTGGACATGGTTGGCTTCTGTACCATCCTTATGTTTCTTTGAGGCTTGATTTGCCTCAGGGACAGGCTTAGTTCCAGGTGGTCTAAGCTCACTGTTCTTCAAGAGCAGCTCGTTGTTCTGTTCTGCAAGCAACAGGCATGAGATGAGCTCACTATAGGTCTTAAACCCTTTCTGTCTGTACTGTTGCTGAAACAACATATTGCTTGAAGACATGGTCTGGAAAGTCTTTTCCAACAACTGCTTATCAGTTACATTCTCGCCACATAGCCTCAATTTTGAGACTATCTTAAACAAGGCTGAGTTGTACTCATTCACAGACTTAAAGTCTTGAATCCTGAGATGAGTCCACTCATAGGTGGCTGCTGGAAGAATCAGAGTCTTCTGATGATCATATCTCATCTTAAACTCTCTCCATAACTCATATGGGTCATTCACTGTGAGGTACTGAGCTTTTAAGCTCTCCTCAATGTGATGCCGAATGATCATGAGGGCCTTGGAGTTCTCTCTTTTGTTTGCATTATTTCCTTCAACAATACAATGCTCTAGGCCTTTGGCTCCAAGAGAGATCTCAATATCTAAGGCCCATTGCAAGTAGTTGTCACCCTTGACACTTAAGGGTGCAAAATCCAAGTTTGTGATGTTGGTCATCTGAAAATAAAAATTCAGATTGTTTAGGTCTTATAAAATATTTAAATCTCATATCTTGTCCATCTTAATTTAATAAGAATGAAAATCGGTTTGAAAAATCTTTAAAATCAATCGGATGGACAAGCGCATGGTCCGGCTGTACCTTGCGGTACGCGTCATGGACTTATGCGGATCGTGTCCTGGTCGTACCACACGGTACGCTTCATCGGACGGATCGAGTGATCGCCTAGCCGCACCATGCGGTACACAGCATCGGCTGGATCGGGTGATCGCCTAGCCGTACCATGCGGTACGCATCATCGGCTGGATCGGGTGATCGCCTAGCAGTAACTTGCGGTACGCATTATCGGCATGATCGGACGATGGTCTAGCCGCACATTGGGTGCACATTATCGACCGAGGAGGGACATGGCTTAGGCGCACCTATATGGTGCGCATTATCAGCCTATATGGGAGATGACCTAGCTGCACCCTTATGGTGCGCGTCATTGGTATATACGGGTGATGGACTAGCCACACGTCTATGTGCGCATCATCGTCCGGAACGGGTCGTGGCCTAGCCGCACATCCCTGGTGCGCTTCATAGGCCGAAACAGATTAAGGCCTAGCCGCACATATCTAGTGCGCATCATCGGCTAACCGCGGATCATTTTCTAGCCGCACCATATGGTGCGCATCATTGACTACCGCGGGTCATGGTCTAGCAGCACCTCATGGTGCTCATCATTGACCAACTTGGATGTGGAGGCATCGACCTTAAGGTGTGCGGACATACAGCGTACCACTAAAACGCGCATCGCTTATGTCCCATACCAACCAAAGGATCATGCGGCCACATTCCAAGTTTCATAAAAAACTTTTAAAATCGATTTGATCAAATCCGGTTTTAATCTTTATAAACTCTTTAGATTTTAATAAAATTATAAACGGTTCAATTAGCAACATAGCTGATTCAATTTAAATCTAAACAAGAACTTTAAATCAATCAAAATCAAACCGCAAAGCATAATATGAAATCGGTTTCAACTTTAAACCTTTTGAAATCGATATTCATTAAACCGCAAAATCAAAGATAGGGTTTTGATTTACTTACCTTAACTTTGGTCGATCTGCTCCTAGGCTTCACTTTTAGAAACCTTAAAATAACCAAACCAAAGACAGATCAAAGATAGATTAGTTCTGATAATCAAGAACAATCGATATTGAAAGAAAGTAAGAAAAGGAGGCGGCTTAGGGTTTGGATGATCCGGATGAAGCTGGCGGCTTTGTGGTTTTAGATCTGAACTCGAGATGATTGATTGTTGGAGCTGATTCGTACTGATAACGTGATAAAATCTATGTGTTCTTGTTTGAGATTTAGATCGTGTGTGCTAGGAACTAGAGAGAGAAAGAGAGCGGCCGATGTGCCTTTTTGTTCTTAGGTTTTGTGTTGTGTAAACTTGTATTCATTTATCAAAGGAGAAAACATATATATCGACCAAGACAAAGATTTGGTCGATTTACATAGATAAAACCAGAAGAGAAAATAATTCCTAGAATCTAGGAAATGATAATCACAAACAAATAAAGATGGCGGCTGGAAATGGATAAGTATGGACCGTCTGGTTTGCCTAAATCAAGCTCCTAACCAGTTATGGACAATCTTAAACCAACTGGTTTACAACACTTTGACTTCTTCTTTTTTTTTTAACAAACTGTGCTTTGACTAATTTTCTTAAGGACAAAGCAATTTGTGAATCAATCATCGATTAGGGCGTCATGTAATTAATCAACGACAATATCCTTTTTAAAGATTTTATTTCAGCAACCATTCTTTTTAAGATTATGATTGAATACTTTGTTTTGGCCATTGGTTGTGCTGACCCACATTTGTTTGTATTTTCCCCATTATGTGTTTATTAATGAACACATATTAATATAATCTCATGTGTGTAAATTAATTTTATAGTTTTTTTGTTGCAACACTTATTCTATTTTTAAGATAAATAATCTAACTCATAAAAGTATAAATATAACCAGCTGTAATTAATCTTTTGAGATAAATAATCTACCTCAGAAAAAAATTTAGCTGTATTTTTACTTATCCACTATTTTGTGAAATGTAAGCAAATGAAATACGTTTTCTGGTTGTTAAAAAAAAAAAAAATACGTTTTCTATATGTAAAAAAAGAAGAATATATTCTGGATAGCTTGCAAATAACGCGGAGACGAAACAGGGAAGAAAAAAAAAATCATATCGTTTTTTGCCGACTGGAGAAAAATATCTTTCTTCTGCTTCTTCCCTTTCAACTAGAGTTATCGTTGAAATCGGCTTGATTCAGCCATGGTGAGCTCTCAAAGTTCCTCTCTTTACTGTTTTAAAGTTCTTTGTTTTGATATCGATTTTGCTCGTCGATTTGAATCCAAATCCGTTATATAGTCTCTCTTTTCTATATCTCTTCTCTCCCTCTGTTAGATCTGGAGATGAATTTTTAGTGTTACATCTTAAAGATAGTTTTGTCTTTTGTATGATCGGGTTTATAGAAACCCGATCAAGGAACTCGCCACTCTGTTCGGTCTGAAACCAGGAGGAAACTCGTGTTTTGTTCACTTGAAGTTCATAAGTTGAAATTTTTTCGAGTTTTTCAAATGATTTCATCAGTGATTATTGATTGTTCGGACTATGTCATGGTTGTTTTTGTTTTGGTCTACGTGTGTGTTGTGAAGAGATGTCGATCTTCCTTTTGTGTGTGTATTGACATTGATATGATGATAACAGGCTAACGCGGCATCAGGAATGGCGGTGCATGATGATTGCAAGCTCAAATTTTTGGAACTGAAAGCCAAAAGAACTTTCCGTACCATAGTCTACAAGATTGAGGACAAGGAAGTGAGAGTGGAGAAACTCGGTGAGCCTGAACAATCATACGATGACTTTGCAGCAAGTCTTCCAGATAACGAATGCCGATATGCCATTTATGACTTCGACTTTGTCACTGAGGAGAACTGCCAGAAGAGCAAGATTTTCTTCATCGCATGGTAACAAAATTGACTAAAATCTCATGTGTTTTGGTTTGCTTATTATATATCTTATGATCATCAAATGCTTAGGTCTCCTGACACTGCCAAAGTGAGAGACAAGATGATTTACGCGAGCTCTAAGGATAGGTTCAAGAGAGAACTAGATGGGATTCAAGTGGAGCTTCAAGCAACCGATCCAACCGAGATGGGTCTTGATGTTTTTAAGAGCCGCACCAACTAAAAGCTAAGACACCCCTTGTGAATGGGGGGACCTTGAATAAATTTGTTTCTGGTGTGAATTTATGTTACTTCGTTTAACAGTTTCCTCTGACTGTTATGAAACTTTTAACAACTTCATTATATTTGGGTATTATTATTGTTGTTGTCTCTTTGATGTCTTGATGATGTGTTTCATCATCTATGAACTTGTGAGATTGTGCAGCCTTTCCTTTTGGTGGTTTGCAATCTTTTGTGTCAGTTTACTATTTGTGTAAAATACTTAAAAATCAGGTTGGTGTTTATTGATGATATATATGTTATAGCTACAAGCCTTGTCTCCCATATGGGCCATATTCCAATGTTTTCTTACAGCTTCAAGCCTTAAGATTCTTGATAAGTCTATAGATCCACGTCAGGTTAAAGGTCTTGTTACATATTCCGTTGGATGATGGGGGTTCTTTGCTGCCATAAATGCATCTAATTATCTCATGTTCCCCCAACTTAACAATTCGTTTGCCCTAATCGGGTCAAAAACTCGAAATAAAGCCTGTTTTGAATTTAAAGGAAATGCCCTCCTAACAAAGCCCATTGATGAGATATATTGAGCTGGGTATGAATGAACCACAATGAACCGATTATTATATGCCATTGATTGAAAATATAATCAACGGTTAAGATCTTCCAATATATCGATCCTCGTCGATGTCTAACAACCAATCATATCAATTATTCGCTCTCTTATAAAAGCAAAACTCTCTCATCGATTTAGAAATCAAATCACTCTCTTGTGTATAAGCCAGAAACAAAGACAAAAGAGATACATAGCAGCAATAGCTCCAAAAGCAGCAGAGAAGAAGCCGGTAGAGAAGAAATCAAAGGCCGAGAAAGCTCCAGCAAAGAAGAAACCCAAGGCTGGGAAGAAACTGCCGAAGGAAGCCGGTGCAGGCGGTGACAAGAAGAAGAAGAAATCGAAGAAGAGCGTGGAGACATAAAAGATATACATATTCAAGGTTCTGAAGCAGGTTCATCCAGACATTGGAATCTCTAGCAAAGCCATGGGGATAATGAACAGCTTCATCAATGACATCTTCGAGAAACTTGCTCAGGAATCGTCAAAGCTCTCGAGGTACAACAAGAAGCCGACAATCACTTCTCGTGATATTCAGACCGCTGTTAGACTTGTGCTTCCTGGTGAGCTCGCCAAACACGCCGTCTCCGAAGGTACCAAGGCTGTCACCAATTTCACCAGCTCTTGAATTTTGAAATTAGGGGTTCTTAGAAAAATGAGTTAGGGCTTCTATTTGTTTTATCAATTATATTTTCCTTTATCAGTTGTAATTTACAAGCTGTCTTGGCATCATGTATGAAATTTGAATTTGCTTTAAGAGATATATTTAATCAGGACCGAGTTTTATGGCTAATATGTTCAGATTCTCTGAATTGATACATAATTTCTTGATCAAATAGAAATTGTGGTGATAGAACATTCTACAGCTTCCCAGTCCATTGTCGTTCACTAGTTCTCTTAGAATCCTTGAACGATACTCTTGTGTAAATAAAAATTTACGTAAACCAGCTTTTTATTCCTTAATCAATCTTTGATGCTCTGCTTCTCAACAGCAAATACACATTTTGTTTTAATGTTTTCTTCGACTCTTACATGAAAACGGAACGTACACTACATATCATCTTTAAGTTTTGTGTCAGCTATACAACTTTGTTGCCTATTCATTTTTTCATGTTTATTATCTACATGACCTTAGCTATGTTTGACTCCACATTCCATTTTCATGGTAAAGGCTGAAATTATACTTGTTAAAAACTATCTTAAGATTGATCTTATGTCCCTTTTTGATTGTTGATTACCTTAATCAATTAATAGTATTGAGCAATATTATACTGACTGTCTTATTGGTCACCTCAACACTCTATGATGTAACCAAGTTCAGTTGTGGAGGTTTGTCAAAAACAAGATATAAAACACAAGATACTTTTTTTTTGGGTAAAAATGTAAAGATCACAAGATACTTAAAGCCCATACTATTGAGGATTAGCTTTTGCAAATTTACCAACAGCCTACCATTGATGACTAATCAAATTATACAGTACATATTTTACCTCCCTCCCTGTACATGTCTTCACCGACCCATTAATGTTCTTCTCACATCATTAGCAAATCTCATTCCTAGCAGAAGCGCTCCAAGAAGAAACAGTTCTCATCCAGAAGCAACCTGTAAACTTTCCATTCTCGGTCATGAAAATTATCTAAATGTCAAAAGATTTTCAAAGGTTCTTAAAACATCAGATAGAGAAGGCCTGTTTGGTCAACACATAGTAACTGGAATAATATGTGAGCCGGGCTTAAGGAGTTGTCAAATGTCTTCAGCTTTATTATATCATCACTAAGAACCTGTGCCCGATTGTCTGCATTGGTTAGCTGTTCAGATGTAAACAACCTTAGCCACTGCTGGATTAAGAGATGGAAATTCGGATGATATTTGTAATCAGGACCAGCCAACTTGACTTGACAGCTTATACATGATTCTCCGAAATCAGAATGAAACTGATCTAGTGTCTTGTCTCCCCGCTTTTTGTGCAAGAGATTCCTAGCAGGCAATGGTAAACAATACCACAAATCACCATCATTCATGCCAGATTCAAAGACATAAGAGCAGATTGTCTAACTCATTCACATGTTATGAAGAAAGGACCTTCACCGTTTGAATTGAGAGCTCAAGCTTAGTTATTACTTGAGTAACATCTGCATACAAAACTCACTCTCACACATTCATGAGAAAAAATAGCAAACCATGAGAACGATAAGACACATACAAGATGAAATTAACACACACACATGAGATGATGTGTTAGGACTTGGGATACATCAATTTGAGATAGAAGTAGGTTGAGCAAAAGCCAAAAGGAGTATACAGATACACGTTAGTTCTTCAAATGTAATCATTCTCTCAATATCAAGAGCATCATAATTAGTAACCCCACATCCATACATCAATTTAAATGTGATTAAACAACTCTTAATTAAGAGACTTAGTTATTAACTGTCGCTGAAATTCATACATTTATCATTAACCGAAATTGCTAAAAGAGAATCACATCTGAGATTTGATTTAAACCGAAGCAATTATAAAAACTCTAGCCGCCGAATCCATAAAGGGTTCTTCCCTGCCTATTGAGAGCGTAAACCACATCCATGGCGGTCACCGTCTTCCTCCGTGTGTGCTCTGTGTAGGTGATGGCGTCACGGATAACGTTCTCCAGAAAAGATCTTGAGGACGCCACGTGTCTCCTCGCAGATCAGACCGCTGATACACTTCACGCCTCCTCTACGAGCCAAACGGAAAATTGCAGGCTTGGTGATTCCTTGAATGTTGTCTTTCAGAACCTTCCTGTGATGCTTGGCTCCTCCTTTGCCCAAACCCTTGCCTCCCTTTCCACGACCCGATATTTTTCTGAAGACAGAGGGAGAAGAGCTTGAAGAAGAAGATAAAAACTTTAACTTTTTGATATCTTTCAACTTAAGAAACATTACAATGTTATTGTCTCCTTATATATACACTCTATTGTCTCAACGTTTAACCTAGCATCAGCACGTGACAGCACATAGGTGGAGAGCATCAAAACTGTTAGAGGTGTTGATCCCATGAGCTGGCAAGGCAGTACAATCACAGCTCTGGCGTGGATGCAAAGTTTGTACTTTTGTCTTCATTACCGTTGAGGCATTAAGTGCAATGGGCTTCTTCTCCTTCTGTATTTGGGCTTTGTCCGAAGGCCCAATGATGTTATGGTTATTACACCCCCTCAAACTTAGTGTGAGAGGTGAAGACACACCAAGTTTGAAGCGTAGCTTGAAGAAAGCATCTTGAGGCAGAGACTTCGTAAAGATATCTGGAAGCTGGAGATTAGCCGAAATATGTTTGACTTCGAGTTTCTTAAGAGCCACTCGCTCTCTAATGTAATGAAAGTCGACCTCAAAGTGCTTTGTCCGCTTGTGAAACCTCGGATTTGCCGTGAGACATACTGCAGAGAGATTGTCACAGAGCATCAACGGTGTCACGGTTTGTTGCAATCCCACACAGAGCAGCCAAGCTACCTCTGATGTGGCCAAAGACATTGTACGATACTCAGCTTCTGTTGAAGATTTGGAGACAGTTTCATGTCTTCTTGCTGACCAAGATATTATGTTGGAACCAAGAAAACTGCACAAACCACCAGTAGACCGACGAGTGTCAGGACACCCTGCCCAATCGCTGTCACTGTAACAAATCAGAGTGGAGTTTGTTGCAGCAGAAATACTGATTCCCATCTCGTAAGTGCCTTTGACATACCTTAAAATTCGCTTGAGAAGGGAAGTCAGAGACATTTGGCATATGCATTTTCTGGTGAATGTAGTTCACAGAAAACTACAGATCAGGACGAGTCAGAGTCAAATACTGTAGTTTACCAGCCAAGCTTCAAAAGTAACTCGGATCAAAGAAAGTCTCATCTTGAGCACGAAGTTCATTGAGCTTGATGGGCAGAGGGGTTGGCATAGGGGCACAGTCACTCATTCCTGCAGCGTGGAGAAGGTCTTGAGCATATTTAGACTGGTTTAAAAACAGACCATCAGCTTGTTGATGCACTTGAACGCCAAGGAAATAATGAACTGAACCCATATCTTTCATTCTGAAGGTCGTGCTTAGCATACCAAGAAGCTTCTTGATCAACACAATGTTGTTTCCTGTGAGTAACATATCATCAACGTACATGAGCAGATAAATGACGTCTGATCCATGATGGTAAACGAAAAGAGATGGGTCAGGAAAGCTACACTAAAATCCGAATTCGATAAGAAAATTGCTGAACTTATCCAACCAGGCACGGGGAGCTTGTTTCAAGCCATAAATGGATTTCATGAGCTTCCAAACATGCTCAGGCCTTGCTTTATCTTAAAACCCCGGAGGCTGTGTCATAAACACTGTTTCTTTTAAATCACCATGCAGAAAGGCGTTCTGCACGTCAGAATGCTTAATGTCCCACTTCTTTGTTACTGCAACGTGAAGAACAGTTCTAATAGTTGCTGTACAACTACAGGACTGAAGGTTTCTATGTAGTCTAGGCCCTCTTCTTTTTCATTTCCTCGAGCAACTAACCGGGACCTTAGTTTGAGTGCAGAACCATCTGCATTGATCTTAACCTTATGCATCCAACCACTGCTTAATGGCTTCTGATCTGGTTCTGGTGGAACAAGCTCAAACGTCTCAGTAACAACCATGTATTCAATCTCAACTTGCATTGCGTTATTCCAACCAGGATGACTAAGAGCAACTTTAAGAAACTGTGGTTCTGCATACTCTGACTTGTGTCTGAGAAGAACGCATATCTTGGATTTGGTTTACGAATGCCTGACTTAGATCTTGTTGTCAACCCGTGTTGACCTGGATTCTCTGGAGCGGGAATAACAACAGAATCTGCTTCTTCGTCAGTGTCATCAGTATCAGAAGAACTGCTGGAGGAAGGAACGTGTTGATCGTCATGAACTGGTGAAGCAGGAACAGAGACTTGTTGAGGCGCTACCAGTGTAGTGGGACGTGGAAGAGGAGGAAATTCCTCTTCTCTGTAATTGAATGACTGTTACTCCTCGTTGTTTTCAGCTGTTTTGATTGGAGTGACAGCAGATAAATGCCAAGCAGATAGCAAAGGCGACATAGTTGTGGGAAGAAACTTAGAGTAGTCATCAGAGTAAGGAAACTGACTATCATTAAAAGGAAAGTGATGACTGATGTAAACACGTCCTGTGGGTGGATGTAAGCACCTATAGCCTTTATACTTCTCATTGTAGCCTAAGAAAACACAGACCAGTGACTTAGGGTCCATCTTGTTCTTCATATAGGGTCGAAGGTAAGGAAAACACTTACACCTGAAGACACGAAGAGCAGTATAGACTGGTGGCTTTCCATGAAGTCTTTGATACAGACTTATATTGTTTGGCAGAGAAGATGAAGGTAGAAGGTTTCCAAGGAAGTTTGCAGTGAAGAACGCTTCCACCCACAACTGTTGTGGAACTTTGCTAGCAAACATCATAGTCAACCCCAGCTCTGTGATATGACGATGCTTTCGTTCTGAAACACCATTTTGTTGAGGCGTATGAGGGCAAGAAATAAGCTGCTTGATCCCACATTTTGCGAGATGAATGAGAAAGGCAGCGGTGAAAAACTCTCCACCACCATCACATTGAAACTGCATTATCTTAGTATGGAACTGAGTTTCCATCAAGCTTTGAAATTGTATAAAAACAGAGTAAGAATCTGACTTCAGCTTGAGTAGAAAAAAACAGGTGAATCTTGATAAATTGTCAACAAAAATCACTGAATCCTTGAGTAGAAATAACAGGACTAGGACCCCAAAGATCACAATGTATCCTCTCAAGAGGTTTACTTGACACAGTTTGAAAAGATAAAAAGGGAAGTTTGCAACTTTTTCCTAATTGACAAGCATCACATAACAGAGAGGAGCTTGTCTTATTGATAACTATTGCCTTGTTCCTGACCAGAAGTTGAAGGATGTCTTTGTGTGGATGGCCTAATCTTTGATGCCAAAGACCATCACTAGTAGCTTGCTGTCTAGTAGAGTAGTAGGCGTGAAACTTAGCATCCTTCAACAGGTGCAAGTCTTTATCTCTTTTTCCTTGAGCTATTACCTATCTTGTCCCCTTGTCCTTAACAGAAACACATTCAGAATCAAATGTAATCTCACAGGGAAAATCTGATGTTAACTTCGACACTGATAAGAGAGATTTGGTAAAAGCTGGACAAACTAACACATCGTTAAGTGGCAAAATACCTTGAGGAGTGTGTAAGGCAATAGATCCAACATGAGTAATAGGAAGGAAATCTCCATTTCCAACAATAACCTGATCCTGACCAACGTATGGCTGTGAAGACTACAATTGAGATGCATTGTTCGTGATATGAGACGAAGCAGCAGAGTCTGGATACCACCTTGACCTGAGTATTGTTCCTGATCAGACAGTTTCACAGTGGTTAAGGCGTTGTGAAGTTGTTTCTCAGTGGCGGTGTCATCCTGATCAAACCTGTTGTAGCACCTCACAACAGAGTGACCGTATCTCCCACAGATTTTACAGGTTGGACGAGTGTTAAAACCGGAGCCAGTGAACTTCTGAGGAAATCCATGGCCGCGTGTAGAGTAGGAACCAGAACCTCTTCCTCTGTAACCTCCGCGGTTAGTGTATCCTCCTCTGCCTCTGTTAGAGTACCCTCTTCCAGTGGTGAAAGCAAGATGAGGGCTTACTTCAGTGCGTTGGTTGAGAATCTGCAGCTTATCATCAAAACTCAGAAGCTTGAACACAACATCGTCAAAGGACATATCAGGAGCATAGTCCATTGAGTGCTCAATCACCGTACTGATAGACTCATACTCTTTTCTAAGACCACTCAAGGCACCATATATCATCTCTTGATCCGTAACAGGACATCCAATGGAATCAAGTTGGTCACAGACACTCTTCACATCACTCAAGTACTCAGTCATGGTCTTTTGGTTCTTAGACATACCTTGTAACTTTCTTTGCAGATCTAGTTTTCTGGTTGCAGACACTCTGTTGTACTTCTTCCCGAGACTAAACCAAACTTCTTGAGTAGAGTGCAAACCATAAAAAGATCAGAGAGCTTCTTCAGTCAAGGAGCCAAAGAGCCATGCCATAACAAGCTGGTCTTTCCGAATCCACTGAATAAACTCTGGGTTGGCCACTTCAGTAACAACATCGCCGTTTGTGGTCCTGATAGTCGGAGATGGACGGATAGATGAGCCGTTGACGAACCCAAGAAGGGATTGACTAGAAAAAAAGGACTCAAATTGTGTTTTCCACAAAAGGTAGTTTGTGGAAGACAGCTTAAGAGTAACACAGTGAGAAATGCTCAAAGATGGAGCAGAAACAGGGTCGTTTGTATCTCCCATAGCTCTGATACCATGAAGATAGAGGGAGAAGAGCTTGAAGAATAAGATAAAAACTTTAACTTTTTGATATCTTTCAACTTAAGAAACATTACAATGTTATTGTCTCCTTATATATACACTCTATTGTCTCAACGTTTAACCTAGAGTCAGCACGTGACAGCATATAGGTGGAGAGCATCAAATCTGTTCGAGGTGTTGATCCCATGAGCTGGCAAGGCAGTACGATCACAGCTCTGGCGTGGATGCAGAGTTTGTACTTTTGTCTTCATTACCGTTGAGGCATTAAGTGCAATAGGCTTCTTCTCCTTCTGTATTTGGGCTTTGTCAGAAGGCCCAATGATGTTATGGTTATTATTTTCAACAAAACTAAATCTCAGATTTATTATTCTCAATGATTTTTTTTTTTGGTTTGTGTTTGTTGTGTATTAATGAGGAGAGTAGTGGGTTAAAATATATAGATAGTCTCATGCGTATATCTTATTCCGGATGAATATTAATGATCATGTGTTGGCCGTCGATTAGGTGATAATCAACGGTCCTTGCAGTCGATCCTCGTGATACACGAATGTCTTCAAAGTGTTTCGCCAAATTTATTGCGGGAGTATTTTTTTTTACGTTTCCCTTCTTGCGCGTCTTCTTTTCCCTCCCTCTTATTTTTAAAATACGCCATTCTTTAAGTTTCATTAAACGTCGTCGTTGAAATGTGGTATGTTAATGTTTGGTTTGGTTTTTTTTTTTGCCTACTAAAGATTCCATTCAATCAAAAGTTCACAAATCATTAACCCAACCATAGAAATAAATAAACCGACAAAAACACCATAGAAACAAAATATAACATAAACTGATTATTTATTGAGGATATAATATTTGTTTAGATGAGAATTTGATAATCAATGACATATACAAAGATTTGACTATGTTAGTTCTACGGTTGAATCAAATTATTTATAATAATTGCATAAATTTATAATAATTTATATAAGTATTATTTAAAATTATATTAAATTTCAAATTCATCTACTATCTAGTAATATTATCTAGAATTTTATGTACATAATACTTACACGAATTGAATACAAACATATATATATTATATCATATTAAAAACTAAATTATTATAGATGTAAATTAAAATTATAAATATATTCAAATTTAGAAAATATAATTAGTAAATATACTGAATAAAGTATAAAATCTGTTTTTAAGAAACTAATATATATAAGAGTTGATTCATATGTTTGGTTTTATTTGTTGGGAGATTTCAGAGAAAAGAAAGCAAATTGAATATTTCGTTTGATTGATTTAGAAAGCTTAGAAATCAAATTACAAAGTATGGTTAAGAAGATAACTATCCATGACCCAGTAATAATATAAATAAATAATTAAATTTTAATATTTAGGAAACATCATACGTTAAACTAGACCACAAACTCAATACTTCCAAATTTTTAGATGGATACTTTGAATCAATCAACACTCCTCCTTTGATTCAAAGTTCCACAGTCTTAATTTTGTGGTCCTGCCATAGAATGCTATCTCTATAGCTTCAACTTGTTCAACACAGAAATTAGCTAGTAAGTTCCTTAACCATAGAACTTGCCTTGTTGTTTCTTCTGCCACATACTCTGCTTCAGATGATGATAGTGTCAGGGTTTCTCACTTCTTTGAATTCCAAATAACAACAAAAGACCCAAAACTAAAGTAATTTTCGGAATTACTTTTCATATCATCCAAACTTCTTGCCCAGCCGTTGTCTGTCCAACCAAAAATTTTGAAATCGAACAAGTTCGGGTACCACATAACATAATCGATTGTTTTGAGTGCATTCTCAGAATCAGACATGTTGAGTTTCTTCTTCAAATCAACAATATACTTCTTCTGACATGCAAAGACTCCATCTTCTCTAATTGGATGACCTCAATTCCAAGTAAATATTGTAATAAACCCAAATCTGACATCTCAATTGTCTTCATCATGCTTGCCTTAAACTCATCAACCATCAGCTCATATGATCCCATATAAACCATATCATCAACATAAAGATAGACCAGCAAGAAATCATTGTTACTTTTCTTCTTCACATAGGGAATTGCTTTACTCTCACTTCTCTTGAATCCATTTTCAAAAAAGAACATATCGGTCTAGCTATACCACGCACGCGGTGCTTGCTTCAACCTGTACAACATTTGCTTCAGCTTGTACATCTTGTCTTCCTTTTTCAGCAACTTCAACCCATTCACGTTATCTTGAAGCAAATGCCACAGGTTTGTCTCTGCATCACCTTTTACATGTGCAACCAAATCTTTCCCTTGAATAGTTAATACGTCAAAAGGAAACATCATGTTACCTGTCAAGTGAATTAATGTTAAAACTTTCCCAGTCATTTTATCACTTATTGCACACACATCTTCAGCAACCGCAACCTTATAAAAATTTGTGAGAAGATGTCCCACACTTAGCAGATTATGAGCAAGACCAAGTATATACTGTACATCATAAAGAACTTTAACATCACCTTGTTCTGTTTGGATGGAAATAGTTCCTTTTTCTTCAACTTTCAGTGTCTTGTCATCTCCAAGCCTAACTCTCTTCTTTGACTCATCAATCTCCTTGAACAGCACTTTGCTCGTGTCATGCAATTGGAACAACCACTATCGACAAACCATACCATATCAGACGCACTTGTGCAAGTAGAATGCGCCATGAACAACTTACTTTCTTCTTTAACATCTTGAGCAAAATTGATTCTACTCATTATTTTTTTTGGACCAGCACCCAGCCTCCTTGTGCCAAAATTCTTGCAATATCTTCATTGAATATTTCTCTTGAACTGATTTTTATCCTTGTATCCACTACTGTGATAACCTTGATCTTCATATGAATCGTGGTGTTGATTCTGGTCATTGAATCCACCACTTCTCTTCCATAACCACGGGCTCAACCATGATATCTACCTATGCCTTTGCCTTGGCTTCCATAAATACTCAGATCTTCTATTTTCTGAAGAATCTCCATTCATTCGAAAAGCTTTCTTTTCAGCTTTCTCATTGGCTTTGCTAAGCCGATCTTCATAAGACATCAAAGAAATAATCAATTCATCAAATGTGTATGTGCTCAGATCATTCGACTCAGTGAATGCTGGAACCATATACTCAAACTCTGTTGACAGACTCCTCAGCACCTTGCGCACGATGCTCTCGTTTGTGGGAAACTCACCATAAGACTTCATCTGATTCATAATTGAAGAGAATCTAGCCAAGTACTCTTGAAAAGTTTCCTTTGCTTCCATAGACATAGTTTCAAAAAAATTTCGTAAAGTTTGTAACTTCACCAGGATCACCTTTTGTGCTCCCTCATACTCCTGCTTCAGAATCTCCAATGCTTCATGAGCTTTGTTTGCTGCAGAGATCCTTGAGACTATATCATCATCCAATGCCGCTTGGATAAAAAATAATGCCTTTGCATCTTTCTTTCTTCTTCCCCGTAGAGATTGATCAGGTTCGTCTGGATTCCCACCTTCGAAACCAGATTTGACCAGATCCCATAGTCTTCATCTTGAGACTCGGTAGATGATACTTTTTACCTGTGAAAATTGAAATAAGAGCCTGCATATTTGACCCGTTGCTCGACATCGTTTCTTCTTCATTTTCTTTAATTAAAAAAAAAAAGAGGATTGAAACCTGAAAATTTACTTTGCTCTGATACTATAATTGTTGGAAGATTTTAGAGAAAAGGAAGCAAACTGAATATTATGTTTGACTGATTTAGAAAGCTTAGAAAACAAATTACAAAGTACTGAATATTTAAATAAGAAGATAAACTACCCATGATCCAATAATAAAAAGTGGAAATTTACTTTGCTCTGATACCATAATTGTTGGAAGATTTTAGAGAACAGGAAGCAAACTGAATATTATGTTTGAATGATTTAGAAAGCTTAGAAAACAAATTACAAAGTACTGAATATTTAAATAAGAAGATAAACTACTCATGATCCAATAATAAAAAAAAACAAATAATTAAATCTACTATTTAGGAAATATCCACGTTAAACTAAACCACAAATTCAATACTTCCTAATTTTTGATTTGATACTTTGAATCAATCAACATTATTTATTAAAATAATGACAACAAAATAGTTAGTAAATAGTTTAAAAAAACTTGTGCAAACTAATATTTTGAAATTTCAAATAGGCAATAAAGAAAAGTTATCATCCATTTCACTCTATTTCGGAGTGTTTTACTATTATAGACTGATTATTATATATGTAATAGTTACTCAATAAATTTGAATTATTTGTGGATCTTTTTTAAGTTGGAACACACACCTTTTTTTTAATGGTAACTTGTAGGTGAATGTTCCATATTATCAGAAAACCACTTTTTGTTTCACTTTCTATTCAAACACTTAGTCTTAAGTTTTGAATGAGAAAATTAAAAAAATATAAATTATATTACTTGATTCATTCCGCATAAAATCAATATTCATCACTTTTATTTTTTAAGAAATATTTTATTAGGAAGAATTCACAAGAATTAATTTCTTTTCTTCTCTAATAAATACAGAGGGTATGTATGAATCTCACATCCACAACAATTGATGTTATTAACCCATTAGTTTTATTGCTTAACAATAATTAGTTTTTATAATAATTACTTAATTTTAAATACATTTAATTTTCTTCTACAAATCATCACATTTAATTGTACATTTCTCACTATTTTAGTAATAGAAAAAAACAATTTCTTGTCTAATTCTCATCCTTTTTTACATGAAATGGCTGATATATTACTTTTGAGGTGGTCTTAGAAAATATACCAAAATATAACAAGCAATATAATACAGATCCATATAATAAGGTTTTGTTGTCTTACCTAACGAATATGCTCTTTTGTTTTAAGAACAAGGATAATAAAACGGAGAGTAGTAGTAAAGTAATTTTTTCACATTCATTTAAGTTAGATTTCTATAATACATGTTAATAGTTGTAAAGTATGATATATTATCCATAATATTGCAGACGGATTGTGGGTAAATAAGAATACTATCCTTAGATTATTTCTAGTTTTGTTTGTATATTGTATTTATGTATTTTTGTTTTGAATTTTTTCTTGTAAATTTTTATTTAAATATATATAATGATTTATATAAACTGTTTTTACTTTTTAAAATTAATATAAATTTCTTAATATTTTTATATGTATATGTCTGGTTTACAATTGTATATGTCTCAAATGATTTACATTTGTCTTATTTGATCTTAATAATCTATATGATTTTTACTGTTTTAACCACTTTTATCATTGGAAGTAAGTGTGGTTAATTGGTTGCAATGATATTTTACAAGGTAAAAAGACACCAAACATGTGTGATCTTTAACACACCAAAAAAGTTTGGTGCGACTCAAACAATGATTCATAAGGCGAGCTTATTAAATACGAGCTCTTCTCTAGCGTCTTTGTCCGTCGAATCTTTAGTTTCATTGTTTCTACATTCCTCTACAAAAGATGTCAGAGAAGAAGAAGATGTTGGTATGGAAGATCGAGGGTTTTTGTTCTTCTTCCTTGAATCGTGAAGTGAAACATAAGCAATTTTTAGCACATTAGAGCCATGTTGTCGTTTGATTTTACGATTCATAACCTTACTTCTTTGAACCTATTTATGTAGGACCAAAATGTCTTGTTGTGCCCTTGTATTACAAGAAAATGGTTCTTTCTGAAACCTTCTCTTCTTTGTAGACAAAGTAATGTTTTAGGAAGGCGGTTGGTAGCTGAGTGAATTTGCCTATGGAATTTCCCTCTAAGCCATCAAACCATTTGAGTGCAGGACCTGCGATGTTTTTAACAAAAATTATATAGTAACCAACTTCTTTTTCCTCGTTGGGGAGGTGAGCTCGGATTACTGCGAGCCTTAAGGCACATATATGAGCCTTAGGATCCAATCTCCTTAAGAATTTGGGAAATTTAATTTTTCATGTATCTCGGAGACACGCGTTAGCTATCCAATTTGTAAACCGATTTTGACACATGTCTTCCATTACAGTCTTATCAGGTGCCGAATTAGTGGCGATGTGGACCCTTGAGTTTAGCTGCATTAGATTCACGTTTGTTTGCTCGATATATCTTATACAAGATTTGAGATCAATCAATCCATGTTCATTGATATGTAACAATGGATTTGTCAATACATGGCTGTTAAGAAGATCTGGGGAAGTCGGATCCTTCCGATTTACTTGAGGTTCATCATCTTAAGGATCGAGTTCTCGAGGGGGTTTTGTCGCGGAACACATGAGTTCGACCAAATTATGACGCTCCAACCAATTTTTTGTCTCATTGGTTCACAGCCTGAAGGTCGAGGTGGAGATCTCTCATTACAGCGATTGACAACTCTGAACACCGGGGTTATCCGAGATGGAGTTACAAGTGGAAGGAGATCTGAAATTTTTACATCCGCATGATGTGATCCTACATCAGTTGTAGTGACGCTACTTCCTCGTTGTGGTGTCGGGGAAGAGAAGTCAAGGTGTTACCGAAAAGGTGGATTGTAATCGACCAATCGAATATCTCTGTTGACTCTCTCGTTTTGACGCTAAGAGGCATCTAAACGATGTTCCCGCCTCTCGAGTCAAGCCTCGAGGATATTAGCATTACTCTGATGTCTTCAAACCATGAGCGTGGTGAGCAACCTTTGAATTTCTGAAAAATCGTTACCTGCTGGCGGGAGTGGAGAAGTTGGTCATTGACTAAACTTAGCTCTAACAACAGACAAACTGTTGGCCGGGTTCCATACCCATGAAGTAGGTCGATCAGTGGAAACATTTACCAGAGGGGCTACAAGGAGAGTCATCTCACTCAAGGCTATAAGAAGTTATATTATGAAATTTTTAAATGTTTTCGAACTTTTCCCACTATGGAAATTTACAGAATTAGGAGAAGATATCCTATCTAAACTATGCTTCAATCCATTTTTAATCTGACTACAATATTGTGTTTGTCTATTTGTTGATTATGATTGTTTGTAATTATTGGTTTACATATGTCTTATCTTATTAAATTTGGTGTTCACTATGAGAGTTAAAATCCGCAGTCAAAATTTTAATGTGAATATAATAAGATTTTTTGAAAAATCAATATAAATAGAGTTTTAAAATAATTTTCTTGAATTGAACTAATATTAAAGACAATGAATATGATAAATACAAAGAACAAGTACAAGGTAATACAACTCGAAGAAAATATTATAAGTCGTAAATTATAAGTCAAAAAGCGTATATGAAATGATGGTCTTGGCTTGTTCTTCATACAACTGAGCTCGCTTTAACTACCTCGAGTTTCTAGGGCGCATGTATTGTGTCTTACTTTGGAAATCTTGATCTGCTGTATGACCGTTTGACAGTGAAATGACCGGATCTTAATCGTTATCCATAAATTCGGAGTTCGCTACCTCGAACTACGAAGTAATCTTTTGAATTGGAATAATTAGGATTCGTTTCGCTGATAGATTGTGTCTTCAGTGCCAAATTAGCTCGTGTCTTCAGTGCCAAATTAGCTCGTTTTGATTAAACCTTTAGTAAGATAGATTTATATGGTAAATCTTACTTCAACACTCATATGTAACTCGGTCAATAGTCAATTTTGAGATCTGAACATTTTTGTTTGAAAAACATATGAAGAAAAAAAATAACGGAATGGAAAAAGCTTGTTGCAAATTGCAAATGTTTCTTTCTTTTGTTAACCTTCTATTTCATTTCAATAGAACCCAAATGGGGCCAGATATAATATATGAGACTTTAGAGCAAGTCCACACACACGCATGAGTTGAAAAAGAAAAACACGTGTAATAAACTGTGGTTGGATTAGCTAGGTCCATCAATTATCTCTACAGGGCATCCGCTGTCGATGATACTCTTTGATTTTTTTGTAGAGAAAATACCGTGAAGCAAATGTTTCTTCATTGTCTTTAGTACTATTTTGTTCTTTGTTAGCAAAAGAAATGCAAGAAAATAAAACTTGGACATCCAAATTTATTATCATCGTCTCGTTTTTGTTTAACTTATAGGAAGAAACAGGTACAGCACAACTTAAAACTGATCAAGGTCTTAAAGTTAGAATCGTGGGCGGCCTTAAGATTATGGGGCTTGAAACAATATGTAAAATAAAAATTTATATATTATTTTATAAAAACTTCATAAATTTACTATAAAATATAAATGTTTTACTACTGATATATAATGAATAAAAATATAATAACTAAAAGAAAAAAGACAGAACATATTGTCAGCAAAAGAAAATGAAAAACCATAGGTCAAAAAACAAACATTTTGTTATGTTTATACATTTTAAAATAATATAAATTTATTATATGCATTTGTTATTGTTAACTGAGATAGATAACAAATAGATGGTATAAAATATATAAAATTTTAGTTTATGTGAAAACTTGCAGAATTAAAAATCTGAAACCAAGGTTTTACTGGGTCTAGCCCATGGCCGATCCTGGTCAGAATGCAAATGAGAGACAGTTGTGCTAGCCAGGGACATGATGATATATCACGTGGCTGTTGGGAGGTGGAGATTGGTCGGGTCCGTGAATTGATATTTTTTTTTTCCATCTTCTTGTTGTTGCATTGAAGAGAGGAAGCCTCTCTTTATTTACATGGTCCAGCTCCATTCAAGCGAGACAACCGACTACTCATCTAGAGTATTATCTTTTGAATTTATAAACTACAGTTTTTTTTAACATCAACTATCTTTTTTTTTTTTTGAACGGCTAACATCAACTATCTATTTATACAATTATTTACAAAATGACTGTTGCATTTGAGCTATCGGATTAAAAACTAGAACGGTTCATGTCGTCATTTCCTTTAATAAATGATTATATTTATTTATTATATATTTAATTAGAAAATAATGATGATAAAAATCTGTACACAAAATAAAATGAAAAAAACTTATTAAAAGAAAGTTTTAGTATCCCCATATCATAAAAGTTTGTTTAATTTATATTCTCCATTTGTTGGATATCAAAATAAATTTAAGTTTAGATTGTTTGGTTTGGTTAGGTCGGTTAGTTTTTTAGGAGAGGTATGCGACTATAACAAGTTTTCTATAGAAAACTCAAGAATTTAATGGTTAAAATAGTATTTTTAAGTTATATATCAGATTTAAAGAGATCAAAATTCTAAATAGAAAAAAAGTTCACCTCATGTTTAATATTGATGTTTAGTTATTGTTTTTCATCATTATTATTTTTAATAAATAATTAAGGTCATCATTATGTAATTACCTTTAAATATATTATAATAATTAAATTATTATTATCTATTTTTCATAAAAGTTAAAATTTATGAAATAATAAGATAAATATGTGTATATATTTATCAAGTTAATTAAAGAAATATTATTACTATCTCAATTTTTTATATGTTATCACAAAAAAATTAATTAATTTATTTATTTATATCTACTTCGTTTTTATTTTGGTTTTGTGTTTTCAAATTTTTGGGTTTTTTCATCTATTTTGTTGGTTTAAAGTGGTACAAATGGTTAAAATAGATGAAGATGCACCATTTATTTTACTTAATTTCATCAAATGTTTAATATATAGTTACTTTTTTAAGTATTATAGATTTTATTGATGTTTCAGAAGAAGAAGATGAGACCAAAAATAAGAAAAAAAAAGAAATCAGAAAAATGAAAATGGTTAAAACATAAAATAATATATTATGATATTTTCAAATTTATAGTTTAAGCACTAAGAAGTACTTTAAAATGAATATGTTCACATGTGTGCAGGTGCAGACGAAACATCTAATATATTTATTTGATAAATATAAATTTACGAAATTTCCCAGCTTCTTTTTTGTATGGTCAATTTTAACAAAAAAAAGTTTATTTGATTTTGAATTCGTCAAAATAAAAAGAAATCCGGACACATCAAAACAAGCCTTTCCTTTCTGCTAATACAGATTAAAAAGTGTCGTTGCAGAAAGAGAAATAAAATTAAAAAAGTTTTGTCTCTTCTTTTGTATCCACAAAACAATGGCGACTGTTCCTGACGCTGAAGAATCGGGATTTACAATGACGAGAACCGTTGTTGAAGAAGATAACGAGCACGACTTGAAGAAACTAGCGACGTCATTCATAGGCTTGAGCTTCTCAGTGATGCTAGCTCACCTCCCCAGCGACGCGTTATCTCTAGTTCCGCGACTGACGACGGAGGTCAACGAGCTGAAACAGCGGCTCGCGGCGGCGGAGGAACAAGTCCGTCAGATGAAATGTCGGCGCGTGGAGGACTCGAAAGCCAACGCGCGCGTGGTGGAGATCTTCACTAGCCGCAGGAACGCTTGGCAGGACGAGGAGAAGCGTCTGCAGAATCGGATTCACGAGATGGAGGAAGAGAGAGAAGAGTTCATGAACAGGATACACGAATTGGAGAGAGAAGTGGGCGAGAGGGATGAGATGATTGGGTTCATGTCAAGAAGAGGGATTGAAGAAGAAGATGACGAAGAAGGAGATGATAATTCCACTGAACGTTACGGTGTGGATCACCACACTGTATCTTCTTCCCCTACAGCTTATCCAAGCTCTCATCAGTTCTGGGCAGAGTCACACAACACTAACCCTTTTCAGGTTTCCTTTTTTTTTTCTTTTTTTTTTCATGATGATTGACAGAGATTTAGCGTTTATATTCTTTTTTTTTTGCAGGATCTACCGTATGAATCTTTGGAATCTGTGTACCATATGAAGCAATTTGTGCCAAGGTAACATAGTTTTGAATTGAGATTCTTGTGTGATGATGATCATCAGCATTGTTACCTAATCTTTACATTCAACAGAAGGGAATCACCATGGAAGATAGACAGTGAAGCAACAGGTGTTTCTGCCAAGCTGAGGTTACTAGAAGAGGAACTATTAAATCTTGAGAAAGTTTGTCCTAGTGACATTTCAAAGGTTTCGTCTTTGTTGAGAAAACAGGCAAAGAGGTATCAAGCTCTTGCAGGGAAGATCGATGATATATGCAGAAGAATGGTACTGTGTAACATTATAAGTGTATCACATTCTTGAGTTCCTCAAAATAACAAAAGGGCTTAATCTTTGTGTTTCTTTTTTCAGCAGTGTAGTGATCCTTGCGATGCGACATTAGGACCCGAGTTCAGGACACAAAGACAAACCGAGTTTCTGCTGGAGTGTTTCAGATTTCAGCAGCGAGCATCAGAGACAGGGCAGAAGCTAGTTGCATTGCAGACGGAAATCACAAGGAGCAACCAAGGTGATCAACTTAACCAAGCAAAGATGAACACAAGAAGATCACTGGATTTGATCAAGAACAACTTGAAAGAAGTTCAGAGAAACCTCGAGATTTGGCTGGCTAGGATCATTGGTGATCTCGAAGGCATACTTGCCAGAGACGGTGCTTCGCGTGTAAGAGAATTCTACGTTGCTCGATACCCTTTTGTTCAGTAGAATCAGAATATCACTGTACCTCTTTTAAGTTCTAACTTTTGTTTCTTTTGCTTTTGGCAAGTTTATATGTTCTGTAACTGTGGTTAAACCTGTATAAGATAGCTGTAGAAGTGTAGATTTGATCTGATAAATAAACAGACTGTGTTAAAACTTGATCTGACTTGAGAGATATGTAGATTAATGGCAGACGAACAAAGACAATGTATCTATTCGACATTGAACACAAGAATAGGATCTAATACATCGTCCACTGGCCCTGGTTTTGCTCTGAGTTTATGAACTGGAAGGAGAAGATGAGGGTTCACTATCATAACCTACACGGATTCTGGTCGGTAGAGGTCTCGCTATCAGTCCCTCAGTAACCCAACCCACTGTTTCACTGTCTTCTTTCGCCAATTCAAACTCTCTTCGCACATAATCTAAAGAAATGTGAAGGCGACCACCCGGTTTGCAGTCTGAGTAAGTGTTCGTAGCTTCAATCCCAGCGTTCTTCTCAAGCCAGTAGAGGTAGTTCACTTGAAACAACGACCTGAGCATGTCTTGTGGCGACGAGCTTTCCTTGAGCATCACCTGACAATTACAAGAGGAGATTAGAAAAAGAATGGTGAGAGATTCTGCCTGATAACAAATGATGAAAAATGTTTTATTTATTGCTTACGCAGAATCTGCCTTTGTGTTCTGTAAGGATGTAGCCTTCATCACGATACAGATCGAAGAGTGCTATTGCTTCTTCCTTGTTGTGGATAACCTCGCTGAGCTTCGAACCTAGTTGAAGCCGTTCCTCTATGTCTGCTGCTGCTGTTTTTGCTTCTGATGACAATACGAATTCTTGCAGCTGAATAAAGCAAATTACAAGAATCAGACTATCAAGTCTCTTCATCCAAAAAAGTTTTGGATACGAGATCTCAGAGTCAGAGGGTTTGATAAGGAAGGAGAATGGTATTATTCACCTTTTTAGGAGATTTTAAGTTTAAAAACCGAACAGCTGGGAAGACTGGCTCTTCGTCGTTGACCTCCTTGACTAGAGGAGCTTGCCCGCTGATGAGATATTCACTAAAAACCAAACCTGTACATTAAACACAGCCATGTTACTTCTCGTGCGTTCAGAGGAGTTTGATGAAATAATGAGAGAGACATACTTGCACGATATGGGTTTAGAGTCCGGAGTTGGATACATTGGTAAGATTTGAAATTGGTATACATATGGATCGATGTCACGACACCAAATGCAGCAAGTGCAAGACTTGTTGACGTTCCTATGCTATTGGCAACAACTATTCCAAGCAGGATACCCATTGACTTACTCACCATTCCTTGAGCTTCACCTTTGGCAATTACCTACAGAAGAAGCTGTTGATGCACACAATACTTGAAGGCCATATATATATATATATATAAAAAACTGTAGTAGACCTCAGCAAAGTTCCTTTGAGAAGCAAAGCCAGCATTAAAGCAACTTTTAGTAGCAGCCTGCAGAAAAGCAAAAGATAAGTTTGATAGTAAACACAACGATGGTTTAAGAGACGAGAAGAGAACCTGGATCAACGCAGCAGCAGAGCGGCCAGCACCCGCAGCAGCACCAATCATGACAAAGAACTGAGGGAAGAGTGGTGTAAGCATCTCCATACCAAAAGCAGCGTTTTCAAGAAGATCAGCAAAGAGCCTCCATCCTTTGGGATGAACATCGAAATGGCGTCCGTATTTGGATAACATGATCTTACTGAGATACCCAATTCCATCTTTAAGCACCCAATTGATCGCTGCAGCTGTTGGGATCGCTCCTTTACCTAATCCAACTGCATAAAGCAAAGACTAACAGAAAAAAAAAAAAAACACCCACCAAAAATGATGAATACCAAGTGCTCGTGAAAATGCCTGAGAGAGATGATAAAGCTTAGGAAATGCACCTGAGTGGCGAGAACGCCGCTGATCTGGCTAGCGATTCCTTGAACGCCTCTCCAGAGAGAGTAGTCGAGGTAATCGGAGGTGACGCTGTTTGGGTAACCTTCGGGGAGGAGGAATTGAATCAGAAGGTTTCTACATTGGGCAAGGAGATTCTCAGGAGTCAGGGAAGATGATAATTCGAAGGAAGATTTTTCAGAGAAGAACTCATCTCTGACGTAATCGGGGACAAGTCTCTTCCTTTTGCTTCCTCTCACTTCCCAAACCGTATCTTTCTCGGTATCTCCGTTAGCTTTAGCGAAAGCAGCAGATAACTGTAACTGGAAGAAGAAGAAGAGCAAGCAGAGAAATTTAAAAGGGTCAGAATTATCGCCACCGTCACCCCAGTTAAACCACCAACCACCGTCTCCGCCTGAGCCATTTCCATTATCATTATTGCCGCCAGCCAACAGTGAAGGAAAGCAGTTTCTCGTCCCGAGCGATTGATTGGTAAAGTTCTCATTTGCAGCGGCGACTAATCGGGGGAACTGGGAAAGCGACGCGAGCAGTGGCCGGAGTGATTGCCGTGGGAGAAATACACGCTGCCGAAAAGAAACATCGTTCCACCGTCGCCAGGCGACAGAAGCGTCGCCAGTAAATAGATAGGAGCAGCTCATCTTCTTCTTCTCGAAGACTTGAATATATTTCCAAACCCCACTTTTTATAAAATAAAAGAGTTTTTATTTTATTTTTTCACATTTTCTAATAGACCGCATAAAATTAGGGTTCTGGTTAAACCCCAAATTATCCCGCCATTTATGTGTAAAACTAGGGATCTCAATGGCGAAGGAGATAGAGAATCTGTGGAGAGAAGTGAGGGAGCTGAGCTTGGGAACCAAAATCGATCGCCTCGATTCTCCGCCGTCTCCACTACACTTTCTCCGAGACTACGTCTCTCAGAGCAAGCCTTGCGTCATCTCCAACGCAATTTCTCACTGGCCGGCTCTAAAACTCTGGTCGGATCCGGCGTACCTCGCCGGAGCTTTGTCGAATGACTTCGTATCACTGCATCTCACTCCTAACGGCTGCGCCGACGCCGTCACTCAGGTTGATGAGGATGAGGGCGCCGGAGATCTCTGTTTCGCTTCGGCTCACGTGGAGAGGCTTCCGTTCCCGGAGGCTCTTCAGGCCGTTCGATCGTCGTCTAAGGGAGAGAAGGTTGGGTATTTACAACAGCAAAACGATTGCTTTAGAACGGAGTATTCGAAGGTTGCTTCGGATTGCGACGGAGATATCGCGTGGGCTACGGAGGCGCTGGGATGCTCGCCGGAAGCTGTAAACCTTTGGATAGGCACTGATCTCTCTGTGACTTCTTTCCACAAAGACCACTACGAGAATCTATACGCTGTCGTTTCGGGGGAGAAACATTTCCTTCTCCTTCCTCCCACTGATGTACACCGCCTCTATGTGCAACGATATCCAGCAGCCAATTACTCTTACCTTCGAGTCTGTGAGAATCTCTGATCATATTCGATGACTTTGTTTACAACTTGAAGCGGGTAAATGAGATACAGTTTGGATTTTTGTAGGATACTGAAGCGTTCAAGCTTGAGCTTGAGCAGCCAGTGAGGCATGTGCCATGGTGCAGTGTTGATCCTTACCCATCACCAGAGAGGGAAGCAAGTGAGAGATTGAAATATCCATTCTTCTTTAATGGCCCAAAGCCGTTTCATTCTACTGTCAAGGCTGGGGAGATTCTTTACCTGTAAGAATCTCATTCTCTTGTTCATTACCGTGTTTGATTGAATCTCGGAACATATTTTCATTAATGCATAGTCGTCTTCAGTAATCAGTAACAACTGTATATGCTTCAGTCTTACTTTCGCCTTCTTATTGTAAGAAACAAAAATAGAGCTTTCATTAGTTTTGAATAAATGGGTGACCGATCTGGATGTTGCAGGCCAAGCATGTGGTTTCACCATGTTAGTCAAACACCAGGAGATGGCGGCTACACAGTTGCGGTGAACTATTGTAAGAGTTTTACTTTTGCTTCCATCCTTTTTTTGTCTTCAGGGGGCGGCCAACCAGTTTTGTTTTCCGGCTCTCCTAGTCCTGCCTCTTATTTGCTACCTATGCATCTACCTTGCAGGGTATGACATGCAGTTCGACATCAAGTATGCTTATTTCAACTTCTTACAATCAGTACCATATGAGTCATCTTCACTCAATCCTTTTCTGTCTTGGAGAGAAGATGAAGATTCGGAATCTGGTGATTCAGAGGTATGAAGAGTCGGAACAACATTTTGCTTGCTCAGGTCAAGTTTTATCAGTCATGGTTGAAAGCTCGGGAAGATCGTAACTTAGCATTTGGAAAATCTTAGGATTAAGGAGAATTGTCTGAATGTTGTTTGTTTGATCCTTGACATGTCCTTTGGTACTTTCTCAACTATTTCCTGAATTTTGTCTCCCAGAAAAATTCTTTAGAACCATGAAATCATATGAAAGCTCTTAAATTCTCTGAATTGTATCTCTGCTTTGTTGATGACTTCAAAGAAAACGTACCAGTGTTTTCTTGTGTCTTAAAGACTTGTCCTTGGGTTAGTGATGGTCCTAGATTTGGACAGTGATAGCATTTGGATGCCATAAAGCTTGGGTTTGAATCAAATGGGTTGATACGAGATAGGCTGGTTGGTATGTCCAGGAAGGATGGGTTGGTGAAAGATGCAGAAAAGCTGTCCGCCAGTTATATATATGCAGTGTGTGTTTCACGTTGGGGTCATTAAGCTTCTCCATCAGATGAAAGTGGCTGGCATCGAAGTGTGTGACAGACTCTTGGACGTGGTAAAAGACCACTAACTGTTTCAGCTAAATGATGAATCTGATAGTCAAGACTCTGTTGTGTTTAAGACATGTAAATGTTGATGTGTTTACACACACACACACATAGATGTATACTGTTTGAAAAGTCTAAAAGTCACTAGTGCGACAAAAGGAGATCAAGAAACCAACACAGCACGCACAAGCTATTTCAAGAAGCTGGACTTTCGGTTTAATCAGCAGATTTTGGTGAAGAGATGGGAATGTTTGTGAATAAATGTCCCTTTGGTTTGTTTTTATGGTCTTTGTAGATCAAGGGTTCAGCTTCCTTTGAGGTGATCGGGATGGTACCTGTTGCTGCTGCTGCTGCTTTCTTTTCCGTGTAAGACGCCCAAGTGACACTGTAAAGACCTGCGATGATTGCACATCCGCCTAAAATGCTAAGAGAGAAAAAATGAGCGGTTAGGCAACTTCAGAATCAGACACATCCCATCAATGGGTGAGAATAGCCAAAAGAAAGAAAGAAAAAGGAGTGAGAGTTTCAACCTCCCCAAGTAGATAGGGCTTCCTAGGAAGATTCTTGACAGGAAGGCTGAGGCGGCAGGTTGAAGAGGGTTATAAAGAGCAACCAAGGAAGGACCCAAAATCTTATTTGACCACGTCAAGAGACCATAGTTAAGAGCAGATGCGATTACTCCCTGCAGAGGAAGCAGGAGAGTTACTGATTTGTAGAAACTTAATATGTCACGGATTCTATACATCAACCATATATAGTGTGAGGAACTTACTGCGTAGACAACTGCAAAGAACTCGGATCTTGTGAGACTCCAGTTGGTTGACTCATTGGTCATGAAAAAAGCAGATGTCACCATGAACATGGTCCCAAAGAAATACGAGTATGCGGTAACTGAAAGATTTGCTGGATACTTCTTTAAGACTGGAGCCTGATCATATTTTCACAACATGGGGTCAGTCCAAAGACAGTAAGATATCTGAAACTGAGGGTGTTTGGAAGCAAAAGGACACATGCCTGAATAGCAAGAAAAGCAGCCATGCAAGTGCAGTTCCCAATCAAACACAAAACTCCCAGATTCCATCTCCCAAGTCCATTGAGAAAGCTAGACACCAAGTGTCCAGATCCAGATGCTTCAGGGTGTCTTATATCACCATGACCCAAGAACTCAGGCTCTGTTTCCCCAAACAAAGCTGGTCCACGAAACAAAACCATCAACACCGCCCCAGCGACACAAACCAGCGTACCTCCTACCTTAGCTTGACCTTCTAGTTTAAACAAATTCAATCTCTCTGTCCTGCATCAAAACACGGAAATGGAAAGGGAAGGGCATTGGTGATTCTCTGATCTTGCAACAGTTGGAGAGGTAAAGAGAGACCGATCAAACAGATATTTACCCCATCATGAGAGCCAAGATGAAAGTAAAAACTGGAATAGAGGGCTGAATGGCTGCAGCATAAGTGGGATTGGTGTAATTGAGACCGACAAGGAACAAAAGCTGGTTCCCAAATATCCTAATCACCCCAAAACCAACATACATAGGTACACGGAATCATGGAGATAAACAGAAAAGAGTAAAGAGGAAAACTTTTGAAGTACCCAGTTAAGCCGAGGAAGAAGAAAGCTAAGATAAAGCGTCGGTTCAAAGGAGGTCTAGTCTTCTTGTCACGGATATAAGCAAGAGGAGCGAGAATGGAGAGAGCGATGAGATCACGAAAGACGCAGAAGACGAGTTGGTTTACGCCGACGTTGAGAGCTACTTTGGTGATCACGTGATAACCTCCGTTGAACAATTGCACGCAGACCATGGCCACGTGTGCCTTCCAAGCCTCACTCTCCATGGGCCTGTATTTTCTTTTCCGACGGTTCTTCTTACCGGAGAGAGAGATGAAAGCCAGGGTGGTGACTGGAATTAAAAGACAAAAGGCTTTATTGGAAAATATATTAAATTCTTGAAAATGATTGCTTAGCGAATCTCTTTCTGTCGAAATGTGGTTTTCAAGATTGAACGAGACAGAGGAACTAACAAATGAGAATGAAGTCACTGCTTCGGACACAAGCATGCATTGCGATTGATCCTATTTACCCGCCCTTCCCTGGTTACTGCTAGGCTTACCTTATTTTTCTTTTATTTATAGGAGAAGGGGAGAACCTAAATTTAAACTAAATATGGGATATGGTAAAATATCCTACAAATATGAAGTTTTTTTTTTTGAAACTTACAAATATGAGAATACAGAAAAGTAAATAATACATTGAGATTAACTAAAACATTCTATAATATACTGTAAATAAACCATCTTTTTATTAAGGTTTGTATCAAAGGTTGAAAATCTAGCGGATTAAACGAATCGAGTAAATCTAGTGATAAAAACATATATTTGAGGTTTGTACTAGAAAAAAATTGACCAAAAGTATATAGCGGATCAAAGGGCCAAAATAATAATAAAAGGAGATAAAACAGTGTGTACAAATATAAAATAACTTATATAAAATATATTGTAATTTATTTTATTATTAAAATATACAATTTAACTATATAATTAAAAGTTTTATTATTAAAATATACAATTTAACTATATAAGTAAAAGTATTTTAAGAGCTCACAATTATTGCATTAATAAGTTCATTCCATAAAATAAAACTGATATAAAATTTTCCGGAACACATAAAAATGATGTAACTATAAAATAATTAAGATTATGATTATTAACACATTAACTTCAGAATTTTAAAAATGAGAAAATAATTTTTTATAAAAAGTGAGAAAGATAAAGATCTGTCTTGTATCCACTCGGTCCACTGAATATTTGTGATATAAAATAAATAACACATGTATGATGTATATTAGTTTTCTTAACAATTTTCGATGGCAGATGGTACCTCCACTTTAATTACATTTTATATTAGAATCATTTTCTTATGTATTTATGGTAATTATATGAGAGCATTATACATAAATTACTTAAAATTAACATCATAAATTTTTGGCACAACTATAATCATTTTAAACTCTATATTTTAGTCGCAAAATTATATACATCAATATATATAGTGACTATATTTGCATAACTATATGCACATTATGTATGTTGGTAACGAAAATATGCAATTTTAAAAATATAAATATATAAAATATAATTCATCTGAAACTTATTAAACAATTTTGTGCAAACTTATAATATATTTGTATTATGTGTGGTACAAGTAAAAAAATGTATACCACAAAACAATTATTGAGTAAACATGAAAAAAACATTTTTTTTCAAATATTCATTTTAAAGTTTCTGTCCCAAAAAACCTATAAGAAAGAAAATTACCAAAAGAGATTCATTAATGGGACAAAACGAGCTTATAACCATTGCTTTATAGTTATACAAATATAAATGTATAATAATAAAATAAAAATAATAAAATTATACAGTTTTGAAATATATGTTTTTATAATTTTAATAATTTATACAGTTTTGAATTATACAGTTTTGAAATAATTTTTTATAATTTTCATTTTTTGAAATAATTTTCTGTTTGAAATTCGAAAATACTTTTAAAAATTATTTAAAAAACATATATTTTTAAATTGTAATACTTATTTTTCATTTTTTAAAAAATTTTAAACCCCACCCCTTAACTCTAAACTCTAATTTTAGATTAGTTAACCCTATGATATAAGTATATATTTCTTTTTTAATGAAAATTATTTTTTAATGAAACTTATTTTGATTATTTTCTTCATTAAATACTTTTTTTTGGGAAAATAAACTAAAAAGAGCTATCCTAGACAATTTCTAAAAAAAAAGTAAAATAGATAATTCACACAAAGTTATGCTAAACCTTATAACTTAATAATATAAAAATATATATTCTGTATTTTCTATTTGAAATTTTTATAATTCAAGCGAAAAAACAATCTCGCACAATCAATCGGGTCTAAATCTAGTGTTCTTTTATGGTAGTGTACTTGTTTTACACCATCGCCAAATCGATTTGTACATATAGTTGGTGAGTACAAATTATGAATTATCTAATAGATCGATTTTTTTTTTCATTATTTTGTTTTACAAGACTGGTTTGCTTGACACATGGAAAATCAAACGTGGTCAAACTAAGATCTTGTCCACTTTCTCTTCTTTTTTTTTTCCGGCTCACAGAAAATTCAACAAATATCGAGCGACTGAATTGAAATTTTGTGGCTAATAAAATATCAATAACTCAAGGGGAGGCAGCTATATAGGACAAGCAATAAACAATAACAAACATATAAAGATAAAGAAGGTGAATTCTACGGAGGCTACTATTCTCTGTAACGATTCTGACTGTAGCCGTGTCTTGTTTCACAGGAAATGCACTGAAACACAATTAGAGATCAACCATCCGTGTTCATGGGGCGCATCCAGTTACGAGAATACATTTAACTGACATGCATCAATGTCATCAGCATACAAATTCTGATTTTTATATATCACCTTGTATATTAAATTTTACCTGATCAAACATATAATTTCTAAATATTATTGACGCTTAATCATTCATAAAACTCCACCACTAACTTCCCTTTTTCTAAAAAATAAGATGAGAACAACATGAATAACCTTTTCAACATGTTTGTGACAGCCTGTGTGATCTCTTTTGACATCTTTTGGGACCAAACCCCAATCAATGTCGCCTTTAAAATCCATAACATACCTCTCTGTTAAAGGACTACCCTCTGGAATTTTCACCTGAAAATACAAATCAATGAAGGAGTGCTGTCTTGTCAGAAAGATTCACCATTGCCAAACCATCATTAAAAACAAAACACAACATCACGCAATGGAAATGGACTTGGACTCTGTATGATGACCTGATCAATCAAACAAAATATGAAAGAAAAAGAGTTCGAAACCTACTTGGTATCAATGCATCTTATCAATCATGTTTCGTCGTCAAAATCATCAGCCACTGAGTTCTCTTGGCAGATAAATGTGTTATCCTCTACACGACTTGAAACGACAGGCTCCCACATCGTTGTCTCATTACCCTGTGCAGTGTTCTCAACATCTTGCTCCTCCTCTGCAGCTTGTTCAGCCCCATTACAAAGTTGGTCTGCAGCTCCTTGATCCCAGTCTACACCAGCAGGCTCCACAGTCTTCTTTTCTGAACCCATTTCATTTCCGGTTTGCTCTTCATCCCCATTAAACGCAACAGCAACAGCTTCTTGTTCCTCTGTTTGGTCTGCTGCTTCCTTCTTCGGCCTCTTCCATTTTTTAGTGGATGAAGTACCATCATCTTCAAAATCTTCTTCTTCTCTGTCTCTGTGTAGATACACCCACAGCTTCCTATCAGCATCGAATTGTACACAAGGGTCCCGCTCATAGTGCAAACGATCTAATGCCCCACTCACGACTTGATTTATTTGTACATCGGTCACATCCTCCATGATATACTGTGAGTCTCTTATTAAGGTACAAACATCAGCTCTTGTCCCAATACTACCAGGCAATCTGGCAGCGGCATCTCGCACAAGACAGAGAATTGTGACATGTGGTGGTCTCTCTCGTTTCAACATGAAATGGTCCCGGGCTTTTGAGGTTGGCTTCCCTCCACCTCTTCTCAGAGGAGCAACAATCGACTTCCTACCATCAGCAGCCGTGTACACAAACGCTCTGTCAGATATTGAATACCTCAGAAACTCTTCTTTCCGGAAATATTCTCTGGCTTCTTCAGAACTCTGGGGAATCGTGTTAAGACTCTTCTGTGCTCTCAGATCCTTGAACCGTTCTTTCTCATCAACGTTACACTGCATGAGTGACAATGGTGGTTCGGGAAGACTACCTATTTGCTGAAGAGTTTCCTGACTATTTTTCAGCCAGTTTGCAAATGAATCGACCAACTTGACAAGCATCTTGTGCGTGAGACCCCAAGCTTCAGGCGATGTTACCTCTTCAACAATTTCTTGATCCGAAGGACTGAGAACAGGGCCAATCCAGGACCAGCATTTCTTGGACTTCTCAAATGCTACAAGTGGCTTCCAACCTTTTGCCCCTAGAGGTGAGGTTTTCGACGAGAAGATCTTCAGAACTCCTCTAATCAAATCCTGAAGCGGCTCTTGTGTCTCGAGGATAAAAGGATCTAATGGCTTTGACGTCACACGGGTAGTAATCTCCTGGATAGTGAGGGATGGTAAGTTCTCACTTCCCTGCTGTGGAGACTTGTTATCCTCTGCATCCTTGGGTATGGGAGCACCATTTTCTCCAGCTTCACGTTCTGAAGTCTCCACTGCCATAGGTTTGCTAACATCTAATGAAACTTCAGGACAAGAGCTTGTAATTGCTATTCGCACTGCTGTAAGAAGATGCATAATGGAAAAGGAGAAGCCAGTGTGAACTGTCGGTGTGATTAACACATACGGCTTCTTCTGCAGTTTTGTTTCCACCTCTGCTTCACTTGCACTCTTTCCTACTTTTGGTGTTTCAGAGGTTTCCAGATCGAGAAAATCAACATCAACCTCCATTTTCTTCTTTCCCTTTCTCTTTGAGGCAATAATATCACTAACCGGTTGTTGAATGTCAGAATAAAGCCGCATCTCACTATTATCCTCCCTCCTCTCCATGTCCATCAAAGACTCTCTAACCTTCCTCCTTTTGGACCCAGAACTGCAAGAAACCAACCTGGCATCTAAATTTTCACCATCCTGCACTTGGTTCTCCCGAAAATCAGAATTTAAGAACCTTTCATTCATTTGATGCATAGAAGCTCTGTAACTTCTCAAACCAGTATCAGGTGAGTCCCTCTCACACTTCCTTTTTCTGCTTTTACCATTCAAGTCATCAGATATATATCTAGGGTCAACCGAAAATCCATCTCCATGATACTTCCCATGCCGATGGAAGTCCCCACGAAGGTCTGCCAGACTACCTTTTACGGGCTTCATTTGATTTGCATATTTACTTGACTTTGCGACATTGCTGTGGGTTTGCCTTGCTGCATATGGTGGACCCATGAAATGTTCGGAATTCAGTTCTCCCTCCCTGGAAAACTTATGCTTCTTTCCAAGCCTCAAGAATCCAGATTTCTTTCTAACAACAAAATCCTGATCCCGCCAAGAACCAGTTCCAAAGAGTGGATCCTGATCATCATCATCCAAATTATCTTCTGACCCAAGAACCAAATTAGAACCATACTTCTGCCTAGCGAGAGAAGAGGTGTTGTACGCAGAGGTCATACCTAATCCATTACGACCTGAAGCATATTGCCCAACAGACGATTTATCAAAAGGAAATTTCAGTGTTGCTGTCTTCGGTTTCGACTTAGGTTTGCCATATCTATCGTTTTCTAAAACCGTATGCTGCCACTGCCTAGGAAACTCTAGAGCTGAATCAACAACATAACCTGAATGACGGGCCATTTTGTTCTGCGCAGACTTCCTATCTTTTAGCTTTCTGCCCCATGGCCCATCAAAAGGTTCTTCCTTTTCTGAAGAATCCTCCTCATAATAGTCCTTTTCCTCGCGCATTAGAGTCTTTTGGCTTTTCACGATATTCAGGACCCGGAGCTTCTCATCGACACTGTACCCTCTACAACCTGCCCAAGCATCCCTTGTCTGACAAAGATTCAAGACCATGTCATTATGATATTTCCTCAGCGTATGATAGTGTTTTGTCCTTACAAACAAATTACGCCCCTCGAGATAAAGCACGTTCCTCGGCTCGCACTGCCCACCTCTCAACATGTCAAACAGTTTCTTTATCGGACTGCCAAAGTGGAAATTGCGACCCTCAAAGAGCTGTTTCAGAGTAAGCATAAACGTGAACTGATCAAGGTCAGGAAGATAACATGAGAGGCTAAGCCGTTCTTCCTCAGTGAGACATTCGTTCCAAACATCGACCGAGAGTATATCTTCAAGACTAGAGAGATCATACAACTCAAAAGGAACGCTACAAGTCACGTTCCCAACCTGAGAAAACTCAGCGCCAGATTCAGCCAATTCAAGCAGATCAAAATCATCAGAGCCAGCTCCAGAATCATCTTCAACAAACCCATAATCATCATCATCATCCTCAGAATCAACATTAACCGCTGAGGTTTTACGTTGCACCTCAATCCTATCCTCTCCTTCGTAACTTGACATAGATTCATCACTGCCATGAGAGTACTCTGAATCAAACCTAGAGAGCTTTACGTTACTCTTCTCGATCGCCATCACTCATAGAACACTAATCCGACTCAGCGAAACAGTTCTTCTATGGAGAGTGAACGAGAATCCTAACACAAAACGAAGAATCAAAAACTCACTCAGAAATCGAAACAAGAAAGTTCAGAGACGAATTGTAATCTCTACAGTATGAATTCAATTCGATGAATTGAGATCAAATTACCTCAACGTTTCTCCAGAATTGAGAGCTTCGATGCTTCTGCGACAGCGAGAATTTGGTAGAGGAATCTGGAGGAAACCCTAGAAAGAAACTCGTATAACTAAAAGGGGAGCGAGAGAGAAGAAGACGGTGAATTATTAGTAGAAGGGTTGAAGAAGATGACTGATAAGTTCACAACTTGGGCCTCGACTAATCACTTAATGGGCTGAGTAGTTTTAAGTTAAGCCCAAATGGACCCTCTATCTATTCTCTCGTTTGTAAGAAACATGTAAAAAGACATTCCCGCGCGGGTTATATGTAAATAAATTTTATTTTATATGATTTCTTATTTTATAAAATAAAGATTTTTGGGAAAATTTTAATTTTACACTTTGTTTGATACCATTATTCAATTTTACCACCAATCAAAAGATATTTTCATAAATACACTACAAGAAAACACAAATCTAACGACGAAATTTAACGAGGGAAATGAATCTCGTAAAATTACGTCTCGTTTACGAGAAAAAAATAAATTCAACGTTACTTCGTCGTAAAATAACGACGAAACATTTTCCTCGTAAAAAAGACGTAATCTAACGTGGTTTTTACGAGGAAAAATGGTTTCCTCGTACAATATAATCGACGTAAATATAGCGTCTATTACGACGAAATATTTTACGTCTACTTTACGACGAAATATCGAGTCCACCAACTTTGTAATTGTAACACTTTTTTTTTGTTTCGGCTACCTAACTAAATTTCGTCGTAAATTCTTTGTAAAATTTCAATTATCAGATTCGAAAATTTCCAATAAATATGGACGTTTGAACATCATTTTAAACACACCGACAAGAAAAAAAAACTCAAAACGTGAAAGAAAAAAAATGTCGTGTGATGGGAATATTTTCGAGTTGCGGAAGTGGATGTATATGCAAAGAGATGCTAATGGGAGAGTGACGAAAAAATATCTCGAAGGGCTGGAGACATTTATGCATCAAGCAGATTCCACACCGCTCGCCCAAGAAAGCGGTAAGATGTTCTGTCCTTGTCGGAAATGCAACAATTCAAAATCGGCAAATCGTGAAAATATTTGGAAGCATTTAATAAATAGAGGTTTCACGCCAAATTACTATATCTGGTTTCATCATGGAGAAGGTTATAATTATGGGAATGAAGCTAGTAGTAGTAATAGCAATTTTCAGGATGAACCAGTTGATCATCATTTGCATAATGAACATAGTTAACATCAGGAGGAGCAGATGGTAGATTATGATAGGGTTCATAATATGGTAGCTGATGCATTTATAGCTTATGATGAAGATGAAGAACCTAACATAGATGCAAAAAAGCTTTATGAAATGTTAGATTCTGCAAATCAGCCACTTTACAGTGGTTGTAGAGAAGGTCTCTCTAAATTGTCGTTGGCTGCTAGAGTGATGAATATTAAAACTGATCACAATCTATCTGAAAATTGCATGAATGAATGAACAAACTTGTTTAAAGAGTATTTGCCGGAAGACAATGTGTCTGCTGATTCTTATTATGAGATTCAGAAACTGGTTTATAGTCTTGGATTGCCTTCGGAGATGATAGACGTTTGCATCGAAAATTGCATGATCTACCGGGAATATGATGAGAAGTTATAAGAATATCGATCCTGCAAGAAGCCACGATTCAAGCCGCAAGGACGAGGACGTAATAGGGTACCGTACCAAAGGATGTGGTATTTACCAATTACAGACATATTGAAAAGATTGTACCAATCTGAGCAGACTGCTGGAGGGATGAGATGGCATGCCGAGCATACTCAGACGGATGGTGAGATGACTCATCCATCAGATGCAAGAGCCTGGAAACATTTTAACAAAGTACATCCAGAATTCGCTAGCAATGGCCGAAATTTATATCTCGGATTATGCACAGATAGATTTAGTCCATTCGGAATGTTAGGGAGACAATATTCATTGTGGTCAGTCTTTCTTACGCCATACAATCTGCCATCGGAGATGTGCATGCAACGGGAGTTGCTATTCTTGACCATATTAATACCTGGTCCGAACCATCCAAAAAGGTCTTTGGATGTTTTCCTACAACCATTGATAAAAGTGTTGAAGGATTTGTGGTCAACAGGGCTGAGGACGTATGACTGCTTAACAAAGATGAATTTTACGATACGAGCGATGCTTTTGTGGACCATAAGTGACTTTTCTGCCTATGGGATGTTATCTGGATGGACTATACATGAGAGATTATCTTGTCCATATTGTAATGGAACGACAGATGCGTTTCAACTGAAGAATGGTAGGAAGACAAGTTGGTTATCACCGTCAATTTCTTCCCATTGGCCATCCGTACCGAAGAAACAATAAATTGTTTAGGCACAAAAAGGTTGTGACAGACACTCCTCCTCCATATCTAACTGAAGAACAAATTGAAGCGCAAATCGATTACTATGGAGCTTTGGAAACAGTTCCTCGTGGTGGTAATTGGCATGTCCCCGGTAATATGCCTGATTTTTACGGTGTTCGGCATAACTGACATAAGAAGAGTATATTCTGGGAGTTGCCATATTGGAAGGATCTTCTATTGCCCCACAACCTCCATGTGATGCATATAGAGAAGAATTGAGAACATCATGAATAAAATATTGAATGTCCCAGGAAAGACAAAAGACAACAAAAAATCGAGGTCGGACTTGCTGAATATTTGCTTAAGAAGTGAGTTACATATAAAAAGCAATGGACAAGTTCCCGTTTCGTTATTCAAATTGTCTTCGGAACAAAAGTCCGTGTTGTTCAACTGGGTGGCATCAGAAGTGAAGTTTCCCGATGGGTATGTTTCAAATCTCTCTAGATGTGTTGAAAAGGGTCAAAAGTTCTACGAGATGAAGAGTCATGATTGTCATGTCATTATGCAACGGCTACTTCCCTTTGCATTTGCGGAGCTACTTCCAATAAACGTACATGAAGCACTTGCAGGTAGTATACTATAACGTATTAATTTTATAATGGTTTAGTTTGCAATAATATATGACTACTAATGTATTTAATTGTTTTTGGAATATACAAGGCATTAGAACATTTTTCAGGGATCTGAACACAAGCACTCTTAAAGAAATAGTCGTAAAACAACTTCAAGAGAACATTCCCATCTTATTTTGCAACTTGGAGAAGATATTTCCTCCAGAATTTTTTGACGTCATGGAGCATCTAGCTGTCCACCTTCCGTATGAGGCATTTCTTCGTGGACCTGTACATTACGGATGGATGTATCAGTACGAGCGTGCCGTGAAATATTTGAAGGAAAAAGCAAAAAACCTGGCAAAAGTTGAAGGTTCTATAATTGCTGGAAGTTTGACGGAAGAAACATCTCACTTCACATTGTACTACTTTGCGTCAAAAGTACGTACCCGGAAAAGAGCTCCAAGAAGATATGATGATGGTGGTGTCGCACCAACATATGCAGTTGTTGGTGTTCCAGACATCATTAGCCAGATTGGGCGAATCGGTGAGAAATCGAAAGAGGTTTGGTGGTCGAGTGAAGAAGACGCTCATAATGCACACATCTATATTCTATTCAATTGCGAGGATCCATTGATGTGTGATTTTGAAAGGTAACATATATGGAAACTTCTAAACACATATAAGTATAAATTATATAATTTTCCATGATCAATTAATAGCAAATGTGATTTTACAGCCTATTTGTTTCTCAAATCGAAGAAACATTCCCAGGTATATCCTCAAGTGAAGTAGACAGAAGGAAAGATCAACACTTTATTAAGTGGTTGAAGAATCAGGTATTAACTCAAACTCTTTTTTCATACATGATGTGTATTTCACCGTTATCTTTATTTTTGCAGGTTGATTATGACGACGATCCAGATTACCCCACGTGGTTTCACGAAGTAATTCATGCTCCACTTGCAAAGGTCACCACATCACAGATGTATTTCACACGAGGCTATACTTTTCACACATATGAGTATGGTAGACAGCGAACGACCAGTAACTATGGAATATGTGTGAAAGGCGAAATAGATTTCTACGGGATCTTGCAGGAGATTATTAAAGTTTAATTCCCAGGGTTATTGAAGCTGAAATGCGTCATCTTCAAATGTGAATGGTTAGACCCCGTCGTCAATAGAGGTGTTCGGTTTAACAAATTTGGTGTAGTTGATGTCAACGGTGGACGAAGATACAACAAATTCGAGCCTTTCATATTAGCTTCACAAGCATACCAAGTTAGCTTTATACCATACCTTCGGATGAGAGAATCGGGAATAAATTGGATAGCTGTGATCAAAGTTACACCTCGTGGACGAATCATCAGTGGAGAAGAGCCACCTTTGCAAGAAGAACACAAAAATGAAGTCGAGGAACCTGAACAACAAACTGATGACATCCCTCTCCTTGATCCGCATAATCATGAGTACAAAGATCTTTCCGACGATGCGACAGACAAAGCTGTTGAAGATGAGTTTAATGAAAATGATAATGTTTCTAGTGATGACGAGAATGTCAATGATGTATCTGAATGATGATGTATTTTTTTTAATATGATTAATGATATATTATGGATTTGACCCAGTTTTACACATGGTATATAGGTGTTTTAAGATATAATTATTATGTTTTGGAGTCTATTAGGTATGTTTTCAGGTGTAAGAGCATGTTGGAGTAAAGTGATGCTTTATGAACATTTTGGAGCTTAATAGAGATATTATCCTAGTTGACCATCAAACCAGACCAGAGGTCGATATTCAGAGACAACAATCGATCGATGCACACTCTATGCTATCGATCGACATCAGTAACCAACGGTCGACGAATCAAGATTACAATCGATCGATGCACATCCTGTGACATCGATCGACACGGAGTCGCGCAGAGACAGAATGGTTCCAGCAGACTTAAGGTTTTTAGAGATTCTTAGAGTTGGAGAGAAGATCCAAAGATATTTGTGATTGGAACTCCATTATTTGTTTCTCTATTTATCTATCTATGAGTTTCTTTCATCTTGTTGCTATGAATTGCTTGGCTATGTCTGATTAGATTCTACTGTTAGATTTAGGGTTCAAATAGGTTGTGAGGGATTAGCCCCAACTATAGATTGCTAAGTTGTGATATTCATTGTCTTGTGTTCTAGAGTAGCTAACTAGAATCTTGACCTAGGATTGTTAGTTAACCTGACTTCATCCGGAATACATCCTATTCAAGCTAAGATTACTAGAGAAAGGCGAGAGCTGATATATAGTCTTGGTGAGCCTGATTTCAACTCGCGCATAAAGCTTACTAGCAGCACATCGATCGATATTCCTATAGAATAATCGATCGACGGAGCGAAAGGTGTATCGATCGATACTCCTATAGAGTCATCGATCGACACTTTCTAATTGATCATCCCGAGAGGTGAGATCATTAGATATAATTATCAGACGAATCTAGAAGACGAGAGCTGATCGATTTGTTCATAAGTGTTGAGCTCTTTAGTATCATGCATGCAACTTGTTAGGCATCTATAGGATTATAATCCTGATCACCTGAATAGAAACCCTAAGTCTAGCTACTTTTTTAAATTGTTTAAAACCCTCAAATCAAACCCACCGAACAACTGTCTTGCTCAAACCTGGAATTTGAAGTTAATCTAAATCAACCTAGCTTAGTCACTAAGGATTATATCTTTTGTGTTTCCTAGCTCCCTGTGGATTCGATCCCTAATATCTACAACTGAACCTCTTATTTGAGAGAGTAATTCACTCCTTAGGATAATTTGAGTGAGATCAAATTTGGCGCCATTGCCGGGAAGCTTTGATCACCATTAGATTTAATCTGATTAGGTCTAGGCTATTTCTTTTTAATCGTTTTCTTATAATTTTTTTTTTGTCTTTTCAGGTGCATGCCCAGCAGTACCAGAAATAACAAGGAAACTCAGCTACCATTCTCAGAAGATCCTGCAAGCTTGGAACGTTCGATCCACAAAGACAAACGCTCCATATCGATCGACATCAACACCAGTTCGTCGACCGATACACGCACACCAGCATCGACCAAGACATCTTCTCTGTCGACCGACACTCGCTCATCACCGTCGACCGACACTCGCTCATCACCGTCGACCGACACCACTCTTCCGTTGACCGACATCTCTCATCCGACATCGATCGATACCCCAGTTCTTATATCGATCGATACTCAGCTGCGAGACATGGTTGCGACACTAATTCTCAGACAGGACGAGAATGGGGACCTGCGTGATCAAGAAGGTCACCTGTGTAATGCAGCAGGTGAAAAGTTAGATGCTCAGGGGACTGTAATCCTTGAACCTGATGATACGGCTACAAGAACTATGGCTGACTATAACCGTCCAGATCAGTTTTATGCCAACAGATCAGCCATTCGCCCTCCAGCTATTCAGAGAGGCGATTTCGAGTTGAAGCCGCAGTACTACACACTTGTGGGACAGACACCCTGTAGGATCCCATAAAAAAAATTATTCATAGAGTGGTCGAAGAATTGATCGTGAATGAACCTTAAGCTGCTCGACCCTGTTAGGAAAGGTGTTAGATTGATCAGCCGGATGTTTTGGAAGAATAAAAATTTTGGAAGCACGACGTTTTAGAAGCACGATGTTTTTGAAACCCGACGTTTCTTCACCGCAAAGTTTTCCCCAAAAAATTATGTATCATTAAAATATGATTTTGGAAGCAGGATGGGAATTTAAGCAGGACGGGAAGTAAGCAGAACAGGAATCAAAGCAAGACGGGAAAACCCGAAATCGAACAAAAACCCTGATTTCAGTATTTTGGGATTTTTCGAGGAAGTCGCAGGCTCGGGAAATATTTTCCATCAAGTTCAGAATTGTTTTGAAGTTTATTAAAAATATTCAGCTCATCAGAACGGGCGTAGAAAAATATTCGGGATTGATCGCGGGTCGAAAACTCACCGGAAGGGTCGAAATCAGTCGAATGGACCGAGATGCTAGAGGTGGCTTGATCTATTAGATAAGGACGTGATGTCACCTGCCTGGAATGGTAGCTGGAAAGGGAAGCAGGAGGTGTTGAAGCTCAGGAGATCACAGCATGCGGAGTGACACACAAAAGCACGAGGTGCCGCTCAACCTGCGATCGAAGCATGCTGATCGACATGTGGCCGATGTGGTGTCAATGTGCATGCAATCAGGCCATGCCTTCATACATGTGGAGGACGTGGTGTCTTCATGCATGACATCCTGGTCATGCAGCCAGACTTGTGGAGCACGAGGTGCAGCCGCGCATGCGTCCGGAGCCATCCGAAGCGACACACGGGCATCCACACGGCCTGTTTCTGATTGGTTGCTGCTTCCTATAAATATCCCACGACCCCAAGTACATTTCATCACATTCAGAACACTTCATACCTACTTTAAAACGTGAGAGAGAAAGCAAAGAAAGAAAGTTAGAGTTTTGATCATTTTCGAGCCTTTTTCGGCAGTTTTTGAGAGTTTTCGAGAACAGTTACTCTGTCCGATTTTAGTCGACATCTGAAAAAGTTTCTTCTCAAGTGAAGATCAGTCCTGACGTGGGTCTACTTGTGAAGGTCAAGAAAAGGGTTCGGATCGCAGAAGACGGACACGGGGTCAAGGCCACGATCAACCAAAAACTGTGAGTTATAATCAATTGTTTGCTAAACTGTTTTCATGCAGGTTCCCGTTACTTGGAAGTTGGATCATGGCAGGAGGCCAGGTCTAAACTAATTAACGGTTTGATTAGTTTATTGTAATGGTTAGGTTGATTGATTTAGTAGCATGCTTAGTTATTGCTTGAGAATCGTAGTAGCATGCTAATCGTTAGGTTGATTGGTTAGTTAGAGAATGTTGAATGCTTAGATGATATCACTAGGTTGCGGTTAGTTAGATATTCTGGAATTAGTCTTTATGCTAGATTCTAGAATGTTGTTGATTGTGTTGATTGTGATTATTGCTTAGAACCTTGGTTATATTAGCGGGCTTAGTATTAGTTATATATTGGCCGACAGCATGTGCGTAACCCGCCATTGCTAGGCATATTTTGGGTGAGTTAGTGTTCCTTCAGACCTCGTAATTGGCGGGTTCAAGGAAACCCCTTATTCGCTGGATCGGGAAGACTCAGAGGAACGGGGTCATGGCCTATGGCTGAGTATTACACGACGGTGTAATGTGGCAGTGACCCGAAGGACTGTGGGCTGTCGCGCGGTGACTCGAATGACTGTGGGCCGCGGTCGGTTGAAACTTCCTTCTTCTAGCCTTCGTGGTAGGGAGATAGGATATTGCCGATGATGAAGGAGGAACCTAACGTCACCGGACCCTAGTTATATTATATAGTGTTATGGGTTTGGTAAACCCTAGTTTATCGACTTACGAGTTTTAGCAACTATCTTATAGTATCGATAATTTTACTCGTATTATTTTCAGCTGCGGATTTCTGATCTGCTTATTGTTATTATTGATTTGGGTTATTAGGTGAACCTCTCGCTTTAGATTTGTTTGAAGTGGGATAGCGAGGGGTTGTATTTGTTAGTTGGGGATTGTAACTTACTGAGTAATGCTAGATTACTCACTCCTCACTCTTTGTTGTTTTCAGGTGACCGGTAGTGCTTGTAGAGGTCGCGGGAAGTTAGGCCGGCTGGTGTAGTATTTTGCATCTTTTTTCTTGAGACGTTTTCAGACTATAAGTATGTATCTTTTGCTCTCTTGGCATGCCACTACGTGTATAATATTTTGTGTGTTGTGAACCGAATATGTTATAAAATAAATAAAGCGATGTTTTATGTAAATTCCTTGTTGTATCTGATATTAGCTTTGTCCAAGCTAACACAATGTAAGATTGAGGTACGGGTTGAGAAATCTTAGGCCTTGATCTGACGGGACGTGTTTGTGGTCGAACTGGCTTAGTCACGAATTGCACTCTTTGTGACCTTGGCCGGAACCCCCCTAGCCCGTCATGTAGCGCTCCCGAACCTTGGTAGAAAGTTGGTCCATCGGTCATGTTCCTTTTTTATTGTTGGCCGGTGGTTCGACCTATACCTAGAACGGTTCGGGGTGTTACAAAGGTGGTATCAGAGCATGGTTTCGTCCATGCGTGACACAAGTGCTTTCAATGATTTTTATCGAGTCAAAAGAGTCGCAAAAAGATGCTTTAGGAAACCAGCCACTTCCCGTGTTTAGTTATATAGGATTAGGACTTACCCTTTTAATTGTGTGCAGATGGCTAATCGCGGGATAGGTAATGATGGACGAGATCGGATTTGGGGAGAGGGTAGGGATTCAACTGGAAGAGAATTGGGCTACAGATCAGACCGAGAAAATGGAAATGGCGTTAGTGAGATGTTTGGACATGATAGGAGCCCTCCTCTGAGAACAAGATCTTTTCCTGTGTACGGTAACAAGACCAGAGTTACAAGGGAAGAAAGTATGGCGAGCATTAGTCGAAGTCATAATTGGGACCAGAGACATCAGCATGATCAATCCGCTCAATCAAACGCAAGGCCAGATCAGAACCGTGCAACAAAAAGACCACAAGATCAAGGAGCAGAAAACACCTTGAAGCTTTTACATGACGTGATGACCAAGGCGATAAGTAACCAGGCCACACATACTCATACTCCTGAATTTTCCAAGTTGTTATCGACCATGAAGAACATTGGATCCCACAAATACAAAGGAGGATCAGATCCTATTGAAGCCGACAAGTGGATAACTATGATGGAGAAGAATTTTGAAGCCATGGAGTGCCCAGAAGAATACAAAAAGAAGATCACAATGTACCAGACGCAACAGGATGGTGGGACAGCATAGAAAGGCAGCGTGGACATACCATCACATCATGGGAATCGTTCAAGGGAGAGTTTGAGAGGAAGTACTTTCCTCTTGAAGCAAAGCATCGGTTGGAGCGTCAGTTTATGAACCTTGTTCAAGGAGAAAGGCTAGTGAGGAGCTATGATTCTGAGTTCATAAGGTTAAGGCGACATGGTTTTGATGGGCGTGAAGATGAAGGAACTATGATCGGTAACTTCATGTACGGATTAAAGCCGGAGCTTGGAAGTCGATTAGCTGGGAGCAACTTTAGCAGCTTATCGGATCTGGTGGAAAAGGCTGTAAATGTTGAGGCTGTATTAGAGGTTGAAAGAAAGGTTACACAACATTCTGGCAGATACACCAAGTTCAACCAAGGAGAAAGACCAAATTACAATAAGGGTCCAAGATTTAACAAAGGCAAAGGGCGAGGTTTTGGAGGCCAAGCCAATTATCGCGGTAACTCTGGGGCATGATACATATGTGGTCAACCGGGACACATTTCCAAGTTCTGTCCCCGCAATCAGCGAAGCAACCAGCAGGGCTTTTCAACGGTAAGGATGGAAGACATCACTTGCTACTCTTGCTTCAAGAAGGGCCATTATGCATCAACATGTCCAAACAAGCCAATCCCTGCGACCCCTCTCGCAATCCGACCTCCTCCTAGCCGTCCAGCAATTGAGCCAGCACCAAAGAAGCAAAACTTAGGAGGTAGAGTTTATGCCTTAGGTATAGAAAACCCAGACAATGCAGGACCATCTAAGGGTCCCATCACAGGTATTGTGGGTGTTAAACCTCCTCTTTTTATTGCATGAACTTTGTGTAGATTTAGTTGTTGGAATTTAGTTAGGATTCTGGTTAGGTATAGATTGCTTGATCTCTATGTTGCGCGTTTAGAAATATTTCGATTGTGATTGTTGATTGTGTGAGTCTTGATTAGTATTTCTGTGATTGGGATATTGTTGATTGAGTTACTGTGGCAGGAACCATACATGTTGCTGGTAAACCCACACATGTATTGTTCGACTTGGGGGCAACACATAGTTTTGTGACCCCTAAGGTGGCTGCACAGTTTTGAGATGCTTTTTGGTTGACAGGGTAAACGTGGCAGTCTTGACCCCTGCAGACCGAACCCTTCAAGTGCATCAGTGTATCAAAAATATTCCATTGGTCATTCAAGAGAAAGAGTTTGTGGCAGATTTGTTCGTCGTGCCTTTGGAAGGGTACGAAGTAATCCTTGGCATGGATTTGTTATCGAGCTACGGAGTTCAGATCGATTGTAGAAAGGGAAGGCTGTTGTTTGGCAGAGGCAAACATCCAGAGACGGTATACTATTGAATCAGTCCTAGTATGACAGTGTCACTGGTAGCAGAATTGAGAGTACAAGATTTGCTTCAAGACGGAGAAGTGTATTTGGTAACTTTATCGGTTAGTGGAGGAGCCACCAACGATGAAGTTAAGATCGAAGACATAGAAGTGGTCCAGGGTTTTGAGGATGTCTTTGCACCATTAAAGGAATTACCTCCACCTCGGAGTAATCCCTTTACTATTACTTTGGAGCCTGAAGCTAAACCTATAGCTAAGGCACCATATCGGATGGCACCTGCGGAGTTGGCTGAGCTGAAAAAGCAATTGCAAGTTCTATTGGAAAAGGGATTCATCCGGTCAAGCTCTTCACCTTGGGGAGCTCCTGTTCTATTTGTGAAGAAGAAGGATGGAAGCATGAGGTTTTGTATTGATTATCGCGGTATCAACAACATCACCATAAAAGACAAGTATCCTCTTCCGAGGATAGATGAGCTGTTGGACCAACTTAGAGGAGCTAGTTGGTTTTCGAAGATTGATTTGGCATCAGGGTATCACCAAATTTCTATTTCCAAGTCAGACATCATGAAGACGGCATTTCGGACGAGGTATGGGCAGTATGAGTTTGTTGTTATGCCCTTTGGTCTCACCAACGCCCCTGCAACTTTCATGCGATTGATGAATTAAGTGTTCCATGACTACCTCGACAAGTTCATGATTGTTTTCATTGATGACATCCTGGTGTGTTCAAGAAGTAAGGAAGAGCACGAAGAGCATTTAAGACTGGCTATGGAGAGGTTACGAAATCAGAAGCTGTTTGCTAAGTTTAGCAAATGTTCGTTTTGGAAGAGAGAGATAGGATTTCTTGGTCACATAGTATCAGGAGAGGGTGTGGCTGCTGATCCTGATAAGGTCCAAGCCATACGAGAATGGCCTCGACCTACCACAGTGACAGAAGTAAGTAGTTTTCACGGACTCGCGGGTTATTACCGGAAGTTTGTTAAGGACTTTTCTTCCATTGCAAAGCCCTTAACTAAACTGACCGGTAAAGGAGTTCCTTTCATATGGGCAGAAGAAACGGAGAAGGCATTCAAGAAGTTGAAGGAAGCTCTCACAAGTGCACTTGTGTTAGCTTTTCCCGAGCAAGGTAAACCTTACACGGTTTACATGGATGCTTCACGAGTTGGGCTAGGTTGTGTGTTAATGCAAGATGGGAGAGTCATTGCGTATGCCTCGCAACAACTACGGAATCATGAAGATAACTACAGCACACATGATTTGGAGTTAGCGGCTGTGGTATTCGCATTGTGGATTTGGAGATCATACTTGTATGGAGAAGAAGTGGAGGTATACACAGACCACCAAAATCTTAAACACCTCTTCACCCAGCCAGAACTCAATCTGCGTCAGCGTAGATGGATGGAATTCAGGGCTGACTATAACCTAAAGATTCGCTACCATCCTGGTAAAGCGAATGTGGTTGCGGATGCCTTAAGTTGAAGGAAGATGGATGCTGATATGGAAAAAGAAGTGGAGCTGTTGAACCAAGAGCTGAAGCAAGTAAATTTGGTCGTTTTGGAAGGATAAACCAGTGAACCATTGGGAGTACAAGCAGTGAATCAGGACAGCTTGATTCAGAAGATCTGAGAAAAGCAATTTAAAGACGAGAAACTACAGAAGATTGCTGAAGAACTCAGAGGGCAAGCCGGACCAAATAGTGGTGGATACTACTTGGCGGAAGATGGAACTTTGCTTATCAATGGAAGGATCACCGTTCCTAAAGGACAAGGGCTGAGAGATGAGATACTAAGGGTCGCACACCATTCCTTACTTAGTATTCATCCTGGAAGTTCGAAGATGTACCGAGACGTAAGAAAATATTATCAGTGGCAGGGCATTAAGAGATCAGTAGTGCAATGGGTTGCAAAGTGTGCAACTTGTCAAAAAATTAAAGTCGAGCACCAAGTTCCAGGAGGATTGTTTCAGAATCTTCCGATACCTCAATGGGAATGGGACTCTATTTCCATGGATTTCATCACTGGATTACCCACTGCTCCAGGTAGATCGAACAACTCAATCTGGGTGATTGTGGATAGTTTAACCAAGGTCACACACTTGTTGCCTATGCGGGACACGGATAAAGTTGAAGTATTGGCCGAGCTGTACATCAACCAGATCGTGAAGTTACATGGTGTACCTTCAGACATCGTCTTAGATCGTGACCCTAGGTTCACGGCAGCATTTTGGGAACGACTACAAGAAGCCTTGGGAACTAAACTGTTCAGAAGCACTGCGTTCCACCCAGAAACAGATGGCCAAACGGAGAGAACAATTCGGACCGTCGAGGACATGCTTCGGATGTGTATTTTAGATTGGGCAGGAAATTGGGAGAAGCATTTACCGTTGGTCGAGTTCTCGTATAACAACAGTCATCATGCAAGTATAGGAATGTCACCTTATGAAGCACTGTATGGAAGGCCGTGCAAGACACCTTTGTGTTGGACGGAAGTGGGAGAAAGAAGAATGTTTGGATCGCCTATTGCGCAAGAGACTATGATTAAGCTGAAGACGATCCAGACCAACATGAAGAAGGCTCAGGACAATTAGAAGAAGTACGCCGACCAGTCAAGAAGAGAGGTAACTTCTGAGATAGGAGATTGGGTCTACTTAATGGTTACAACACAGAAAGAAAAAGACAGATTTGGCAAGGTCGGGAAACTCGCAGTCAGATTCATTGGTCCGTACCAGATCATCGGAAAGGTTGGAGAGGTAGCTTATCGATTTGATCTGCCTGAGGATATGCATCTACACCCGGTATTCCATGTTTCCATGCTTCGCAAACATATACGAGATCCAAGTGCTGTTGAGCCCGAGAGAATTGAGGAGCTAAGGATGAACCTTACATATCCAGAAGGATCAATCCGACTTGGAGAAAGGCGTGTTCGGAAACTGAAGAATCGTGAGATTGCTCAAGTACAAGTATTATGGGGAAGAAAAAACAGGATTCATGTCACTTGTGAGGATGAAGAGAGATTTCAGGCCAACCACCTGGAGTTTTTCCGAGAGGATGTCTTGATGGAAGAAGGAGGCCCCTCAGAACCTTAGAATTCGAGGACGAATTCTGTTAAGGGGGGGGGGGGGAATGTAGGAACCCTTAAAACAAATTTTTTATTCATAGAGTGGTCGAAGAAATAATCGTGAATGAACCTTAAGATGCTCGACCCTGTTAGAAAAGATGTTAGTTTGATCAGACGGATGTTTTGGAAGAATAAAAATTTTGGAAGCACGACATTTTTGAAACCCGACGTTTCTTCACCGCAAAGTTTTCCCGGAAAAATTTTGTATCATTAAAATATGATTTTGGAAGCCGGAAGCAGGACGGGAATTTATGCGGGACGGGAAGTAAGCAGGACAGGAATCGAAGCAAGACGGGAAAACCCGAAATCGAACAAAAACCCTGATTTCGGTATTTTGGGATTTTTCGAGGAAGTCGGAGGCTCGGGAAACATTTTCCATCAAGGTCAGAATTATTTTGGAGTTTATTAAAAATATTAAGCTCATCAGAACGGGCGTAGAAAAATATTCATGATTGATCGCGGGTCGAAAATTCACCGGAAGGGTCGAAATCAGTCGAATGGACCGAGAAGCTCGAGGTGGCTTGATCTATGAGATAAGGACGTGGTGTCAAATGCCTGGAATGATATCTGGAAAGGGAAGCAGGAGGTGTTGAAGCTCAGGAGATCACAGCATGCGGAGTGACACAGAAGCACGAGGTGCCGCTCAACGTGCGATCGAAGCATGCTGATCGACATGTGGCCGATGTTGTGTCAATGTGCATGCAATCAGGCCATGCCTTCAGAAATGTGTAGGACGTTGTGTCTTCATGCATGCCATCCTGTTCATGCAGCCAGACATGTGGAGCACGAGGTGCAGCGGCGCATGCGTCCGGAGCCAAGCGAAGCGACACATGGGCTGCCACATGGCCTGTTTCTGATTGGTTGCTGCTTCCTATAAATATCCCACGACCCCCAGTCCATTTCATCACATTCAGAAAACTTCATACCTACTTTAAAACGTGAGAGAGAAAGCAAAGAAAGAAAGTTAGAGTTTTGATCATTTTCGAGCCTTTTTCGGCAGTTTTTGAGAGTTTCCGAGAACAGTTACTCTGTCCGATTTGAGTCGACATCTGAAGAAGATTCTTCTCAAGTGAAGATCAGTCCAGACGTGGGTCTACTTGTGAAGGTCAAGAAAAGGGTTCGGATCGCAGAAGACGGACACGGGGTCAAGGCCACGGTCAACCAAAAACTGTAAGTTATAATCAATTGTTTGCTAAACTGTTTTCATGCAGGTTCCCGTTACTTGGAAGTTGAATCATGGCAGGAGGCCAGGTCTAAACTTAGTAAAGGTTTTATTAGTTTATAGTAATGGTTAGTGATGTGCCCCAGATCGAGCTGATCGAGCTGAATAATCTAATGAGCTGGACTGAAAATATCCTGGACGAGCTGAGAAGGACTGACACTCACTTGGACAAGCTGAGCAAGTTGGTTCAATCTTCTGAGTTGGTTCGACCACCCGACCACCCGAGAAGCAAAACAGACACACATTCACTGTTTGAAGCATATCTTCTAATCCATGATGTTTCTTCACGTGAAACTGCTTGGATAATGTTCTCAACTGAATTATGAAACTACTCGAAGAAGAATCAGATCAAACAGAGTTCAGATGTGGGAGTTATGCAATTTACAAATCAGGTGATCTTCAGTTCTCGCGAATTCGGGCTGTGTGGATCGTCACGCGTGTGTTCTTGTCGTTCCCAGCATGGACCTGCACGACCAGAATGAACCTGGACATCAGCTGAAGAGTCCATTTTGTCCAGATCTGGAAATCAAGAGTCTTTGACTCTCTTTAATATTTTCTAGTCTTTGTTTTTATTTTCTAGGTGTGATTTTCCACAAAAACTATTAAATCTCTCTTTGACTCATTGTAGTATAAATATGTAATCACAACCCACAAAATAACAAGATTGTTTTCCCTTTTTTATGAGTTTTTCTCTCTGTTCTTTGTCAAGAACACTTCATTTCGTTTCTTGGTGTGGTTAGCTCCAAGTTACACACTCTTTCTCGTTGGACCGGTGCGTCACATCCGGCAACAGATCGAGATCGTCTCCTCAACGGACCTGTGAGTCATATCAGGCGTTGATCAGACACCTTGACAGTATCATTGGGCCTTCCGCATCCCATTGTGTCGTCATTCAAACCATCAGTTCTCCTTTCGGAGTTCATATCCCCCTTACCGGTCGAGTAGCGTTTCCTAGGGTGCATCAAGTGGTATCAGAGCCACTCTTCCGGTAACTCTATTATCATTCCATCTTCTCATCTTTCCATTTCTTCTAAACACTTCTTCTTCTTTCTATCTTGAATCCGGGCCCCTCATTACCATCCACTAGAGAAAAAAAAAAGAGAAAAAAAAATAGAAAAAAAAGATCTATAAAAAAAAAGTAAAAAAAATAAAATAAAAATAAAGTTCAAAAGTTTGATTTGTGGTTTGGTGGTGGAAGAGAAAGCTTGCTGGCCGAAGAGAAATCCGGCCTTTGAGGTGGTTAAAGCGGATTCCAAAAAAAAACTAAATCTCTTATCTTTCTATCTTAAACACCTTTTGTTTGCTTGGATCTACCCATTGGGATTCCTTGATCTGTTCTCTTAGAACTTTGAGAAGAAACTCTTGTGTGATTACCATAAAAATCTGAGTGAAACACGTGTGTGGGTGAGGATCAAACACTCGAGAGAGTGAGGATTTTTATCTACTAACTTTTGTGTTGAGATTTTCAGGTAATGATGTTTGGTCTTCAAAAGAGAAGTAGCAAAGAGAAGCCCCCACGACATTCTGTCTCTCAAACTCCATTTAAATATCCTTTGAATAATTTTGATGAGTTTGTTAGTGTGCAGGAAAAGCCAAACCAAAGATGTAGAGAGCAGTCTAGATCATCTAGAGATGTGGCTGATCCAAAGAGGCAACCTTTTCAGTTTAATGTCCAAGAATTTTGTGCTAACTTTGTAAAGGGAGTGGACAAAGCCCTCAGGGACGTCAGCAAGATCCATGAAAAGAGCACATCCACACGTGCCCCTGTAGCTGAGTCATCTCTATTCATCACTGAAAAATCCAAAGGTAAATCTGAAACCCATGTTGATGAGTTTAAATATTTTTCAGATTCATTACCCATCTTTGATGAATATGAAGAAGAGCTGATTGAAAATATGATGTCTTGTGAACAAAACTGTGATCTTCCTTCTCATGAACCTGAGTTTCTAATTGATAAAGAACAAGCTATTGTAAAACTAACTGTTTTGCAACCGGAGCATCCGAGTAGTCTTGTTTTGTCTCCACAGGTTTTTGAGGAAGAGCAACTGGATTTTCCACATCAAGGAAAACGTCTTGACACTAGGATAACTCTTAATGAGGATCTAGGTCCTATCTTTGATGAGGAGGACGATCCTGGTCCAGTCTTTGATGAAGAAACAACAAGCATCACATCTATCGCTATGGAGAGTCATCTATGCTTTGATCCCGGCACATCTCCTGCCCCTTTGTCTCCTGATCTTCAAAAGCACTGTGAGAAATCTGATTTGCTTAATTCTCTGCCTGACATGTTTGTCAAGATCAGTTCTCATGATGTGAATCGTTTTTGTCTTAACAAGGTGAAAGATTTTTGTGTTTCAAAATCTGTTTTTGATAACATGATTAATTCTTTCAAAGTGATTAAACCTGATGAGCTTGTTTATCAAAAATGTTTTCACTACTGCAATGGCATAAATTCTGGAATTATTTTGACCCTTGATCAGTTCTTGACACATAGCAAATGTTTTGATCTTTTTGAAGAATCTCTTGAGCTTGATTTGCAGCCGCCTGATTTCTATGTTAGAAAACCGTTTGATTCATTTGTTTTCAAAGGCATTGGATTTGATCTGAGTTCTTCTAGACATGCACTGATCACTGATGATTTTTTTCCATCCTCTTGTGCATTGGACGATTTCTTAATTAAAAAGACGCTGGAACAGAAATCACTTGAAACTAAAATTGATTTTTGTGATTCTGTTTTGCAGCCTGATCTTGTGTGTTCTAAAAATGATAAAACTTGGCATCTTCTAAGATCATTTCGTGATAATTGTGTTGTCTTGAGCCTTGATGATATTGTGGTCTACAACACTTTCTTTGAAAAACATCCTGAGTCTTTGATATTTGATTCTCAATCTGAACTTAAGCTTGTGTGTTCAGATGTTGAGAAGGATAGGCATGTTCTGAAAATGAATAATGTTGCTGCATGCCTTGACACCATTCTGGTCTATAATGTCTACTTTGATGTGCATCTTGATCAGCTGAAACTTGTGCTACTTGTTCATGAAAACAAAATCTTGATTTTTGAGTTGGACAAGTACTTGTCTTGCACATATGATCCTCGTCTTTTAGTTTCTGTTTTGAGTATCCAGGAAAGACAGGTTCAGCCTTTGAAGAATGAAAGAATTGACCTTGACCAACAGCCTGAGATTTGGAGCTGCATTGTTGTCCAACCTGGCTACCTTGGAGATGCCAGCGACAGAGGTTCAGTTCAAGGAGAGTATCTCGACTTTCAGAAGGTCTTTTATCATGAATTCAATTTTCCTGGAAGGACAACTCACCAAGGATTCACTGAGGCCTGGAATCACATGAAAATCTTTGCGGATGAAGGAGTTATGAATTTTCCAAACCGGAGGATCTCCAGACCACCTATCCGCGAGTACCAGATTTCCCAAGGAGATTTAGGCCCAGGAAAGAAGCGGCCTGAGCCGAAACCGATCATAGGATTCCAGATGGATCTCACAGCTTTTCAGAAACACCAATATCAGGAGAAATGGCCACGAAATTATGAAGTTATGATCTATTTTTCAAAACCGGTCAAACCAGTTCTACACTTGCCTCAATTGAAAGCTAACCGATTCAGTCAGCTTCAAACCCGACATTGGCGACCTGGAGATCAATCTATACATTCAGGAAGTTTCTCTACAAATTTCTCCTTCATTGAACTTTACATGTTTTTAAAATTCTTTTTGTCTGACTCATTTTCTTTTGAATCAGGTAAAATGGATTTGAGGACAAATCCTTTTGAAGAGGGAGAGTATGATGTGCCCCAGATCGAGCTGATCGAGCTGAATAATCTAATGAGCTGGACTGAAAATATCCTGGACGAGCTGAGAAGGACTGACACTCACTTGGACAAGCTGAGCAAGTTGGTTCAATCTTCTGAGTTGGTTCGACCACCCGACCACCCGAGAAGCAAAACAGACACACATTCACTGTTTGAAGCATATCTTCTAATCCATGATGTTTCTTCACGTGAAACTGCTTGGATAATGTTCTCAACTGAATTATGAAACTACTCGAAGAAGAATCAGATCAAACAGAGTTCAGATGTGGGAGTTATGCAATTTACAAATCAGGTGATCTTCAGTTCTCGCGAATTCGGGCTGTGTGGATCGTCACGCGTGTGTTCTTGTCGTTCCCAGCATGGACCTGCACGACCAGAATGAACCTGGACATCAGCTGAAGAGTCCATTTTGTCCAGATCTGGAAATCAAGAGTCTTTGACTCTCTTTAATATTTTCTAGTCTTTGTTTTCATTTTCTAGGTGTGATTTTCCACAAAAACTATTAAATCTCTCTTTGACTCATTGTAGTATAAATATGTAATCACAACCCACAAAATAACAAGATTGTTTTCCCTTTTTTATGAGTTTTTCTCTCTGTTCTTTGTCAAGAACACTTCATTTCGTTTCTTGGTGTGGTTAGCTCCAAGTTACACACTCTTTCTCGTTGGACCGGTGCGTCACATCCGGCAACAGATCGAGATCGTCTCCTCAACGGACCTGTGAGTCATATCAGGCGTTGATCAGACACCTTGAAAGTATCATTGGGCCTTCCGCATCCCATTGTGTCGTCATTCAAACCATCAGTTCTCCTTTCGGAGTTCATATCCCCCTTACCGGTCGAGTAGCGTTTCCTAGGGTGCATCAGTTAGGTTGATTGATTTAGTAGCATGCTTAGTTATTGCTTGAGAATCGTAGTAGCATGCTAATCGTTAGGTTGATTGGTTAGTTAGAGAACGTTGAATGCTTAGATGATATCGCTAGGTTGCGGTTAGTTAGATATTCTGGAATTGGTCTTTATGCTAGATTCTAGAATGTTGTTGATTGTGTTGATTGTGATTATTGCTTAGAACCTTGGTTATATTAGCGGGCTTAGTATTAGTTATATATTGGCCGACAGCATGTGCGTAACCCGCCATTGCTAGGCATATTGTGGGTGAGTTAGTGTTCCTTCAGACCTCGTACCCGGCGGGTTCAAGGAAACCCCTTATTCGCTGGATCGGGAAGACTTAGAGGAACGGGGTCATGGCCTATGGCTGAGTATTACACGATGGTGTAATGTGGCAGTGACCCGAAGGACTGTGGGCTGTCGCGCGGTGACCCGAATGAATGTGGGCCGCGGTCGGTTGAAATTTCCTTCTTCTTGTCTTCGTGGTAGGGAGATAGGATATTGCCGATGATGAAGGAGGAACCTAACGTCACCGGGCCCTAGTTATATTATATAATGTTATGGGTTTGGTAAACCCTAGTTTATCGATTTACGAGTTTTAGCAACTATCTTATAGTATCGATAATTTTACTCGTATTATTTTCTGCTGCGGATTTCTGATCTGCTTATTATTATTATTGATTTGGGTTATTAGGTGAACCTCTCGCTTTAGATTTTTTTGAGGTGGGATAGCGAGGGGTTTTATTTGTTAGTTGGGGATTGTAACTCACTGAGTAATGCTAGATTACTCACTCCTCACTCTTTGTTGTTTTCAGGTGACCGGTAGTGCTTGTAGAGGTCGCGCGAAGTTAAGCCGGCTGGTGTAGTATTTTGCATCTTTTTGCTTGAGACGTTTTCAGACTATAAGTATGTATCTTTTGCTCTCTTGGCATGCCACTACGTGTATAATATTTTTTGTGTTGTGAACCGAATATGTTATTAAATAAATAAAGCGATGTTTTATGTAAATTCCTTGTTGTATCTGATATTAGCTTTGTCCAAGCTAACACAACGTCAGATTGAGGTACGGGTTGAGAAGTCTTAGGCTTTGATCTGATGGGACGTGTTAGTGGTCGAACTGCCTTAGTCACGAATTGCACTCTTTGTGATCTTGGCCGAAACCCCCTAGCCCGTCATGTAGCGCTCCCAAACCATGGTAGAAAGGTTGTCCATTGGTCATGTTCTTGTTTGATTGTTGGCCGGTGGTTCGACCTATACCTAGAACGGTTCGGGGGTGTTACACACCCTACTGTGGGTTATCTCACGAGCATCCTATGGACCATCTGGAGAGGTTCGAGGATCTCATATCTGCTATCAAAGCCAACAGAGTCCCTGAGGACTATCTTCTCTGCAAGCTCTTCAAGTACTCTCTTGCTGGAGAAGCTTCGCAGTGGCTTAAGCAGTTACCACCAGGATCTCTTACATCCTGGAGCGACATCAAGAACGCATTCTTGCGTAACTTCTTTGATGACGCACGTGCTGAAGACTTGAGGAGCAAAATTGCTACATTCACTCAGGAACCTGGAGAATCATTCAAGAATTCCTGGATCAGATTCAAGTCATACCAGCGAGATTGTCCACACCATGGATTCAACCAAGTGCAATTACTCAGCACTTTCTTCAGAGGCATCACATTGCAATATTAGATGGCTCTAGACACAGCTAGTGAAGGTGATTTCAATACCAGGAATCCAGAGGAAATTGTGAAACTTATAGAGAACTTAGCATCCAGCAACAACACCAAGAACACTGACTTTGAGAAAAGAAAATCTGCAGCATTCCTTGGAAAGGAGCAGATGGATGAAGTAAAAGCAAAGCTGGATAGTGTTCATAAGCTGCTAACGAAGCAAGTTTGTTCAGTAGAAGATGCAGAAGCTGTAGATGCAGAGGATGACAATATAGAAGAGGATGTGAACTTCATCAGTGGAACTGGATTTCAGAGGTCTGGAGGCCAGGGAGGAAACAGAAACTTCTTTGGATAAAGAAGTAACTTCAACAAGAATTCACAGAAGCCTTTCAGCAACAACTACCGCAGCAACTTCAACAACAACAGGAGCTATGGAAATTCATCTTACCAGAATCCACCACCACCAACTCAGGAGAGCAAGATAGAGGTCATGCTTGACCAGGTTCTTGAAGGTCAGCAGAAGCTAACAGTGGATTTTAATGGGAAGATTGATGCTGTCTACACCAACCTGAACACAAAGTTTGAAGCTTTGAGCACTCATGTGAAGAAGTTAGAGACTCATGTGGTTCAAACAGAAGGTGCTGTTAAGAAACAAGAAGCTTTAACAAGGGAGATAGGTGAAGAAGCAGCAAAACACCACGTGAATGCCATCATAGATGATGATTTCTGGCAAGTGGTAAAGTATGAGAAGCTGCAAGAAGGAGACTTTGAGGTAGAGAGCTCCATGAGTTTTGGCAGGTCACATTGGTGTCGACCGACGTCGACTAGAGACCATCGATCGACGGACTCTACACCGAGTCAATCGACGAACTTTGAAGAGCATGGATCGACACCATCAGCAGAATCGAGTGCTTCATGCAATGTCGTGAAGATAATGACTCACGAGCAGTTCGCAGCAAGACACCCGCATCCACACTGCCCTTATTGCGTCCAAATCGATCGGCATCAAGAACCAACCATCAATCGAAGAGAGATGATGACATCGATCGACAACCTCCAGTACCTATCGATCGACGTGCACCTCTCACATACCGAGTGCAGCTACCAAAGATTGATGCAGAATGACTCAATGCACTCAGACAACAATCCAAACCTTCAGATACACCACCAGACACCATCAGCACTCAACCCATAAATGCACCAGAGCCTATGGAAGTTGATAAAGCTACAGAAGGGAGAAATTTGAGAAAAAAGAAAGAAAAGGTTCCCAAGCATCTGAAAGGGGGAGTCAATGTGAAGGAATTGGATAGCTTTACAAAGAGAGTTCTCAGAATCCCACTTAAGAAACCTTTTGAAGAGGCTTACTGATAGCTTGCATATTTACATGTTTTTAGCATCCATATCTTATGCATTTTGATCATATAAGTTATGAATTAGGCATGTTTAGGTCCATATTGCATTCATTTGTCCTTATCAGGTGTTGGAGTATGCTTTGGTGTGATTTGAGGTGTTTGGAAGTCTTATGGCCCCGAAAGAGATGAAGAATCAAGTTTGGCCATGAAAACAGAAGTCAAATCTATGATCTGGTTAAGACAAGGATGAGCATGGACAGAGGCCTTAGAGATGTCTCCTGCTTCTAAGATTTTGTGGAGACACAGCAAATTGAGTTAGATTTCCAATGGAGGTGGTTTCAAGTCATTTGGACCTGTATTGGAAGAGTTATGATCAATTCACTAGAAGCATGTCAGGCTGGCCGGGTAGAGACGGCCGGGTTCAAGCAGCCGGCCGGGAAAAGAGCAGATGGATGGAAGTGGTCCAGTCCGGGATGACTGAGCCTGGGAGAGGCACCCGGTCGTTTGAGTGGTGCTGGAGGAGACCAGACCGGGGTGGCCAGTCCGGGAAGGGACACCCGGTCGGCAGAGATGGATCAAAGAACACCCGGACGGCCGGGAAGGAGAAACCAGGGAACTGAATCCGGACGGGCTGGACAAGGACCAAGACAAGCTTGGACCGGGGTGGCCAGACCGGGTTGGGACAGGCTGGTTCACCCCTGACCGAAAATCCAACCCCTCTTCCCATTGGTTGAAGCCCATTTGGCTCAAGGACTTTTTAGTAATTTCGTTTTATGTTTCTAGGGCTTTCAAGCCTTGTATATATACTCCTTTATCTCCCAATTTGGGACTTGTCTCTTTTTCTCTCAAAAACACTTTTGGATCTTGAATAAAGTTTGGATCTTGGATCCTTTTTCTTCTTTTATTCTTGTGTTCTTGTGTTCTTGAGCATCTGTTGTTCTCTAATCATGGTTAAGCTTGAATTCTTCATGGGTTTAAGGGAAATCATGTCTATTAGAGAGTAGATCGTCTTAGGGTTCATGGGCTTGGGAGATTGAGAGTGATTAAGTGTAGATCCAAGGTGCTTAGTGCTAGATCTATCCTTTCCTTGCATTAATTTGGTGTTCTTAATGCTATATTTGGGTTGGCCTCTCAAACATAGAGCCATAGACATTTCATGCCCGAAAGGTGTTCTATGAAATGCCTGAACCAACTCATCTATGCTTTTAGCTTGCTTTGCCTAAGGGATTAGTTGTCAAAGAAGCTAGGATTGCTATTAGACTCATTCTTTATGCTTGCTTTGATCATTACAGCCAAAGGGATTTGGTGTACTTGGGTGATCATTGCAAAAGAGCATTCATCTACGGATAGAGCTTGCTTAGTTTTGTTGTCTAGGCATAAGGAATTAGATTGATTGAAAAGTTGGCATCTTGGATTGAAACTTAATCATTTGAGATCAAGTCCCTTGCCCCATGAGTCCTATTGCTTCATATTGAAAGAGAGATCATTACTTATTTGCATTTTAGTTTAGTTTTAGTTCTAGTTCATTTCACTCCACTCTTTTGATTGCACTTAGATTAAGCATACACTTGCATTCCCTTTGCATTGAAATCACCTAGGATTGGTTCGTCAGTCTTTTATACTACATCATTTGATTAAGACCTTAGAAAAGTCCTTTCATCAAATTGGCGCCGTTGCCAAGTTCTAGTTTGATTTGACATTGGGATTTAGTCACTTGCTTGAGACTAAGTCTTGTTACCTTTATCTAGTTACTAACTCCCTTTCAAGTGGTTGTTCTTTTGCAAGGTACATTCACAAGAGAGGAAGATCATGTCTCTTGACTTGGAATCAATGTTCAAGGCTATTTTAGAGGGTCAAGAAAGAATGATATCTAGAAGCTCCACTTATTGTGACAGAGCTTATGAGCCAACCACCCAATTGGAGTACCAACCACATGGAAACCTTGGTCAAGAAAGCCAATATGGATATGGTGAGAGATACCAACCTTGGGCTTTAGAGTATGAAGAACAAGAAATCAAATCCCCTCAAGCCTCCAATGAAGAACACATCACCAACATGCTTGAGAAGTTGTTGGAGAATCAAGAAAGAGGAAGGCTTGAGATACAAAGTCAAATGAGCTCTCTTTCCACCAAGGTAGATGCTCATGGCAAGACTCTTAGCTCAAGGATGGATGAAACTATAACACATGTGAAGTCTGTCAACAACATACTGTCTCACATCATTGAAGATCAAGAAGAAAGCATCATTCCCCTTTACAACACCAACACTTGTGAAGAATGTTCCATGGATATGGAAATTGATGTTGAAGAGGACATGCACCTCAAGGATGGATTTCAACAAGAAGCTGAAAACTCTATACATGAGCTTGACTTGCTCCTTGGATGCATGGTAGATGAAAATCTTGGGCAAAGACATGAAGAGCAAGTTGAACCAGCACCATTCAAGAGTAATTCAACAAGAAGCAAGGATGAAGAACTAAGCTTGGTTGGAAGAATCTTTGAAGATCTCTGTGATGATGGTTTGGTTGTTGAATGCATAGAGGAGATAAGAGAAATCTCATTGGTTATGGATGAGTTCTCAATCAAGGAGGAAACACATGTGAAGTTTACTTCCAAGGAAGGAACAAGGGGTGAAGAGTCTATGGAGAATCAAGTTATTCACATTCAAGAATCCCTCAAAGATATGCACCAAGAAGACTCTCCTATGGACAAGTCCTTTGCCTACCATTTTGGTATACTCTCCACCAAGGAGCTCACTGTTGATGATCCAAGGAAGGTACCCTTTGAAGAGATCAGGATGAATGAGTTTAGGGGTTGGTTCTATGATGAGTATGATCCTGGTGATCCGGTTTGGCAAGAAGGCTTTCACTACATGGGTATGGAGCCTAGACACACCAGCCTTCACTAGCCAAAGGAAGGAAAGTCAAGCTAGTGACTCAAACAAGCTCACTTGGGAGGAAGTCCCATGGCTATCCTTTGTACATATTTCACTAGGATTTTTGGTTTTAAAGACCCTTGGGCTGATGAGGCAGGCAACCAGACATTGCTCCCCTAGGCACCACACCCAACACTCCTTATGTGGTATCACTCCAACCCGTCTTGTATATACATTTGCTTTTGTCTTGTTGGGGTATCTCCTTCTCTCTTACTCACACATAGACTGTGTGATTTAAGTGTGGGGGAGGTACCAAGTATTTGATCCTGTTTGCTTTGTGATTTTGAGTCTCATGCATTGCATTGTTCATTCATATTTGCATAAAAAATTTTTTTTTTGAATTTTTGAATCATGTAAATTGCATCACTTGCATCCTTAAGATTGAGTCTAGAGCATATAGGTTGCATTCACTTGCACATGGAGCATTGCCTTGTAAAGAACACTTGTTTGCACTGAATTTGACACCCTAGTTAAACATATCAAGTAGCTTAAGCATATTTTGAAAGGCTTGCATGCTTTGAGCCTTGAAAACTCTTCTTGAAACTTGCTTGCTTGCTTGATATTGGCATTGTTCTTAAGACCAGCTCCATCCTGAACTTAGACTTGAATGAACTTAATTTCTCTTGCATATGGGCATTTGCATACTTGATCATGGATCTCATACAATTTGGGTTATCTTTTCCCCATTGTACCACTCTTTGTTAACCCAAATGGCACTTCCATACCCTTGAACCCTATCCATTCTTTGAAGCCTACATTGATTTGCATGAGTGAGGCCTTTTCTGATAGTTTGTCATGTGCAAAATCTTGAGAGTATTGGGGGCGACATGGATTTGTTCTCATCTCTTGCTAGCATAGGGTCCTCATTTGAGCTAGCTTCTAGGATGGTGAGTGGGGTTTTTGTTCCTTAATGGTCTATATCTTGGGTTTGGAATGTAACAATGTTGAGATTGATGAACAAATGAGTATCATAAGAAAGTAGAACCCTAGGGACCTAAAATAAAAGATAAGAAGCTCTTGATTGATGTTTTGACCTTCCCCATTCATGTATATATAAAAAAAAAAAAAGAAAAAAAAAACAGAAAAAAAAGATTCTATAAGATAGTGGTGAAGGAAAAACTTAAAGAGTTAGAGCTTAGAGAAGTGATTAGAGGTCCTTAGTGGTTGAATTTCAAAGGAAAGAAAATTGTTCATGGGGTGAGTGATGTGAGAATGTTTTCAATTTTGGGGTATGAGATGAATAAAAGGGGTGTAGATCTTGTAATCATTTAGGAATTGGGTAGAATGATGAGGATGGATCCATGTATGCATGAATTGCTCCTAGTCTTAGATAAATTTTGCATAATGATCAAGCTCCTTGATTTTGAGTGATTGCCACCTTGAAATGATGCATTGAAACCTCATTATCATCCATATTAGACCATTTGATCACCTAGCCAAATGATTGAGATCATGTGCCCATTTGTGAGACTTCACCTTGTGTGTGTGTGTGTGAATCAATGTGAGGGCTGGTTAAGAGATCTTGTTGGTTGATAAGCATTGCATCTTGTGTAGAGGCGTAAGAGTCATTGATAGGCCTTGTGAAGCTAGAGCATAATAGGAAGTTTTGCTCATGCCATTTGCTATGTTTCTTTAGGATGTCAACTTGAGTGCTATGAGTGTTTCTTTTGGCTTTGCTTCCATCTCTATGTCTCTCCTCCTTGTGTTTTGAAAAGATTACTTGAGGACAAGTAAAGGTCTAGGGTGGGGGAGTTGATAGCTTGCATATTTACATGTTTGTAGCATCCATATCTTATGCATTTTGATCATATAAGTTAGGAATTAGGCATGTTTAGGTCAATTTTGCATTCATTTGTCCTTATCAGGTGTTGGAGTATGATTTGGTGTGATTTGAGGTGTTCGGAATCCTTATGGCCCCAAAAGAGATGAAGAATCAAGTTTGGCCATGAAAAGAGAAGTCAAATCCATGATCTGGTTAAGATAAGGATGAGCATGGACAGAGGCCTTAGAGATGTCTCCTGCTGCTACGATTTTGTGGAGACACAGAAAATTGAGTTAGCTTTCCAATGGAGGTGGTTTCAAGTCATTTGGACCTGTATTGGAAGAGTTATGATCAATTCACTAGAAGCATGTCAGGCTGGCCGGGTAGAGACGGCCGGGTTCAAGCAGCCGGCCGGGAAAAGAGCAGATGGTTGGAAGTGGTCCAGTCCGGGATGACTGAGCCTGGGAGAGGCACCCGGTCGTTTGAGTGGTGCTGGAGGAGACCAGACCGGGGTGGCCAGTCCGGGAAGGGACACCCGGTCGGTAGAGATGGATCAAAGAACACCCGGACGGCCGGGAAGGAGAAACCAGGGAACTGAACCCGGACGGGCTGGACAAGGACCAAGACAAGCTTGGACCGGGGTGGCCAGACCGGGTTGGGACAGGCTGGTTCACCCCTGACCGAAAATCCAACCCCTCTTCCCATTGGTTGAAGCCCATTTGGCTCAAGGACTTTTTAGTAATTTCGTTTTATGTTTCTAGGGCTTTCAAGCCTTGTATATATACTCCTTTATCTCCCAATTTGGGACTTGTCTCTTTTTCTCTCAAAAACACTTTTGGATCTTGAATAAAGTTTGGATCTTGGATACTTTTTCTTCTTTTATTCTTGTGTTCTTGTGTTCTTGAGCATCTGTTGCTCTCTAATCATGGTTAAGCTTGAATTCTTCATGGGTTTAAGGGAAATCATGTCTATTAGAGAGTAGATCGTCTTAGGGTTCATGGGCTCGGGAGATTGAGAGTGATTAAGTGTAGATCTATCCTTTCCTTGCATTGATTTGGTGTTCTTAATGCTATATTTGGGTTGGCCTCTCAAACATAGAGCCATAGGCATTTCATGCCCGAAAGGTGTTCTATGAAATGCCTGAACCAACTCATCTATGCTTTTAGCTTGCTTTGCCTAAGGGATTAGTTGTCAAAGAAGCTAGGATTGCTATTAGACTCATTCTTTATGCTTGCTTTGATCATTACAGCCAAAGGGATTTGGTGTACTTGGGTGATCATTGCAAAAGAGCATTCATCTACGGATAGAGCTTGCTTAGTTTTGTTGTCTAGGCATAAGGAATTAGATTGATTGAAAAGTTGGCATCTTGGATTGAAACTTAATCATTTGAGATCAAGTCCCTTGCCCCATTAGTCCTATTGCTTCATATTGAAAGAGAGATCATTACTTATTTGCATTTTAGTTTAGTTTTAGTTCTAGTTCATTTCACTCCACTCTTTTGATTGCACTTAGATTAAGCATAGACTTGCATTCCATTTGCATTGAAATCACCTAGGATTGGTTCGACAATCTTTTATACTACATCATTTGATTAGGACCTTAGAAAAGTCCTTTCATCACTTACTTTACCCACAGGATGTGGATGTTCTTCAGAGAAACCAAGGAGACTGAAGAAGACATTAGAAGAATGTTCAATCAGGTCAGAGAAAAGATGAAGCAGCGGATCACATTGAAGAAGAAGAGTGATCCTGGGAAGTTTACAGTACCCTGTGTAGTGCAAGGTATCACTTTCCCACGTGCCCTCTGCGACACAGGAGCTGCAGTAAACATCTTCCCCAAGGTGATGGCAGACCATCTCGGTCTGAAGGTAGAGCCTTCAGACGATTCATTTGTATTTGTGGATTGTTCTCAAAGAAACACAAGAGGAATCATAAGAGACCTTGAGGTGCAGATTGGTAATGCATTAGTTCCAGTTGACTTCCATGTCCTGGACATCAAGCTGAATTGGAACACTTCTCTACTACTTGGAAGAGCATTCTTAGCCACAGTAGGAGCAATCTGCAACTTGCAGACTAATCAGTTATGTTTAATTCTCATAGATCCAAATGTCTATTATGATCCAGTCAAGATTGTCAAGACAAAGAAGCCCAGCATGGAGACTGGGGATGATCCAAGGTTTGTTGAAGTATGTTTCTGTGGAGAAGAGATTGATTCAAAAATTGAGTATGAGACAGAGTACGACGAATCGATCGGCGACAGAATGGACACATTGATCGATCCTCGTTAATCAGAGTCGATCAACACACCAGACGAAGCATCGATCGACGCAAAGTTCGCTCAGTGGAAAGAAGAATTCCCAGTTGGTGATTTTTCTGATGACAGCTGGGAAAGTGACCATTATCACCCAACCTTAGCTATAGATACTACCACATCTGCGTCTAGACACGAAGAGTATGATGAAGATTACAGGAAGGAACAAGTTATAGAGTATTATGGTCTTCCTGCAGAAGAAGAAAGACTTCCACATTATTCCTGCAAACAATGGAATATAACATCGATCGACAGAGGCTACTCAACATCGATCGACAATCATCATCACCAGCCAAAACGACTGCGCACATCGATCGACATAACCTATAGTATATCGATCGACACTAAGGCAGCTGACATGGATAAAAATGGAAACTTTTCAATTGGCAGTTGGGATGATTGCTATAAAGAGAGCTTTGCAGCAGAGTGTTGGGGTCTAAATCGGTCAAAGACGCAATCAACACCCCAAAGTCCTCGGAAGGAATCAAGTGACGAATAAAACCAAGAAAAAACTAGTTACTCGACGAAACATCGGAGGGGATGATCGCATCGTAGTCCCGGACACCAGCAGGATCGGCCGCGGCCTGGCCCTGGGCGCCGGGTGCCGGCTCGCCCGTGCTGGCACCGGGCGCCGAGCGCCGGCTCGCCCGTGCTGACACCGGGCGCCGAGCGCCGGCTCGCCAGTGCTGGCACCGGGCGCTGGGCGCCGGCTCGCCCGTGCTGGCACCAGGCGCTGGCTCGCCCGTGCTGGCAACGGGCGCCGGCTCGCCCGTGCTGGCACCGGGCGCCGGCTCGCCCGTGCTGGGACCGGGCGCCGGCTCGCCGTGCTGGCACCGGGCGCCGGCTCGCCGTGCTGGCACCGGGCGCCAGGTGATGTCTTGCACATTTTCATTGATTTAGCCATCTTTTATTTGCATTCTTTGTGTTTTAAGCTAAGGTTTAGGCATTTTTAGGATCATTTTGCATTCATAAGTCCTTATCAGGTATTGGAGTACCCCATGGAGTAAAAGAAGGTTTGAGAGTGGTTTTGATGCAAGAATGATATAAGAAAAAGGAGTTTGGCCTAGTGTGGGCAGAGGTGGTCTCAATCTGACTCAGCCGGACCAGACGGATGGACATGCTCGGCCAAGATCTCCCGCGCATGAGAGCCTAACGTACACACGGATGCACGGCCTGATCTGCTCGGGATCACTTACCGGCGCGGGACAGATCACACCACACGGACGAGCTGAAGCAAGACCATGCTCGGCCTGATCTGCTCTGGTTCCCTTACCCGAGCGGGTCAGAACGTACCATACGGGTGGACTGAAGCAGCCGGATGCGCGGCCTGGGTTGTGCGGTGCGTAGCACCCGCGCGGGACGAGACCAGACGGAGCTGTACATATGCGCAGGACGGGACGCCCGGGCCAGCACACCCGCGCGGGACGAGCAACAGCCGGACAGTACTGCGCGGCCAAGCATGCGCGGCCCGGACCGTCCAGCCATGACCCTGAGCGTTTTTCATCCTGTCTTCCCATTGGTCGAGACCCATTGTTTCCAAGGACCTTATAGTCAATTTCTATGATGTTTTTAGGGCTTTTAGCCTAACTATAAGTACCCTTGTTATCCCTAATTTGGATTTATGTTATTTCTCTATCTAAGAACAAAAACCCTTTGAGTAAAGTTTCATCTTTGATTCATAATCTCATCTCATCTTTGTGTTCTTGATTGCTTGATTTCATCTCCTTTCTTTCTTTACATGTTTAAGTTTGAATCTCTCATGGGTTTAAGAGTAAGCATGTGGATTAGTGAGTAGATCCATTTAAGATCCATGGGTTAGGGTGATTAAGAGTGATTAAGTGTAGATCCAAGATGCTTAGTGTTAGATCTATCCTTTCCTTGCATTGATTTGGTGTTCTTAATGCTATATTTGGGTTGGCCTCTCAAACATAGAGCCATAGGCATTTCATGCCCGAAAGGTGTTCTATGAAATGCCTGAAACAACTCATCTATGCTTTTAGCTTACTTTGCCTAAGAGATTAGTTGTCAAAGAAGCTAGGATTGCTATTAGACTCATTCTTTATGCTTGCTTTGATCATTACAGCCAAAGAGATTTGGTGTACTTGGGTGATCATTGTAAAAGAGCATTCATCTAGAGATAGAGCTTGCTTAGTTTTGTTGTCTAGGCATAAGGAATTAGATTGATTGAAAAGTTGGCATCTTGGATTGAACCTTAATCATTTGAGATCAGGTCCCTATACCCATGGGTCTCATTCTCCTCATAAGAAAGAAAGTTTTACATTTTGTTGAATTTTACTTATTGTCTTAGTTTAATAATCATTCTCTTTAATGATTGCATTTATATTAAGCATAAACTTGCATTCCCTTTGCTTTGTGGTCACTTAGAACTGGTTTGACAATCTTATATACTACATCATTTGATTAGGAGCCTAGAAAAATCCTTTCATCAAATTGGCGTCGTTGCCAAATTCTAAGTTGATTGTGACATTGGGATTTAGTCACTTGCTTGAGACTAAATCATTTTTCTTTTCTTGTGATATTGATTCTCCTTTTGCCTTTTCCTTTGATTTTCAGGTGTATGAACACAAGAAGCAGGGGTGCAACTAACCTGGTTCCCACTGTTGAAGAGATAGCTACACTTGAGAGGAAAATAGCAAGAAGGAGAAGAGAAGAAGAGCAACAGGCTCTTATTCAGAGGTTGGGGATTGAGATGGATGATCACCAGCATCAACCTCAAGATGGCAATGGTCACGGAGCTGACAACCTTGGACCACAGCGCCAGCAACAACAACACCCACAGCGGCCAGCTAGAGCTATTGGCACCTATGACCATCCTCACATTCATGGCAATAGGACGGGCATCCGCGCACCAGCTGCGGAAGCTAACAACTTTGAGATCAAGTCAGGGTTGTTGAGTGTGATTGAGAACAACAAGTACCATGGCTTGGCTGTAGAAGACCAATTTGATCACTTGGACAAGTTTGATAGCTATTGTGGCTTGTCCAAGACCAATGGTGTGTCCAAAGATGCCTTCAAGCTCAAGCTGTTACCTTTCTCTCTAGGAGACAAGGCACGCCAATGGGAGAAATCTCTACCTAGTGACTCCATCACTACTTGGGATGATTGCAAGAAAGCCTTCTTGGAGAAGTTCTTCTCCACATCAAGGACAGCCAAGCTGAGGAATGAGATCTCTAGTTTCCAGCAGAATAACTTGGAAAGCTTTAGTGAAACATGGGAGAGGTTCAAGGGGTATCAAGCTAAGTGCCCACACCATGGCTTCTCAAAGGAGAGTTTGCTGAGCAAATTCTACAGAGGTGCCCTTCCTGAGTTCAGAGCAAGATTGGATACATCAAGCAATGGTTTCTTCCTGGGCAGGTCTGAAGAAGATGCTGAGGAGCTGGTTGAAAACATGGTGAAGAGTGACTCAGTTTACAGTGTAGAGCATGACAGAGCTGATAGAACCACCAGAGCTGATGACAACCAGACCAAGAAGGAAATCAAATCCTTGCAAGAGAAGATAGACTTGCTGATTGCTAACCAAGCCAAAAAGGAACAGATCAACTTTGTGGGTGGTCCTAGTCAGGAAACTCCTCCTAAGGTTAATGAAGTTGATGGGTTAGAAGGGCAAGAAGAGCTTTGCTTCATCAACAACAATGGTACTTGGTACATGAAGGAGCCTAACTTTCAGTACAACAGCTACCAGCAAAGGTCTTATCCCAACAACCAGCAAGGAGGCTATCAACCCAAGCAAAACACTCAGCAAGGGAACTACCAGCCTAGGCAGAATCCTCCTCCTGGTTTTACCAATCAAGGCAATCAGCCTACTCAAGCTCAAGGTAACTCCTCCCAAGCTAAAGCTCCAGATTCATCTATGGAAGCTATGTTCAAACAAATATTGGAAGGTCAAGCTAGAACAGCCAAGGACATTGGTCATGAGTTCAAGACTGTTCACTCCAAGATTGATAGCAGCTATACTGAGCTAAACAACAAGATAAGAGCTTTGGAGAATCAGTTTGCTTCTATGAACTCTCAGCCAAGTCGCCAACAAGGAACACTACCAGGAAAGGCTGAGCAAAACCCCAAGGAGCCAATGAAGGCAATCACTTTGAGAAGTGGTAGAGAGTTACCTCCAAGAGCTCTCCCCAAGGATGGTGAGACACTAAGTGGGGGGGGGGGGGTGGCCATCAACATTGATGATGATGTTGTGATTGTAGATGAGAAGGTTGATGAGGAGTTTCTAGAAAAGATTGTTGAAGCTAAGGGTAAAGGAAAGGTTGGAGAAGAGAAGAAAACACTAAAGCATGGTGAAGTTGCCACTCCAACAAAAGAGTCTTCTTTTGTTCCTCCTCCCTATGAACCTAAGCTGCCATTTCCTGGAAGATTCAAGAAGCAACTTTTGGAGAAGTATAAAGCACTCTTTGAGAAGCAAATAAGTGAAGTTCAAGTCACAATGCCCATCATTGATGCCTTCATGCTTGTCCCTCAATACAACAAGTTCTTGAAAGATGCTGTGGCTGCCAAGAAGAAGGAAATGGAGGGCATGATGATTCTTAATCATGAGTGCAGTGCCATCATCCAGAGATTGACAATTCCTAAGAAGCTAGAGGATCCAGGCTGCTTTACCCTACCTTGTGCCATTGGTCCTTTGATGTTTGAGAGATGTCTATTTGATTTGGGAGCTAGTGTCAGTCTCATGCCTCTATCTGTTGCCAAGAAGCTTGGGTTCAGCCAATACAAGAAGTGTAAACTCTCTTTAGTGCTTGCTGATCGCTCAGTCAAATTCCCTATTGGTATCCTTGAAGACCTCCCTGTGATGGTGGGAAATTGTGAGATTCCTTCTGATTTTGCTGTGCTTGAGATGGATGAAGAAGCTAGAGACCCCTTGATCCTTGGAAGACCATTCTTAGCCACAGCAGGAGCCCTTATCAATGTGAAGGAAGGCAAGATTGATCTTCATTTGGGGAAAGAGCACACTCTCCATTTTGACATCAGTGAGGTACTGAAGAGGCCAACTGTGCAAGGCCAACTGTTTTACATAGAGGAGATGGAAGCTCTTGCTGATGAGCTTCTTGAGGAATTGGCTTTTGGAGAGTTGGGAATAAGGGACCCTTTGCAGCATGCTTTGACAGTGGATAAAGAGGTCCAACTGGTTGAGAACAAAGAGAGTGATGCTATTGTGGCCATGCTGGATTCTCACAAGAAGATTGAAGATAAAGGCCGGTATGAGGAGCTCACACAAGAGGTGCACCAAACTGCCACAGCCACTCAACAAGAGGACACCCAACAAGATGATTGGAGTGAGCTCAAGGCACCAAAAGTGGAGCTAAAACCTCTTCCCCATGGTGTAAGGTACGCATTTCTAGGCCCTAATGAGTCATATCCTGTCATTGTGAGTAGTGAACTTACTGAACTTGAACTTTCTCAACTTTTAAATGCACTAAAAAAGTTTAGAAAGGCAATTGGATACTCACTAGATGATATTAAGGGGATATCACCTTCTTTGTGCATGCATAGGATACATCTAGAGGATGAATCAATGACCTCTATAGAGAATCAAAGAAGTTTGAATCCTAACCTGAAGGATGTTGTAAAGAAGGAGATTCTTAAGCTCTTAGATGCTGGTGTTATCTACCCTATTTCGGATTCTAAATGGGTATCTCCTGTGCATGTAGTTCCAAAGAAAGGTGGTATCACTGTGGTTAAAAATGACAAGGATGAATTGATACCAACTAGAACCATAACTGGCCATAGGATGTGTATTGATTATAGAAAGCTCAACTCTGCATCTAGAAAGGATCATTTTCCATTGCCATTCATTGATCAAATGCTTGAGAGACTTGCAAACCATCCTTTCTACTGCTTTCTTGATGGGTATTCAGGGTTCTTCCAGATCCCCATATATCCCAATGATCAAGAGAAGACAACATTCACATGCCCCTATGGCACCTTTGCTTATCGAAGGATGCCATTTGGGTTATGTGATGCTCCAGCAACCTTTCAAAGGTGCATGATGTCTATCTTCTCGGATCTCATTGAGGATATAGTGGAGGTATTCATGGATGATTTCTCTGTCTACGGATCTTCGTTTTCTGCTTATTTGTCCAACTTGTGCAGGGTCCTACAGAGATGTGAAGACACCAACCTTGTGCTGAATGGGGAGAAGTGTCACTTCATGGTCAAAGAGGGGATTGTGCTTGGGCATAAGATTTCAGAAAAGGGCATTGAAGTGGACAAGGCTAAGATTGAGGTGATGGTCAGCTTGCCACCACCAAAGACAGTGAAAGACATCAGGAGCTTCCTTGGCCATGCTGGGTTATATAGAAGATTCATCAACGACTTCTCAAAGATTGCTAGACCAATGACCAATTTGCTGTGCAAGGAGGCCACTTTCAGCTTTGATGAAGATTGTCTTGAGGCTTTCAAGAAGATAAAGGGTGAACTTGTTAGTGCTCCCATTGTCCAGCCACCTGATTGGGACCTCCCTTTTGAGATAATGTGTGATGCTAGTGACTTTGCTGTTGGGGCTGTCTTGGGGCAGAAGAAGGATGGCAAGACTCATGTGATTTATTATGCTAGCCAAACCCTGAATGATGCACAGATGAAGTGTGCCACAACTGAGAAAGAGATGCTGGCCATTGTCTTCGCCTTTGAAAAATTCAGAAGCTACCTGGTGGGTTCCAAGGTCATTGTGTATACTGACCCTGCAGCTTTAAGACATCTCCTAGCAAAGAAGGATGCCAAGCCAAGACTACTAAGGTGGATCCTTTTGCTTCAAGAGTTTGACTTGGAGATTAGAGACAAGCCAAGGATTGAGAATGGAGTTGCTGATCACTTGTCCAGGCTGAGGATTGAAGGTGGAATCCCTATTGATGAGGGACTTAGACAAGAGCATGTCATGGCTATCATGTCAGTGGTGGCAGTTATTGAGACTGAAAAGAAGATTGAAGAGGTTAAGGCAGCTGAAGAGAAGGGACCTTGGTACGCTGATTTGGTTAACTACTTAGCCACTGGGAAGGAGCCATTGGGTCTTGCGGGGTATGAGAAGAAGAAGTTCTACAAAGACTTGAAGAGATACTATCGGGATGAACCATATCTCTACACCCTATGCAAAGATCAGATTTATAGAAGAGTGGTGGCTGAAGAAGAAATTGAAGGAATCCTCTCACATTACCATGTATCTTCCTATGGAGGCCATTTTGCTACCTTCAAGACTGTCTCAAAGGTGCTACAAGCTGGATTTTGGTGGCCACACATGTTCAGGGACACACAAGACTTCATTTCAAGATGTGACTCTTGCCAAAGGAGGGGGAACATTACTAAGAGGAATGAGATGCCTCAAAACCCAATCCTTGAAGTGGAAGTGTTTGATGTTTGGGGGATTGACTTCATGGGACCCTTCCCTTCTTCTTGTGGCAACAAATACATCTTGGTGGCTGTGGACTATGTATTAAAGTGGGTGGAAGCAATAGCAAGTCCCACAAATGATTCAAGAGTGGTGGTCAAAATGTTCAAGAGCAATATCTTCCCAAGGTTTGGAGTACCAACAGTGGTCATAAGTGATGGAGGTTCACATTTCATCAACAAGGTATTTGAGGGTCTTCTCAAGAAGAATGGAGTGAAACATAAGGTTGCAACACCCTATCACCCTCAAACAAGTGGCCAAGTGAAGGTCTCCAACAAGCAAATCAAGGGCATCTTGGAGAAGATTGTAGGAACCAAGAGGAAGGATTGGTCAGACAAGCTTGATGATGCTCTTTGGGCATATAGAACAGCCTTTAAGACTCCTCTAGGCACTACTCCTTTCATACTTGTCTATGGGAAATCTTGCCATTTGCCAGTTGAGCTTGAATACAAGGCATTGTGGGCTGTGAAGCTTCTAAACTTTGACATCAAGAGTGCAAAGGAGAAGAGACTTCTTCAACTCAATGAACTAGATGAGATAAGAAGGGTAATGACTTCACAGTGAATGGCCAGAGACTCAAGGAATATATGGCCACCATACCAAAGGAGGATGGGACATCAACCCCACTCTCTGAGCTCCCCTTGCCTAACTTCAAAGGAGGCAAAGTCAAGCTAGTGACTTTAAACAAGCTCGCTTGGGAGGAAGTCCCATGGTTATCCTTGTAAATATTGCATTTGGATTTGTTTTTCAAATCTTTTGGATGATAGGAGATCAGTGGGATGTAGATGGTGTGCATGAGTAAAAAAAAAAATCATCATATAGGTTGCATCATGCATAAGGGGACAAGGATGATAGTTGCCTTGTAAAGATGCTCATGCTAAGTTCTTAAGGTGATAACCTTTATAATCATAGTAAGTAGCTTGAGCAATCTTAGGATAACTTGTAAACTTCGAACCTTGAAAACTCTTCCTAAAGCTCATTTGATTGATTGGTGCTCTCTCTTTGAAGTTTGCTCCTGTCATATTTAGACTCTAAGTCTCTTGCCCATGGTCCTTTGTATACTGAGTCATGGATAGAACACTTGAGTTGTCTCTCTGTTGGTGTCAAAATGGGTCACGACGGAATCAATGACTAAAAGTCTCTAGAAAGTATTTCTTGAAACAAAAAGTCTCGGATAATTAGAAAAGAAGTTATACGAGATTTTCTCAAATTAGAATATCCACTTTCTGTGAGATCGGAAGACTACGGGCGTGCGCGAACGAGAGTCCCCGGAAAGATCGGTCCGCTCGCCCAAGGACATCAAGATTCGATAACCACAAAAACCCTAAACACAAAAGAATCTGCCTCGAAACTTCGAAGAGGTCGTTCTCTCAAACCATGAGGAACCAGAAAACGATCAAGATATCAAATCGAAGCCCTCGCCGAGATCTTCAGCCTGGCGCCGGCGGCACCCCGGCCTGGCGCCGGCGGCACCCGTCACGCGGGCTGGACTGGCGCCGGCGGCACCCGACCTGGCGCCGGCGGCACCCGTCACGCGGGCCGGCCTGGCGCCGGCGGCACCCGGCCTGGCGCCGGCGGCACCCGTGACACGGGCCGGCCTGGCGCCGGCGGTACCCGGCCTGGCGCCGGCGGCACCCGTCGCGCGGGCTGGCCTGGCGCCGGCGGCACCCGTGACGCGGGCCGGCCTGGCGCCGGCGGCACCCGTCGCACGGGCTGGCCTGGCGCCGGCGGCACCCGTCGCGCGGGCTGGCCTGGCGCCGGCGGCACCCGGCCTGGCGCCGGCGGCACCCGGCCTGGCGCCGGCGGCACCCGTCGCGCGGGCTGGCCTGGCGCCGGTCGACGGCCCTCGTCCTGGTCTCGGTCCCATCGTGTTCGGTCTGATCCAATCTTGGCTTGTTTGGATCAATCATCATGAGTTTGGGACGATCACGGCTACGGAATAAACATCCTACGACTCGATTGGAATCATCCTCGATGTTTTACGACAAAAACTAGAAGGATTGGATTTCTCGTAGAAGATATCGTATAAAACAAGGTCGATTAACTTGAACATCGATCCTTTAGGTTATACGGTTTATTTTACGAGAAAGATAGTCTTTCCGAGAAATCGTATAAAACGTTTAACGACTTAAGACAAGTCCAGGGACTAACTTACGAATTTAGGAATTCAGGCCCAATCAGGCTATGACGGTTTGTCCGATATCCCGAACATCGGATAAACATCAAGTCACCGAAAACTCGAGGATAATTACAAAGATCGACGAAAATGGAATACTTCCTGAAGAGATAAGCTTGGGCCCAAAGGCGAGGTCCATCATCCTAAGGCAAACCGACCTTGGAGTGGATATATAAGGAGAGCAAGGGCAGAAGAGAAAGGGATCCGAAAATCCTAGAATCAAGACTTAGAGAACTTAGAACTTAGGCGGTTAGGCCAGCAAGGCAGGACTTAGAACGTCTGGCCGCCTCTCGTTCTAGTTTTATCTTCTCCGCAGACCCCTGTTCCTCTCGGAAGGATCTAACTATCCCTTTACTCAGAGCTCCGCACATAGAAACCCTAGGCATTATCTTCGACATGCCTGTTTCTATGACAAACGCTCATACTAGATCGAACCCGCCCAGACTGTTCGATCTCTTGTTCAATTCTTTCTAAACTGAACTACGTCCGATTTGATCCTCGAAAGGGGTACGTAGGCAGCCTTTCTTAAAGTCCAGTCTCAAATCTTAACAAAACTTTTTCCGCATTTATTCGGTCACTTGTCGTTGGCTGTCGCAGAGAATCCAGACCTTCAAGGAAAGTCGGGTTAACTTGGCTTTCCTCCGCAATCTTATTCATTAAAATTGACGGTGTGAATTTCGGTTCCCACAGTTTGGCGCTAGAAGGAGGGGGGACGGATTACTCTTACTCATACGGCCGCAAAGCGCTTGATCGAACCAATGTCCGGAAATATGAAAGAAAAAGTTGCAGTTTGCGTCAACGATGGTAAAACAACTCCAGCAGCGGCTGTTCCTATGGCCAACGCTTACACAAAAACCTAGCCGCGGCTTTCCGCCACAGGAAGAGCACAAAAACGAGCTCGCAATTTCTCTATCTAAACAGAAAGGGCAACGATAAAATCTATCAAACCCCAAAAATTTGTCTTGTTACCAAGTTAGAGAAATCGCAACGAGCAAGGTTTCTACGAAAAACGTTTCTTTCGAGAACCTCTCGGAAAAATAAAACTTATTCTCCTCGAAACCTTGGGGAAACCCTATATTACTCGTGGAACAAAAGTACGGCAAATCGGTTCACCGATTCCCACTGCCATACTTCTTACAAACAACTCTCGAGGAACAAACGGGAAAACGAAAGGAGGTCGGAGCTTGATCTTACTAGGACGACTTGCCATAAGGTAAGATCAGTCTTCCCAGTTCGCCTTAGTAAGAGCCCACTTTGTTCTCCTTTGTGTCTAGGTCAAAATGGCTTTCGTTTCGTCTCAATCGGAGTTTCCGTTGAGATTTTACGAAGGGAACAAAATCACTCTCCCGGCCACCTCGCCTGTGGACGAGAACAACCATCACCAAGGTCACCTCACCTGTGGAAACCTCACTTTGCTCTTGTTGGGGTCAAAAACGGTTATCTCGAAATCTACGGCTAAAGACCTTCCCAAAACTCAAAAGATTTCCCGCAAACGACTGACGAGGGAAAGATCGAACAACGAAAAAACCCACAGACGGCAAGACGGCCTGGCGCCGGCGGCACGCGGGACGCGGGCTGGCCTGGCGCCGGCGGCACCCCGGCCTGGCGCCGGCGGCACGCGGGACGCGGGCTGGCCTGGCGCCGGCGGCACCCCGGCCTGGCGCCGGCGGCACACGGGACACGGGCTGGCCTGGCGTCGGCGGCACCCCGGCCTGGCGCCGGCGGCACGCGGGACGCGGGTTGGCCTGGCGCTGGCGGCACCCCGGCCTGGCGCCGGCGGCACGCGGGACGCGGGCTGGTCTGGCGCCGGCGGCACCCCGGCCTGGCGCCGGCGGCACGCGGGACGCGGGCTGGCCTGGCGCCGGCGGCACCCCGGCCTGGCGCCGGCGGCACGCGGGACGCGGGCTGGCTTGGCGCCGGCGGCACCCCGGCCTGGCGCCGACGGCACGCGGGACGCGGGCTGGCCTGGCGCCGGCGGCACCCCGGCCTGGCGCCGGCGGCACACGGGACGCGGGCTGGCCTGGCGCCGGCGGCATGGCGCCGGCGGCACCCCGGCCTGGCGTCGGTCGACGTCCCTCGTCCTGGTCTCGGTCCCATCGTGCTCGGTCCGATCCCATCTTGGCTTGTTTAGATCAATCTTTGTGAGTTTGGTACGATCACGGTTATTCTAAACACCAATCGTCTCGACTATACGAGGAAATGGGATTCCTTCGGAAATGCCGAAACCTTCAAAAGACTATTCTCTCGAAAAATTTTGTAAGGGTTTTAATTCTTTGTAGGACAGGAACAAAAACGTCTTGAAAAACTGCCGTAGAATTTAGGGAACTTAGGATTTAGGTGGATAGTCTAGCAAGCTAAGTCTTAGGCAAAATTTCCAGTCTTGTTCCATCGTTCCTTGATTGTCCAGGCAGAACATGCAAACCGATCTAGTCTCTCGAAAAACCGAGAAACGATCGCCACGCGTTCTAAAAGCATACGCATCCCGCTTCCTAAAAGAAAGAAAAAACGTACACAAGCCTTCGGAAGAACGGCTAACCCGTTTTCTTTCGTAAAAAGAAAAGGGAAGTAGGTACGTATACTATATCCGTATAATCCCATCTTCGAAAACTTTTTGCTTCAGCATCAAGACAACGCTGTTGACAAAGAAAACTCTCGCAGCAATAAGATTCATCTTAAGAACGCTAGCGGCATAGCCCAACCGTTACAAACATAGTCCTGAAAACTCTATGTCACCTCTCGTCGCAAACTCGCAACTAAAAACGTGTACCGACGTCAGACTAATAGCACGACGGTGAACTACGAAAATAACGAAATAACCTTCGGTAAAACCCCACGAGTAGTTCGAAGCAGCTTTCGTCCGAAGGTCGAAATCATAGCGGAAACATCTCCCGTGTAATCCGCGGAAACATCGCTACTTTAACAATCTGCGATTTTCTATCTCCATGAAACCGGTCATCCATTACTTTCGTATAACAAGAACGTTTTAAAACAAAACAGCCTAGGGAAAAAACATGATCGGTCTCATGCAAAACGATTTCGCAGTACGCAAAAGTGAATGAGGAAAACATAATCCGTGGTCGCGAATATCGCAAGTAATTTGTGAGAAACGCTCTCCGGTTACCTTTGCGAAAACCCCCTTACATCACTTTTACGAAAAATCCTCTGTATGGTCGAGTCAATTCATACAAAGCAACTTTCGTAAAATAAACATAATGGGTCCGACGGGTAACCGACATAGACAGTTTTCGCTCCACAAGGTTTCTGGCTCCTGCTTTCACTCCCCGCGGTTACGTCCGAGCAGGAAATAATCACGCAGACGAACCCGCACGTGTCCTGCGTCGATCCCTTAAACTTTGTCCCATTCGGATAAAATGAAACGATTTTCATACAATAAAAAAAATTTATACGAACCATTCATCGTATAACTGAGACCTAAAGTGGAAGATCGTTTCTAAAAGCCATCAGCAATAACTCAGAAAACTCCGCTATGCTTGGCACGTCTATCCCGGCAAACGCTATTTGGCCCTCGGCCAACTACGCTCTTCCGTAAAGCCCGGACCTGAATTCGGCATCCCCATTAAAGACAATCGTAAACTAACATGACCTTAATAAGGGTCATGGTCTGATCGTTCACCAACGACTTCCTTGGCGATACGGCTGAATCTAGCCTCCATGCCAATCCAAAGCTACTGAGCGACCACCGCTCCAATCACTTAACGGCTAAAAACAACAATCCACGATTTGTTCATAGAACGCCAAGTGACTATTACGCAAGCAATTTGTCGCATAACCCAGAATCGGAAATCATACGATAAACTCTCCATACCAAAAATCAGTCCTAACAACCATATGGTTAACGGAAGATTCAAACTCATCGTCAATAGATTAAGTTCTATACGCCCCGTAAACACTGCATGAAAAGAAACACTCGTGACAAGGCTCCAAGAGTTATACGAGTCATCCTTAATATATACAAACAAATCCCGGAAGGCCAACACTTCACGAAGCACTGTGAATGTAGACGCTTCTCCCTGGGTCGAACTTACGCGACCTCTTGGTCCTGCGTCTAAACCGAAACAACAGTTTCTGGCTGCGAACATTCGCAAAACATCTCCAAAGCCCGCGAACATTTCAACCACGAAATGCGGCACAAGGGAAACTCGACCTTCAGCACTGCGAGACGTCGCTAACGCTCGAAGGACATTCTTTTCCTCAAAACGTTCCAGACGAAATCCTCGTCTCTAGAACTCAAAACATACAAACACACCTCTAAACGGTGACATGCCTCTAAACTGGCATCATTTCGTTGTTGCTGATCACAACAAACGAACTCTAACGTCCTAAACAGACAAATAGCCGCCCTTCAAGGGGTAGGCTCTCTTGCATCCGACAAGGATAAACATAGCGCGCTATACAAGAAATCCAAAATTTTGGTCTAGCTCTTCGTAAAGGAAGTAGCTCGACTCACGCCCAGACAAATCATATAAGCCGACAACAATTCGCGGATTTTAAACGGTACGAGTCAGGTTAAAATCGCAAACAGGCAAAACGAAAGCCGATTTGTCATCGCAAAGCCTCAGTCCGAGAGTAAGCCTAGGTCTTGCCCTAAACCCAGCCACGCTGGATCTTGACATCTCACAGACATAGTATGGTATACGAGATCCAAAAATTTGTCTCTTCACTTAAGCCTATTCGTTTCACGAACTTTCCGCGTAAATCGGTAAACCGCGGAAAATCTCGCTTTATGCAAACAATAGGTACGGTGATCATCAGGGAACTAGGAATGAGACGACAACTCACACCCTCTTTCTCATACTTCGAAAAAACTGAAGTTCATAAATAATCGAAAAACAAATACATCAACAGCATCATGCTCGAAAGTCTCTCATGACACATAACCAGACCATATAACTCTCGCCGGAAAACAGATCACAAGGGTCTTAAACTCCAAAACGAACTACGGAAGGCTTGATCCCTACACCAAGGGTACGTAGGCAGCCTTCGAAAGGCGCAGCCCCAATCTTACCACTTTCAATGGAGCCTTTCAACCATTAATTCCGCCTATCTTACCTGACATGTCTTATCGCTCGCAAGAACATCACAAAGGTTCTAACGAGCTGGGGGGCTAACTGTTGGTGTCAAAATCGGTCACGACGGAATCAATGACTAAAAGTCTCTAGAAAGTATTTCTTGAAACAAAAAGTCTCGGATAATTTGAAAAGAAGTTATACGAGATTTTCTCAAATTAGAATATCCACTCTCTGTGAGATCGGAAGACTACGGGCGTGCGCGGACGAGAGTCCCCGGAAAGATCGGTCCGCTCGCCCAAGGACATCAAGATTCGATAACCACAAAAACCCTAAACACAAAAGAATCTGCCTCGAAACTTCGAAGAGGTCGTTCTCTCAAACCGTGAGGAACCAGAAAACGATCAAGATATCAAATCGAAGCCCTCGCCGAGATCTTCAGCCTGGCGCCGGCGGCACCCCGGCCTGGCGCCGGCGGCACCCGTCACGCGGGCTGGACTGGCACCGGCGGCACCCGACCTGGCGCCGGCGGCACCCGTCACACGGGCCGGCCTGGCTCCGGCGGCACCCGGCCTGGCACCGGCGGCAACCGTGACACGGGCCGGCCTGGCGCCTGCGGCACCCGGCCTGGCGCCGGCGGCACCCGTCGCGCGGGCTGGCCTGGCGCCGGCGGCACCCGTGACGCGGGCCGGCCTGGCGCCGGCGGCACCCGTCGCACGGGCTGGCCTGGCGCCGGCGGCACCCGTCGCGCGGGCTGGCCTGGCGCCGGCGGCACCCGGCCTGGCACCGGCGGCACCCGTCGCGCGGGCTGGCCTGGCGCCGGTCGACGGCCCTCGTCCTGGTCTCGGTCCCATCGTGTTCGGTCTGATCCCATCTTGGCTTGTTTGGATCAATCATCATGAATTTGGGACGATCACGGCTACGGAATAAACATCCTACGACTCGATTGGAATCATCCTCGATGTTTTACGACAAAAACTAGAAGGATTGGATTTCTCGTAGAAGATATCGTATAAAACAAGGTCGATTAACTTGAACATCGATCCTTTAGGTTATACGGTTTATTTTACGAGAAAGATAGTCTTTCCGAGAAATCGTATAAAACGTTTAACGACTTAAGACAAGTCGACGGACTAACTTACGAATTTAGGAATTCAGGCCCAATCAGGCTATGACGGTTTGTCCGATATCCCGAACATCGGATAAACATCAAGTCACCGAAAACTCGAGGATAATTACAAAGATCGACGAAAATGGAATACTTCCTGAAGAGATAAGCTTGGGCCCAAAGGCGAGGTCCATCATCCTAAGGCAAACCGACCTTGGAGTGGATATATAAGGAGAGCAAGGGCAGAAGAGAAAGGGATCCGAAAGTCCTAGAATCAAGACTTAGAGAACTTAGAACTTAGGCGGTTAGGCCAGCAAGGCAGGACTTAGAACGTCTGGCCGCCTCTCGTTCTAGTTTTATCTTCTCCGCAGACCCCTGTTCCTCTCGGAAGGATCTAACTATCCCTTTACTCAGAGCTCCGCACATAGAAACCCTTGGCATTATCTTCGACATGCCTGTTTCTATGACAAACGCTCATACTAGATCGAACCCGCCCAGACTGTTCGATCTCTTGTTCAATTCTTTCTAAACTGAACTACGTCCGACTTGATCCTCGAAAGGGGTACGTAGGCAGCCTTTCTTAAGGCCCAGTCTCAAATCTTAACAAAACTTTTTCCGCATTTATTCGGTCACTTGTCGTTGGCTGTCGCAGAGAATCCGGACCTTCAAGGAAAGTCGGGTTAACTTGGCTTTCCTCCGCAATCTTATTCATTAAAATTGACGGTGTGAATTTCGGTTCCCACACTCTCCCATTCTTTGCCTATCTTTTTGGACAAACTCAAGTGGTACTCCACACCCTTAAACCCTTACCTCCTTTCAAGCCTTCATTATTTGTTGAGTGAGGCCTTCTTTGGAAAGCTTTACATGTGCATAATGTTGAGAGTATTGGGAACGACAATGCTTGGTCTCCATTTTAGCTAGATTAGACACTCATATTGTCTAGCTTCTAGGATGGGGTGAGTGTTATAAAGTTTGATATTGGGAGTGTGAAAAAGAGAGGAAAGAAAAGGTGGACTCTTAGAACTCAAAAGTGATAAAGTCTTTAGGGATAAGCAAATGAAAAGTCTAGCTCAAGTTTGTATTGAAAGTCTTGGCCCCTATATAAAAAAAAAGCACAAGAAAGAGATGAATAAAGAAAGGGGGCTAGCCAAAGTTAGTATGAGCTAATAAGTGTTTAAAAAGTGTAAAAATCCCTTGTAGACTTCAAAAAGTGAAGAGTTCTAAGTGAAAAAATGTTCTTGAGAGTTTGGGAAATCTTTGGGTGAGTGAAGAGAGAGTGAGGCTTGGCATTGGGAAATAGAGTAAAATTTGCTTTCATGTTTAGGAAAAGGGTAGGACAATGGAGATTGAGCATTGTATGCATGAGTTGATCCCTTTCTTAGATATATTATGTGCAATGTCAAAGCTACTTTGTTTTGAGAGTAAACCACCTTGAAAGATGATCTTGAACCTCTTGATTCACTTTGCACTAAAGCCTTTTTCACCAAGCCAAATGACTTGGACCATTTGACCATTTGCAAGAGATCTTTTGAGTTTGCTTATTGATTGTTAGAGAGCAAGTGGATTTGTGGATTGTGGATTCATGATGAATGAGTGTAGGGATCAAAAGAGTTAAGATAGGCCTTGAGAAGTTAGAGTTGGATTAAGTGTTTGCTCTAGCTAGTTGGTATGATTATACATGGTTATCAAGTTGAGAACTAAGAAGAGCATTCTTTTGGTTTTGAGTCCCCTCCTTCAAACCTCTCCTCCTTAGTCCTTGCTAGTTTACTTGTGGACAAGTAAAGGACTAGTGTGGGGGAGTTGATGTCTTGCACATTTTCATTTATTTAGCCATCTTTTTATTTGCATTCTTTGTCTTTTAGGCTAAGGTTTAGGCATTTTTAGGATCATTTTGCATTCATAAGTCCTTATCAGGTATTGGAGTACCCCATGGAGTAAAAGAAGGTTTGAGAGTGGTTTTTTTGCAAGAATGAGATAAGAAAAAGGAGTTTGGCCTAGTCCACAGACCTACTTACGATTTTAAGAATTCAGGTCCAATCAGGCTATGACGGTTTATCCGATTTCCCGAACATCGGATAAACATCAAGTCACCGAAAACTCGAGGATAATTACGAAGATCGACGAAAATGGAATACTTCCTGAAGAGATAAGCTTGGGCCCAAAGGCGAGGTCCATCATCTTAAGGCAAACCGACCTAGGAGTGAGTATATAAGGAGAGCAAGAGCAGAGGAGAGGAGTATCCGAAAATCAGACTTAAAGCATCCTGCTAGCTTAGAGAACTTAGAACTTAGGCGGTTAGGCCAGCGAGGCAGGACTTAGAACGTCTGGCCGCCTCTCGTTCAAGTTTTATCTTCTCCGCAGACTCATGTTCCTCTCGGAAGGACCTAACTATACTTTTACTCAGAGCTCCGCACATAGAAACCCTAGGCATTATCTTCGACATGCCCGCTTCTATGACCAACACTCATATTAGACGAACCAGGCCCTAGAACGTCTGGCCGCCTCCTGCTCGCAAATCTCCGCTCCTCTCGGAAGGATCGGACAATTCTTTTACTTAAGAGCTCCGCACATAGAAACCCTAGGCGTTATCTTCGACATGCCTGTTTCTATGACAAACGCTCATACTAGACGAACCCGCCCAGACGGTTCGATCTCTTGTTCAATTCTTTCTAACTGAACTACGTCCGACTTGATCCTCGAAAGGGGTATGTAGGCAGTCTTTCTTAAGGTCCAGTCCCAAATCTTGACAAAACCTTTTCCGCATTTATTCGGTCACTTGTCGTTGGCTGTTGCAGAGAATCCGGACCTTCAGGGAAAGTCGGGTTAACTTGGCTTTCCTCCGTTTTTATTCATTAAAATCGACGGTGTGAATTTCGGTTCCCACAACAACCCGGGCGAGGATAGTTTCACCCAAAACTATGATGCCCTAACCAGATCCCGTCAAAGAAAAACTGACTCTAGGATAAATCAAGCTTTCACGGGAAATCAGAAAATAGAAAGCAACATGGACACCAAACTAAACGTTGTTCATCGTGAGCTATTTAAGAAATTAGATGCTCTAAGTGAACAAGTCAAACGATTAGAAGGTAATGTCGCCGAAAACGCAATCGCTATCAAGAGAGAGGCAGGACGTCTTCCTGGGCGAACTGATATGAACCCAAGACGTCAAGTTAGTGCTGTACTCTTGAGAAGTGGAAAGCAACTTGTTCCGAAAGTTAAGGAAAAATCTTCTTCAGAAAACTTTTCTGGAGAAGAGATCAAACCCACCCCTAACCCTGTGCTATTCCATGTCAGTAGAGCGGAACCTTCACCAAGCAAAAGCAGAGAAAAAAATAGTCAAGGCACCGAAGAGGTTGTGATTGACATTCCGGACGATGAAGAAGATTCGGCGGATGAGGTTAATATCGACCGATATGATGAAAACAATATTGATCGACACCAATCCCGTAAGCCGAAAAGTGATTCAGCACCAGCTGGACCTACTATCGAAAAGGTTTATAACCGGATTCCCCCTTTTTCTCCACGAAAGTCCGACCCTAAGCGTGAATTGGACAGAGAAGTCTGTAAGAAAGCAATCGAGAGGATCAGAGTTGAGATGCCATTAAGTGATGCTGTCAAAATTTCACCGACGCTAAAAAAGTTCGTTAAAGACATGGTAACTAAAGGTTTACACGTCGGAGAACGTAGTATCATGATGATTTCCGAGGAATTCAGTGCTATAATTCAAGGCGAAATCCCGATCAAGCAACCAGACCCTGGTAGTTTCGTTCTTAGTTGCACCATCCAAGATAAACAATTTTCAAGAGCCCTCTGTGATCTCGGGTCCAGCGTGAATTTGATGCCGCACTCTGTTGCAACATCCCTTGGATATGCGGAGTTTACCCCAGCAAATATCCAACTAGTTCTCGCTGATCGATCTGTCCGAGTCCCGGAAGGAGCACTTGAGGATTGTCCCGTAATCATCAATGGCTGCACAGTACCAACGGACTTCGTTGTACTTCATTACAAGAACGAACCCAGAGACCCCATTATCTTGGGAAGACCATTTCTTGCAACCGCAAATGCGATAATTGACGTCAAAGAAGGACGCATCTGCCTGAACATTGGAAACATTCCAAGGAGATTCGACATGGAAAAAGTAATGACGCGCCCCTTGATAGATAGATCATCCTCCTATGTCGATGATATCGACGAGCTTACACAAAAATCTTTTGAAGATTCATTCCTTGAAAACCAGATCGAGGACGTGCTCATGGTTGCTCAGGGAGAAGTTTTCAGCATAGATAACCATACGGAGGATTATGCACATTTAATGGACGCAAGAAATGACGATGCCAGCAATGGTGAAGATGACTCCGAGATAAATATCGATCGATATTTGCAAAACGCTGTCGATCGACAACCATTCTCGAGAGACGATCTAAGCAAGGAAAATGCACCAAAGGTGGAATTGAAACCACTTCCTGCTGGACTCGAATATGCCTACCTTTTTGACAACACTTATCCAGTTATCGTAAATGCAAATCTTACGAACAGTGAGCTCGCTTTATTGCTGAATAAAATGCGAAAACCCAGGAAAGCAATTGGATACTCTCTTGAAGATATCCCAGGAATTTCACCCGACCTGTGTATGCATCGGATTCATCTTGAAGATGAATCAAAATCATCAATAGAACATCAGAGGCGACTCAACCCCAACCTGAAAGAAGTTGTTAAAAAGGAGATCATCAAACTTCTCGATGCCGGTGTAATCTATCCAATCTCATATAGTAATTGGGTGAGCCCAGTTCACGTGGTGCCTAAGAAAGGAGGCATCACTGTGGTCAAGAACGACAAAGATGAACTTATTCCAAAAAGAACCGTAACTGGACACCGTATGTGCATCGACTACAGGAAACTAAACTCCGCAACGCGGAAAGACCATTTTCCTTTACCTTTCATCGATCAAATGTTGGAAAGACTAGCTAATCATCAGTACTATTGTTTTCTCGACGGATATTCCGGATTTTTCCAAATTCCAATTCATCCGGATGACCAAGAAAAGATAACCTTCACATGCCCTTACGGAACATTCGCTTACCGTCGGATGCCATTTGGCCTATGTAACGCCCCTGCTACTTTCCAGCACTGCATAATGTCTATCTTCACTGATATGATAGAAGATTTTATGGAAGTTTTTATGGATGATTTTTCAGTCTATGGATCTGATTTCAAAAGTTGTCTCGACAACCTATGTAAAGTTCTAGCCAGATGCGAGGAAAAGAACCTTGTTCTCAATTGGGAAAAATGCCATTTTATGGTTAATGATGGAATTGTTCTTGGACACAAAGTATCTGCTGCTGGAATTGAAGTAGATCGAGCAAAGATAGAAGTAATGACTGGTTTACCTCCACCAACTAACGTAAAGGACATAAGGAGTTTCCTTGGGCATGCTGGATTTTACCGACGGTTTATAGAAGATTTCAGCAAAATTGCCAGACCTCTGACAACACTCCTCTGCAAGGATGTTAAATTCGAATTTACTTCAGAATGTCAGCAGGCCTTTGATAAAATCAAAAAGTCTTTGATAACTGCCCCTGTCGTGCAAGCACCCGATTGGAGTCTTCCTTTCGAAATTATGTGCGATGCAAGTGATTTCGCAGTAGGAGCAGTGTTAGGGCAGCGTAAAGATAAAAAACTTCATGTTATTTACTACGCAAGCCGAACTCTGGACGATGCTCAGAGAAATTATGGCACAACGGAAAAGGAATTACTTGCTGTCGTGTACGCTTTCGAGAAATTCCGAAACTACCTTGTTGGCTCAAAAGTCATTGTGCACACCGATCACGCAGCAATAAAATATCTTATGCAAAAGAAAGATGCCAAACCACGACTTATCCGATGGATACTTCTACTCCAAGAATTTGATATGGAAATAAAGGACAAAAGAGGAGTAGATAACAGCGTAGCTGATCACCTTTCCCGGATTAAAGTCAATAACAATATTCCTATTGATGATTTCTTGCCAGCCGAAGGCGTATACCTGGCTGAATCTACATTCGTTGGTCAGATAAATCTTGCATCTGAATCTATATCGGTCGATGAGCAAAGTGATGCCATGATCGATATAATCGAACAATTGTGGATCGATGACACGAACGACAAATCGGTCGATGCCACAGATGGCATGTCGACCGATGAATCAACAGATCAATCGATCGATAACAAGACAGACGCACTGACCAATTGTGAAAACAGCCTTGACCTGGATAAAGTCTCATTCAAGATATCCTTTAATGTGACTGTCACCGTAGCCGACAGTATCAACGCTGATCCGCACACTCGTGATAGGTGGCAAAACTCCGATCAGGAAGTGCACGCTGTTGAAAAGAAGTTCAGAGACAGACCCTGGTATGCCGACATAGTGAACTATTTAGCTGCTAACGTCGAACCGGAAGGACTCAAAAATTATGACAGAAAGAAGTTCTTCCGAGAAGTCAGGCGATACCACTGGGATGAACCGTACCTCTACAAGCAATGTGCTGACGGAATTTACAGACGCTGTGTTTCAGCCGCTGAAGTGCCAGACATCATATTCCACTGCCATGGATCATCTTATGTCGGACATTTCGCAACTTTCACAACGGTATCTAACATCCTTCAGGCCGGATTTCGGTGGCCTACTATGTTCCGCGATGTTCACGCCTATATTATAAAATGTGATAGGTGTCAACGAAGAGGAAAAATCAGCAAAAGACATGAAATGGAACAGGCGTTCATTCTCAAAATCGAAGTCTTTGACTATTGGGGGATAGATTTTATGGGTCCTTTCCCTTCCTCGTACGGGAACAGATACATTTTAGTTGCTGTTGACTACGTTTCAAAATGGGTTGAAGCTATAGCCCCTCCTACAAATGATGCTTCTGTTGTTGTCAAATTCTTCAAAAGCATTATTTTTCCTAGATTTGGAGTTCCTCGAGTAGTAATAAGCGATGGGAGTACCCATTTTATCAACAAGGATTTCGAAAATCTACTCAGAAAAAATGGAGTTCACCACAGAGTTACCACACCCTACCATCCACAAACGAGTGGGCAGGTAGAAGTTTCTAACAGACAAATCAAAGTAATTCTGGAGAAAACCGTTGGGATCACCAGAAGAGATTGGTCACGGAAGCTGGACAACGCACTTTGGGTATACAGAACTGCATTTAAACTCCACTAGGAACAACTCCTTTTCATCTTCTTTACGGAAAAGCTTGTCACTTACCCGTTGAATTAGAGCATAAAGCAGCATGGGCAACAAAATTGCTAAAATTCGACATCAAGACTGCTGCCGAAAGGAGACACATACAACTAAACGAACTAGATGAAATCAGACATCTAGCTTATGAGAGTTCGAAGTTGTATAAAGAGCGCACAAAATCTTACCATGACAAGAAGATCATCTCCTGGCACTTTGCCGCCAACGATCAAGTTCTATTATATAACTCTCGGCTAACCTTGTTTCCCGGAAAACTCCGTTCTCGCTGGTCAGGACCTTTCACAGTTACGGTAGCTAGACCAAACGGAGCCGTCACCCTTATGAACGATAGAGGAGAAGAATTTACGGTGAACGGGCAACGAGTGAAGCATTACTGGGCTAAACCGCCGAATGTCAAACCTTTACGGTTGGGCATCCCCGAATCTGATTAAAGAGATTTTTTTCAGTCAAGCTAATGACTAAAAATAAAGCGCTCAGTGGGAGGCAACCCACTTTTGCATTTAAGTCTCTATTTTTATTATTTATTTTTCAAATTTTTTATTTTTATTTTCGTTTTCAAAAAAAAAAAAAATAGATAGATGAGGAACTGCCTTAAAATCGATTGACACGCACTTAGGCATATCGATCGATTAGGGTCTATCGAGGCCGCGGGTCATTAACCCTGATAACCGCTTCTTCTCCCCCTCATTTCGCATTTTTCCCCCGAAAACAAAAACCCAATTTTTCTCTCTAGAAACCGAACCGATTTTCGCCGTTTCTCGCCTCAATCTCTTCGTTTTTCACTTCTCTAACTCATTTGTTCATCTTCTCACCGATTCTTCAAGGTATGAACCCGAAATCTTCTATTTTTTGGATTTTGTTTGACTAGGTTTTGACATGAATAAAAATCGTTCGATTGGGCTTGGATTTGGTCGATTTAGGTTGCTAGTATGATGAAATAGATCCCTTCAATGTTCGTTTTGCATTTGTTGTTCGTGGAATTGCGATTTGGGATGAATTTCGTTTTGCAGGTCCGCGATGTCGTGTCGATCGACACGGTTGTTGTCGAATCGATCGATGTCGACGCTAAGGAATCGATGTCAGATACGACAATCGATCGATACAGGGACAACTAAATCGATCGATTCCTCTTCTAGAGAATCGATCGATATCGGAACCATCGATTGCATGTGCTAATGGATGATTATTTATTTGTTTGCAGATGAGTTCACGGAGGGATAGCCGATGCGAGAGGAGGACTAAGAGGAGGCTCGATATCCCGAGCACCTCTAGGCACCACCCACACCACCATCTTCCTTGACGCCATCATCATCAACACACTCACCACCCCGACAGCCCGACGAGCGCTCTCCTTGGCCTAGGAACCCTTCCAAGGCCATACAGACGGTGGAGTCTTACCCCGACCCGAGGACAGTGGTCCGTTCCACCGCTTGCACCCACCGCCGGCGCACGGAGACCTGGGACGACTACGACAGCCTGTTCTACAACGCATGGCTGCGCGTTGACATTGCTCCCACCCGTTTCATCGACGAGGCTACCGTCCGGCAGCTTGGTCTCTGGCATGACTTGAGGGACATGATCAGTCAGCTTGGGTTGGGCACCATGGCTACATGCCCCTACGACCTCTACCCGTCTCAGGTCCGACAGTTCCTCACCACAGCCGACCTCACCTACACCACCAACACTGGCCGCGTCGCGAGCGACGGAGTTCTCTCGTTCTTTGCCCGAGGTGTCAGATACCGGATCACAGTTGCTGAGATCTGTGGGATCTACGGGTTTGATCCTTCGAACGCCGCTATGAGTGTCCCTGAGTTCCCGATGATCGGTGACTTCTGGAGGATCATTGGCACAGGCCACTGGAGCACAGCTGTCACTCAGACCGACATCCGTCATCCCACCTTGCGTTACTTCATCAGGGCCCTTGCCAGCACTCTGCTGTGCAAGATGGAGCCCAACAAGGTGAGGATTGACGAGCTCACACTGCTGTTCACTGCGATTGACGGAGTTGTCGACCTGCAGGACCTGGACCCGGACCGCGACATGCCCATGCCCAACTTGGGATCCCTCTTCGCTCAGCACCTGGTGTCGCTGAATATGAAGCCCTTCAAGGTCACTGGCAGGAAGAAGGAGACGATCGGGAGCCTGCTTACACCGATCTTCCAGCACCTCGGCATCCGCTTGACTGGAGAGCCATCCCGCGCCTCCAGCGCCTACCTGGACTTGGCGCATCTGTCATCAGGCCAGTGGCTGAAGGACGGCCTGCTCTGGAGTTTCAGGAGAGGAGACCGCCTCCGTCTTCTGCAGCTGCCCTCCCGCCACATCACGGACTTCGACGGGGACATTGACAGGCTCCGGTTCCAGCCAGATGAGGCATTCCTCCGCAACCTCCAGGACGTGCCACGGAGAGTTCCAGGAGAGCGCAGAGCACCAGCTACGCAGGGCCCGCCAGAGGCACCAGTGCACGACTTCCCCATCATGCCCGACATTCCGATGCGCGACCACGGGGATTTTCAGAGGTTCGTCGCAGACGCTCTTCAGGCCATCTGGTCCAGAGTGTCTCGCTGTAGGTGCATGAGCAGGAGGAGCGTGAGAGCCCATGATCCAGCAGCCCCAGGTCCATCACACCAGTACCGTCGTGACTCGTCATCAGACGACGAGGATGCAGCAGAGGACTCCGACTAGTCCTCATATTTCTACCCCTTATCGTTAGACATTTTCTATTTTTATTTCGGATTTTTAGGATTTATTACTCTAGACTATCTATCTTTATGACTTATTATCTATTTGCTTGTGTTTGGATTGTCTAACAGAACTAACAAATGACAGATCAGACGGGTTAGATACCAACTGACGAATTGATGACCTTTTGTCTAACAGCTATCGATCGATAGGCAAGACATAGTATCGATCGAAACAAGTAATAATAGGTACGGTTACTTAGTCATTAAATATCTAATTTTCTTTTTCTTTTTTTCTTTCTCACCACACTTAGACTAAATAACACTTGGGACAGTGTCGTTTAAGTCTGGGGGGGGGGGGGGGGGGGGGTTGTTACTAACATTTTTAAGTCTCTATTTCTTAAAAGCATTTTTCATTTTCCTTTTCAAATCTCTTTTAAAGCTTTCTTTATTTTTCAAAAAAAAAAAAAGAAGAGAATCTATCATGTACCAAATGGAGACAATGATTTCTACTTATTTTCTAACCACTCTTTAGCACCATTCTTAGATTTGTTAACTGCAGAATGTACTATAGATGCTAAAGTGGATCACCGGTCGCTATGACAGTACTTTTCATGATTGTCTGAAAGAACCAAAGCTGATTTCCAACCTAACCTGACATTCTCTGCTTGTCTTGGGGCTTGGTATACATGGGATCGGATGCTTCAAACAAGTCCGGATGGTAAAGCCTTGTGTAGATAGTTTTATCACCCTCTCTCTCTCATTTTCGAAATTAGATTTAATATATATAAAAAAAAAATCGAAAATTATTTTAAATATATGTTCTAGGATTAGTTAGTTATTAACTAGGAAGGAATTCGAACAGGGCTTGGCGGTTACCCCCCTCAAGACTTGATTCATAAGAATTCTATAGGTAAAGGATTCGAACAGGGCTTGGTGGTTACCCCCTTCAAGACTTGCTTCGCAATGAATCCTAGGATATAGGTCAAAAAGAAGTGAACAGGACTTGGTGGCTGCAACCATTAAGGCTTGATTCATGGAAGCCTGTCCAATCTTGGTCAGTGTCTTGCAAATGAAGCAGACCTGACTAGGAGAGAAATAGTAGAGAGAGAGGATAAACCTAACTTTTACCTGCAGATCCGGATACTTGACTAAGCAACCTTGAATCCTGTGATCGATACTCCCAAGGTAAAGCCCGCACTTTTATCTTTATGCACAGAAATGAAATCAGTAGAGGGGTTAGTCAGGCAGGATTGCTAAGTTGTTGGCTAGATGAACTTGGTTGCTAAGCTAGGATATGGTATAATGTGCTTCTGAAGTTGATAGATTTTGATGTGGCTTGCAACAAAGTTGAGGTGATGATTTTGAGTTAGAGGTTGTTCAAGTCTCCCTATTTGGAACCCTCTTCTAGAACTATGTCCTTAAATTTGCTTGAGGACAAGCAAAAGGATAAGTCTGGGGGAGTTGATAAGTCATGGATTTTACCCACTTTCAACCATGATTTCTATATGTTTTTGGAAAAAAAAGGACACTTTTGGTGTCTTTTATGAGCTTTTACAGGTTCAGGTACTCTTTGGTGAAATATGATCTTTTTGGAGCAAAAATGGATACTTTGAGGAGGATTGTATTGGAGCTAAATCGACCGATGCTCACCATGACGCATCGACCGACGAGACACTATACTAATCGATCGATAGAAGATTGTGAAATCGATCGACATGAAAGGCCTCCAAGAATTAATGTCGAGTTTAATGAGCTAGACATCTCATTAGGGTTTCACTTCTACCAAATGAGTCTCTGGCCGCCTGTTAGGCTATATTAATAGGGTTTTGTATTATTTTAGAGGCAAGACTTGCCTAGAGAACTTTTAGACCTAATTTAGAGAGAAGCTTCTTGCTACCTTAGAGAGAGAGCTTATGAGTGGAGAGATAGATCCAAACTGCATACAGAGAAGATCTTGAACTCCCTTATTTTTCTCTACTCTTTTACTATTTCTCTTATTATTCTATTTAAAAGTATTATTCAAACAATCATGATTTTGTCTTCCATGAATATGTTTGAGTAGTTTCTCTTGTTAGATTTAGGCTTCTCATTAAGGCTAAACATGCATTGCAATTGATTTAATGCTAGGGTGTTTAAAATATAGTTCTTCATTCTAGTTGTTCTTAATGCTAAGTATAGGATTGATCACCCTTATCTTAGATCTTAGGATTAATTTGGATAAGTGAAAACTTGCAAATCCCTGAAACCTAAAGCTGGTGTGTTCCAACTTACTTTGAGTACACGAGAGTGGTCTCTTTGTAAGATTGGAGAACCAATTCAAATACGATTTTAAAGCTCACTAGAAACGATATCGATCGATAGAGCAATCCGCCTATCGAGCGATACCGCGAAAGGTGTATCGATCGATATTCAAATAGAATAATTGATCGACACTTTCTTATACTCATCGAACGATAGTTGGTGACTTAAGATCTAGTTGAAGATAATCAATCATTGATTTAACCTTAAGGTTTGAGTTCAGAACTATGAATACTAAAAACCCTAGATACCCTGCATGCTAGTTACACCTGAGAAATAGCCTAAATCTAGCTTTCTTTCCTCTTGCTTAAAACATAATCCATTCAATCAAGCAATTACTTGCTTACCCCCTTTATTTACTGCTTTAAACTTGTTTGTCTAGCTTTATTTCAAAGACTAAACAATCTATTGTGTAATCCTAGAGTCTCTGTGGATTCGATCCCTAAGTACTACAACTGAACCTCTTATTTGAGAGAGTAAAGTCACTCCTTAGGGTAATTTGAGTGATATCACATGGCAGGCTAGTTTCTCAGAAAATCGTAAAATGTCCACGGTCGAAACAACGGCCCCAGAAGGCCCGAACGCGACCAGAACGGCACACTTACGATTTTCCAGGAGATCAAGTCGAAATGGACATAACGGCCCATGTTTATCTTTACATAAAGAGATAAATGTCAAGTTTCCCGAAGATAAATGTCTGGTTTCGTGATGATAAATGTCAAGTTTCCCGATAAACATGAAGACCGACGAAAATGGAAGAAGCCCGATTCGCGATAGATTCGGCCCAAAGGAGGAATAGACCGTCTTAAGAGGAGTATATAAGGAGAGCTTGGGGCGAGGAGCAAAAAAAATAGAGAAGTTTTGAGAGCAACATAGCACTGAGAGCAACTTAGGCACTTTTTTCCATTTTTACTAGCGAACTGCGACTCAACTAGGTTTGATTTAGGTGGCTGGACTAGCGAACTCATCGACAGCTCTTGTAGCCGATCTCTTTCCTGTTGTTCACGCTTAAACGCAAATTCGGAAATAAGATCTTTTGCTCTATCTTTTTTCTTGATTTTTATATTCCGTTTTGTTAGCTTTCCGTCGTATTGATTGTGTCGTGTGTGGCCCAGCAGATAACCGGGACCTTCAGGGAAGGCTAGTTCACTTGGCTTTCCTCCAAATCAACTAAAATCGACAGTGTGAATTTCGGTTCCCACAGTTTGGCGCTATAAGGAGGGGGGTACGGATCTATCTCACTCGCAACCACACACGCTCGGTCTGATATGGCGACTAACACTGACAACCCACAAACGCACGACGGAACTCTCGTCGATGCCAACGCAACCAACACTCCAGCTGGGAACGTATCAACGGTCACCGCCGACACCACGATACTAGACCAGATGAAAGAAATGTTCGCCTCCGCTCAGAAACAGGCGGACGAACAAGGAAAACTCGTGGCCTCTCTCGCAAAACAGGTGGAAACCTTAACGGCAAAGGCCAAGAGCAAGGCCCCGCGAGGGATCACAAGAGCCCGCAGCGGCAGAAGACTCGATTTCGAGACTCCGGGCGATCGACTACGGAGAATCTTCCACCTCCCGCTGGGGACAACGAAGAAAACAACGTCGAACGGGTCGACCTGGACATTAGCGACCAATCCGATCATTCGGACGACAACGCTGACGTTCATCATAGAAGGACCCGAAGCCAGTCTGCTCGACAGACGGTGTCTTTCGAAAAACCCATGACAGAAGAGGAAGAAAACCTCTACTGGATGGAACAGGAAGAACTTGCGGAGGATCAAACTCGGATCCATCGTAATCAGCGCCGACAAGCTCGGAAGAACGCAGGTAGCGATAGCGAGATCCACGATCTCCGTGAGTCTCTCGCGAAAACAGTAGCCGAGGTAAAAGCGGTGAAATCACAAATTGATCAGGCAACTAGTGCCGCTCCCGAAATCGATAGACTTCTCGAGGAAGCACGAAAAATGCTGTTCACCACTAGGATCACAGAAACGCGAATCTCAGACCCTGGAAAGATCAGGATTCCCGTCTACGACGACACCACAGATCCAAAGGCTTACTTACAGTCCTTCCAGATCGCTACGGGAAGATGCAAACTCCCGGAGCGTGAACGAGATGCCGGTCACTGGCTTCTCTTTGTCGAGAATCTTAGGGGCGCCGCACTCGAATGGTTCTCTCGGCTCAAAAGAAACTCCATCGGAAATTTCCACCAACTAGCCTCGACATTTCTCAAACAGTATTCCATGTTTATGGATAGAGAGACTTCCGACGTGGACTTATGGAGTCTGGCTCAAAAGGAAGACGAATCACTTCGCGACTTCATGAGAAGGTTCAAACTAGTGATGGCCAGAGTGACGGGTATCAGCGACAAAGTCGCGATCGACGCCCTGAGAAAAACTCTCTGGTACAAGTCGAAGTTCCGAAAGAGGATATTGCTGGAAAAACCACGGACGATCCAGGATACCCTCCACAAGGCAACGGACTTCATCGTCATAGAGGAAGAATTGAGAGTCCTATCACAAAAGCATGGACCGCAGAAAACGTCCTCAAAGAAGAAACCCTCTCGTAACGACAAGTACGTCCATCACGAAGGGGAAGACCTCCGAGGCGAACATAATTACGCCATCAACTCGGAGCAAGGCAAAACCTCCGGAAACAACTAGACCAGGAACCAATACAAGGATAATTCCTACTGCGAGTTCCACGAAACCAGAGGTCACTCCACCGCGAACTGCAAGGTTCTCGGCGCCAGGCTTGCCGCAAAACTCCTCGCCGGCGAACTGTCGAAGGTTAAGAGTATAAAAGACTTTCTCCTGGAATCCGACCGCCCAAAAACCGACAAGACTGTCTCCGAGAACCACGCACCTGAAAGTCAATCGGGCGAGAAGCGCAGAAGGAGACAGGACGACCAAGGGAAAAACAGCAGTCGCCAGAGGGTAAATATGATCATCGGAGGGTCGCAGTTCTACCAAGACTCGGTCTCGTCGATCAAAGCCTACGGGCGAAAAGCCGAGACGAGTTCCAACTGGCTTCCGGATAGCGATGATGAAAGGACTTTTCTAAGGTCCTAATCAAATGTTGTAGTATAAAAGATTGTCATTCCAATTCTAAGAGATTCTAATGCAAAGGTAATGCAAGTTCATACTTAATCTAACTGCAATCAAGATGAGAGGATGATTATGAAACTAAGACAATATTAAAAATGCAATAAAAGATTGAACTTTCTTTCTCAATGAGGCAAGGGGGTTCTTGGGACAAGGGAATTGACTTTGGGTGATCAAGGTTCAATCCAAGATGCTAACTTTTCAATCAATCTAATTCCTTATGCCTAGACAACAAAACTAAGCAAGCTCTATCTCTAGATGGATGCTCTTTTGCAATGATCACCCAAGTACACCAAATCTCTTTGGCTGTAATGATCAAAGCAAGCATAAAGAATGAGTCTAATAGCAATCCTAGCTCCTTTGACAACTAATCTCTTAGGCAAAGCAAGCTAAAAGCATAGATGAGTTGGTTCAGGCATTTCATAGAACACCTTTCGGGCATGAAATGCCTATGGCTCTATGTTTGAGAGGCCAACTCAAATATAGCTTGAAGAACACCAAATCAATGCAAGGAAAGGATAGATCTAACACTAAGCACCTTGGATCTACACTTAATCACCCTTAGTCTCCCAAGCCCATGAACCCTAGATAGATCTACTCACTAATAGCCATGGAAAACCTCAAAATCAATGATGATTCAAGGCTAAACATGATTAGAGAAGAAGATAATCTATTAAACACAAAAGAAATGAGATAAAAGGATCAAAGATCCAAACTTTCTTCAAGATTTTATTATGTTTTTGAGAGAAAAGAAGTTCTATCCCACAAAGGGGATTACAAGAGTATATATAGGAGGCTTGAAAGCCCTTAGAAACATCATTAAAAATTACTAAAAAGCCCATGAGGTCATTAAGAAAAATTGGTCTAAACCAATGGGAATGGAGCTTGAAATTCGGTCAGGAGAGACTCAGAGCCATCCAACCCGGTCCTGGTTACCCGGCCGTCCAGTTCTGGCCGTGTCCAAGCCGGCCGGCTGCTTGCACCCGGACATTTCTACTTGGCCGGCCTCTTCCAGCTCGTGTGTTGCTTCTCCCGACCGGGGTCATCCAACCGGTCTGTGTTCCCCGGTCCAGTGCATGCTCTTGTGCTCTGTCCAGCCCGTACGGGTTATGTTCCTCGGTTCATCCATCCCGGCCGTCCGTCCTGCTGGTTTCTTCCCGTCCGGCTTCACCAACCCGGACTTGTCTACCCGGTCTGGTCTCCTCCAGCACAAGCCAAACGACCGGGTACCTGTCCCAGGCTCAGTCATCCCGGACTGGACCACTTCCATCCATCTGTTCTTTTCCCGGCCGGCTGCTTGAACCCGGCCGTCTCTACCCGGCCATCCTGACATGCTTCAAGTGAATTGATCATAACTTCTCCAATACAGGTCCAAATGATTTGAAACCACTTCCATTGGAAATCTAACTCAATTTGCTGTGTTTCCACAAAATCTTAGCAGCAGGAGACACCTCTAAGACCTCTGTCCATGCTCATCTTTGTCTTGACCAGATCATGGTTTGACTTCTCTTTTCATGGCCAAACATGATACTTCATCTATTTTGGGGCCATAAGGCTTCCAAACACCACAAATCACACCAAAGCATACTCCAACACCTGATAAGGACAAATGAATGCAAAATGGACCTAAACATGCCTAATGCCTAACTTCTATGATCAAAATGCATAAGATATGGGTGCTAAAAACATGTAAATATGCAAGATATCAACTCCCCCACACTAGACCTTTACTTGTCCTCAAGTAATCTTTTCAAAACACAAGGAGGAGAGACATAAAGATGGAAGCAAAGCCAAAATAAACACTCATAGCACTCAACTTGACATCCTAAAGAAACATAGCAAATAGCATGAGCAAAACTTTCTTATTATGCTCTAGCTTCACAAGGCCTATCAATTACTCTTATGCCTCTACACAAGATGCAATGCTTATCAACCAACAAGTTCTCTTAACCAGACCTCACATTGATTCACACACACACACACAAGGTGAAGTCTCACGTATGGGCACATGATCTCAATCATTTGGCTAGGTGATCAAATGGTCTAATATGGATGATAATGGGGGCTCAATGCATCATTTCAAGGTGGCAATCACTCAAAATCAAGGAGCTTGATCATTATGCAAAATTTATCTAAGACTAGGAGCAATTCATGCATACATGGATCCATCCTCATCATTCTACCCAATTCCTAAGTGATTACAAGATCTACTCCCCTTTATTCATCCCATAACCCAAAATGAAAACATTCTCACATTACTCACCCAATGAACAACTTTCTTTCCTTTGAAATTCAACCACTAAGGACCTCTAATCACTTCTCTAAGCTCTAACTCTTTAAGTTTTTCCTTCCCCACTTATCTTATTGAATCTTTATTTTCTTTTTTCTTTTTCTTTTTTTTCTTTCTTTTTTTTTCTTTTTTTTTTTAACATGAAGGGGGAAGGTCAAAACATCAATCAAGAGCTTCTTATCTTTCTATTCTAGGTCCATAGGGTTCTTCTTTCTTATGATACTCATTTGTTCATCAATCTCAACATTGTTACATTCCAAACCCAAGATATAAACCATTAAGGAACAAAAACTTCACTCACCATCCTAGAAGCTAGCTCAAATGATGACCCTATGCTAGCAAGAGATGAGAACAAATCCATGTCGCTCCCAATACTCTCAAGATTTTGCACATGACAAGCTATCAAAAGAGGCCTCACTCAAGCAAATCAATGTAGGCTTCAAAGAATGGCTAGGGTTCAAGGGTATTGGAGTGCCATTTGGGTTAACAAAGAGTGGTACAATGGGGAAAAGATAACCCAAATGTGTATGAGATCCATGATCAAGTATGCAAATGCCCATATGCAAGAGAAATTAAGTTCATTCAAGTCTAAGTTCAGGATGGAGCTGGTCTTAAGAACAATGCCAATATCAAGCAAGCAAGCAAGTTTCAAGAAGAGTTTTCAAGGCTCAAAGCATGCAAGCCTTTCAAAAGATGCTTAAGCTACTTGATATGTTTAACTAGGGTGCCAAATTCAGTGCAAACAAGTGTTCTTTACAAGGCAATGCTCCATATGCAAATGAATGCAACCTATATGCTCTAGACTCAATCTTAAGGATGCAAGTGATGCAATCTACATGATTAAAAAATTTAAAATTTTTTGGATTTTCTATGCAAATATGAATGTACAATGCAATGCATGAGACTCAAAATCACAAAGCAAACATGATCAAATACTTGGTACCTCCCCCACACTTAAATCACACAGTCTCTATGTGAGTAAGAGAGAAAGAGATACCCCAACAAGACAAAAACAAATGTATATACAAGAAGGGTTGGAGTGATACCTAAGAAGGGTGTTTGGGTGTGGTGTTTGGTGTCGGGGCTAGGAGCTGGCTTGGTTCATAGCAACTAGAGGAGGCTGCTACATGGCAATCATAGGGCTCAGATGATTAATCACCATTCTTCTCTCCTCTAGTGCTTGGATCAACCTGAAAACCTTGACAACTTTTATTAAAAAACTTAAAGGAAAATTGAAATTTCAAAGCTATGTACAAGGATAACCATGGGACTTCCTCCCAAGTGAGCTTGTTTTGAGTCACTTAGCTTGACTACCTTGTCTCTTGAACTAGTGAGAAGGAGGATCCTTCCCACCTTCAAGTGTGATGGTGAGGACCTGAGAGAGAAGCTCTTGAAGCTTGATTGGGTCATCTTGGAGCTGAGGAGTGATGATGGCTCTAGCACTTGAGAATGGTGTGGATCTACCCTTGTGCTTGATCTTGTACTCAATGACACCATCTATGAGCTTCTTTGGATGGAGAGTGAGAGTGTGTGGGAGCAAATCAAGAGGTGGAGGATGAGGCTCTTTCACCATCTTCTTCTTGCCATGAGTGGTCTTTGAGGCTCCACTCATCCCCCCTGTTTTAGCACTTTCCAAGTGCTCATCACAGAACTCCTTAGAGCACTCTCCATCAAGACCTTCTTTCTTACCAACAACCTCTTCATCTTGGGGCTTCTCAACAGATTGTACATCACAAGTGATTGTCCCACAATAGTCTGATTCCATTGGAGGTTGGAGAGGATAGGAGACAGCTTTGTTGACATGCATGAGGGTGACCTTCTTGTTGGGAAAGTCAATGCAAGCTCCAACTGTTGTGAGGAAAGGAGTGCCAAGGATCAAAGGGACTCTCTCTTCAGATACCATTTCCAAAACAGTGAGGTCAATAGGTATGGTGCAGGAACCAATCTTCAAGGGGAAGTCCTTGATTATGCCAAGTGGGGTTGTAGAAGAAGAATCCCCAAAGGTGAGAGGAGGAGTGGCTGGTTCCATGCTTTCAATCCCAATACTCTTCACCATATCAAATGAAATGACATTCACACTAGCACCACTATCAACAAGGGCATCATCCATAGTTAGTGTACCAAGGGAGCAAGACAATGTGAACTTCCCTTGAGACTCAAGCTTAGGGAGGGACTTGGGAGGGAGTGGTGGATCAATCTTCAGAAGTGAGATGTCCAGAAGCTCAGCTACTTTAGCTTGGTGGGTGAGAATGTCCTGTATGAGCATCATTTGGACATGAGCAGCATGCATATTGCTGATCTCTGGAAGCTTGACTCCAATATCACTGAGGTCTCTTCTGAATTTGGAGACCACTTTTTTCTGAGCTTTGGTGAGGAACCTTTGAGGGAAAGGGAGCTTATCATATGGTGATAGCTCAACCTCATTGTCTTCTTCCTTCACTTCTTTCAGCTTGGGGTTAGCACTCTTCTCAACTTGTGTCTCAACCTTAGGCTCATCAATCTTCAGAATCTTTCCTTGAACCTTCGTATCAGCTCTCTTCACAACTCTAGCTTCAGCTGTGGCCACAACCAGTCTCTTATCATGTTCAATCTGATTTCCAAGCACTAGCCTCTCAATCTCATCAACATCATTCTTATGATCACTCAATGCAATCCTTGAAGAAGTGGAGAGGATAACATTGCAAGTCTCCTTAGGGTTCTTCTCTGGTTTTCCTGGTAGAGATCCCATTGGACTCTTGGAGGATGAAGACATAGAGGCAACCTGGCTCTCCAAAGCTTTGAGATGAAAGGCAAGTTGCATGTACTTGTTGTTGAGGTCAGAATAGGTGCCATCAATCTTAGCATGGATGTTCTTGAACTCATCACCAATGTTCTTAGCATTTCTTTCTTGAGCTTCTAAGAGTTGCTTGAACATGGACTCCAAATTTGAACTTGGAGCCTGAGCTGGAGAAGAGCTTCTTTGGGGCTGAGTAGGCTGGTTTGCTTGGTAACCTCCTTGTTGATTGTTGTAGTAAGGTCTTTGCTGGTAGTTGTTTTGGTATTGGAAGTTGGGCTCTTTCCTATACCATGTGCCATTAGAATTGATGAAGCACAGATCCTCTTGACCTTCTACACCATGAACTTCAGTAGTCCTAGCAGGCTGTTTCTGTTGCTGGTTCCCAATGGAGTTAAGCTGCTCTTGCTTAGCCTTCTCTACAAGAAGCTTGTCCAACTTTTCTTGGAGAGATTTCAGGGCCTTTCTTGTGTGCGGATCATCTTCATCAGTGCCTCTGTTGGCCCTATCATGTTCCTCACTGTAGACTGAGTCACTCCTGGCCATGTTCTCCACCAGCTCCTCAGCATCCTGCTCAGTTCTGCCCAAGAAGAACCCATTGCTGGCTGTGTCCAATCTGCTCCTGAACTCTGGTAGAGCACCTCTGTAGAAGGTACTAAGCAAACTCTCCTTGGTGAAACCATGATGTGGGCATTGAGACCAACAGCCCTTGAACCTCTCCCATGCTTCACCAAAGCTCTCAAGGTTCTTCTGCTGAAAGCTAGAGATCTCATTTCTGATCTTGGCTGTTCTTGAGGTAGAGAAGAATTTCTCTAGGAATGCCCTCTTGCACTCATTCCAAGTTGTGATAGAGTCACTTGGAATAGCCTTCTCCCATAAATGTGCCTTGTCTCCCAAAGAGAAGGGAAACAACCTCAGCTTGAAAGCATCTTCAGAGACTCCATTAATCTTGGACAAGCTACAGTAGCTATCAAATGTGTCCAAGTGGTCAAGGGGATCCTCCACAGCAAGGCCATGAAACTTGTTGTTCTCAATCAAATGCAGCAGCCCTGATTTGATCTCAAAGTTGTTGTTCTCCACAGCTGGTGCCCTTATCCCCAACCTATGACCATGAATGTGTGGTTGATCATAGACTCCAATGGCTCTAGCTTGGCGCTGTGGCTGTTGTGGCTGGCGCTGTGGTCTTATGTTGTCAGCTCTTGGACCATTTCCCCCTAGGACATTACCATCTTGAGGCAGATTCTCCATCTCAAACCCCAACCTTTGAAGATGAGCATGTTGCTCTACTTCTCTTCTTTGTCTAGCTATCTCCCTCTCAAGTGCAGCAATCTTTTCAACAGTAGGAACCAAGTTGGATACCCCTCTGCTTCTTGTGATCATACACCTGAAAGTCAAAGATAGAAGAAGCAAGAACCAATATCACAAGATAAAATAAAAATAAAAATGACTTAGTCTCAAGCAAATAACTAAATCCCAATGTCAAAATCAACTTAGAACTTGGCAACGGCGCCAATTTGATGAAAGGACTTGTCTACCCGGTCTTAATCAAATGTTGTAGTATAAAAGATTGTCAATCCAATTCTAAGAGATTCTAATGCAAAGGGAATGCAAGTTCATACTTAATCTAAGTGCAATCAAGATGAGAGGATGATTATGAAACTAAGACAATATTAAAAATGCAATAAAAGATTGAACTTTCTTTCTCAATGATGCAAGGGGGTTCTTGGGACAAGGGAATTGACTTTGGGTGATCAAGGTTCAATCCAAGATGCTAACTTTTCAATCAATCTAATTCCTTATGCCTAGACAACAAAACTAAGCAAGCTCTATCTCTAGATGGATGCTCTTTTGCAATGATCACCCAAGTACACCAAATCTCTTTGGCTGTAATGATCAAAGCAAACATAAAGAATGAGTCTAATAGCAATCCTAGCTCCTTTGACAACTAATCTCTTAGGCAAAGCAAGCTAAAAGCATAGATGAGTTGGTTCAGGCATTTCATAGATCACCTTTCGGGCATGAAATGCCTATGGCTCTATGTTTGAGAGGCCAACTCAAATATAGCTTGAAGAACACCAAATCAATGCAAGGAAAAGATAGATCTAACACTAAGCACCTTGGATCTACACTTAATCACCCTTAGTCTCCCAAGCCCATGAACCCTAGATAGATCTACTCACTAATAGCCATGGAAAACCTCAAAATCAATGATGATTCAAGGCTAAACATGATTAGAGAAGAAGATAATCTATTAAACACAAAAGAAATGAGATAAAAGGATCAAAGATCCAAACTTTCTTCAAGATCTTATTATGTTTTTGAGAGAAAAGAAGTTCTATCCCACAAAGGGGATTACAAGAGTATATATAGGAGGCTTGAAAGCCCTTAGAAACATCATTAAAAATTACTAAAATGCCCATGAGGTCATTAAGCAAAATTGGTCTAAACCAATGGGAATGGAGCTTGAAATTCGGTCAGGGGAGACTCAGAGCCATCCAACCCGGTCCTGGTTACCCGGCCGTCCAGTTCTGGCCGTGTCCAAGCCGGCCGGCCTCTTCCTGCTCGTGTGTTGCTTCTCCCGACCGGGGTCATCCAACCGGTCTGTGTTCCCCGGTCCAGTGCATGCTCTTGTGCTCTGTCCAGCCCGTCCGGGTTATGTTCCTCGGTTCATCCATCCCGGCCGTCCGTCCTGCTGGTTTCTTCCCGTCCGGCTTCACCAACCCGGACTTGTCTACCCGGTCTGGTCTCCTCCAGCACAAGCCAAACGACCGGGTACCTGTCCCAGACTCAGTCATCCCGGACTGGACCACTTCCATCCATCTGTTCTTTTCCCGGCCGGCTGCTTGAACCCGGCCGTCTCTACCCGGCCATCCTGACATGCTTCAAGTGAATTGATCATAACTTCTCCAATACAGGTCCAAATGACTTGAAACCACTTCCATTGGAAAGCTAACTCAATTTTCTGTGTTTCCACAAAATCTTAGCAGCAGGAGACACCTCTAAGACCTCTGTCCATGCTCATCTTTGTCTTGACCAGATCATGGTTTGACTTCTCTTTTCATGGCCAAACATGATACTTCATCTCTTTTGGGGCCATAAGGCTTCCAAGCACCACAAATCACACCAAAGCATACTCCAACACCTGATAAGGACAAATGAATGCAAAATGGACCTAAACATGCCTAATGCCTAACTTCTATGATCAAAATGCATAAGATATGGGTGCTAAAAACATGTAAATATGCAAGATATCAAGCGATATTCCCAACCACGCGATCGTTTTCGAGGAACAAGAAACTGTCGGAATCGACAAACCTCATTGCGATCCTCTGGTTATCGACCTGGTGATCCAGGACCTCGAAGTCGGCCGCATCCTTGTCGTTACAGGAAGTACGGTCAACATCATCTTTCGCGACACCCTCTATAGGATGAACATCCCACTTGAGGAAGTCATCCCAGAGCCAAAACCTTTGACTGGGTTTTCGGGCGTCACCTCCATGACGCTCGGTCGTATCAAGCTCCCGGTCATGGCTAAGGAAGTTACAAAGATTTTCGAGTTCGCAGTAGTTGATAACCCGGCTATCTACAACGCAATCATGGGAACCCCTTGGATCAACTCCATGAAGGCAGTACCGTCCACGTATCACCTCTGCATCAAATATCCGACTCCAACCGGAACCGCAGTAATCTGGGGGAGTCAGAAACAGTCGAGACTCTGCTACCTAGCCGAGTTCAAACTGCGAAAAAATTGGAACGCCCCTGCGGCTAACCCGAAACAAGCAAAGGAATCACATAACATTACTGAAAACTCGAAAAAAGATGATCCAAAATCATCCGAACAGGCAACGATTCAAGACAGCGAAAAAGTCTCTGAGTCCATCGCCGTAAAAGCAAACAACTCAACCCCCGCACAGACCACCGATCTGGCTAGTACGATCGGAATGGCGTCACACGGGGAGTAAAAACGTCCGCAGCAACAATCAGAACTACGAGATGGCTTGATCCTCGAAAGAGGTACGTAGGCAGCTCGTCGAAACCCGAGGAGTTCAGCTATCCTCCTCACCAAAAAGGGGGGAGGAGTGGGTACGTATACTCCCACAAAGACGCGAAATACCCGCACATGTATTCGAAATTTTCGAAACTTTTTCAATAAAATTCTGTCTCTCAACCTTTCAATGAATGTTTAATACAGTAACGCGTAAAAACTTCGGAAAAACGAAAATCATATCTTCGGGGAAACGCGAGACGTCTCAATTTCCCAAAGGTATCGAAATCGCATCATCCATCAAAACAGTCCACCTGCGACTTAAAAAACAAACACCCATCGATTGGCCCCGACGGACGAACACATAAACGTTTCACTAATACAAAAACCGTAGTCAGACCTTTTCGCAAGAATAAGGTCCTCTTACATCCGACAAGGATATCATAGCGCGCTATACAAGAAAACCCGAAATTTTGGTTTAGCACTCCAGATATTCTCTGGAGATAGCTCGATTCTTACTACACAAGTCGCATAAGCCGGCGCCAAGTCACGGACTTTAATCAGTAAGAATCAGGAAGAAATCACTAACAGGCAAAACGAAAGCCGATCAGTCATCGCATAGCCTTAAAGCTGAGAGTAAGCCTAGGTCTTGCCCTAAACCCAGTCTTGCTGGATCTTGACATCTCACAAACATAGTATCGACGCCAGATACGAGATCCAAAAACATGTCTCTCATCGCTAACACCTAAAACACTCGCTACAAAGTAGTACACGGACCTAGCGACAAAATAAGAGTTAGAATACGAAGTGACTACTCGAATTCTACCATCTACACTTGACGAAAGTATAAATCAAATCACACGGAAAATTTCTGCAAAATCTACGCATAATATATATTCAAGCCGCGGAAACGGCAGGGATTCAAAGCCACAACGGCCAGTCCCCAAAATATACAAAGTTACGCGACCTCCTACGGTCGCGAAATATACAAATAAACGGCCACACCCGGCCAAGCATACAACCATCAAGATAAAGGGATACAATCCCAACAATCCTCAGTAATCGAGGTCAAGGTATTCGGACGTGAAGATCCCGAACGAAGTCACAGGCTGGTCAACTTCATCATCTACGCCTTCCGCGTTTCCGCCTGCTCCGGTCTCCACCGTGTCCTCCGAAACCTCGATAGGATCCCAAAGCTTCCGGACCCTTCCCTCGATTGAAGGAACCAGGGACTCAGCATGAGCACATTCGCTCATGAGACCTTCCATCTCAGCGATCTCGGAGGAGAAGGAGAAGCCCGGGTTCCGCGACTTGTGAAGGTTGGCGACCGATCCCCGACACTCGCGGAAATCACCCACAAACTCTTGAGCTTCCTTCAAGCTCTCGAACTCGGTGGTAAACGATTCAGCCCTCCGCGCCATCTCGGTAGCGATCGCTCTCCTTCCTCTCCTTTCCGCACGCACGAGGGCTCGAGAATGAAGTTTGGCTTGCTTCCGGCTTTGTTTCTCGACCTCTTTCCGGAAACAGAAGAGTTCACGTTCGGCTTCCTCGGCTTTGAAGAGATCCTTGATCCTCGAAAGCTTCCATCGAGCGCCGCTCCAAACACCCTCATTCCCCGTATGAACTTAGGATCAGAAAAATATATATGCAGCAATAGTAATATATACGATCAAAGTTCAAAGGATAAACCTCGTTGATCAAACGAGAACCCTCGGAAAACACTTTATTCTTTTCTTCATCCTCGATCGACTCGTCGGTAGTAAACGCTGGTGGAAGACCATCGAAAAAGTTGCTAGGCAGGAGAAACTCGCTAGTTCCATCCCCTACCCCCGGAAAAAAGCTTGGGTCTCCTCCTAGCGGCGAAGGATCTCCCGAGACCGTCTCGCATTCGACCTCTTTGCCTTTCCTAGACCTATGTCTCCGCCTCCGAACAGGCAAGACACCAACCGGCTCGACATCACACGGAACATCGGAGGGTTGAAGAATGACTCGGGATTGATAGAGCTCCACCACATTTCGAATCCACTCAACGGAAAAGGTACTCCAGAAGAATGGCCTTTCCCGAAGAAGGTCTCGTTTGACGAAAAGACCAGCATGAGTGTGCGCAACGGTCTTGTTCACTACACGATAAACAAAAGTTTTATCTTCATGCACGCTCAAAGTACGAAAACGAAAAACAGAATTAGTCGTGTTACCGCGATCGAAGTTCCACTCTTGAGGGAACAAGTGAAGGCAGCTTTCCTCAACGGATTCCCCGTCGATTCGGACAAAGAAGAAGCGGTCGAACCACGATTTGGGGTTCGAAGATGTCCCCTGAATTATGGCCATGTTCTTCCTTGGGATCACGGAATACGCACCTTCGATCGACGTTGGCTTAGTATACCAAAGTCCCTCGAAATCGCTAGGGCTAAGGTCCATGCCTAACTCGTAACTTGAGACTAGCACGCCAAGCCAACTCTCTAAGGACGGGACGGTGAGCTGGCTGATCGAAAGTCCGAAAGAACGAAGCGCACGGACAATGGCACCAGGGATCGGGAACCACATGCGGCAGTACACGAGAAAGGCTTCATAACAAGTGAAGAAGCCCTGCGGAGGATTCCTTGCACTCTCGCCAGCGGTCGGAATCCGAAACGTAACCCCACACGGAACTTGGTAAAATTTTCGAAGAATCGTGAGGTACTCAGGAGAGACCATGCTTGGTGAGAATGGTGCGCCCGGCACCCTTGGAGGTGTCCTGGGGATGGGGATGTCCCGCGGAGGCGGACTCGAGCCACATAAAGCTCTGTAGTATGCCTCCCTCGTATCTTCCTCAACTCCTTCTTCGTGTTTTGGCGCAACCACTTCATCGACGGGAGAATCACCCGAAGATGAGTGAGAAGAAGAATTCCTTTTAGAGGATCTTGATCTTGAAGACATTTTTTCTTGAGAGAGAAACTTTAGAAGGTGAAATCCTTGTGATGAAGTAAGAATAACTAAAAATTCTTACTCCATCTTTATAAAGAAGGAAAAGTTACTATTTACTTCGACTTTTGGCAAACGATTACGTCTCCACACCTTCCTATCTAGCCATACCGCGAGCTAGGACCTGTTACCAAAAACCACGGTCCTAGCTAGCTGGGGGGCTACCTGTTGGGGACAAAATCGGTCAAAGACGCAAGCAACACCCGAAAGTCCTCGGAAGGAATCAAGTGACGAATAAAACCAAGAAAAAACTAGTTACTCGACGAAACATCGGAGGGGATGATCGCATCGTAGTCCCGGACACCAGCAGGATCGGCCACGGCCTGGCCCTGGGCGCCGGGCGCCGGCTCGCCCGTGCTGGCCCCGGGCGCCGGCTCGCCCGTGCTGGCACCGGGCGCCGGGCGCCGGCTCGCCCGTGCTGGCACCGGGCCCCGGGCGCCGGGTGCCGGCTCGCCCGTGCTGGCACCGGGCACCGGGCGCCGGCTCACCCGTGCTGGCCCTGGGCGCCAGGCGCCAGCTTGCCAGCTCTCCCGTGCTGGTCACGGGCGCCGGCTCCAGCATCCATGTCCAAGTCCCGGGCACCCGCGTACGGACTACTCGACAGGTGCGACCTTCTCACCGCAAAGCCGTCTCTACAACTAGTCCAACTATGCATTTTGTATCTTTGCTTGAAGACTCACCGTTCAACTCCTTGGAGACAAGAAAACTAAGAACCCCATTTCGTCTTGGTCGAAATAAATCGGGAAGACTTCGGAAGACCACCAAAGGTTCGGTTGACGAATGGATTTCGATTCATTGTATAAAACGATCACGATTATTCTAAAAACACCAGTCATCTAGACTATTTGAGGACTTGGGGTTCCTTCGGCAAAACAAGTACCATGGCAGGCTAGTTTCTCGGAAAATCGTAAAATGTCCATGGTGAAAACAACGGCCCCAGAAGGCCCGAACGCGACCAGAACGGCCCACTTACGATTTTCCAGGAGATCAAGTCGAAATGGACATGACGGCCCATGTTTATATTTACATAAAGAGATAAATGTCAAGTTTCCAGAAGATAAATGTCAGGTTTCTTGAAGATAAATGTCAAGTTTCCCGATAAACATGAAGACCAACGAAAATGGAAGAAGCCCGATTCGCGATAGATTCGGCCCAAAGGAGGAATAGACCGTCTTAAGAGGAGTATATAAGGAGAGCTTGGGGCAAGGAGCAAAAAAAAGAGAACTTTTGAGAGCAACATAGCACTGAGAGCAACTTTGGCACTTTTTCCGTTTTTACTAGCGAGCTGCGATTCAACTAGGTTAGATTTAGGTGGCTGGACTAGCGAACTCATCGACAGCTGTTGTAGCCGATCTCTTTCCTGTTGTTCACGCTTAAACGCAAATTCGGAAATAAGATCTTTTGCTGTATCTTTTTTCTTACGATTTGTATATGTTTTGTTATCTTTCCGTCGTATTGATTGTGTCGTGTGTGGCCCAGCAGATGACCGGGACCTTCAGGGAAGGCTAGGTTCACTTGGTTTTCCTCCAAATCAACTAAAATCGACAGTGTGAATTTCGGTTACCACACAGAGGAAACATCAGATGCCCTAGAAGCAGACAATATGAGCAGAGGTTTCACCACAGATAGTTTCGTCAAATTCAATGGCAAATATGATATCCAACCTTCAACATCAATCAACAACACTGCTGCAACATCGATCGATATCCAACCTTCCACATCGATCGACATGAATCCAAACCTTAGATCCGAGGTATGCAAACAAGACTCTATACATTATGGAAAACTAACACCGGATGAGTTTGGTATTTTCAGGGATCAAGATGGCCATGCACGAGCTATATATGAAAGAATTCTGCAAGTATCCAGAGAAGACATTGCAGACATCCTTCAGGTGGCAAATGGACCAGAAAACCTGTTCACACAACAACGCAGCAATCCAGAAAATCACCACGAGGTTATAGACGAGTATAATGATGCAGCTGGCAGATTCGAGCCAACCCCTCGACCACATACTCAACCATTGCTTGACAGAACATGCCTCCCATCGATCGATAGAGCTCGACCAGCATCGATCGACAGGCATCCTTAATTTGGACGACGAGCTTACCGATATGGAACAAGGAAGTTCTTCTTGGAACAGAAGGACGAGTATGGGGTATACAGAGATGAGTCTGGGTTTGCAAGAGGATTAGATGGTGATATCATCAATATATCTAAAGAAGGCATCAGGAAACTACTAGAAAGAGCTTCAAATAATGAAGAATCCTACCTATGCCTTCCAGAACAGGCTAACTCATTCACACTAACCAGGCTAGCACCAGAGATCTACAACAAAGATGAGATAAATGAGATGCTAACTGGAATTCAAGGAGCCCAACAAAGTGCAGAAGAGAATTTCAACAAGAAGCTGAATGATGTTTTTCAACAATTTTATGGCCACATCAACTGGATGGGTACACGTATGGAAGAGATGAAAGAAGATTTAGGAAGAATTCAGAAAGAGAATGAGGCCGATGAGAAGATTTGGGAAGAATCCACATCGTTCGACGGACACAACAACCCATCGATCGATACCAAGCGTCCACCATCAAGACATTCTACAAGAAAGAAAATAAACGAAGATAACCAATGGGAAGAAGAAGCCCTATACTTGAGATTTGGTGACATCTACCATACACTCAACAACAACAACCAGTGGCTAACCAAGAGGAGCGAGCTGATGCAGAAAGAGTTGGCCATGCTTCATGAGAAGAATGAATGTCGACAGAAGGAACCTGCATCGATCGACACCGAAGCGTATCCATCGATTGACGCGAGACTCAAATCACTAGAAGATTTGGTGAAATCATTCGACTGCAAGCTTGATGGAGTATACTATCTGCTCAACGATGATATGGATGGATTGACCAGCAGCCTGATACAATTACAACAAGAAGTCGACACCATTCAGCAGCAACTCGATTTTCATCAAGAAAGATCGAAATCGATCGATGATACCATTATACCATCGATCGACGCAAACAAACCACCAGCACCTAATTCTTATACCAGAGCAGAGATTGATCAGAAGATAGAACATATATACAAAACTCTGGGAACGACTGAGGACAGTCTTGATGCCAGATGTGATGAGGTCTACTTTCCATTCAACAACAACATCGGTGGACTAAATTCAAGCACAGAAAAGATGCAGAAGAGCTCAAGGTCATTCAGAGGCGACTTGTGAGTCGACCTTCACCAACCGTATCGATCGACAGAGGATACATGAGATCGATCGACAAGAAGCATCAAGAAGCGATCGACGCAACAACAACAGCATCGATCGATGCCGAGCTTCAGCCTGTCCGTGAAAGGAACTAAAAGACACGATTGATTCAATGCAAGAAGAGCTGAAGGAACTATCAGACTATGCTTATGAAAAGCTTGGAATGCACAAATTCAGAATTGACAACATTGGAGAGAGGCTACAGATCATCTTAGATGCAGCAGTAAAGATGAATGAGAGATGGACCATAGGGGATGATGCCACAAGAAGCTTCATTGCTACATGGTTCCAGATGAACAGAGATAATGTGGATACTTGTTTTCCAACAAGTAGCTGTTTTGCACCTCACTAGCCCAACCAGCTCCAAAGTCAAGCTAAAAGACTATAACAAAGCGCTGAGTGGGAGGCAACCCACTATTAGGTAATTTTATTTAGCTTTATTTATTTTAGTTACTTATTTTCGTTACTTATTTTTCGTTTTTCAATTTTTACTTGCAGAAAAAAAAGAAGAAAGAAAGATGAACCAGAGTAGACGATTTCCTAAGAAATCGATCGACAAAACCATGTCGACATCGATCGACATTGCCACTTTTAAACCGATCGACGGCCTTCTCTTGCCATCAATCGACACGGACTTCGGTCAGGTATATCTGTCTAACTTTTAAATTTTAGTACTTATGGTTTATGATATCCCATTAACTCCGACAGGTTGTACACTGAGGACAGTGTATAATTTAAGTCTGGGGGGGAAGTTGCTGATATTACTCTACCTTTTCATCTCATTATATGTTTTCAAAAGTTTTATTGAGTCAAGAAGGGGACAATGATCTTTTTCAATCTTTACTTGTTATCTAACCACTCTTTAGCACCACTCTTAGATTTGTTGACTGCAGAATGTACTATAGATGCTAAAGTGGATCACCTATCAACTAGTACCACACTTACTATGAATGTTTGAAGGAACCAATGCTGATCTCCAACCAAACCTGACTACATCTGCTTGTCTTGGGGCTTGGTATACATTAGATCGGGTTCATCCTGCAAGTCTGGATGGTAAAAGTCTGTGTGTTTCTGGTTCCCTTCTCTCTCTCTTCAAGCATCCTATATATAAAAGATTGAGATGATTTCCTGGAAGATGCAGAGGGGTAGAAGTGTCTTCTATGACCCCAGTATTCTAATTCAGAAGGGAATGATCACACATTGTGGAAACGAGGGGTAGGAGTGTCTCCTGTGACCCCATTAATCGCTACACTTTGTCAAATAAGAGCTACAAAAGTAGAAAAGTCAATAAGATGAACAAGATGGACTGCATCAACATCAATGTTCATTGAAATTGAAACTATAAGGATTCAGAGAAGAGAGAAAGAGGGAAGAAAGGGATCAGAGAAAACTACCCGTGTGTCCAGAAACTTGCTTGAGTAAGAACCCATGTGTCCCTTGATCGATACTCCCAAGGTAAAGCTTGCACTTTTATTTTATGCAAAGAAATGAGATCAGTAGAGGGGTGAGTCAGACAAGATTTGCTAAGTTGCTGGCTAGATGAATTCGGTTGCTAAGCTAGGATATGGCATGAAGTACTTCTGTATTTAGGAGATATTTAATGTGGCTTGCAACATTGTAGAGGTGATGATTCCAGTTAGAGATTGTTTGAGTCTCTGCTGTTTAAACCTCTTTAAGAGAGACTGCCTGTTTGTTTTTCTTGAGGACAAGCAAAAGGGTAAGTCTGGGGGAGTTGATATATTATGGATTTGACCCAGTTTTACCCATGGTATATAGGTGTTTTAAGATATAATTATTATATTTTGGAGTCTACTAGGTATGTTTTCAGGTTCAGGAGTATTTTGGAGTAAAGTGATGATTTAGGAGCATTTTGTAGCATTTTGTAGCTTAATAGAGATATCATCCGAGTGGACCATCAAACTAGACCAGAGGTCGATATTCAGAGAACAATCGATCGATGTACACTCTGTGCTATCGACCGACATCAGTAACAAAAGGTCGACGTATCAAGATGACAATCGATCGATGCACATCCTGTGACATCGATCGATACGGAGTCGCGCAGACACAGAATGGTTCCAGCCGACTTAAAGCCCAAGTCTTCACCAAATTACAAGATTGCCCCTGACGAATTTTTTAACCTAATGAACTCATTATATATAGCTTGACTATGTGTTTAAGGCAAAGCATGCTTTTATTACTTTCTAGTTTTATTGTTTAAGGTTTTTAGAGATTTTTAGAGTTGGAGAGAAGATCCAAAAAGATTTGTGATTGGAACTCCATTATTTGTTTCTCTATTTATCTATCTATGAGTTTCTTTCATCTTGTTGCTATGAATTGCTTGGCTATGTCTGAGTAGATTCTACTGTTAGATTTAGGGTTCAAATAGGTTGTGAGGGATTAGCCCCAACTATAGATTGCTAAGTTGTGATATTCATTGTTAGGATGTTCTTAATGCTTGTGTTCTAGAGTAGCTAACTAGAATCTTGACCTAGGATTGTTAGTTAACCTGACTTCATCCTGAATACATACTATTCAAGCTAAGATTACTAGAGAAAGGCGAGAGCTGATCTATAGTCTTGGTGAGCCTTATTTCAACTCGCACATAAAGCTTACTAGAAATGCGTCGATCGATATTCCTATAGAATAATCGATCGACTGAGCGAAAGGTGTATCGATCGACTGAGCGAAAGGTGTATCGATCGATACTCCTATAGTCATCGATCGACACTTTCTAATTGATCATCCCGAGAGGTGAGATCATTAGATCTAGTTATCAGACGAATCTAGAAGACGAGAGCTGATCGATTTGTTCATAAGTGTTGAGCTCTTTAATATCATGCATGCAACTTGTTAGGCATCTATAGGATTATAATCCTGATCACCTGAATAGAAACCCTAAGTCTAGCTACTTTCTTTAATTGTTTAAAACCCTCAAATCAAACCCACCCAGCAACTGCCTTGCTCAAACCTACAATTTAAATTTAATCTAAATCAACCTAGCTTAGTCACTAAGGATTATATCTTTTGTGTTCCCTAGCTCCCTGTGGATTCGATCCCTAAATTCTACAACTGAACCTCTTATTTGAGAGAGAAATTCACTCCTTAGGATAATTTGAGTGATATCAATTTATTTTCAAACTTAATGTATGTGATTTAATGGATTTAAGCATGAAAATCTATTTATATAATTTGATTTTGTGTAAGGTAATTGAGATTATAAGCTAAGGTATTGTGGTTTTAGAATTTTGGGTTTGGAATGGAAAGAAGAGATTGAGGTTAAAGGGAAGATGGTTTGGGGTTTGGAATATATTGTATATTGAAAAGAAGGTAAGGAAGATGGGGTTTCGGGTTTCGGGTTTTAGGGATTTATACATAATCCTCGTTAATTCTTTGCAATTTAACGAGGAGCTTACGACAAAAATAAAAAATAAAGAACGCTGGACTCATTAATTCCACGTAAGCATAATTCGTCGTAAACTCCTCGTAACAAGAAAATGTGGGCCACGCGCTTTCCTCGTAAAGTAACGAGGATGTTATGACGAATTTTGCGTACGTGGAATTAACGAGTCCCGCGTTCTTTATTTTTAAAATTTGTCATAAGTTCCTCGTTACTTTACGAGGAAATAAAGAGGATTATGTATAAATCCCTAAAATCCCAAACCCCATTTTCCATATATTCCAAACCCCAAACCCATCTTCCCTTTAACCTCAATGTCTTCTTTCAGTTCCAAATCCCAAATTCTAAAACCACAATTCGTCGTCTTCATTTATGTGTTCAGGTTCAATGAGAAGGATGTCATCGTACTCACGATTATGCGGATCAATGAGAAGGATGTCATCAGTTTGTTGTTCAGGTTCCTCTTCTTCATTTATGTGTTCTTCTGCAAAGGTGGTTCTTCTCCACTGATGATTCATCCACGAGGTCTATAACTTTGATCACGGCTAAACAATATTTATTACCGAATATTCACTATCTCATCCGAGGGTATGGAAGGAAGAGATTGAGGTTAAAGGGAAGATGTGTTTGGGGTTTGGAATATATGGAAAAGAAGATAAGGAAGATGGGGTTTGGGATTTTAGGGATTTATACGTAATCTTCGTTATTTCCTCGTAAATTAAAGAGCAGCTTACGACGAAAATTTAAAATAAATAAAGCTGCACTCGTTAACTCCACGTAAGCAGAATTCGTCTTAAAGTCCTCGTACCAAGAAAACGCGGGACTCGCAACTTCCTCGTAACATTACGAGGATGTTACGACAAAAAAACGCATGCCTCGAGACTTCCTCATAACTTTACGAGGAAGTTACGACAATCACTAATTCCCTATATATACCCGTGTGTTTTCACTTCTCATTTCGTCTCTAATTCCTTTCTCTCTCAAGTCTAAGGTACTCTCTCTAATTCCTCTCTACTTTAATTAGTTTTAGGATAATTTGTGTTGATTAGGTGGTTAGTGTAGAGAATTTAGATAGGTTTACGGAATTTTGTTAATTAGTGTAGATTTATAGAATTTGTTAATTACTGTTGATTAATTAGAAAGTTAATTTTTTTCAGATGGTTCGAAAGAACAAAACTTACTCCTCACTATAGAGAGATGTTCGGTGAGCCTGGGGCTCGTTTAGACCCGTCTTCTTCAGCTCCCGGTTCTTTTTAGCTCCCGGTTCTTCGGTTCCGGAGACCGTCCTCGACTCTCAGCCTTCTCAGAGAGTCTCTCAGTCGCCTCATTCTGGTGCACCATCAGTTCCTTGATTCGTTGCACCACCGGCTCCTTGGTTTGATGCGCCACCAGCGCATCATGATCATGTTCCAGAGGAGGTGCCTCCTCCTATGCCGGCCGGGATTCATCCCGATTTGCTGATGCCGCCGAGTGCTCCTTACTCTCAGTACACTGTCGAGGACCTTCTCGCTCAGCCAGGCAGAGAAGGTTTACCGGTCTTACATCCCGACCGACCGAACAGAAATTTGTGGTACGTTACATTTTTTTAAAATTCTTTTATAACAATAATAAATAATTTATACTTTAAATTTGTTTTTTCAGGTTTGGGGTTGACGATTGTGTAGCTCGGAACAGAACCGAGACGATCAAAGGCTACTTCTCCGAGCCACACCCAAACTGGAAAAAGACGCCGAACCACGTCAGAAAGACGTGGTTCAAATGTTTCGCTGTAAGGTACTATTAATTGATTATATATACTTTATTTTTTATAATGTAGAAAAATTATTATTTTAAACTAATTATTAATTTAATTTTTTCTGTTACAGCAAAAATACCATTGGTCCATAGGGGTCAATGAGCGGGTGAAGAAAGCGTTTGTCGCGAAGGCGAAAGGTCGCTTGTTGGACACGGTCTCCAACTAGAAGGGTGACTGGATCGTGAAGGGGTATGAGCGTGGAAAGCCCCCTGAGCTCACCAAGGAGATGTGGGATGGCCTCATCTGTTATTGGCGGGATCCTGACTCCATTAGAGTCGCCAAGAGTTTCTCTGCCTCCCGTATGACGCCAGATGAGCACGGCAACGGGCTGATGCTTCACTCTACGGGTCAAAAACCCCACGCTGGTGTCCGTTTGGAAATGGTACATATAAATATGTTAATTAATTATTATTTTTAATTATATTCTAACTTTCTTCAATGTTTTTAGGCCAAAGAGACGAGATTTCTCCCGTCTCTTAAGGATCTTTACGAGAGGACCCACAAGAAGAAGTCGGGCCAATTTGTAGATCCTAGGTCCGCGCAAATTTACAACAATTTATATTATATTCATTTAATCTAACTTTTTCACTAACATTATTTTTTTAAGGTTGTTCGAAGAAAAAGGGACATACGTTGGGGATTGGTTCCGTCAACGATGTCCCAAGAGCGACATCGTCTTATGGTCAGAGACGGGAAGATGAAGTCACTCAGGTGCGTTCCGAGTTGGGGTCGATGCGGTCTGCCTTCACAGCTCGTATGGGTGGAGTCGAGGGCTTTCTCGACGTTCTAGCGGCTGGAAACCCGCATTTGGAGACCTTGTTGACGGAGATGTGACAAAAGAATCACATTCCGGAGCCAGCCCGCACACAGGAGGATGACGAAGAAGTAGAAAAGAAGAGTCAAGACCTCTTCCGCGGAGATGCAGAACAACAATCCCAACCTTTAGTTCTTTTTTTTTCTTTTTGTATTATAAATTTGAAACTTAAATAATCTACTTATAAAATATTTTGTTTTGATTTATTATTTTAATTTTAAAAAAAAAAAAAATTTAAAAAAATTCGATTATATTTAAAAAATTGATTAAAATTATAAAATTAATTAATCAAAGCAAAATCGTAGCTATCTTACGAGATCTTAACGAGGAAACTCAACGAGGAATTTTTGACGAAAGCTTTACGTAGAAATTATGAGAAATTTTACGTGATCTTTACGAGGAAAGTTAACGTGGAAATTACGAGAAAACTTTTAAGTGGTCTTTACGAGGAATTGTTTACGTGGTCTTTACGAGGAATTGTTTACGTGGATATTACGAGGAAATCTTGTGTCTACTTTACGAGGAAATCTTACGTGGCTTTTACAGCGAAATATTAAGCTCGTCTTTACGACGAAAACTTTCCTCGTAAGTTTACGACGAATTGGCGAGGAAATACGCATTACGATGAACGATTAACGACGAAATAGCTTTCGTGGTTATGTCTTCGTAAAGCCTCTTTTACGATGAAATAACTACGAAATTGGCCATGGTTAATGGTGTGTTTTCTTGTAGTGATACCACATTCATTAATATGTGAATTACTATACTGCCCTTACCTTATCTTCAACTCATCTCTCTCTCTTCCGTCCAGATCTGCCGTGTCAGTCATGTTGGGGTTTCCTCGGAATCTTCAAGGTAAAGAAGCCAATGATTTTTTTCCTCGACGAGATTCACTCTCTCCAGCACTTGTTACCTGACCCGTGGGATACTCGAGTTTCCAAGGAAGGCACCACCGTTCAGATCCATGTGCCTAAGCTCCCTCTCTCCGACTCTGGTCCTCCTCCTCACATTGGTGTGGATGATTCGGGAAAGGAGGTTGCTGCTGCCTTATCGGTTTCGAGGCAAGGCAGACACACGGTGGTGCTTAAGAGAGCAGTTGAGAAGAATAACGCTGCACGTTCTGCTTCTGAAGACTTTGAGGTGTGCGATTCGTGCTTCTCCGGATAAGTGTTTGTTTGTGTGGTTTACTGCTAATTCAATTTGAATTCGTTCTGATAGGCTAGACTTGCTAGTAGTGTTTTGATGATGCAATGAAACTGTATATGCTGCGTTGTTTGTGTATTATTCACCAGTCACCACTGTTGATAGTATGTTTCCTTTGTGTGTTTATATTGGTCATGTCCTCCACAACTAAGGTGCTACGAGCCATGGTGTTTCAGTAGTATTGATGTAGAACTCCATTTGATCTTTTCAAATACCAAATTAAACCTTAATCTTGTTTGTATATGATGTCTTTCTCTATGTAGATTGGTGTCAATGAGCTCACTGAAGGAGATCATGACACTGACAGTGCAAGTGTTAGGTGTTCCATGTGATATATGGTTGAAGTTGGGAAGAGTGAGCGAGCAAAGATGCGTTCTTGCAAATGTTGTGGCAAGAAGTATCACAGAAACTGCTTGAAGCAGTGGGCTCAACATAGAGGTACCGTTTCATGGGGTTGTTGTTATGCTTATAATTGTCCTGCTTATATTCTTATCTTTTTTTTTCTTGCAGATTTGTTTAACTGGAGCTCGTGGGCTTGCCCCTCTTGCCAAACCTGTGAGGTTAGTTGGGACATAACTTTCTCAATGACTAGTTCTCTAATTCCATTTCGACTTCTGAGTTGAGCCTGGTGGAATCCTCCGACGCCGCTATGAACGTGAGATTACTGTGTGTTTTCAAATTTTGACTCGCTTACCTTTTATACTAAATCACTGAGTTGTGCTTCTTATTTTATACACAAGGAAACTGGAACATCGTTGCAGACGTTGACTTCAGCTGCTACCATGGAGCGTCTTGGTGGAGGTAATATCGTCCAGCCTTCTCTGTCCACGAGAGATGCACTGGATAAGTATCACATTGTTACACAGAAGGTTAGTAAAGTGGCTATTTATACCTTTTTACAATTACTACATGATTTTTGGCTTCTCTATATTACATGCGGTTGACTTCGTTAAACACTACAAGAAAATTCGGTTTTAGCGAGGAAGTTTAACAAGGAAAATATTTCTTCGTGAAATTACGTCGATTTTACGAGGAAATAAAAGTTCCTCGTAATTTCCTCGTAAAGTAATGACGAAACTATTTCCTCGTAAAGTTAAAGTAAAGTCACGTGGTTTTTACGAGGAATCATACTTTCCTCGTAAATTCGTCGTAAAAATAGCATGAAATTTACGAGGAAATATTTTACGAGAAAATGACGAGGAAAGTTTGAATCCACAATGTGAACACGTTTATTCTTTGGCTACCTACCTAACATTTCGTCGTAAATTCGTAGCAAAGTTCCAACAACCACATTCGAAAGTCTCCTATAAATATGGAGGTTTGAACATAATTTTAAACACACCAACAAGAAACAAAGACGTGAAAAAAATGTCGGGCTCGGGGAATATTTACAAGTTGCGGAGGTGGATGTATATGCATAGAGATTCTAACGGGAGAGTGACGAAAGAATATCTTGTGGGGCTGGAGACATTTATGCATCAAGCAGATTCCACACCGCTCGCCCAAGAAAGTGGTAAGATGTTCTGTCCTTGTAGGAAATGCAACAATTCTAAATTGGCAAATCGTGAAAATGTTTGGAAGCATTAATAAATAGAGGTTTCACGCCAAATTACTATATCTGGTTTCAACATGGTGAAGGTTATAATTATGATCAGAATGAAGGTAGTAGTAGTAATAGCAACTTTCAGGAAGAACCGATTGATCATCAGTTGCATAATGAACATAGTTACCATCAGGAGGAGCAGATGGTAGATTATGATAGGGTTCATGATATGGTAGCTGATGCATGTGTAGCACATGATGAAGATGAAGAACCTAACATAGATGCAAAAAAGTTTTATGAAATGTTAGATGCTGCAAATCAGCCACTTTACAGTGGTTGTAGAGAAGGTCTCTCTAAATTGTCGTTGACTGCTAGAATGATGAATATTAAAACTGATCACAATCTACCTGAAAATTGCATGAATGAATGGACAAACTTGTTTAAAGAGTATTTGCCGGAAGACAATGTGTCTGCTGATTCTTATTATGAGATTCAGAAACTGGTTTATAATCTTGGGTTGCCTTCGGAGATGATAGACGTTTGCATCGAAAATTGCATGATCTACTAGGAATATGATGAGAAGTTAGAAGAATGTTGATTCTGCAAGAAGCCACGATTCAAGCCGCAAGGACGGGGACGTAATAGGGTACCGTACCAAAGGATGTGGTATCTACCAATTACAGACAGATTGAAAAGATTGTACCAATCGGAGCAGACTGCTGGAAAGATGAGATGGCATGCCGAGCATACTCAGATGGATGGCGAGATGACTCATCCATCAGATGCAAGAGCCTGGAAACATTTTAAAAAAGTACATCCGGATTTCGCTAGCAATAGCCGGAATGTGTATCTCGGATTATGCACAGATGGATTTAGTCCATTCGGAATGTCAGGGAGACAATATTCATTGTGGCCAGTCTTTCTTATGCCATACAACCTGCCACCGGAGATGTGCATGCAACGGGAGTTGTTATTCTTGACCATATTAATGCCCGGTCCTAACCATCCAAAAAGGTCTCTGGATGTTTTCCTCTAACCACTGATAAAAGAATTGAAGGATTTGTGGTCAACAGGGGTGGGGACGTATGACTGCTCAACGAAGACGAATTTTACGATGCGAGCGATGCTTTTGTGGACCATAAGTGACTTTCCTGCGTATGGGATGTTGTCTGGATAGACTACACATGGGAGATTAGCTTGTCCATATTGTAATGGAACTACAGATGCGTTTCAACTGAAGAATGGTAGGAAGACAAGTTGGTTTGATTGTCACCGTCGATTTCTTCCCATTGGCCATCCGTACCGAAGAAACAAGAATTTGTTTAGGCACAAAAAGGTTGTGAGAGACACAACTCCTCCATATCTAACTGGAGAACAAATTGAAGCGCAAATTAACTCCTACGGAGCTAACGAAACAGTTCGTTATGGTGGTAATTGGCATGTCCCTCGTAATATGCCTGATTCTTACGGTGTTCATCACAACTGGCACAAGAAAAATATATTTTGGGAGTTGCCATATTGGAAGGATCTTCTTCTGCGCCACAACCTCGATGTGATGCATATAGAGAAGAATTTCTTTGAGAACATCATGAATACAATATTGAATGTCCCAGGGAAGACAAAAGACAACATAAAATCGAGGTAGGACTTGCCGGATATTTGCTCAAGAAGTGAGTTACATATAAAAAGCAATGGCCAAGTTCCCGTTCCGATATTCAGATTGCTTCAGAAAAAAAAGTCGGTGTTATTCAACTGGGTGGCATCAGAAGTGAAGTTCCCCGATGGGTATGTTTCAAATCTCTCTAGATGTGTTGAAAAGGGTCAAAAGCTCTCCGGGATGAAGAGTCATGATTGTCATGTCTTCATGCAACGACTACTGCCATTTGCATTTGCGGAGCTACTTCCAAAAAACGTACATGAAGCACTTGCAGGTAGTATATTATAGCACAATAATTTTATATTGGTTTAGTTTGCAATAGTATATGACTAACAATGTGTTTAATTGTTTTTGGAATATAAAAGGCATTGGAGCATTTTTCAGGGATCTGAGCACACGCACTCTTAAAGAAGAAGTTGTGGAGCAGCTTCAGGAGAACATTCCCATCTTATTGTGCAACTTGGAGAAGATATTTCCTCCGGGATTTTTTGATGTGACGGAGCATCTAGCTGTCCACCTCCCATATGAGGCATTGCTTCGTGGACCTGTACATTACGGATGGATGTATCAGTATGAGCGAGCCATGAAATATTTGAAGGGAAAAGCAAAGAACCGTGCCAAAGTTGAAGGTTCTATAATTGTTGGAAGTTTGACGGAAGAAGTTTCTCACTTCACATCGTACTACTTTGCGTCAAAAGTACGTACCCGGAGAAGAGCTCCAAGAAGATATGATGATGGTGGTGTTGCGCCCACATATGCAATTGCTGGTGTTCCAGACATCTTTAGCCAGATTGGACGTCTTGGTGGGAAATCAAAACAGGTTTGGTGGTCGAGTGAACAAGACGCTCATAGTGCATACACCTATATTCTACTCAATTGCGAGGATCCATTGATGCGTTATTTTGAAAGGTAACTTATATGGAGTATAAATTATATAACTGCGAGAGATTAATTCATATAAAATATGATTTTACAGCCTATTTGTTTCACAAGTCGAAGAAACATCTCCTGGTATCCACAAATTACGTAGACAAAAGGAAAGATCAACACTTTATTAAGTGGTTGAAGAATCAGGTATTAACTCAAACTCTTTTTTAATTTTCATACGTGATCTGTATTTCAACGTTCTCTTTATTTTTGCAGGATGATAATTATGACGACGATGCAGATTATCCTAAGTGGTTACACGAAATAATTCAATCTCCACTTGTAAAGGTCACCACATCACAGATGTATTTCACAGGAGGCTATACTTTTCACACATATGAGTATGGTAAACAGCGGGAGACCAGTAACTATGGAATATGTGTGAAAGGGGAAACAGATTTTTACGGGATCTTGACGGAGATTATTGAAGTCGAATTCCCAGGGATATTGAAGCTGAAATGCGTCCTCTTCAAATGTGAATGGTTCGACCCCGTCGTCAACAAAGGTGTTCGGTCTAACAAATTCGGTGTAGTTGATGTCAACGGTGGACGAAGGTACAACAAATTCGAGCCCTTCATCTTAGCTTCACAAGCAGACCAAGTTAGCTTCCTTCCATACCCTCGGATGAGAGATTGGGGTATAAATTGGTTAGCCGTGATCAACGTTACACCTCGAGGACGAATCATCATTGACGAATCATCATTGGAGAAGAACCACCATTGCAAGAAGAACAAATAAATGAAGTCGAGGAACCTGAACAAGAAATTGAAGACATCCTTCTCATTGATCCGCATAATCATGAGTACGAAGATCTTACCGACGATGCCACGGACGAAGCTGTTGAAGACGAGTTTAATGAAAATGATGATGTTTCTAGTGATGACGAGAATTTCGATGAATCCGATTGATGTATTTGATTTTGTGTAAGATAATGGGAATTTTATTTATAAATAAGATATTGAGATTAATTATAAGTTAAGGAATTGTGTGTTTTTATAATGTGGGTTTGTAATGGAAAGAATAGGTTGAGGTTAAAGGGTTTGGAATGGAAAGAAGGGTTTGATATATGAAGTAGAAGTTAAGGGAAGATGGGGTTTGGGGTTTCGTTTTAATGGATTTAGAGATAATCGTCGTCATTTCCACGTAAGCTCACGAGGACTTTACGACGATTTATGCTTACGTGGAATAAGTGTGGCCCGCGTTAAATTTCATCGTAACTTCCTCGTGAGCTTACGTGGAAATTACGACGATTGTCTCTAAATCCCTAAAATCTAAACCACAAACCCCAAACCCCTAAACCCTTTTTGTCTACTTCATATATACTATAAAAAAGAAGAGAAGAAAGATACTGGAGTCACATATGGCGAGACCTACGCAAGTCTAACCCGCATAAGTCTACCCCATATGTGTTCCAATATCTTCTTCACTTCTTTTTTTCAAATCTTTCTAGATTTGAAAAACATATGGGTGAGTAGAGTGTGTGATTTGGGGTGTGATATGAGAAGGTATTTATAGATTACGAAAGTGTCGTTAATTCCACGTAAGCATATGAGGTCTTAACGACGAAATAGGCTTACGTGGAATTAACGAGTACTCGGTTTCTTTTTTTACATGCACCTCGTTAATTCCACGTAAGCATACGAGGTCTTAACGACGAAATAGGCTTACGTGGAATTAACGAGTACTCGGTTTCTTTTTTTACATGCACCTCGTTAATTCTACGTAAGCATACGAGGTCTTCACGACGAAATAGGCTTACGTGGAATTAACGAGTACTCGGTTTCTTTTTTTACATGCACCTCGTTAATTCCGCGTAAGCTTACGAGGTCTTTACGACGAAATAGGCTTACGTGGAATTAACGAGTTCCTGTTCTTTTTTTTCTGAAACCCCAAACCCTATAAACCATATCTTCCTTATCTTATACCCTAAAAATTTGATAATAAAAATTTGATATTCAGAGTTTATAAAATTAAAAATAAATAATAAAAATTTGATATTCAGAGTTTAAATTTTTATAAAATTAAAAATAAATAATAAAAATTTGATAATAAAAATTAGATATTCAGAGTTTAGTTTCAAAAGTATTTTCGATTTAGAAAACGAAAAGTTGAAAAAAAAAATTCAAAATTAGAAAAATAAGAGATTAAGGTTAAAGGGAAGATGAGTTTGGAATATATGAAGTATAAGATAAGAAAGATGGGGTTTGAGGTTTGGGGTTTCAGATTTTAGGGGTTAGGACATATTTCTCGTTATATCCACGTAATATAACGAGGAAATTGTAAGGAAACTTGAAAAAAAATAAAAAATGGGTCGTTAATTCCACGTAAGATGAAATCGTCGTAAACTCCTCGTGGATTAAAAACACGGGCCTCTGTATTTCCTCGTAAAAAAACACGGGCCTCTGTCCTGCCTCATTAGTTTACGTGGCCTTTACGACGAACAGAAACACGGGCCTCTGTCTTTCCTCGTAAATTTACGAGGAAATAACGAGGTTTGCTAATCTTATATATACGCGCAACCGCAGGGTCTCTCATTTCCTCTCCCTTTCCTCTCCACTATGGTAAGTCTCTCTTTCCTCTCTGGTTAGTTTAGGATAAATTAGGTGGTTAGTTTAGGGAATTTAGATTAGGTGGTTAGTTTAGAATGATAGGTTTACAGATTTTCTGTTAATTACTCTAGATTATAGATTTTTTTATAGATTAGTTATAGATTTTTTTTTTTTAAACTGTTCATTTTCATTTAGAAAATTAATTTTTTGCAGACTATTCGCAAGCATCAGCGTACTGCTCATTACTCTCAGATGTTCGGTCCCCCGGGTACTCGGTTAGACCCGCCCTCTTGGTCAGTTCCCGGTTCTTCTTCAGTTCCCGGTTCTTTGGGTCAGCAGGAGACTGTCCCCGAGACTCAGTCTTCTCAGAGCTCGTCTTCTTCTACGGCACCGCCATCAGTTCCTTATGTGCCTCCTCCGATGGCTCCTCCTCCGATGCCAGCTCCTCATGTGCCTCCTCAGGTGCCCGCCGATCAGGTTCATGCTGATTTGATGGTGCCGGCGAGTTGTCCTTACTCTCAATACACTGTCGAGGACATTCTCGGTATGCCAGGCAGAGAAGGCTTACCGATCATAGACCCCGACCGACCTGAAGGAACTTTGTGGTATGTATGTTACTTTATTTTTTTAAATTTGTTAAATTTAAACTTTAAATTTGTTTTAAAATATTTTAAACTTTAAATTTGTTTTTTTCAGGTTTGGGGTTGATAACTGCCTTGCAACGGACGTATCCGAGATGATTAAAGGTTATTTCTCCATGCCAAATCCCAACTGGAAAAGCACCCTGATCTACATCAGAAGGACGTGGTTCAAGATTTACACTGTAAGTTATTAGTATTTAACTAATTATTAATTTTTAAACTAATTATTAATTTAATTTTCTAAACTAATTATTAATTTCATTTTTTTGCTTGCAGCAAAAATATCATTGGTCCCTAGGGGTCACTAAGAAGGTGCGGAAAGCGTTTATCGACAAGGCGAAAAAACGCTTGTTGGACACGGTCTCCAACTGGAAGGGTGACTGGATGGTGAAGGGATATGAGCGGGGCAAACCCGCTTTCATCATCACGGATGTGTGGGATGGCCTCATCCGTTACTGGAAGGATCCCGACGTCATGAAAGTCGCCCATTCTTGCTCCGCCTCCTGTAACTCGGTAGATGAGCACGGCCACAAGGCGATGCAACACTCTACGGGCCAAAAACCACACGCCGGCATCCGTTTGGAAATGGTACGTAATTAAATATTTAAATTTTTAGTTTATATATATAGTTTCTAACAACTTTCTTAAATGTTTTTAGACCAAAGAGTTGGGAAGTTTACCGACTCTTATGGAACTTTACGAGTGGACCCACAAGAACAAGGCGGGCCAATTTGTAGATGACAAGTCTGAGAAGATCTTCAACAACGTGGCATCTTGGATTGAGGATCGTGAGACCCAGCTGACGCAGGAGTCCCTCGATGGATTACCCGTCGTCTTATCCACAATTGAAGCGGATAGGATTTACGAGGAGGTAAATTTTAAATAATTTTAATTTTTTAATTTACTAATTTCATTTAACTTTAAATTTTAAATTTCAATATATGTTTTTTTGTTTTTTAAGGTCGCCCCTAGGAAAAAGGGACGTACGGTGGGGATTGGTTCCGTCAATGATGTTCCGAGAGCGACATCGTCTTATGGTCAGAGACAGGATGACGAAGTCTCTGAGCTTCGCGAGGAGTTGGCGTCGACAAAACATGAGTTGACCTCGACAAAAACGGCGTTCACAGCTCGTATGATTGAACTCGAGAACTTTTTGGACGTTGTAGCGGCCACAAATCTGGAATGGGAGACCATGTTGAGGACCATGCAACAACAAAATCCCATTCCAGGCGAGACGTCCGGCTCACATGACGAGGCGGATGTCACGAGAAGGAGCGAGGAGTTCTACGACGCGATGAACAACCATAATTAGTTCTTTTTTCGGTTATTGTATTATAAAATTCTAAACTTATTTATATATTAAATATTTTCTTATTGATTTTTATTTTAAATTATAATTTGTTAATAAATTAATTAATTTTAACTCTTTTTAAATTATATTTTTAAAATTTAGTAAAATACGTAACGAAGTAAATTCGTAGCTACTCTACGACTTCTGTACGTGGAAACCTTACGACGAATTCACGAGGAAGCATTAACGAGTTCCTTACGAGGAAAACTTTTCGAGGTTTTTGCGTGTTTTTTACGAGGAAACTTTACGAGGTAATTACGAGGAAAGCTACCGAGCACTTTACGTGGAAATGTCATGTGGTCTTTACGACGAATCCTTTACTTCTTTATTACGAGGAAAGCTACCGACCACTTTACGTGGAATATTCACGTGGTCTTTACGAGGAATAGTTTACTTCTTTATTATGAGGAAATATTTACCTCGCTAGTTTACGAGGAATTGGCGAGGAATCTTTCGTTACGACGAACGTATAACGATGAAGCCTCTTTCCTCGCTATTTCCTCGTAATGTCTCATTTACGAGGAAAGAACGACGAAAATGGCTGTCGTTAAGCTTGAGTTTTCTTGTAGTGAAACTGTTTCAGATGGAGGACTTAGTGGCTAATAATGCAGGAGATGGTGAAATTCAGGTACTTGAGTTCCTAGTGCATAAGTTGTTATAGTGAAGTTTCGTTTTCCATTGTATGTTCACTTATAATTAATGGAATTTTGAGTTTTTAAAATGTTTCGTAATTTCGGGAAATGGTTTGGTGGTTTTTGGCCATTTAATGCCTATCTGTTTTGACATCGATTCAATCACTGATGATCTCATTAATTTTTCAGGTTGTAGTTTCTGAAGTTCCTGAAATCATCCGTAGATGTATCAGCAGAAGAAGCAGCTTTAGCTGTCGCTCAAAAAGCTTTCAAGGCTCTTTATGAGAATGCATCAAGTAGTTTTCACGTCAGTGCCAACCTAGCAATTCTTGTGGCTATTCGTGATGTTTGCAAGCGTGTTGTTGAAGAGCTCACTAATAGAAACAAGAATATGTGGATTTACTTTTGCAACATATGATACAGGGCAATAACACATGAAAGAAGAGAAAAATAAAGAGGAAAAAAAGCTGAAAAGAAAATAAAAGTTTATAAATCATTTATAAAAGTTTATAAAACAATTTGTAAAGTTTATAAGCTACTTATAAAGCTTTATAAATTATTTGTAAGAGTCTCTAAACCATATATAAAAGTTTATAAAACACTTAATAAAGTCTATAAACCACGTATAACTGTTTATTAAAACATTATGAAAGTTTATAAACAATTTATAAATGGCATGTATACAATTTATAAGGGGTATGTATATAATTTATAAGGTTTAAGAATCAATTAGAAAGACTCTCAAATCATTTATAAGAGTCTATAATAATTTATAAAGACTGATAAAAACAATTTATAAAAGTTTGAAAAATAATTTTTAAGGATATATAAGGGGTATGTATATAATTTATAAGGTTTATATAGGTATATACATACAGGTTTAGAAATCAATTGGAGGTCTTTAAATCAACTATAAGAGTCTAACTAGGGTTATTTTCGTTATTTTCAATTACTCACTATAGGTAGTTTTGAAAATAAACATCAATCAGTGGTAAAGATGAATTATATATAAGGGTTTATAAATATTTTGTAAAATCTTATAAATCACTTATTCGAGTTTACCAAGACATTTATAAGATTTTATAAAACAATTTATGTATAAAACCATTTATTAGGTTCATAAATCTATTTATAATTGGTTATCAAAACAGTTTATAAGGATTTCTAAATATATTATTAAAGTATAATTCATTTATAAGAGTTTATAAAATCAGTCTATGAGGATTAAAAATAAGTTATAAATGTTTATAAATAATTTATGAAGATTTAGAAATCATTTATAAACCTTTATCAATAGTTTATAGGGAAAATTTTACTTTTACATTTTCTTTGATACCATTACTCAATTTTACCACCAATCAAAAGACATTTTCCACATTCATTAATGTGTGAATTGCTATAAATAAATTTATTAGTTTGTAAATATATTTATAATGGTTTATAAATAAATGTATAAGGGTTTATAAAGAAATTTATAAGGGCTTATAAATATATCTATAAGAGTTTAGAAATTTTCATAAATTCATTTATAAGAGTATATAAAATCGTTAATAATAGTTTTATATGGGTTTAATAATAGTTATAAACAGTTATAAATAGCTTTAGAAATATTTACTATTATTAAACCTCAAACTATCATAACTCCTAAAAGGATATAATCACTTCATCTCAAAAGAAGAGGCCCAGGTACAAATCTTGCATTACTCTAAGGAATGATCTACTGGTGCATTTTTTTTTTGTGGAAAACAGTTGTTTCCGATTTTCATGAGGCTTCATATTCTGCAGGAAGACAAAGCATATATCAATTAGATACTCTCTAATGTCAGAAAATAAAAAAAAAACTACAAATCTAACATCTGATCTCACAGTAAGAACATCTTGAAACTGCTTTATAACTCCCATAAGTTTTGTTTTCAAGTCATCACAAAATGTTTAAAATGTTTATAATGGTTTATAAGAATTTATAAAGGGTTTACAAAATCCCTTACAGGTGTTTATAAAGATTTTATATAGAATTTATAAGGGTTTATAAATGTTTATAAAGGGTTTAAATAAGTTCAAAAAAGTTTATATAAGATTTGTAGGGGTTTATAAAAGGTTTTAATGGGTTTTGAAGAGTTTATCTAGGGTTTATAAAAATTTATAAAATTTTTTATAAAACTTTATCAAAAGGTTTATAAATAGTTTATAGAGTCTTCTTAAGCTGTTAGAGAAATATCTATTTAGCTAGAAAATATATCAGAAGAATCAGGTTGGTGGTGTTTTGAAGTGTTACAACTTTTTATTTCATGAAATCAGTTATAGAGTGTTTGACAAAGCGTTGTAAGTACATTAAGAACTGAAATTTTTTTTAAAAAAAGTTGCTTGCTACTACTACTTCATCTGAAGGATGAATGCTTCTAAAGACATTAAGAAACAAACATTCAGAAGAAGTCATCATAGTCTTCCTTGAGTATGAATTCAGCTGAATCAAACCGCCAAGCAAGAGGAGTAGAAGGCATCATCATCACAGAGCCATGGCAGATTGGGGAGAGCCATAGACCCTAAATCACCTTAAAACCCCGAAATTACCTTATAAACCCTAAATCAGTTTATAAAATAATAAATCAGTATATAAACTCTTATAAATCAATTTATAAAATGTTATAAGTGTATATAAACTGGTATATCCTTTGTAGAATTTTATAAGGTTTTGTGTATCATTTATAAACTCTTATAAAAATGTATCCATCAATAAGAGTTTATAATTGTCTATAAGTCTTTATAAATTGGTTAAAAATAAATAATACTTACTTTATAGAAATTATGACAAATAAATTTTACAAATCACTTTATAAATTTTGTTTCCAGATGCCACTGAAGTCATTAAATTTGGAACATAAGGATTACCTTGAAAGTGTTATCCGGTAATTTGGAATACGCCACCTAATGATTAGGTCGGAAGCAAGATTAGCAACACAAGAAAAACCCGTAAAAGAACCAGAAAACATATATTAATGAGTAGCTGTTTGGAGACCTCTAGAGCTGCAAGGTACTCTGTCTCATGGTGCCGGATGATATTGGCTATGGCAATCGCGCAGTCATCCGCAGACTGGAAAATGTAAGCAAGAATATTCAACCATAAGTTTAGTATAGAATCTACATTACACATGGTAGTACATGCTAGCCTTGGCTTCTTGTGAGATTATTGTATGTTGAGGTACCTGAAATATTGTCGAATCTTGGAACTCTTTTTTTGCATCTAACTCCACATTTCCCTCTTCGAATTAATGGGCTTCTACCTGAAAGAAAGAATATGATATACTTACAAAAACTTACCAATCTTCCATTGGCTTTGAATAAGTTACATCCAACTTATAGAGAGAGAAGAAATGAGTGGTGAATGTTACCTGCAATTTCCCTTTTATGTCAAGCACCCGAGATTCATCCTGGAAATCAATGTTCCGTTCCATACAGATCTCCAACTTCCATTACTGCACAACCAATATAATTTAAGGCAAGTCTTTTTGTCTTCTCAAGATGATTGTTCTCTCTAGACAATGGATAAAGCAGAGACCATAGCTGATGCTAAAAGAATTGACAATAAGTATTATGTACGCACCAGAAGTTTTGGGGACTGAGCTTCATGGCAGTAATTATAACGACAAACTCAAAGTCCGACCCTGGACCATCAGCATCTTTTCCCCTCACACAGTTAACGGCAACTCACCTTTCGGGTAAGATTCACTAACGTATCTCTGGATTTCAGCATCAAGAGCACATCTGTAATCGACAAATTAAACAGGCTTTTCAACATTTACTATATTTCAAAGTGCTTCTGATGTTTTCCTCTGCTGCCATAAGAACTTAAGCTATGACTAGATGAACACTCAGAAGTGACATTGATGCATTAACCTGATCCTAAATCATCAGCTAGGTGTAAAATCATACCTGAATGCGATATACGAAGATGGAAGTTCTTCATCGTCAGCAGTCAGCAGGTCGTACTTCTGTACAAATCTGGTCATATAAAAAAAATGCAAGCTTGGAAATGGATTCAAAGATCACGACATGCTATAATGAAGCATAAATACAAACAAGTAATAGAACCTGTTTAACGTGATTGTTTCAAAAATAAAACAAAAAAAAAGAACCTGTTTAACGTGATCAATAATGGCAACCTGGGCAGTTCTTGGATCAAGGTACTCATTCTCAGTAATCTCACTGTAAGATGAAACAGTCACCTGCGGCAACAACAAAATGGTATTGCAACAAAATTTTCAATAAAAGAAAATAAAAGAAATAGATATCCAGTTGGATCAACAGTACTAGTGAACAAAGACAAGAGAAAACTTTCTCATTTTAAACAACTAGATCTCTTCAGAACTATTTCTAAAAGCACTCTACTTGCTCTGGAGCTAAAGAAGAAAAACCGTAGCAAAGACTAATATCACAAACTCTGCACGAGTAATCTCCCTATCCAATAAGTGTAAGTTTCAAAGTTTCTCGACCTTTCATTTGCTGATTTAGATCCTATGTAATAACATGCAAGAGTAACCTAATCCAATAGAACTAGAAGTGAGTACAATTCGAGTCAGATTAAGAAGATAACTCACATCACCCGCCCTACTAGGCATTTCGAGGCAAATCATGTGAGACTTATTGTACACGGGAAACGCCTCCATGGCTGCCTCGTTGTAGACTTCTTCATCGCTCAAAACCGCCTTTAAATCTGCCACAAAAATTGAAACAAAATGTCAAATCAAAAGCACAATGATTCTCACAGGATCAATCAATCTACGATCGCGCCTCCTCAGTGCAGTTAGATCATTGGAGTTCGTCGGAGGTCTTCGGATTGTCGGAGGTCGCCGTCGAAGATCGTCCGAACTAAAAGTTCTTAGCACCAAAAATATAAAGCTTGGGTTTCTATGTTTAATTAACAGGATCATAGTATTCTTTTTCCTATCTAAACCTAAAGGTAAATATGGTTAAGGTAAACATGAAAAAGGGTACTAAGAATGTTGTAGTTTTAGCAATTACCCAAGATTTTTTTTAAAAAAAAAACTGTAGTATAAGAACTGTGAAAATTAATGTTTATATATCATCATGAATCTTGCATTTCCCACATTGGTATTGGCATCTTGCTTTACATAAGGATACCCTTGACATTAATAATATTTTCGTAGAAACTTAAATTGGAAAAATAAATGGACGCCAAATCTACAAAAACCAGATTTGATAAGTAAATCATTACACGCCAACAAATAAAAGAAGAGTGGGTATGTGACCAGAACGAAAGGGTAAACAAGTAGAAAACTGTACAATTGTAGGAGGAACCTCTGAACACCTAACAGTTTTAAGATTGTAAAAAAAAAAAATCTGTATGGAATAGCATACGCTGAAACATTAGATTACCACCAATTTATAAGATGACTTCAGATTTAAGGAAAACTAGATTTTGACCCGCACTTTATTATTTTTCCCTTTTATGAAATATATTATTTGTTTGTAATTATTGAATGTATTTATCTTAGTAAAACTTTCTTAATAATAAATTCGACACATAGAGTCTCTCTGGTAGACTATTTGTTTTTCTGGCTTTGTTTTATTCCTTCTCCAATCAACATATTTATTTGGCTTGTTGTTAAAATAAATGATTTTAGAACACAAATGTACAATACTTTATAATGATACTTTTTTTAAACAATGTGACATATTTCTATATTAGTTAAATATTTACATTGTAATTTAAATTTTTATACAAATCAACATATTTGTGTAGTTTGTTGGTTCAAATATCCAATTCATTTTCAAATACATTCGTTATTTGAATTTTTTTAGTTTCTTATACATCAGAAAAAATTCATACAGACCCGGGAGATCCAACTTGAAACTCACACATAAATTTATATACAAACATGGCCAAATTTCAAAACCCAAAAAAATCTATACCCGAAAGAAACGATCAGTACCTAAATAGGTACCCAAATGTCTATGCCTAACGGATTCCGTAAACAAATAAAAAAATATTTTTATGTGTTTTGCTAAATTAAGTGAAATAGAAAATTTTATTCAGTAATATTTGTAAAATATTAATAATGATCAATATATGAATATTGATTTGTTTAGATATGTTTTGGAATTGTAATTAATTAATTTAAATTGATTTTAAATGCAGTGGTATAATCTGTAAATAAAAAAAATACAAAAAAGAAGTACCTAAAAAGAAATTTCCAAACCCAAAAAATATATACCCGAAGGAAACGACCCGTACCTAAATGGATAACCGAATGTCTATGCCTAACTGATTTCGTAAACAAATAAAAAAATATTTTTAATGTGTTTGGCTAAATGAAGTTAAATAGAAATTTTTTTATTTACTAATATTTTTACAATATTAATCAATATATGAATATCAATTTGTTTAGGTAAGTTTTGGAATTGTAATTAATTAATATAAATTGATTTTAAATGTAGTGGTAGAATCTGTAAATAAAAAGAAACACAAAAAGGAAGTACCAAAAAAGAAATTTCAAAATCCAAAAAATCTATATCCGAAAGAAACGACTCGTACCTAAATGGCTACCCGAATGTCTATGCCTAACTGATTCCATAAACAAATAAAAAAAAAAAATTTATGTGTTTGGCTAATTAAGTGAAATAGAAATTTTTTTATTTAGTAATAATTTTACAATATTAATAATGATCAATATATGAATATCAATTTGCTTAGATAAATTTGGAATTGTAATTAATCAACCTAAATTGATTTTAAATGCAGTGGTAGAATCAGTAAATAAAAAGAATTACAAAAATGAAATACCTAATTTATTATAAATACAATGACTAAATATGTAAATAAAAGGAAGGAAATATACTGCTATCCATGTTTCCAAACAATTCTCATTTAATATTGTTATTCATGTTTCCAAACAAATCTTCTTTTTAAACTGCAATTCATGTTTCCAAACACTCCAATTTTGTACTTGAGTTTTAATAATATAGATATTAAAATGAGACAGATAATCTTGAGAACAACAAAAATGAAATAACTCTTTAATAGCTGGTATGTCCTTGCAGTTTTCTCTTATGTTTGATACTAGATTCTGATCCTCACTTAAAATATGGGACTATTTAACAAAATTTTATAAAGAATATAAAATGTTTAAAATTTTAATTTAGTATATTTGAATATATATATATATATATAATTATATTATTTTTTATTTTAATAGGAACATATATAAGATATTATATATGACAAAAAAATATAAGATAGTATTTAATTTTATTTTCAATCATTTTAATTTTTCGTTATGAATTTTAACTAAATCTATGTAATTATTTGATTAATTGTGTGATATATACTTTATTTTAATTTAAATTATTTATATATGGTATTTAATTTATTATAAAATCTTATTTAAGTTTCAATGGATGTATTTTTTATTTAAGAAAATATAAATAAATCTATTAATTTAATTGATTTCATATTAAATGAAATTATTTTGTGGTATCTTTGGTTTTGTATATTTGAGGGTTTTAGTCAATTATTTAATTTAATCAAAAAAATAAAATAATTAATAAAAAGTTAGGAAAAGGTATATTTAATGTTTTATAGTGGCAAAATGTGGGGGTTTTTTCCCTTCAAAGTCTTAGAAGGACTCGTCATCTCTTTTTTTTTGAATTATCAAGAGGTTGGGACAGAAACCCTAATCCTTCCTGTCCCAAAACTATGGTTATTATAGTGTTGATTAATAATGAAAAATCATCTTTTTGTCAATCAAAAATCATCTTTTCAATCAAAATAATCTACCATTCAATTTTAGTGCTATCGTTATATTTTGAAATTAAATATTTTTAAGGGAACAATTTAAAATGAAAATATTGTTCAAATTCAAAAGACGTTCAAATATTTTTCAGAAACAAGACAAATAAAATAGATTTGTATGCACCAAACACAAGGCCGCGCACTGCATATGAAACATTTCTATAGAATCCCACTGTGGGACTCTAACTATATATATTAGTATAATAATATATCAAAAGTTAAATGCATAATAAGAAGAAGAAAAAGAAGAAAACATGACAAAATTAGTTTGTAAAAATGATGCGAATTTTCAATTTAAATATAAAATTTTAAAATAAAAAACCAAAATTTCAAACTTATAAAAAGATTAAACTAAATCCTTTTTCAAAGAAAAATAACCTTTAAAAATTAGATAAAAATTACATAGTTTTTTTTATTAGAGCCCTAAATTTTTAGATAGTATACTCTAACCGAACATATCTCTTTAGCAAAAATAAAATAAACAAAACATATTGTATCATTATTTTTGTGCCATAATCAAGGATCACTAGCTATTAATCAATTCATTATAATCCATACCATTTCAAGATTGATTGTTACCTTTATACACAATATGGTTCGTGTTATGTATGTACCTAACACCTTACTAACGGGTGTTCTTAAATTTGTTTTGAAAACATTGGTTCTTCCCAAGTAAGATCATTAGAATCCATACTATTTCGACCATCGTCTGTTGTGTGTCTTTAAGTTCCCATTCGTTCGATTTTTCAATGTACTTGTAGCGACTTTTGCGTGATTGACCTAAAAGTTTTACATTCCTGGGGAAATTCTATATTTAGTAACTTTTGATGTGTCACTCTTCCCAAGTAAATAGACTATGCACAATGCTACAAAGCGACACAAAATGAGGAAGGCTATTCTTAGTCTTGGCTCGTAAAATTACCTACACGAAATCTCCAAACAAAAAAAAACAAGAGCAAGAATTCACAGGAACAAAGAGAGAACGAGAGAGAAACTGAAGATCTATCATGATCCTTTACCAACCAAAAAACAAGGATCTATTTGGTCAGAAGAACAAAAAGTACTAGAAGTGAATTATCCTGATAAGCGTTTATAACTAAATCATCGGAGCAAAAAAAAATAGTTATAAGCCAATATGAAAAACAACAGGAAAGAAGATTCCTCGAAACAGATGTTAGAGGGCGTCGAGATAGATCCAAATGGCGAAAACACAACCAATAGCAATAACGCCGAGAGTAGTGGAAGTGGTGGTGGGATTTTGAAAAATGTGTCGAGGAATCTCGGTGTGGGATCAATAATCAGATCGATTAAAAAGAGCGGCAATCTCGGTCTTCATAACACGAGGAAGAGCGGAAACTTGGGCCCTACGCTACCTGTTGCCCTAGAAAAGAAACAAGGCCCACAAAGAGTTGAGAGGACCACGTCTAGTGCGGCTAGGGGACTACAGAGTCTCCGGTTCCTTGATCGGACCGTCACAGGACGGGAACGTGACTCATGGAGATCTATCGAGAACCGGTTCAATCAGTTCGCCATTGATGGAAAGCTCCCCAAGGAAAAATTTGGCATTTGCATCGGTAAAATTAACTATTAAATACTTTAACCATATTTTGATGAAAAAAAAAATTACTTTGACCATATAGTTCCTTACTTCAAATTTGAAATGAATAAAATGTTTATAATAATGTGTATGTGTGCAAGGAATGGGAGATACATTGGAGTTTGCGGGAAAAGTATACGAAGCATTGAGTAGGAGAAGACAAATAAACACCGAAAATGGGATTGACAAAGAACAACTCAAGCTGTTTTGGGAAGACATGATCAAGAAAGATCTAGATTGTCGTCTCCAGATCTTCTTTGATATGTAATCACTGTTTTGTTCTTTTGGCTTCATTATGGAAAAAATATAGCAAATGAAATTAATTATACTGTTGTGGTTTAGGTGTGACAAGGACGGAGATGGGAAGCTAACAGAAGAAGAGGTTAAAGAGGTGATGGTCTTGAGTGCATCGGCTAACAGGCTCGCGAATCTCAAGAAGAACGCTGCGTCTTATGCTTCTTTGATCATGGAAGAACTCGACCCTGATCATCATGGTTACATTGAGGTTTCAGCTTAATGTCATTTCATCCTAAAATGTAGATCAACTGGCTAATGAGATTAACGGTTCATAGTTATGGAGTCTAGGCTTTGATCAATCAATTCGAAGTTATCAATCATATGACAATAATTAAGTTAACAGAATTATGAAACCTGATCAATCCAGCTAAAACAAACTATTTGTGTTTTAGACCCGAAAAAATTATCATTCACCATCTTTATTTTCTGATTAGGTTTAAACCAAATTTAATGTTTTGATTCGAAATCATTTTTACAAGAATTTGCTACGATTTTTTTTTGTAGTATTTGGTTTTGGTTTCATCCTCAAAAATGACTCTTCGTTTTAATATATAAAATAAAAAGAAATGCTAATTTTAGGTTTTTAGAAACATAAACAATAATTTGATTTAAAACTAAGAGTAAAATAAAGGCGTTGCCAAAAAAAATAAAACAAAATAAAGGCTATTGCGATAAACATTGCATCAGCTTGTTCACTGACAGTTGTATAAATTTACATGAACCAGATTTGGCAACTGGAGGTGCTACTTACAGGAATGGTAGCAAACCCTGGAGACACCAAAAAAATGGTGAGAAAATCTGAAACGCTAACGCGAGCCATGATCCCTGAACGTTACAGAACGCCAACGAGCAAGTACGTTTCAGTAACCTGTGAGCTAATGCTCGAGCACTGGAAGAAGATTTGGGTCGTTATATTGTGGCTCGTTGTCAACGCCTGCCTCTTCACTTGGAAATACACCGAGTTCTCGACGAACCCTCTTTATAACATTGCGGGGCGGTGCGTTTCCGTCGCTAAAGGAACCGCCGAAATGCTGAAATTCAACATGGCTTTGGTCTTGGTCCCCGTTTTACGAAGAACCCTAACGTTCCTCAGATCTACTTTCTTGAGCCACGTGATCCCATTCGACGATAATATCAACTTCCACAAGTTGATAGCCGTGGCGATCGCACTCACTTCCTTGCTCCACACGGCACTACACTTGTTTTGCAACTACCCCAGGCTAAGCACGTGTCCTTACGACGAGTACGCTGAGTACGGAGGAAAACTCTTGGGGCACAAGCAACCTACCTATTTAGGTCTAATGCTAACCCCGGTAACGGTTACGGGGTTTCTGATGATCGTCTTCATGTGTATCTCATTCACACTCGCCATGCATTACTTCAGAAGGAACATAGTGAAATTGCCTAAGCCGTTTAACGTTCTTGCGGGATTTAATTCATTTTGGTATGCTCATCATTTGCTGGTTGTCGTCTACGCTCTGCTCATCATTCATGGTTACATTCTTATCATTGAGAAGCCCTGGTACCAAAAGACGGTACGTTTATTATATACTAAAACAAATGTATGTTAGCAGTGCTGGGAGATAGCATTAGTTAAATATAAATTCAGCAGATACTCTTTTTTTTAATTAGCTAATTGTTAGTGACTTTTCTGTGTATTGTTGTATTTTTTTTTAAATAACATTTTGTTTTTGAAAAAATATAACATTTTTTAACCTTGGGGTAAATATAACATTTTTGTTGTGTGCAAAAATGTAGACATGGATGTACGTGGCTGTACCTATGGCGTTGTACGCGAGCGAAAGGCTTTTCTCGCGAGTTCAAGAACACAACCATCGTGTCCACATTATCAAGGTTACTTAATTAAGGAAGTTATAGTTTTCTTTTAAAATTATTGAATTGTAAATTTATGAAGTATAATTATCACTATTTTGATTGTGTTTGCTTTACTCGTGAATATTTTGTGCCTAGGCTATCGTATACTCAGGCAATGTTCTAGCACTCTATATGACAAAACCTCAAGGGTTCAGGTACAAAAGTGGCATGTACATGTTTGTCAAGTGCCCGGACATCTCCAAATTCGAATGGTGAGAATACTTTTTCTCAAAGAAAATTTAACTTCGCAAATAAATATTATGTTTCCATCATTTTGATATTTATAGCAATATTTTCTTCTGTGTTTTAGGCATCCATTCTCTGTCACTTCTGCACCCGGAGATGAATATTTGAGTGTTCATATAAGAGCATTGGGGGATTGGACAAGTGAACTTAGAAACAGATTTGCAGAGGTAATTTCTATATTTAACACCTGATCTTATAAATCATATGACGTATGAACATGGCCTCCTAATAGTAGTAGGTGAATACACGTAGGAGGTATACGCATGTAACACATAGATAAGTTTGTCTTTGTCCTACTTGAGCTAGCTTGTCGGTTAGTCTGCTATTGGTCCCGTCAAGAATGATTCACTTCAGCATCGGCGATCAATGTGGCGTACATCATTGACCAAGTTATGCATGCAATTGTGCCAATTTTAATTTTAGTTTGTTTCTTCTAAAGATATTTTACCCTTTTATCAGTTTACATAAATAACGTACGGTCTTAACCAAATTTAGAGGTTAAAGAGTTAACTCTTGTTTCTTGTAGACATGCGAGCCACCTCAAGCATCGAAACCTGGTCCAAATAATCTTGTTAGGATGGAAACAAGAGCAAGAGGTGAAAATCCTCACATTGAAGAATCGCAAATCTTGTAAGTAAAAGTCTTTTATCACCCGATCCATTGATGTTCTTGCGTTAGATGATTGAAACATGATATTATCCGATCCAACCAGATTTCCACAAATTTTCATCAAAGGACCATATGGTGCTCCGGCCCAAAATTATGAGAAATTCGATATCCTTTTGTTGATCGGGCTAGGGATTGGTGCAACCCCATTCATAAGTATCCTAAAAGACATGCTGAATAATCTCAAACCTGGTACTCCAAAAACCGTAAGTAATCTATAACCATAGTAAAGAGTTCTTGAAGAAAGAAAAGGATAAAAAAAAGTAGTGAGATGTTGTTTTGAAATTATGAAATTCTAGGGGCAAAGGAACGAAGGAAGTGTAGGAGGTGAGAGCGTAGGAGGATCTAGTGTAAATGGAGGTAGGAAGTTTCCACAAAGAGCATATTTTTATTGGGTGACCAGAGAACAAGCTTCTTTCGAATGGTTCAAAGGAGTTATGGATGATATTGCCGTGTATGACAAAAACGTAAGTTATTATGTTAATTTAGTCTTTAATTACACAAATACCAGAAGATACCTCATAAATATGATATTCTTATAATTTTCGTTTATATCATGTTATATAACATGTTACATATTTTGATGTCAAAAAGATGTTACATATATTCAGGTAGTCTACTAATAAGTTCAAGTAGTTAGTAACATCTTTAATTCTTAGACCAAAAAATTAATTATGTTATGAACACTGAACATGTGTTTTGTTTTTGTTATCTATTGCTTAATTTAAAAGAGTTTTGTCTATTGTATTGGCAGAACGTGATAGAAATGCATAACTACTTAACAAGTATGTACGAAGCTGGAGATGCCAGATCTGCTCTAATCGCTATGGTCCAAAAACTTCAACATGCAAAAAACGGTGTTGACATTGTTTCTGAGAGCCGAGTATGTTTTCGTTTTGTTTTGTTTTTTCATTGTTGTCCAGTTACTATTTTATTAACCTTGTTATATATATATCATTTATCGGCATTTATGAGATATGTGTACAATCTTGGCCCTTTTCCAGATACGAACGCATTTTGCAAGACCTAATTGGAGGAAGGTTTTTTCTGAAATGTCAAGCAAGCACGAAACTTCTCGCATAGGTAATATGGATTCGCTTGATTTTGTCTTTGATCTTATTGGTAAATTGTTTTGTGTGAGCAGTTCATTAATTAAATCTCTAAGTCTACTTCTCATTTCATGTACGAAACTTAGAGAATTTCATGCTCTAGCATAGAAATATTCAAAAGGTAGCATTTTAATTAAATAAACTAAGGAGATGAAACCTCTTTCTCTTCTCCAAAATTAAGTGATTAATATGCATAGATCATTCGAACCTTAAATTAACTAATATATATATTGATTATTTAGTTCTAGTTTACTATTGTTTAAAGCTTCATAAATTTTTAAACCGGCTATGTATATAGATATTATTCATTTGGTAAAGGAAAATTATATAACATAATACGTTGATTTTTCTTTGGACTTTAGTTTGGATAAAAATCCGATGCGTTTTGATTATAAAATAGCTAGTTTTCTCGTTGCTGTTATTTAAGACCAACCTGAACTTTTATGGTTTCAGGTGTGTTCTACTGTGGAAGCCCAGCGCTCGTCCGACCACTGTATTCACTTTGTCAGGAGTTTAGTCTCGAGTCTTCCACTCGCTTTACTTTCCACAAAGAGAATTTCTGACTTTTTTTCTCACTAAAATGTTTCTGGTCAAGTAAAACAACAGATTTTGAATTCAGTTATTCACTTGGTTATACGGTCAAGTTGTAGTTTAGTTAGCTGAATGAAGTATGCTCTATAGCACTAGCATCAGTCAACTCTTAACAATAATTTTCCTGTATACTTCAATACCATAGTTCAAATCACATGTGACATATAGTATTTAACATATATATGTACATATTATAATATTTTACGTGAATATGAATTATCTAATATCTTATGTCACATAGAATCAAAAGCGGGTACACGGAAATGGAATTGTATGACAACGCATAAACATATTTTTTAAAAAAATAAAAAAAAGTGGATAGATATTGAAAACGAACATCTATATATATGTGTATATATATATATAAGAAAATCTATAAAATTATATGACTCAAATTTAAAATAAAGCATGTATTATATAAAAATTATAAATAGTTTCATATTATAACATTGAAATAAAAATGAAATAATTTTATAATTGTTATCAAATAAATTACTTTAAATATTTTATAAATAGTTGACACAATATATTTGAATAATATGCTATATTTCTAATTAAAAACTCATTGCATGAAGATAATTTATAGTGTTAATTTTAATATTTTTATTTTATCTATTTTAATACTATTAAATTTAAGATTTTATACAAAAACATGATTTTATATTTTTATTTATTTATGGCAATTGTGTTGTTTTAAAGCGGAAATGTGATTCCTAAATGGAACCATAAACTTCCAACGTGTTGTTAAACATGTTATTTCAGAAGCGTTTTAGAAACAAGACTTCTGTAAGCTTTCATAAGAATACAACTGAAACTTCTGTGAAACCTAATTAATACCAAACAAGAATACAATTGATATATATATATATATATGCATATTTTTCTAAGAATTTAAAGTGAGATATTATATATCTATATACCAACAAAATTGGCTTTTCTCTCTTCTGAGAAGCCACCTCAGCAAAGACTATTCTTCATTTGGAAATGTGTCATATTTTTTAACTATCTCATTTAAATATTTCGTTGTTGTTTAATAGACTGGATAAACTTTGGAAAGTATTCTAATATGATCCACTTGGAAAAAATATATTCTTACTACCCTACCAAAATTCTAATTACTCCAATATATTTTCCTTCTCCTTATTATCCTTAACTATTATATTATTATCTTATATATTACGGATCCCACACAATATCTTCTATTTTTTAAATTTAAAAGTGAACCCCCTTCCCACATAAAGTCCCGAATAAATGGACAATCGACCCCACACCCAATCAACCTCTCTCATTCCCACAGTTGTCCATCTTATCTCCTTTCCCACCATCTTGTTCCCTTTTCCCCATCCACGATCGAACCTCTTCTCCCCTTCTTAGTGACATTGGCAATTTTTGAAGCTTTTTTTGAGGTAAACTTGTACGTTTTTTACACGAAAAATATCAACGTTTAGCTGTAAAATCATGAGAGTTTTCAAAGAAAAATGAAAATAATGTTTGAAGAAGATTCTGTATTTTTCTCTATTTTTAACACGGTTTTGAAAGAAAAAAAATATGAAAATGGTGTTAGATGATAATGTGGGTTGTGTAACACGTTATTAGTTGATTAAAAAGACTTAAACCAATGAAAAACTAAAGTTTTATGTAAAAATGAAAGTTTTAGGTATATTGTTATGAAAAGTGATGTTTAAGGGCGATTTTGTATATTTCTTCTTATTCTGCACTGTTTTAAAGCAAAATAATGCATTACAATAGTGGTAGACGATATTGTGGGTTGTATAACACCCTCTTGGTCAGTTAAAAGTGTTAAATCGACAAAAGTGAAAATTTATAAGAACTACTGGAACTACTAGTATTACTAAAGTGAAATGTGTATTACTTGTATTACTCCATCGACTATGTACCAAAGATCTTGGACAACTTAGATTCTTTAAATGATTAACTAATCATAATTTTTTTTAGGGAATTCTATGGCTTCTCCTATTACAATCATATGTTTTGACTATGGAGGAAGTTACATCAAGGATGTGGCAGACATAAAGTGGATTTCGGGAGAATATGAAATTCACACTCTAGTGATGAAAACATCTGTGGAAGAGGTTACATATTCTGAATTTGTCGAGTGTATATGCAGAAAGATTAAGGCAAATGGAGATGGGATGGTGAAGATTAGTTACTTTCCATTGATATTGTATTCTAACAAGCCATCATATATTTGGTGTGATAAAGACGTTTTGGGTTATCTCATGCAAGTAAATCATGATAAATGTAGAAGTGTTTTACATGTGGAGATCAGCAATGACATGGATGATACATATGGTGGTCTGCCACATTCAGGAGATGATGATGGAACTGATGATGAAACTGATGATAGCTATGTTGGTCTTTCTGATGAGAGGATACTCATACAAATATAATTGAAGAAGATGGAACCGAGGAAGATGGGACCGAGGAAGATGGGACCGAGAAAGATGAAACTGAGCAAGATGGAACTGATCAGGATCATGAGATGGATGGCATGGTCACGCTTTACACAGCTGAACAACATGAAGACTTTGAGATGCATGAGAATTTAGAGCATGGGTATGAACGAACAGAAGTAAGAATGGAAGTTGAAGCTGCAAGAGCGGGAGTTGAAGCCACGGCAGTAGTAGAAGAAGAATGGGATGATGGTCTCGATTTGGTTAAGGGTCAAGAATTCAGAACTAAGATAGCCATGCAAGTTCCAGTTCAGAGGGGTGCACATAAGAATGGTTTTGAGTATGACACAACTAAGTCCGATACTGTGAGATTTGGGGCAAAATGTCAAGGAGCCAAAGAAGGTTGCAAGTGGTATTTGCGTGTAGCAAAGCTTAAGAATTCAGATCTTTGGACGGTTAGAACTTACATCAAGTCTCATACATGCTCAGTGGTAACTACGAGTACCATTAGAAATAGAAGGAGAGGCACACCACAGGCTGTTGCATCTGTTTTTGGGTGAAGAATATCCTGGTAGATATGACACACCAAAACCAAATGATCTGATCAGTATGGTTACCCACAAGGTTGGTGTTGATGTATCATATGCCACAGCATGGAGAGGAAAAAGGATGGCTGCAAATAAAGTGCGAGGTACTCCGGAAGAGATTTTTTCTATGATACACTCCTATATGTACATGCTTAAGTTGAAGAATCCTGACTCAGTAAGTTATGTTGAAGTGGATGCGGCGAAAAGATCTAAGTATCTATTTTTCGCATTTGGAGCTTCCATAGAAGGGTTCGCAGCGATGAGGAAAGTTATCATTGTGAACGGAAACACATCTTAAGCATGTTTATGGTGGAGTTCTGCTTGTTGCGATGGCGCAAGATCCTGATCATCATCCCTATCCTATTGCATTTGGTGTAGTTGATGGTGAGAAAGATGAAAGCTGGACGTGGTTTATGAATAAGTTGAGTCAGTGATATCAGCTGAAGGTGGATTGGTGTTTCTTTCGGATAGAAATGTAAGCTTGATCAAGTCAATACGTGAGGTGTTCCCAACGGCCGCACATGGGTATTGAATATGGCATTTGTCTCAAAATGTCAAAGTACATGTTGTCAACAACAGAGACGTTTGCGCAAACAAGTTTAGAGATTGTGCACATGCTTATGCAGTGGCTAAGTTCGATGATCTCTATGCTAATTTTTTTAGAAAGTATCCTTCTGCTGCGGCGTATCTGGAGAAAAGTGTTGAAGTGGGAAAATGGGCAAGATGTTACTTTGAAGGAGACAGATACAATGTTGACACAACCAATGCAACAAAATCTATTAATGGTGTTCTTCGGGAAGCGAGAAAATACTTCTTGCTACCGATGATTGATGTTATCATTAAGAAAATGACTGAATGGTTTAACAAACATAGGAAGAAGGCAGCTCAAATACCAGCCAAAAAGAAGCTTGTGCCTATAGTGGAAAAGAAGTTGTCAAAAAGATGTTTGGAAGCGAGGTGTTTTGATGTTTTGTTTGAGATAAACAGCTTCCACCTTGAGTACAATGTCAATGGTAGTGATGGAAAGGTTTATATGGTTGATTTGGCAAGCAAAACGTGCACCTGCAGGTGCTTTGATATAGACAAAATACTGTGTGTTCATGCAGCAGCTGCTGCCAAGTTCTTGAGCGTTGGAAGGGACCTCCATCTACAAGACTTTTGTTCGAAATACTATTTGGTGGAGCTTTGGGCGTTGGCATACTATAGGACGATTATCCTGTGCCACATCAGTCTGAATGGGTTATACCAGATGAAATACGAGCACTTAAAGTTCTTCCTTCGATATATGAAAAAAAGAAAGGACCCACTCAGAAGCAAAAGTTTCCATCAGCTGGAGAATCTCGTGGATGAGGAAGAGGGCGAGGAAGGGGAAGGGGAAGGAGAGGCGGATGTTTGTATGAGCATTTTGAGTGTGAAAGTACTTCTGCCAACATCGAGTAGCATGAGACTCTTGTGCTTTGAACTAGTAGGTAACTCTGAACTACTAGGAATTACTCAAACTACTATGTGTAATATGAACTACTAGGTACTACTGCTGGAACTACTATGTGTAATATGAACTACTAGGTACTTCTATGTGTAATATGGAATACAAGGTACTACTTTGTACTATCTTGAACTACCCTAAAATACTTTGTATTACTATATATTGTGCATGTTTCTAAGAACCTTAATTTTCTTCTTATTATTTATTTTTAAAAGATGTATTTTGTATATTACGTGATTATATGTCCATACATGTGTTTATTTTTCAAACTAGACATAAAATACTCTTAAAATCTCAAGTTGGTAGAAAACTTCTCATTTCCATAGAAAACATCCTTATACTTCCATATTAATGTCTTGATGGGAAGGACATAGTGAGATGAATTTTAGAAAATACATATTTTCTAAAAACAATTCATGTCAATGTGTTATATACATTCTAAAAGTGTCTAAATATATTGGTATTACTAATTAATTTAATTTAATGACGTTGTATTACTAAAACATATTGTAATTTGCAAAAGTATTACTATGAAGAATGAAATATTACTACTACATTGAGTACTACTAAGAGTAAGATAAATTCTATTTTTTTATTAATTCAAATATGTTTGTTTAATATTATCTTTTACACGTTTTAGACATGTCCCAGATGTATATTATCAATTTTTTTTTTTTTACAAAGTGTTGAAAATGTGTTACACGTTTAGAAATGTGTCTTAGGTTTTTTTTTTCTTAAAGTGTTGACAATGTTTTTGTCTTAGTAATACCTAATAAACCTAGTAGTACAAATTTGTTTTCTTAAGACAGATTGTCTTGTCCTCAATTGAGCCAAAAAACCTGTTGCAAGCCAATCACACAACACAAATCATCCTACATAAGATATAGCATTCAAGGTTTACAGACCAACAACCAACAAAACATAACATCCTACATAAGCTCACAACAAAACTGAGATTAATATTAAACATCCAAAATTTTTTTAGCCATTTGTCTTCTAAGCCTCTGTTCTAGGCTTCTTCTTGCGCCCACCAATCTCATCAGTGTTAGCTTCAGTGAAAGGAGTGGAAACCCACTGTGAACGTGAACATGTCCTTTTTGTTTATGCTGGTGTTGTGAACTTCTTTGGTTCAGTAGCCTTTCTGGGTCTATCCCTCGGCTTAGGAACATGCTTCCTCACTGCCATTTGCTTTGGCCTATGCTTGACCCCAGTACAAGCAGGAGCTCCATCAGTTCCATCCGTCTTATCCACAACAGGATCTCCCTCAATTCCAGCAGGCTTGGCTGCTCGCTCATCAGGCTTCGCTGCTTCACTGTCTTCGTAGACAATCATGTACCAGTCTTGCTTTTCTTCCACAGTGTATTTTTCAGCCTCTTCCTCAGGTTCTTCCACCTCCTCCTCCACCATTTTTCAGCCTCTTTCTCAGGTTCTTCCACCTTTTCGTCCACCATTTTATTCCATTTCTCTGGTGGTGTATGGCATTGTCTTCTCGCGGCTGCGGCCTTAGTCCTACCACGTGCTGGTGTAGGAGTTTCCTTGGGTTCTTTCTCAGCCTCCTTATATAGTTTCTCTGTTTCAACCTCTTCTTCAATCTCATTACCTTCATTCATCTCAACCTATTCTTGAACCTCATCAGGTTCTTTCTCATGTTCTTTTTCTTTCTCAGTCTCTTCATCCTCTTTTTCTTTGTCTTCTTCAGCTTCAGCTTCATGTTCAGATTCTTTCTCTTCCTCAGAACCTCTATCGTCCTTCTGAGCCTCTTCTTCACTCTCTTTCTCATCTACCTTATGACCTTGATCTCTCTGATCTTCTGGTTCTTGTACAACCTCTGTATTTTCAACCATATCTGCATCTTCAGGTTCTTTGGTTGTTGCGTCCAGTCCATTGCTGTCATAATGACCCCCCCCCCCCCACATTCCAGTCAAAATCCATGGTATGGTAGTCAAAATTCATGGTTTGGTTGTCAAAACCATCATTGTTCTCGTTCTCCTTCCTCTTCATTTCTTTCTCAATGCCATCAAGCCTCTCCTTCATTGCCTTCTACTTCTTGGCCCTCTTTTTTAAATGATAATGAGAATTTTCAATTCCCTCAAACCTCTTTTCCATTGCTTTCATCCTCTTAGCCCTCCTTTTTAAAATAAGCTGGCTCTTTTCCATGGCACATAGCCTCTTGTCCATTGTCTCCACCTTCACACTCACTTCAGTCAAGCATGTCATCAACCTCTCTTCAATCGCTTTCAAAACGTCCTCCAAACCCTGATTAGAAGAGGATGCTTCTTCATTCACTTTCCTTTTGTCTTTCTTCTTAGAAAACTCCCTTGCAGCCACATCTAACTCATAGAGATCTTTCCACCAGATAGGCTTCCCCTTAACAATAAGTCATGTGCTCCACAAATTACTTGCTCCATCTTCATTTTCATAATCTGGTTCGTCCTCCATTATGCGAGCCATGAGAGTTTTCATCAACAGTAGGAAACATAATACTTTTAATCTCCTGAAAATAAAACATTCTCAATATTAAACTCATGTTGAATCTCACTCACTTAATAAAACCAAAACAATATCAAACACATACCTTTGTTTGTCCAAGTGCGTAGTACAAATCCTCAAGAGGATAACCCTTCATGCTGTTACTTTGAAACTGCCACTCGCACATCCTCAGGCATATACTCATACATCCGTCTACATGTTCTCTGAATCGTGAATTTAGAGCTGTAATACACTCAAATGCCAGCATCTACATATAGAATTGTCAAAAAATTAATCACACAAACAAGAATTTGTCAAAAACAATACATATAAGACAGTAAAATTTACCTCTAAAGGAAGTATGAACCCGACAAAGTAGACATTCTTCTTAGCTTTGCCCTTGAGATTCTTCATCACTTTATTAATGGACTTGATCGCATCATCAAACGTCAAGCGACTCCAAGGAAAGGTTTTACAAACCTCCACATCGTTAGCGACTCTTAATACGAAAGATTCAAAAAGGGCATTATACCTTCCCTTCGCTCTGATAACCGTGCCTAGGAAGTAGAGCACCGCCATCCTGAGTCGATCCCCACACGCGCTCATACTCAACAACTTATCTTCCACAGCTTTCATCGTTATCTCCTTATGAGAATCAAAATGTCTATTCACAAATGCAAAGCTCCCCAACTTCTCATACTTAGCTGGGTATCCACGACAGTCCAAACCCGAGATGAGTGCATGCTCTCTTATGGAATACCGGATGGGCACGCCATTAACCGCAAACCAATCTGTGTCCTCTCCCTCTTCTAAGGGAACCGTTCGCAGTAGAATCATCCACACACCCAGTAGCTTCAAGTATGGTTCGTCGGGCATGTGGAAAAAATGACGAAACTGAGGGTGGTCTTGAACCACTTCAACCCAGGCTTGAGCTTTTTGATGATCTTCACCGTGTTGCTCACATAACACCTGCTCTGTATCTTACACGTCTTAGTGTATTCGGTATTCTTGAAGAATAGCTCATCAGGTGGCAACGGTTGGCTTTCCTGTAAACTATATAAAATTATATTAACACTTATATACTCAGCTAGTAGAACTAGTCACACAAATAATACACTCAGCTAGTGTAGAACTAGAAACACCAGTAATACACCCAGCTAATTATAATACACCAACAATAGCAATTTTTTCTACTAAAACCGAAGAAGTGTTTTACCTGAGATGTTGCAGACACACCTTCACTATTGTTCCCATCTAAAAGCTCTTCTACATGATCTTCTACATGCTCTTCTACTACATGAGAAATGTTTCTTGGGACATCTTCTTCTCTTGTGGAATTTTCCTTGTTGTTCTTATTCTGCTTCTTCTGTCTACGCTTTTTACCGCCTGCCGTTACTCTGATTATCCAAAAACAACAAACATTCTTTTAATCCCAAAATAAATCACCAAGCATTCAAACACAATCGTCACAGTCATTAGCTTGTAATCTCAAAACCATTCATTTAATATTAAAACTCCAAACAAGCAATAATTCGATCATTCCCACAATCTCACAGACATTCAATCACTCAGCAATTTGGTTTCACATATCAAACGTTCTATCCCCAAAATAGTTATTCTAAATTATGGTCATAATCGACAATCATCACAAGAATTATCTCAAATCTGATACCAAACTTTTAATCTCTATAACCTCAAAATCAAACATGTCCAAGTTTCACTCTCTGTAATCTAATAACAACAAATTTTCTATATTTAGTTCATACAACTTTAACACAAATATAACACCATTTTAATCTCAAATTCATATCCAAAATCTGAAGAGAAGCTGAACCTAACCAATTTTTAACCAAATAATCACAATCCTTTCAAACCCACAAAAAAATCAATCAAAAATGTGAGAAAGAAAATTCCTTTTGACACGGAAGAGATGAGAACGAAAAGAGGAGATGGAAGACGAGTCTAGGGTTTCGTCGTTCGTCGCCTACGTAAGCAGAGAGAGACTGGAATACGCCGTAGAAGAGTAGGAGCAGTTGATTCAATCAATTTTCTCGGTTGATTTCGTCGGATCTAGGGTTACAGGACCGATGAGATTAGAGAAACAAGGAAGGGGACGGGGACGAGGGACTAAGGGAAGACCGGAGAAAATGCGGTGAACGCGGTGGACTTCATCATCTTCGTCGGTTCTAGGGTTTAGAGGAGGAGGCTGGATCGATTTAGGAAAAATGAGAAGGACGACAGAGACTTAGAAGAGAAAAATCGCGGGATCTGAGTTGTAATGGGTTGGATCAAATAGTTTAGGTTGGATCAAATAGTTTAGGTTGGATCCTGTAAATATTTGATTTGTTTAAAGGTAATTTCGATTTTTGCCACGTTTTTATTAAAATATAATAAAAATTATTATATTTTTTATTGGTGAGATAAAACAGAATAGTCATGGGAGATACTGGGGCAATCGAGAATAAAGTCCATAAACTTTGGGTCTAAGCCCATTTACTCACACCACTTTTCTCAGATTTTCTATGTCGGATAGCTTCTGCTGAAACCACGGTCGAGAAATATTGTAACATCTCTGCTCCACTTTCAGATGATATTTATTACAACATTCAAATAACCTTTCCGCTACTTGAGTTCAATTCAATTTCCCTAGCGTCTACAATACTTTTACAAGGTATATATATACACCAACAATAAGTCATTCCCAAATATTTTTGTCTCGCACTTTCACATTTGTTCCATGATCAATTATCCCGCAAAAAATAAAAAGCTCAGAGCTTTACAAATCTATCAAGAGTTAAAATTCCATCAATGGAGGAAGTATATCTGGCGGTTGCTATGCCTTTCCCATAAACCCAGACAGAACTCGCAGGAATCATGTTGGGTAAAAGAGACTGCTATGAACAATACTCAAGTGAAGATTCTGACAACAGCGTTCGTTGCCGGAAACTCCGTGTTCTGTTTCTGGATCTCATGGAGCTTAATCTAGGAAAAATTTTTCCTCTCGGATCAATTCCCCCAACGTACAGAAACCATCAGGCTGATATCGCTTTTGGATCAACGGCTCAAACCTAAGCAGCCCTGGCACGGGTATGGGGACTGGAAACGGGGACGGGAGCGGGGACGGAAAATGGCAAAACCAAAAAACTTAGATACGGGTACGGCTTAGATACGGCAATAATATATATATATATATATATAATTAATTAAGATTTTTTTAAAGAAAAGTCTACTAGTTTATATTGTTTTTGACGAACAACAACGAATGCTCGTAACTAACCTTAGAATGTAGTTAAGATTAGTTTAACCATTTTTGGAAGAAGAAACAGAGGTTATCAATTCCAGGGCTCATAGGTTTTCATGCTTATAATTTCAGACAAATCATATCACGGTCATTAATGAAACACATCTGTATTAGCTTGGAAAACGTTTATCAGTTCAAACTCGTCATATTATTGGAATTCGTTTTGATTAGCTTGTGTTGAAGGTAACAAACGATGTAGACTTCATAGATCTGAAACAAGGAGACGTTAGTTATACATGGGAAACGTTTCTGAAACGTACCCATAAACTAATGATACCGTCCCCACAAACCTTAGCTGTCCCCATCATCACCGAAACGTTTTGGAAACGTTTCCTGGCCGTCCCCAAGCCGTCCCCGTCTCGGGAGCGTTTCCGGTACGCGAGACGTCAGTGAAGTGACGTACCCGTGCAACCTAGGCTCAAACAAGAGATACTGCTTATTTCTTCAGTGTCTACGACGGCCATGGCTGTTCTCAGGTAAAAATGGCCAACCAATCGCCTCTGTTATTAGATACAGTCATTGAAAAATCACTGAGTTTTGATTGGATTCTTTGGGTTGTGTTGTGTAGGAGGAACTATTGCAGAGAGAAGAAAGGCTAGGAATAAGTACATTAACAAGAGAGTGTTGATTTTGGGGTCGATACGTCCACAGATCAGAAACTCATACATCTACTTTACCAATACGTATATTTCAGGGAAGCTGACCCTTCAAGTTAAGAAGGATTTGCGACAAAAAAGCAACAAACGAGTTCACCAAGGAAAGTTTTTGATGGAATACTTCTTCCACACCATTTAAGAACAACCACAATCCTTATACATATTTTCTGTTAAAAAGCCGCATAGTCTCATTCTCTCTTCCTTCGTGTCTGCAAACTGAGAGTCCATCGTCTGAGGCCATTGCCTCTATCCTCCTCCATTCGCTTGCTTCTGCTCCATCTTCTCCCTTTGCTGCTGCTGCATTGTTTTTGCATATCAAGATCAATAAAGTAATCTCCAAATCTTTTTGCTGCGGAAATGCAAATTAATAATATATGCTTTCATCAAAATGCTCATACTAGATCAGTTTCCTAGCGCATTTTAGAATCTTCCTTATTCATGACAGGTCCTGATATAGGAACTGAAATTTAATTGGACTAGCAAGCATGACTCAAAATTTCATCATGGTAGCATTGTTTCTTTCTAAAACTACACTCTCTTTAATTTCAATTGTGTTAACACTTACTGACCAAAACCAATCTCATAAAGGTGATCTGATGCAAGCTTAACAGATATATATGAAAGATTTACCTTTGCCACAAACCCTCTCTGTGCAGATCTATAATGAACGGGTGGGGTAACAAACCTGCACAAAAGATAAAGGGTTGAGAATGAGTGGAAAAGGTGTGAATGGATTATCACAAGAAAAATCACACCGATAAGTCTTAACGAAGCAACACTTCAAAAGAAAAAAGCCTAATAGAAGGATATAATCTTACAACCATAGAAGGATATAAGACGAATACAAGAAGAAAGCCATGTACAAACAAATAAAGAAAAGATCCTAACAGAAAAAGAAACACTTCAAAAAATCCACGTAAAGCATGTAGCAGTCTCATTCAGGAATGCATGGATGATATAGAAGAAAAAATCTCTAGTTTTATACAAGCTGAACTTTAAAAAAGATAGCTCCTGAACTTTTCGATCACATTTAATTTTAAATTCTTGAAGAGTACGCTGTATTGACAAAGCAACTTCTTTAAGACTTCTTAAAAGATGATCTGCTACACAACAAGTAACAGTGCATCAACCGTTTCGATGTCTCATCAATAGACCAACATACTCAAGATATACTATTCAGGACGCACAAAGAAAACATAAAAAAAATAGCACTTGAGAGGCTAATATGAATGCAATTGTGTTTCATGAATTTCTAGCGATAGCATCATAGATCATGTGCAGTACCATATTGCACCAAACTTTCTAACTGACAATCAAACACATAATTCAAACAAAAACAGAGAAAGTCTTTAGAAAATCCCAAACCTAATGATGGAAAAGTTATAACTGTAATGAGTTTGAACTCCTTTCTTTCTCTTGAATGTGCTGAATGTTTAGTTACCTAACAATCGGCTGGCCTTCACGGGAAAAAATATGATAAAACCCCATCTTGTCGGCCAAAATAGCAAAATAATACACATACAATATCTCTTGTATGCTGAGATGTATGCTATGTATCTCACCTAACACCTGTGTTGAGGATTCATCCTGTAATCTTGGCTTAACTCAATAATCATCTCAAGCCTAAACGAATCTAATCAATCACGGAATCAAGCAAGAAAGAAATAAAGAACACACGAGCTTTTGTTTACCCGGTGTTCACCGCACTTCTCCGATGTGGAGAAGCCGCTATACATCACCGGGGAGAGAATAAGGTCTCTCAATCATCCACTATAATCAATGTGATTACAGAGTACACCACCAGAGGTTCACTCGTCTTCTTCCTCTCTCGGTTATATCCCTAATCCGAGGTACAAGTAGAATCAAGGAAGAAGAACAAGTCTATGAGTCTAGATACACCAAGAATCGCATCTCTCTCTAGCTCACTCTCACCAACCCAATCTCTCTCTCATCTCATCTCGAGCTCTCTCGCTCTCCTCTGTGATTCTGTTACGCCCCTTCAGGAGGAAGACGACGATGAAGATATATTGAGCTCCACCAGCTAATTACCCTTTTTGACCTTGTTTAATGTAAACAAAGGAACCAGCTCACGTGCCTTTCACATGATCCCTTAAAGCTTGAGTAAACCTTCTGTTGGTGCTAGAGTCTTTATCATAAGATCAGATGACACACTCACAACCTGGATGGCGATCAACGTCCAATAAGTCAAAGGATTGAGCTGCTAGAGACAAATACTTAAAAATGAGGAAACCTTGACTACTAAATCAGGTATCTCTCATTGGAACCCGCCTCTAAGACCTCGATTGGTACAGCTGATGAAGAAGCAGTAGCAGTATGCTGTAGAAGTAGTATGTTGTAGAAGCAGTATGCTGTAGAAGCAGTATGCTGTAGAAGCTGTATGCTCTCATTAAATTTTTTAATAAAGTGATTGGTAGAGCATTAGCAGTATACAATTTTAAAATTATTATAAAAGTTAATATATAATATATTTATTTAAAATAATATATATTAAATTATAATATATATTAATATTTTTTATTGAAAACAATGAATCTTATTTAATTATTAAATTAAATTAAATTTTAAATGTAAAATATTATTATTTTTTTAAAATGTAAATATTATTTAAAATATAAATTTATTTTTGGATATAAAAATAATTTTGATATTATTAAATAAAATAAACTAATTATATATTATTTATATTTAATTATCATTATTTATCTATTGGTAGAGCAGTAAATGATTCATATATAATATTATCAAAAATTAATATATGAAATATAATATATTTTTTTATAAATAATATAGATATGTTTAATTTCTAATATATAATATATAAATATATATTATTTTATGTTTTTTGTTAAAAATAATGAATGATATGTGTAATTATATAAATTATATTATATTTCAAATGTGATAAATTGTTCTTTTTAAAAAATTAAAATAATTAATCACAATTTTTATTTTAAAAATATAAATTTATTTTTTGATTATGAACATAATTTTTATATTATTAAATAAAATAAACTAATTATATGTAATTATTTTAAAATTTTTATATATTCTAACTGCAAATGCTCTTCCAAAAGAGCCATATGAGAGCATTGAGTAAAAAGCATTTGGAGAGCATTAGCATCTTGTAAATGCTTTTGTGATAAATGTTGATTGGATAATCACGAGCATTATGCTTATGATAATGCTCTACCAATCAAACCCTAAGAAGCTTTTAAAAACGGTGACTTCGTCCATCCCTCTGTCTGAAGTACGCTCTGATTTGGGACTTCGCAAGTTCATCGACAGAGGAAAGGAGTATTTCCTCTAAATCTCGGGGATCTCATTCTCCCTTAACTTGGAATGGGTATGGATCCCCACACAACCTAGATGATGATAGTGCCTTAAGGGAGCTGATGAATATCATGTTGGGATAGGAGAAAAAAATGACTCCAGAGAGCCGTATGGGTCTCAAATGCCATCCACAAAATAATTGGGACAAGCAGGAAAGCTCGTATATTCCTCCATATTTTTGGGGCAGCCAAAAACAAAACCCACGAGGTATGTATAACAGGTATCCTATCAGAGTCTATATACTGTGTGATCTGCTGAATCAGGCTAGGTTTTCATGAAGTATCTCGCCTATCCAAAAATGGAATGATCCGTCTGATATATTTCGCCGATATAAAAGGAAAGATGAAATCATTCGAAAATTGAGAATTCAATTCTGAAAGTTCAAATTCTTTCGAAATTGGAACTGGGATTCACTAATTACAATGGTAATATCATACTAGGAAAGAAAATCAAAAGGCATAAATGTCTCCCAAAGGCTTAGCCAATATCAAAATGTATGCTACAGAGAATTTCCTTCACAATGCCTTCCCTTGTCCCCCGGGTCAAGCATCTCTTCCTACGCGAAATGAGAACGAATCTTAAAGATGATCCTCGCTGATGATTCAAGAAATCCTATGATTATTGCCAATCAGACTAAGGTCTCCACCCATTGTAGCATTCCGTGAGTCTATCTACTGGCTCAGGCGATAACCTCCAGCTCCTAAGAAAGACGACATCACGCTCATGAAGCATATGAACAAGTTTATTTTCTGGTCCAGTTATGTGCCCTTTAGACCAGATGACTCATATCAACTACAATTCCATGTGTTCATAAGGCTACACACCACTTAGGCCACACACCATAAAACTGATTACATAGATCATTGTAATGTAAATTCAGGACCACGAGTCTATTAAGATCATCTGATCACATGGCTCCATGCCAAGTGACTTAAGAGAGTCGCTTATATCACCATGTGCATTCTCCATGAAGCATTTCCTTTCGGATTTGATATGGTCCATGCTGAGATAATCCAGGTAACTTTTAAGAAGCAACATGCTGCTCCTCAAACATGAATTCAAAAGATAAGGGATAAACTGTTAGAGAAAAATAATTCATGAAGCAAGTACTTCTGCTCGGAGTAGGATGTCCGCCTTCTTCTTCTGTTCAAACGATTTCCAGTCTGTGTCATATTCTCCTCCTACCTCTCGGTAAAAGCAAAAACTTTACTAAAGCGATAATTTTCTATATTTTAAGATATGGAAGGATCTAACCTAGATTCTGACTACAAAGACCTATAAAAGAGACCCCTAAACCGTAGAAGAGGAGTGTTGACTATTATTCGCTTTTGACTATAGAATCAGATGGCTAGAATCAGGGTTCACAAACCAATATGTCGTACTCATGCTCTATTAATCAATAAAACATTATCTTTGATCTATTTGTCTGGATTTACTACTTTACTTCATATTTCCGTAATATCATGAAAATCATGATTTATTTTATCCAAACAAAACTAAAAGATATATTATAAAAACAAATATAACTAAAATAAAATAATGATAGTACTTACAGCTTAATTTTCGCAGATATTCATATCCAGTTAAAATGAATTATCTAAATTTAATTATAGATATGGTGAAAGTGAATATAAACTACTAAGACATGTTCAAAAATGAATTAACTTATTTTAAAAAACAAACCATCAATAATGAATTTAGTGTGGAAGTATCATGACTTAGTAGTCAATGTTTAAAAAGATTTTATATCTGATATGGGGTTCGATATTCAGAGGGTTTGATACTCAAAGGATGAAATTTCTTACGGATTATAGGATGCAAGGTTTATCAAAGATTTCCAAATGATGCATGCAGAACCATTATTATTATCGTGTTTGCAGAGAGCAATGTCTATCAAGGTTGCCATATAATCAAAACCGTCCATCAATCTAATTTTATAGAGAGATTTCCATCATGAAATCGTTGTCTGTAAAATTATTTATCAATATTGTGTACGTTATAGATAGTTTAAATCATCATATATAATAAAAATAAAGATTATACGATGATATAATTGATATGACCAGAGTTAAAAAGAATGTATTTAATCTGTAAGAAGAGTTATTAATCAATTTAAATTCATTAGTCTTAGATACATCTATATAAAACTAATTACAAAGTTTGATTAAAAAATATTCAGAATAAATATAGAATATTTAGTTTATGAATGTATATATATACATATATAGATTTATTATAAAACTGGTTAACTATGCTAAAATATATATACATATATTTAGATTTAGAAATTATGTGTATTCGTTCGCTACTAGGTCGAACCCTAATCTTTTTCTTAAAGAACTTAGATTAATCTATACTAATAAAAGGGATCTTTTTGAGGTTCCATGGAGCGTCCACATCATCAAAAAACCATTCTTCCAAAAGAACCCATGTGGCATTATTAAAAAATAAAAGATAAAACATAAAAAAGTAAATATACAGTATAAGAAAAAAAATAATAAGTAAATATACAATATAATAAATAGAAATATTACATTAAACATCTATCATAATATTATCATTTGATATAAAAGCAAAAAATTAGAATAAGTAAATATGCAATACAATAAAAAATAAACAATAATTAAATATACAATAAAGAAATGAAAAAACTAAATTAAACATCTATCTGAAAAATTATAATAAAATAAATAATACGTAGATATACAATATAAGAAATAAAAATATTATATTAAACATTAACCGTAACATTAGAATAAATAAATATACAATATAAGAAATAGAGATATTACATTAAACATCTAACATAATACTATCACAAGATATAAAAGAAAAAATTGAATAAGTAAATATACAATAATAAATAAAATATAAGTAAATATACAATATAAGAAAAAAAACTAAATTAAACATTTATCTGAAAAATGTATGGTAAAATAAATAATAATTAAATATATAAAATAAGAATAAAATATTACATTAAACATTTATTATAATATTAGAATAAGTAAACATAGAATAAGTAAATATATAATATAAGAAAATAAATAATAAATAGATTTATAATATTAGAAAAAGTACATTATTAAACATCTATCTGAAAATCTATACTAATACTAACTAAAGAGACCTTTTGAGGGTCTATGGAGCGTCCACATCATCAAAAAATCAAAGAGCCTTCTTGTCTCCCCTGAATGTATCCAAGATGTGACTGTGAATGGCCAGAACGCTCTGCACCTTGCTGTAATAAATGATAGATTCGAAGTTCTCCAAGTCCTCACTGGATGGATCCAGTGAATGAGGCAAAGAAACGCTTCGAGCATCGAGATCCGTTTTTTGAATAAAGTGGATTTCAGCTACAACACGGCCTTGCACCTAGAAGCATATAAGGATGATCTTCAGGTATGTTTTATATTATCCAATGGCTTTTTTCCACATCAAAGTTGAATGACAATGAAATGAGGTTCCTAAAAGAATGATGTTATTTTGTGTAGTCGGTAAGACTATTATTAGAATGTCGGTTTGTGGAGAGGAATAAAGTAAATGGTGATGGTTTAACATTCCTTGATATCTTAGGAAACCTAGAGAACGCAGGTGTTTGGGACTTGGATTTGGAACAAGTTGTTCTAAAAACCAGGTGTAAAGAGGCTGCTTCTATCCCAAAACCCAAGGCAGTGTCTGAATTTTTTAAATCGCCACTCGATTTTTCGACATTCAATTCCACTATCACCAACCGCTTAAGGACTAATACTTCAGAAGAAGCTCGTGGAGCTTTCCTGATTGTATTCACTTTGATAATAACGGCCACATATCAGACTGCCCTCCAGCCTCCTGGTGGTGGACTCCTATCCAAGGATCCGCATTACAAGAAGAATGCACATGCAGATTTACTGATAAAAGATGGATTCTTCATCCTTCTTTGAATTTCCAACACCCTAGGCTTCTACTGCTCTCCAACCTGCACTTTTTGTCTCTTACCACTCAGGGGTCTGTTTACGACATGGTTCATTTCAGTAGGGATGTACATGGGAGTTTCTTATGCACTAGCAGTGGCGGCAAACTCACCCGGCCCTGGATTGTTTTTCGCGATTATTGTGTGCATCTTCCTGTTTTATGTTCTCTATCTCATGTTTCTAGTTTTAGTTGGGTGGCGGGCTTATTGGACTGTGAGTGAGCCCCACTTGGGCTCATTTTGAAAATCTTGAAAATGAAAGGTTGTAATAGCTCTGTATGCAGAGGAGATGTCTTTTGAAAAAACAATATGATGTAACATTTCAACAGTTGAAATATCTCTCAGAGTTCCTTACAATATACATGTATGTTTAAAGTGTTTTTCATGAGGCTTTCAGAGTAAAAGTTGTGAATTGTTGATAAAATAAGTTTGAAACCAAGAAGAACAAGCTAGTTGGTATAGACAAAGAGAGAGTCTGAAATTAAATATTAACTAGGTGGATGTAAATATTATATGAAAATATATATTACGTATAGAATATTATAAAGTTTTTATAAATTTGATGTACAAGTAACTGATGAATATTTAGTAATAAAATTATATGTGGAATTATATATGTGATTATCACATTAATTTCTCCAACGCATATTATGCATTTCTTCAGGCTTTTTTTATTTTTCTCGTTATTATTTTGGTTAAATTTTTGCTAATGTTTTCCTAATTTTTTGCCTATTTTTTGCCAAATATTTATTTATCTGACTAAATAGTAAGACAAATCATAATTCCATCAAAAAATTAATATTGATCTATCTTTTATAAATTTATTGATGGTTTTGTTATACTGGTTAGTATAATATATCATATTGTCATATCAATATTTTAGACATATATAGTTAACATTAATGTGAGATTCAATTATTTTATTAAATTAAAATAACATTAAAATTTGTTAGAACTTTGTTATTATAAATTGTAAAAGCTTATTATACCGCAAAGTTACATATCATTATTTTGTAAATAATTTATTTTTACATTCAATTTAGGTTATGTTTTCTATCTTTGACCTTATCAATTTTAGAACTTATTATTTATATTGAGCTTCGTTACTCAATTTGTATTCATATTGTGAAAGCACATAAACTTTATTAATTCACAACTATATTATTATTATCCACTCGTGTTTTTTTTATTTCCGTCTTTCTTTTTTTTTCTACTAAAAATATGCATGTCAGTTCTATTATAATCAAAGCTATATGAGTTATAAGAATCGAGTATTAACTCTAGTCTCTCATGAATATAATGTTCTATTTATTCAATTTTATATTTAGCGATTGATTCTGATAACATTTTTATAACATCTTATAAAGGAAACTATACAATTATAAATAATTTATAAAATATTTACAAATTTTAATTTTTATGAATTATTCTCAGAAGTTTTAGTAACCTTATAAATAGTTTCATAAATCCTAATAAATGGTTTTATAACTCAAGAAAAAAAATTTTATCTATGATAAAGAATTTATAAACTTAAAAATGATTTAAGAACTTTTATACAATATTTTTTAAAAAAATATTTTTCAATGATTGTTAGTTTTAAAATAATTTACAAACCTGTTAACCTCCATAAATATTTTCTAAACTCCTATAAATGATGGGAAATTCTTCCTTATTAATGGCTTTATAACTCTTTATAACATTTTTATAGATATTTATATATTGATTTGTAAACTCTTATCAATGATACAGTAATCATTATTGATGATTTAAAACCGTGAAAATGATTACCAAATAGTTATATAATTATAAACCATTATATATCTTTTATAAACCATTAGAAATAAATCAATATAAATGAATTTAATTTTTTGTACAAAATATATATTAATCATCACAGATGATTTTAAACTAATGTAAATAATTTATAAACTCGTTATATGATGCATTAATAGTTATTATAATATGTTTTTATTAAATTATATGTTTTTTGTATGTATATTATGACTTATATATAAAAATAAAGCTTTTTACAACTGTTTATAATAGAAAAATAAAGATAGTATATTAGTTTTATTACCAACTTTTAACAACATAATTCATACAATTTATAAATAGATTTTTAGTGAAGAAATATAAGTGATGAAGTATTATATAGATTTTTCATAATTGGTACCATTAGATACTATAAATGATTATGCATAATATTATATAAATTGTGTGGCAACTAACATTAATTGGTTTTAAGATTGTTTTTTTTTAAAATTTGATTAAAATAAATGAAAACTAAAAATCATTGACCAATAGAATTATAACGATTTGTTTCAAACTGTCTATATGAGTGATACGTCAACAGAAATCACTTAAGTGACTTCTCAATTAATATATAGGAGGATGACAAACAAGGAAACATGAACTTGTTTAGATGATCGTAAGACACAAATCTCTTCTGCAACAAACTTCCAAAAAACGTTGGTGTCTTCGTGATGATGACTATCTTGGCGAGCGAGATAGATTAGTCCCTATTATATACATGAGTTTGCGATTCTTTTAATATCTTAGTTTCTAGAGTGAATGAAAACAAGTCTTGTTGTGATTCCACTTTGTTTTCCTTTCAATGTATCAAACAAGACAGGGCTCTAAATCCAAAGTAGATTTATTAATTATTCAAAAGTCTTCAAAGTACTACAATCACATCCAAAATGATCAATAAAAAATCTTATTATAGTACATACGGTACTAAGTGCCAGGAAAACAACCTTCGAGAGTCTTGACATATTCATGGAATTAGTTACCAGTGGTTGTTGTACTGGCTGACAACTTGAGCTTGAAGCAACTGAAATCTCCAGAAGAGAGAGCTTGATTCATCAACTCTTCTTGAGTCGCTCTGTGTCTAACAAGTATCTTTGTAGCTTCTCCTCGAAGGTGCTTCACGTACTGCGTCTTGGCGCTTTGGTGCATGGTTATGAAAAATTCATAAGCACAGCTCCATTTCAGTACAAGCCCACACTACACCATAAGCAGAGTTGCTTCCATTACAGCCTCGACGTCTCCGTCGCTAAAACTGAAGTAGTTCTCCGATGTTGGTATTGGAATTCCATTCTCATCTATGGCTTTGAGATCCAACTTGGATTTCTCAAACTCTTCATGACACGCCTCCCAGAGACGCAAGTAACGAGAATCCTCCAATTCTTGACCCATTGATGGTTGAAGAGAGACTTCAACACAGTTTCATTTTCCATTGTGCTCTTCCTCTGACCGAAAGCAGCGACAACAGAAGCGACAACTGAGTGTATAAACATTAAAAGCAAACATGAATGAGTTTTTGTGAGGTTTTAGTTGTTAGATTGCTTAACTTAAATTTTAGTTCTTTCAGCTAGATGTTAGCTAATGCTCGATCAATTAACCTTGACACGGTTTGTTTGTTTGTTTGTTTGTAGGAGACAAGACACAAAGCTTTGGTAACCCAGTTCTCTTGCGGTACGTATGGGGGAAGAACTACGCTTCCAATCCACTATCTCAAGTACAAAGAGTAAAATACAAGAGAAGTAAAGCTCAAACCACTTCAACACCAAAGTTAAGAGCTATGAACTATAACCTAGTTCGTCTTCCTCGATTGCTGTATGCTCAGGTATATCCAGACGATCTTTTTACCAAGACAATCTTCTTTCACTGCTCTCCACAATCTGATGTTGTTGCCGTCGTTTTCAAGTAAGCATAACGCTTCCCTTATATATGCAGGCACAACAGAGAATTCCCTAGACGGACTGGGCTTATTTGCAGAAGAGCTTCGCAGGCCTGTTATCACACACTCAAAACTTGTGGGCCTCCGTCTTCAAGCCCAAGCCGAGGTACTGAGACAACAGCCCGACAAACTCCACATTTGTCTCTGTCCGAGTCTTTGAGAAAGCTCATTAGTCTCTCTCTACGCCGACTCCCTTGTCTCTGTCTTCGAAGTGATCTCCTACGCGGATCTTCACCTATCACCGCAGTAGCTACCTCAAGCTATATCTTATTCATCTCCCTTATCTCTTCATTTCACATGCAACCGGCGATGTGAGCATTTTCAATCGACTTTAACCAGTCGAATCCGGCGACCCCTTTTCGGTTTGATTCACCGCAGACTCCTCTACCAGTATCTGATTTCCCTTCTCCAGTCTGATCTTACTTCCATATCATGAAGATATCTCAAACCGATTCGAGATTCGTCGACAAATCTCTTCCTCGTATCTTCAATTGAAGTTTTACATAACTTCTGAATTTCAATCCTCTGGTAATAAGTGTTAATCTCCTTTCAGTTTTCCTTATTCTCAGTTTAACGACTTGTAAAGAATCTTAATATCTTTGTTTCATCTGCAGCTGAAAAGAACTCTGAGACCTCAACAACTCACGTTACTTAAACTGCCAAAATTTCGAAAGGTAACCTCTCCATAACACTTTCATCAATTCACTCTTAAGTTTCGAACTTGATTGCTCGACCACATTAGAATCATTGACCTTTGTATCGCCATTTAAGCACCGGTTAATCTTCTGATACCGTGGATTAACCTTCTTTCAAACTTTACCACTCGAAAGACCTCTTGTGTTGATTTCCTTGTTACCAATGCTGACCACTTCCAGTATCTGTCTGTGTCCTATTGCGAGGTCCTCCAATCAACAAAAAAACAGGAGCCTCGGGACGTGTCCAAGCTGACTATCGGATTACCTTGAGAAGGCCTAGGCACTTCTCGAAACTCTTACCAGGTAAACTCTTAGTAAGCATGTCTGCTGCATTCTCTGTAGTATGAAATTTCTGAATCTTGACTGAACCTTCTTCCACAATATCTCGAATAAAATAGTACTTGTTTGCGATGTGTTTAGTTCTGTCATGATGCACACTGTTCTTTTCTAGGCATATAGCACTCTGAGAATCGCAGTTCAGCTTGAATGAATCCTATTTAAATCCTAGCTCTTCGCACATAGCTTTAAGCCAGATACCTTCTTTTGTAGCTTCTGATAAGGCCATATATTCAGCTTCTGTAGTAGATAGTGCAACTACTTGCTGTAGACATGATCTCCAACTGACCGTATTGCCTCCAACTCTGAATACATAAGCTGATACTGATCTTCTTTTGTCTAAGTCTGTAGAGTAGTCTGAGTCTGAAAAACCTTCAATGTCAAATTCCTCTGCCTTAGTAAATGTTAGACACACATTAGATGCTCCTTCTAGATATCTTAGGATCCACTTCACCGCAGCCCAATGATTTCTTCCTAGGTTTGCCATGTATCTGCTAACCAATCCCACAGCATACCCCAAATCCGGTCGTGATCCAACCATGGCATACATTATGCTCCCTACTGCACTCGCATAGGAAACTGTATCCATCATTCTTCTCTCTGTTTCTATCTCCTCTGGCTTTAGATTTCTCAATTTAAACAAAGAGTTACTTGGTGTAACCACAGCCTTACTCTCTTCCATGTTGAAGGTTCTTAGGACTTGATTTATGTACCGCTCCTGTGAAAGCTTTAAGATTCCATTCTTTCTATCTCTCTTGATGTCCATACCAAGAATTCTAGATGCTGGTCCAAGATCTTTCATTTCAAACGTCTTGTTCAAGCTTTTCTTCAGACGGCTGATCTTATCAATATCCTTAGCTGCAACAAGCATATCATCAACATAGAGTAACAAGTAGATCATATCATCTATCGATGTTCCTTTAGTGTAGACACACGGATCTTTAGTACAGCGTTTAAACCCCTGTGACTTCATGAATTCTTTGAACTTCTTATTCCATTGCCTTGGGGACTGTTTAAGTCCGTATGGGGACTTCTTAAGAAGGCACACAAATTCTTCTTTTCCCTTTTCAATAAATTCCTCAGGCTGTTCCATGTAGATGGTTTCCTCGAGTGTACCATACAAGAATACCGTTTTAACATCCAGTTGTTCCAGCTCTAAATCGTAGTTTACTACAATAGATAACATGATCCTGATCGACACATGCTTTACCACAGGTGCAAATATTTCATTGTAGTCTACTCCTTCCAATTGAGTGTAGCCTTTAGCCACTAAACGAGATTTATATCTTGGTTCTTCAACTCCTGGAATACCTTCCTTATATTTGAAAATCCATTTGCAGCCTATAATATGCTGCTTTTCTGGCTTTGGAACAAGTTCAAACGTCTCATTCTTATCAAGAGAGACCTTTTCTTCTATCATGGACTCTTTCCACTTCTTCCAATTCTTACTCTGTTTTGCCTCAGCAACTGTTCTTGGTTCGTCTAGCTCAATGGTGGTTGCACAGGCTAGTGCGTAAGCAATAACTGAATCCCCATCTTCATATCTGGATGGTGGTCTGATCACTCTCCGTTCTCTGTCTCTTGCTAACACATAGTCATCAAGATCTTGTTGATCTTCCTGTTCAGAGTCATTCTTTTCGGATTCTCCATCCTTTTCCGACTCATTAGAAGATTCTGAACTTTCTCGTTCTGAGTCAGCTCCACCTTGACCGGCATAGTTTGTATTTTTCGTAACAGCTCCACCTTGACCAGTGGGACCTTGAGTTGAAGGACCTTGTATCAGTTCGGTTCTAAAAGTCACTTTCTTTGCTTTCTTAGGTTTCTCAATCTTCTGTTCTGATTCGTGAAACAACTTGTCCTCATCGAATACAACATTTCTGCTATTAGAGCATTTGCCATCTTCTGGTATCCATACTCTATAACCTTTCACTCCTTGAGGATATCCTAAGAAGATTCCTTTTAACAGCTCTAGGACTCATCTTGTCCTGTGTTATGTGCACATATGCTACACATCCGAACCTTCTCAAGTGACTGTAGTCTACCTTAGAACCTGTCCACAATTCTTCTGGAATTTGAGACTTCAGTGAAGCATTGGAAGATCTGTTTATGAGATATACCGCAGTACACGCTGCTTCGGCCCAAAACAATTTCTCCAATCCAGACTCTGCTAACATACATCGCAACTTCTCAGCAATAGTTCTATTCATTCTCTCTGCCATCCCATTCTGTTGTGGAGTGTAGGTACATGTTTTGTGCCTTTTTATTCCTGAATCACTGCAGAGCTTATCCATCTTGATGTTGCAGAACTCAAGACCATTATCTGTACGTAAATGTTTCAGCTTCTTCTTAGTAATGTTCTCCACCAGAGATTTCCAAACTGAAAAATTCTCGTAAACCTCGTCTTTGCTTCTCAGAAATCTGATCCAGACCTTTCTAGAGTAGTCATCAATAAAAGTAAGAAAGTATCTGCAGCCTGATAAGCTTGGCTCATTTGTAACAGAGCCCCAAAGATCACTGTGTATATATTCCGGCTTCTCCTTAGATGAATGCTTCCCTTCAGGAAAGCTTTGTTTATGAGCTTTGCCAAAGACACAATTTTCGCAGAAATCCAAAGTGTGCACTTCTTTAGAATTCAAATATCCTCCTTTGACCAAGAGATTCATGTTCTTTAAGCTCATATGACCCAATCTAGAATGCCATCTGTTCGTAAGATTTGTCTCTGTTCTAGCCACAGTAGCTCCACCTTTGACAAAAGATCCTTGTAGATAGTATAGTCCATCTCGATAATTACCGGATAACACCTTCTTTTCATCTCGATAGAATGTGACAGTAAAATTCTTCCCTTCATATTTGCAACCATTCTTCTCTAGCTGACTGTAGGAAATCAAGTTTCTGCTCATTGAAGGCATGTATCTTACTTCACTCAAGATAACTGGAACTCTATCAGAATTCATGATCTTTAATTTTCCAATACCTTTGACTTCGCATTGGGAATTATTTCCCATTAGAAATTTTCCACCATCAATTTCCTTGAAGTCAAATAATACTTCTCTTTCTGGTGTGATGTGGAAAGTACACCCTGATTCCATTACCCATTCTCTCATAGGATCCTGAATGCTTGCGGTTAGAATCATAGGTTGCTCTAAATCATGGGCTAAGTTTGCAGACTCGTCATTCGATTTCCAGTTCTTTCTGTCTGGACAATCGCGCTTGTAGTGCCCTTCTTTACCGCATGTCCAACATTCTCGGGGTTTTCCTGGTCCTCTAGGCCTTGAATTTGATCTGTGATTCTTGCTCTTGGATCTCCCTTTCCCTTGGCCCTGAGTTTTAGTCTCGGACCTTCCTCTTCCTACTATTAATCCTTCTGCGTTGGATTTTGTTTTGCCAATAAGTCCAGCTTCTTTTAGTTCAACTTCCTTGGCATATGCTGATGTAGTAACCTCCTGAAGAGTTAGGGTTTCCTTGCCGTTTCCATACTTTAGAGTATGTACTAGAGAATCAAACTGTTTAGGCAAGCTAGACAGAACCTGTATTGCTTGATCTTCATCACTGACAGTGATGTTTAAGCTCTCCAGATCATCTACTAATCTCAAGAATACATCAAGATTTTCTTCTACACTTCAATGCTCATCCATTATGAAACTGGAAAATCTTTGCTTCAAGTAGATTCTGTTAGGTAGTGTCTTAGTTTGATAGTCCTTCTCCAGTGCTTTCCAAACTCCTAAAGTTGTAGTCTGTTTCATTACTTTGCGTAGAACCAGATCACTTAGGCTGGCACAGATCATATTCTTAGCTCGCTTATCCATCTCATTTGGAGATAGACTTTCTGATGAGGTATCAGGTTTCACTTCTTTCTCAGTGTCGCTTGTGTCCTCCTCATTCAGCACACTGTCAAGACCAGAATTCTCAAGTTGCATAAGCATCTTGAATTTCCATATGCCAAAATCTCCCTTCCCGTCAAACTTCTCAACATCGATCTTAATCCGAGTTTTCTTCATGATTTCAACTTAACCGTGATAATACCAACAACTCGTAAGTAGATTCTTTACACACCAATAGCAGATAAGAAAACTGAAACTGTTCCTCTTGCTTGACCTGATGTTCTGATACCACTTGTGAGGTTTTAGTTGTTAGATTGCTTAACTTAAACCTTAGATCTTTCAGCTAGATGTTAGCTAATTCTCGATCAATTAACCTTGACACGATTTGTTTGTTTGTTTGTAGGAGACAAGACACAAAGCTTTGGTAACCCAGTTCCCTTGCGGTACGTCTGGGGGAAGAACTACGCTTCCAATCCACTATCTCAAGTACAAAGAGTAAAATACAAGAGAAGTAAAGCTCAAACCATTTCAACACCAAAGTTAAGAGCTATGAACTATAACCTAGTTCGTCTTCCTCGATTGTTGTATGCTCAGGTATATCCAGACGATCTTTTTACCAAGACAATCTTCTTTCACCCGTTCTCCACAATCTGATGTTGTTGCCGTCGTTTTCAAGTAAGCATAACGCTTCCCTTATATATGCAGGCACAACAGAGAATTCCCTAGACGGACTGGGCTTATTTGCAGAAAAGCTTTCCAGGCCTGTTATCACACACTCAACACTTGTGGGCCTCCGTCTTCAAGCCCAAGCCGAGGTATTAAGACAACAGCCCGACAGTTTTTGATTTTGAAAATGCAAAGAGATATGAGTTTTAAGAGATAAGGGCAAACCCGCAGATACAAGTTATCATTCTCAAAACAAGGTCATCTGTCCTCTGCACGTGAGTGTTGCAACGAGGACAACATTTGGTGTTTTCAACGAGCCAAGCATTGTTCTTTAATGTATCCAAGATGGAACTAAACCAAACAGAAGCATCCTTGCAGGTCACGGGTCGATGTGACTCGAGCTTGCAACTCCAACAGAATGTGTGACCACAGAAACACACCACACCAAAGTCAAGAGAAGACTCATCATCTTCCATCAGATCTTCATGACGCTCGATGGCGTACTCACAACCTGGAGCAAGACACCATTTGATCGATTCCTTGTTGGCCTCCACGAAAGATCCCAGAACGTATCTCTCGTACATCTCCTTCACTGCTGGTTTGGTGAGTTTCTCAATTGTATCGGGTCCAACGGACGCGACACAGTTTGGGTTAGGGCAAAGGACTCTCTCTTCCTCCTTGTTGTTCTCCAGAAGGTTGTTGAGATAACTTATCCAACAAGTTTCAGAAAACTTGTGGGGACAATAGGGTGTGGAGACCAGATATTCCTGATCTGCAAAAGAAGACACAGATTCGTTTTTTTTAATTAGAACTGTTAACTTTAACCAAACCTAAGTCGCCCATGAGTTTCTCCTTGTCGTCACCCAAACGGTCTGAAGCCTTGAAGGAGTTCCACCGGAAAGAGATTAGAATTACGGTTGCATCAGATTTGGACAGCGAGAAGACTTCGGAGATCTGGTTGATTTCACTCTTCATCTTCTTACCAACATCATTTCTTGTAAGAACAGAGTACACTCCCTGGCCATCGGTTTCCATAGCTGAAAAAGAAAATAAACAGACTTAGGAACAACATTAAAGACACAAAGAAAAGCCTGTATGAATTGATGGACGTGATTTTATTACCCGCAAATCGAAGGGGAAGCACCTCAGAGGTTCAAAGACAAAGATGATTGTACTATGTTTAAAGGAAACAAGCTCAATGATATATAAGAAACTTGAAAAAGTAAAAGAAAAAATTAGGGGAATTAAAAAAAACTAAAAAATTGAGAAATTGTTACTTTCTGCTTGAGAAATTGTTACTTTCTGCTTAAGAAATTTAACGATAAATAATATAAATTGATGAATTTTTTGACGTGTGTCGATATCTATACCTTAGAAAATATTTTTTACAAATGTAAAATTACATATTATTAAATTCTACCGTAAAATCTCTATTATGTGGTTAAGAAAACAAATAAGATTTGTTAATCATATCTAAAGGATAAATAAAATATTGAGTATTTTGACATTTTTCAGTATGGAATTATAGAAAAAAATCTGCTTGATTTTATAGTAAAAATTATAACCTAAAGATTGTTGACGCGTGTATATATCTATTTTTAAGAAAATAATGAGTACTATAACACTTGTTAGTATATAAGACTTCGGGATTGTCTTTCATTTATAAGATAATTTTATCTTTGATTTGCTTAACCAAAAAATATAATCAATATATGTTTACAAACAACACACTTTCAAAATATTAGATTATTTTATTTAGTAACATACATTTTGTTAGTTTAAATTGTTTATAAGCAACTATTTTGACAAAGACTATCATTCATAATTCATGTTTTTATTGAAATAGTTTGCAGTTTTGAAGATGATTAGTATTTCAAAAATAAAGAAGGAATATGGTTTGTGATATTTTGGGGATCAAGTTATAATAATGAACTGAGATGTTAAAAATAATATGACATTTATTGTCGGAAAGCTAAGTTTAACATAAACATTGTTTATGACACTATATGAGATCAAAATAAGCTTTTTGTTTGTGTGTCACAGAGAGCAAAGTGTGCCATTTTAAATTTCTTTTGAGAAAATTTTCAATCGCCACTATACCTGAAATTAAATGGCATGTCTTATATAATAAAATAGAATTTTTTTTTTCTATGGGAAAAAATGCCATTTGTCACTTTCATTAAGATTTTTTTTCTCTCTATAGCTTTTATTGAATGGGTTTTGGTTCATGTCTATAACAGAAAAAAAAAAATTTGATTGGGCCTTGTAACAGACATTTTATTCAAACCCCATATCTACACGATTTCATCATTTTAGGAATATCGACAAACAGAGTTCTATCGTTGCTACGATGCCTCTTTAGTTTCTCTTCAAGGCATCGATCTCATCGTCGTCTTTAATAAGATATGAACTTGAGGAAGACAATCTTTCTAGAGTCCCATTTGCTACCGTCCAGTCTCCTCTTAGAGATGCCAAGTTTGTACGCTTCATGGAGATTTTCTTTTGATCTTCTCTAGAGAGTTACATGTAAGTTTTCTCATTTGGGCCATTGATTTAAATGAATGGAGGAAAGATAGAATATTTAGAATTCTATATTCTGGCTAAAGAAAAAAAAAATCTGTTATTTGAACTCTTTTTGTGCATATTTTTAACAAAGTCAAGTTGTTTTTGTCTGTTAAACAAATTTAGTGGATCGAGAACTAAGAGTTTATCTTTTGGGCACTCATATTCCATGAGATGATGTATTTTTGGCAGATATCTCCACTAAAAGGAGCCTACTGTCAATACAACATCTATGATATTCTCGCCTGCTATCATTGAATCCTGTCACAACCTCCCTCTTGTATAAGATCCCTATCTATCAGTTTTGTTATGACGCCCATCCCTATTCACTATTATATATCATATACGTGTCATCATATAATTAATCATATTTTATACATACCATCATATTAGTAATCATATAGGTAATAATATTTTATATGTACCATCGTATTAATAATCACATAATGTGAAATATAAAAACCATAATTTAAGTTGGTATATGAAAAATTGAGCTTTGCATTGTATTTTATGTATGTTGAAATTTTTTTTTAATAATGGTTATTAGAAAATATTTTAGTAAAAATAAATTTTTGAATATGTGTATATTTTTAAATCAATTTATGATATAAATCAACTTTAAATTATTATTTTGATTTAAATATATATAAAAAGTTTAAATTTTTTTTATGATTATTTTAGAAAAAATATTTTTTTAGATAATTAGATTATTCCAATTTCGAATATTTTAGAGGTGGCTCAAATAGATAGTTTCTCACAATATAATTGACTTCCAATATTTCTTAATAACATAAGCCCATTATTTTTTTTCTTAATATACTGATATCCAGCCAAACAAATTATATTCTTTTTTATACTGCTATCCATGTTTCCAAACATACATCTTTTTTAAGTGCTATCTATGTTTCCAAACAAACCTCTTTTTTGGATTGGTTGCAGCTCTGGTGAATCTTTGAAGGAACCTATAGATGAAATAGGGGAGAAGGAGTTGAGGAGGGCGGCAACTTGCTTTAGTCTCACGAGTGTGAATTGATATACTCAATCTTGATCATGGAAACTTAATCTTTTTTCTTCAAATTTTGATTTGTCTTGATTGTGCGGCTTCTGTTATTATTAATCCCAGAGCTTGTTTAAGCGTTGAATCTTCTTTTTAAGTGTTGAATCTCTATTTTCTAAGAAATTTTAAATCTCTATTTATCATTGATTCTCATGTCTTTTTATTTTCAATATTTATAGTTGTCATTAAAAGTTTGGACTCTTTTTTTAATAGTTATACTATCTTTTGCTACCGCAGTTAGATTCAGTTAGTTTGATTTTTTTATTCTTTTTGACAAAGAATGATAAGTAGAAGAGCCCGTATTAAAGTCTTAGAACACCTGAATATGTGGTTTTGATGTCAGATATATTCAATATTTACCCATTTATATAATATTTTCAATACAAACTATAAAATCTACTAGATTTTGATCCGCGCACCCACGCGGGTATATTTTCTTTAAAATATGCTTCTATTTGTTTCTCATGTCAATATTATGGCTAAGAAAAAAACCTGAATCCGAAGAACCGAGTCAATTCCGATCCAAAAAAGTAGTACCAAACCTGAACCAAAATTGATTAAATATCCAAGTTATTCAAAATTTTGGTATTTAGAGGACCGAAACCGAATCCGATCCTAACCGAAATATTTCGGATATTCATAACCAAAATTGATTAAATATCCAAATTATTCAAAATTTTGGTATTTAGAGAACCGAAACCGAATCTGCTCCGAACCGAAATATTTCGGATACTCAAAATGTATCCAAAATATAGTTATATACTTATATATATATTAACTATTTATAGATTTGATATATATAAAAACATACAGAATATATATGATACTTTTAAGTTGGTTTAAATACTTGAAAATATATACAAATAGTCAAAAGTAAATATCTAAAATAGTTAAAGTATACTCAAGACACCAAAAATACTTAAAATAATTATTGATTCGCTATCCAAATATTTAAACCAAACCAATTTATATGTTAAGTTTAGGTATTCGAACATATGTTATTCAAATTTATATGTAATATATTACTTTATTTATAGATTTTGAGAAATTTAAAGTATATAATGAATTTTAAAATCTTTAAAATAATTTAAATGGGTTATCCGAACCCACAAAGATCCGAATCAAACCCAAACCAAAATTTTGAAATATTCAAATGAGGCTGAAATCTTTAACCCCAGAAACCCGAAACTCAAACAGACCCGAACTGAACCCGAAACCCAAATAGGCCCGAACCATACCCGAATAGGTACCCGAACGCCCATCCCTAATCAATATTATATATCATATACGTGTAATCATATAATTAATCATATTTTATACATACCATCATATTAGTAATCATATAGGTAATAATATTTTATATGTACCATCGTATTAATAATCACATAATGTGAAATATAAAAACCATAATTTAAGTTGGTATATGAAAAATTGAGCTTTGCATTGTATTTTCCTTATATATGTTGAAAACATTTTTTAATAATGGTTATTAGAAAATATTTTAGTAAAAATAATTTTTTGAATATGTGTATATTTTTGAATCAATTTTTTACATAATTCAACTTTAAATTATTATTTTGATTTATATATATATAAAAAGTTTAAATTTTGTTTTATGATTATTTGAGAAAAAATATTTTTTTTATAATTAGATTATTCCATTTTTTTTATATTTTAGAGGTGGCTCAAATAGATAGTTTCTCAAAATATAATTGACTTCCAATTTTTCTTAATAACATAAGTCCATTATTTTTTTCTTAATATACTTATATTCATGTTTCCAAACAAATTATATTCTTTTTTTTATACTGATATCTATGTTTCCAAACATACCTCTTTTTTAGGTGCTATCTATGTTTCGAAATAAACCTCTTTTTAAAAATTCCTATCCAAGTTTCCAAACAAACCTAATTTGTACTTCATTCTTAATAATATAGATGGGTTATCCGAACCCGCAAATATCCTAATCAAACCCAAACCAAAATTTTGAAATATTCGAATGGGGCTAAAATCTTTAACCCAAGAAACCCGAAACCCAAACAGATCCGAACTGAACCCAAAACCCAAATAGGCCCGAACCATAGCCGAATGGGTACCCGAATGCCCATCCCTAATCACTATTATATATCATATACGTATCATCATATAATTAATCGTATTTTATACATACCAACATATTAGTAATCATATAGTTAATAATATTTTATATGTACCATCATATTATTAATCACATAATGTAAAATATAAAAACCATAAGTTAAGTTGGTATATGAAATTGAGCTTTGCATTGTATTTTTCTTATGTATATTATAAACATTTTTTAATAATATTTTAATAGATGATGATAATACAGAATGGTTGTCTTCTAATTGGCTAATTGCTATATGTATCAATTTGAGTTTGTTTCCCATTAATCATACAAATTTTTTAAACCAATTAAGTATGAATAAAAGTAATACAAGTGATTCAAGGTTCATTGACTATTAACATAAATAAGTAGCCATGGTCGGAACACAAGTAAATCTGGTCGAGAAATTAATTTCTCTACAAAATGTAAAAAGGCTTACGGAATGTTAGAATTGAATGATCGCAAGTGATGTCGAGTGATTAGCCGGATAATGGGAAGCGAGAATCTGTTAAGTGATCTGCTTGAGAAGTACTCAGAATTTCAAGTTGTTTTTAAAGAACCTGATAGCACCAGAAGGTTCCTCGGGAATTTAGTGGATCAGATTTGATGGTTTGGCCTCAAACGTCTTAACTGGACGAGAAAGTAGTAGGATAATTATGAAGGTGACCATGCTCGGTAGTGAATGATGTAAGTTAGAGAAAATTAAATTGGGTCGAAGAAATTAATCTCCTACAGCTTAAAAGTACCAGTGGTACGACCAAATATGAATATGGATCGATCGGGTAGAGTTAATCAGGTAACGTAAGATGGACGTCAGCTCATCAAGCTGTATGTGTGCTTCAGTTGCTGGGGGTGAGTAAGCTACCTAAATATCTGTGTGTCCTTCTGATGCAGCTTCTTGTGATGAAGCTGCTGGACATGTGTCACCAAACCGATGAAGATTAATGTGCAGATGCTGCCACATTTAGCCGCCTCTTCTTTGCTCCATGCGCCTAGACCAGATCCTTAAGACTCCACACACTAAATCCCACCATAGAAAGAAAATCCTAGAAATCCGACCATAGTATTCGAACGATCCGAGAAGGAAATCTGAAGGTAAAATTCCCGCTCCCGAATGTCTTTAATCGAGAGAGGTACAGAATAGTCGAAGAAAGTAAGCAACTGCGACAAGAAAGGACTTATAAGATAACATGGAAAATGAGCGACCTCAACTTTTCCTTTTAGTTTCTTAGCCTAAGTATAGAAGTAGGACTAGATCCCAGTTTTGTCTAGGGGATATTCTCTTTCTCAATCTAAGTTTCAGACATTAGAGAACCAAAATTCTGCCGAAATTTCTTTAGAAACTAAAACTACCTGGAACCAAAACCGACCACCTAACCATAAATTTCAGGTGAGTCTTGGTTAAGGGTTTTGATTGTTGAGTGTGCGGTTGGAACCTGCAGAACAAGAGTCTCGATTAAAATATTATGATATGATAATGATTGATGGTTGTGAAAGATATTGGGTTATATTGTTTGGGCCTTGGCTCAGGGGTAACACATATTTGTTACATATTGATGTTGTGATGCATATACTTGTATGATGGTGATATATCATTTGGGCCTTGGCAGATGAAATAGCATGTTGGCACATGATTGAACGGGATTAGTCGTAGCCACGGATTTCCATCGACTTTTCTTAAGAAGTGTTCTGTGATATTCTAACACTTCAGGAGGAGTGTCGTGAGAGTCATTGGTCCACCCGAAAGTCGTGCCTTACCCGGGGTCATACCAAAATTAGTTACAAGTAGGACACGAAAACACGGTGATAGAGTAACTAATGTCGACCGTGCTGCTGCATAACGATGCAGCTTTGTTATGACTCTTCAGTTGTCTTTTGAGACTTTGTGATTAGCTCTACAAAAAAAGTCAACATTCATAGCACAATACAATAGCTCGTTTTACTGAACTGCTATCGTAGATGAATTTAAAGTTTCCGAATTTTATAACAGCATTAGATAAACGCTATGATATAATAAATGATATGGTGAAATTCTATCGTAGATGAGTTGAAAGTTTCCGAATTTTATAACAGCATTAGATAAACGCTATGATATAATAAATGATATGGTATCAATGAGCGGGAACTAATTTCACCAATACTTGGATATATAAGTAAAAAAAAATTATTGTGCTATAGAGACTTAGAGCACCTCCAATAGAACTCTACCAATTGGGTTCTAAAATTGTATATGTATGTATGTATATGTTATATATATATGTATGTCGATGTGGAATCCACGAAAGAGTGTAAAACCTCTATCCAAAAGTTCTAAAAACAAAAAAAAAAAAAAAAAAAGCCCCACACCCTCTCCAGAACACAGAAACCCTATTAAAAAAAAGAGTCCCACAGATTCTCTATCTCTTGCTGGTGAGTTGACTCCTAACCCTAGCCACCGCAACCAGATGCAGATCCGACGCCACCGAGATCTTCTCCTCCAACAGAAAGACGAACCCAGGCACCGGTGACTGACTAGAGGCTTCTGAATCGCAGCTGGGGCTGAGAAATACATCCAACACGCACCGGATCTCGTTAAACTCTGTATCTTTCTGCAGATACTGGGGGTTGGAGACTAGTACATGTACCGGTGAAGCTGTCGAAACCCTAGTGCCTCCAGCGACGTTCTCGTTCTCTTCAGCAAATCCGGCGGGAGCTTCTCCGTCTCGTACCCTGCGCTAACCAAGGAGGAGTATGCAGTTAATCATCCCACCGGTAGGATCGGGAAGAGCTTAATCTTCAAGGTATGACTTTGAGCTTAAGTGTTAAGAACCATTAAGGTTTGGGAGTGAATCTATTATTGGGCTGTTTTTACATGTCCAGGATGTTATGAAGAAGAGATGAGCTTCCAGTTTGTAAAGAAGGAGACTTGATAATGGATCAGTTGGTGGAGTTAACCAGCGAAGGATGTGGGTGTTTGCATAAGGTTGATCATGATCATCGCTTGATGGGTACATTCACTGATGGACTCTTAAGGCAAGTGGAGAAGCTATCTTCAAACTCAGTGTTGGATAAATTTGCAACAGGTTAGAGAAAACTCTGCTTTAGATCCTATACGTGTTGGTGTATGTTGAAGCTTTGTTTGAATCTATAAACAGGAAGCCGAGGACAATTGGACCAGAAACAATGGCGGTTGTACCTATGAAGAAAATAGAGTCAGGAAAATGGAGTCAGTAAGCTTTTTAATTGATTGATTTTTCTTTTGGTTTTGCCTTTGGTTTTGGTGATGTTTCTGTATTTATTCTGTTTTTGCCTTATGTTTCTAAACAGAACTCTTTTTTTCTAAAACAGCTCTATAACTGGTTTCATTGATATTGGTGTTCATTTTTCTTTGTGTCAGTGTCTGTAAAAGAAGCTCATCTCTATTGATGATCGTAGATGAAGTGAAAGGGAAGAGTTTCTATGGAACAGAGGATGTTGGTGCTGACAAACGTCACATATACAAGGTGAGTCTCTGTTCTTGACTGTAGTGTTTTGTTTTTGTATTACTGCAATGTTTTGTGGTTGATACTGACAGTTCTATGCATATGAGATGTTTTGCTTTGTTTCGTGAGTATCAACTCGTATAACAAGTCTTTGTATATGTATCATTAATTTATATAACTTTGAACTCGTATGACAAGTTTCTTACGAGTTGACAAAGATTTTATCTTCAGAAATAAGCATGTTCTTTAGATGGACGAAACATGAGCGTTTACTAATATACTATTACTAATATGTGTAGCGTAATGTGGACAAGTTTTGTATCTACTCAAGAGATAGTATTTTTGTTCAAGCTATCATTTTTTGCCTAAGGGCATGTGACCACCATACTCCTTTTCTTTCAGAAATCCAACACAGTGGTTGAGTATGAGGAAAATCTTAAGGTTATGTATGCTATTACTTTTCTGTTGTCTGAATGTTGAAGCTGTTTTCTTCCTGCAGGTACCTAAAGATGAGCTTGCTGCAGTATTACAAGTTACTGAGCCTTCTAAAAACAAGGTACGTCTCTGATATAGAACACATCTCTTCTAATTAGACAACATTGTTGGTATAAAATTTGATTCCATATGCTCATGTGCATTGTTTTCATGTTTGTATGAACATATGAAGGACACTTCCATTCTGATCTATAAGCTTAAGGACCTGAGGTTAGTCTCTGTTATATTTTTTGGTTGCTTCCATTGCCTCTATTGGCCTTTTATTCTTGCAGGTGCTATGCGCAGGTGTTAATGGAGATCAAAGTCCCGCAGGCCTGTACCACCAAGGCTTGTGCAAGTCGAGGGTCGGGGCAGCACTAGTTCCGGAGGAGAAACTAGAAATTTAGGTGTTAGTTTTTTTTTTTCACTAGATTTAGGTCTGTAAATTAATTTTTATTTATAAAGCATACTATTTTTGTAATTCAACATTTATTTATAATAAATTATATTTTTTTTCAAACTATAATAATTACAAAATGCTATCATATAACAGATCAAGATTCCTAAATAAATGCTATTATATTGTTCATCTTATAATATCAAACTATAAATACTATCGTAGAGCGTAATAACATCATCCAAGCGTCAAAAAAAAGATATCATAGAGGGGGTACCTATGATGGATGCCGATGACATAGCATATGGGAAAACGCTATGAAAACCCTACTATAACGTTTTTCGTGAGCTAAGAATGTACATATTTTCGTGATTAATCCCTACTATAGATTAGTCCCTATTATATACATGAGTTCGTGATTCTTTTAATATCTTAGTTTCTAGAGTGAATGAAAACAAGTCTTGTTGTGATTCCACTTTGTTTTCCTTTCAATGTATCAAACAAGACAGGTCTCTAAATCCAAAGTAGATTTATTAATTATTCAAAAGTCTTCAAAGTACTACAATCACATCCAAAATGATCAACAAAATCTTATTATAGTACATACGGTACTAAGTGCCAGGGAAACAACCTTCGAGAATCTTGACATATTCATGGAAGTAGTTACCAGTGGTTGTTGTACTGGCTGACAACTTGAGCTTGAAGCAACTGAAATCTCCAGAAGAGAGAGCTTGATTCATCAACTCTTCTTGAGTCGCTCTGTGTCTAACAAGTGTCTTTGTAGCTTCTCCTCGAAGGTGCTTCACGTACTGCGTCTTGGCGCTTTGGTGCATGGTTATGAAATATTCATAAGCACAGCTCCATTTCAGTACAAGCCTACACTGCACCATAAGCAGAGTTGCTTCCATTACAGCATCGACGTCTCCGTCGCTAAAACTGAAGTAGTTCTCCGATGTTGGTATTGGAATCCCATTCTCATCTATGGCTTTGAGATCCAACTTGGATTTCTCAAGCTCTTCATGACATGCCTCCCACAGACGCAGGTAACGAGAATCCTCCAATTCTTGACCCATTGATGGTTGAAAAGAGACTTCAACACAGTTCCATTTTCCATTGTGCTCTTCCTCTGATCGAAAGCAGCGCCAACAGAAGCGACATCTGAGTGTATAAACACATTAAAGCAAACATGAATGAGTTTTTGATTTTGAAAATGCAAAGAGATATGAGTTTTAAGAGATAAGGACAAACCCGCAGATACAAGTTATCATTCTCAAAACAAGTTCATCAGTTCTCTGCACGTGAGTGTTGCAACGAGGACAACGTTTGGTGTTTTCAACGAGCCAAGCATTGTTCTTTAATGTATCCAAGATGGAACTAAACCAAACAGAAGCATCCTTGCAGGTCACTGGTCGATGTGACTCGAGCTTGCAACTCCAACAGAATGTGTGACCACAAAAACACACCACACCAAAGTCAAGAGAAGACTCATCATCTTCCATCAAATCCTCATGACGCTCGATGGCGTACTCGCAACCTGGAGCAGGACACCATTTGATAGATTCATTGTTGGCCTTCACGAATGATCCCAGAACGTATCTCTTGTACATCTCCTTCACTGCTGGTTCGGTGAGTTTCTTAATCGTATCGGGTCCAACGGACGCGACACAATTTGCGTTAGGGCAAAGGACTCTCTCTTCCTCCTTGTTGTTCTCCAGAAGGTTGTTGAGATAACTTATCCAACAAGTTTCAGAAAACTTGTGTGGACAAAAGGGTGTGGAGACCAGATTTTCCTGATCTGCAAAAGAAGACACAGATTCGTTTTTTTGATTCGAACTGTTAACTTTAACCAAACCTAAGTCGACCATGAGTTTCTCCTTGTCGTCACCCAAACGGTCTGAAGCCTTGAAGGAGTTCCACCGGAGAGAGATTAGAATTACGGTTGCATCAGATTTGGACAGCGAGAAGACTTCGGAGATCTGCTTGATTTCACTCTTCATCTTCTCAACAACATCTTTTTTTGTAAGAAAAGAGTACACTCCCTGACCATCGGTTTCCATAGCTGAAAAAGAAAATAAACAGACTTAGGAACAACATAAAGGACACAAAGAAAGCCTGTATGAATTGATGGACATGATTTTATTACCAGCAAATCGAAGGGGAAGCACCCCAGAGGTTCAAAGACAAAGATAATTGTACTATGTTTAAATGAAACAAGCTCAATGATATATAAGAAACTTGAAAAAGTAAAAAAAAAAAAATTGGGGAATTAAAAAAACTAAAAAATTGAGAAATTGTTACTTTCTGCTTAAGAAATTTGATGATTATTAATATAAATTGATGATTTTTTGACGTGTGTCAATATCTATACCTTAGAAAATATTTTTTACAAATGTAAAATTACATATTATTAAATTCTATCGTAAAATCTCAATTATGTGGTTAAGAAAACAGATAAGATTTGTTAATCATATCTAAAAGATAAAGGAAATGTTGAGTATTTTGACATTTTTCAGTATGGAATTATGGAAAAAAATCTGCTTGATTTTATAGTAAAAAATATAACCTAACGATTGTTGACGCGTGTATATATCTATTTTTAAAAAAATAATGAGTACTATAACACTTGTTAGTATAAGACTGCGGGATTGTCTTTCATTTACAGGATAATTTTATCTTTGATTTGCTTAACCAAACAATATAATCAATATATGTTTACAAACTACACACTTTCAAAATATTAGATTATTTTATTTCGTAACATACATATTGTTAGTTTAAATTGTTTATAAACAACTATTTTGACAAAGACTATCATTCATAATTCATGTTTTTATTGAAATTAGTTTGCAGTTTTGAAGATGTTTAGTATTTCAAAAATAAAGAAGGAATATGGTTTGTGATATTTTGGGGATCAAGTTATAATAATGAACTGAGATGATAAAACTAATATGACATTTATTGTCGGAAAGCTAAGTTTAACATAAACGTTTATGACACTATATGAGAGCAAAATAAACTTTTTGTTTGCGTATCACGGAGAGCAAAGTGTGCCATTTTAAATTATTTTAAATTTCTTTTGAGAAAATTTTCAATCGCCAATATACCTGAAATTAAATGGCATGTCTTATATAATAAAATAGAATTTTTTCTCTATGGGAAAAAATGTCATTTGTCACATTCATTAAGACTTTTTTTTCCTCCATATCTTTTATTGAATGGGTTTTGGTTCATGTCTATAACAGAAAAAAAAATTGATTGGGTCTTTTAACAGACATTTTATTCAAACCCCATATCTACACGATTTCATCATTTTAGGAATATCGACAAACAGAGTTTTGTCGTTGCTACTATGCTTCTTTAGTTTCTCTTCAAGGCATCGATCTCATTGCCGTCTTTAATAAGATAAGAACTTGAGAAAGACAATCTTTTTAGAGTCCCATTTGCTACCGTCCAGTCTCCTCTTAGAGATGCCAAGTTTGTACGCTTCATGGAGATTTTCTTTGGATCTTCTCTAGAGAGTTACATGTAAGTTTTCTCATTTGGGCCATTTGATTTAAATGAATGGAGGAAAGATAGAATCTTTAGAGTTCTATATTCTGGCTAAAGAAAAAAAATCTGTTATTTGAACTCTTTTTGTGTATATTTTTAACAAAGTCAAGTTGTTTTTGTCTGTTAAACACATTTAGTGGATCGAGAACTTAGAGTTTATCTTTTGGGGACTCATATTCCATGGGAAGATGTATTTTTGGCAGATATCTCCACTAAAAGGAGCCTACTGTCAATACAACATCTATGATATTCTCGCCTGCTATCATTGAATCCTGTCACCACCTCCCTCTTGTATATAATCATATATTTGTAATTCTTTTATCATTTGCTCATGAACCTATTTTATTGTTTAGCGTGAGAAGTTATGTATATTTGAGTTGTTCAATAGATTGTCGCTAATAGCTTCGTTACTGAGTCTAAAACAGTTGCAGATTTGGCCCTCAAGAACTCTTCATCATAAAAAAGACGACCACAAGCATCAAGTTCAACATCACATCATGCAACAACCATCAGATTCAACCATAGAAGAATCAGTTTCATTTACTACAAGCAACAGTCCTTAGGTGACTCTATCTCTTTCCTTCTCTCATTGCTGCCATCATCTTCGCTTCTCTTGAAATGACTTCTTCATGTTGACTAAAAGAGGTCTCAACATCAGTGCTTTCATTGACCAAAATATCTCTGTCTTTTCTTAATGATCTAGAGTAGGTTTGGACAAACATAAAATTTAGTCTTTCACTTTGTCTTAGGTGATTTGGCAAGGAAGAGTCTAAGACTCACGGTTTAGAGATGAAGAGCTAAGAAACAGAGGATGCATACCATTGACACCAAAAGAGATTCATTAACGTCTTTTAGCTTCAGGTTTCTCCTAGATATGTCCCGGTTTACTCTACTGGAGCTTTTACTCTCGATGTAGCATTAGTATGTTGCTTCTTGACGCGAATGTAGATTCTACTTATTAATAAGTTTCAACATTTGATCTGACTTTTTTCTTATCTGAGTGACGTTTTATTTGAGTAATATAGTTTTTCTTAGACGATGGTGATTCAGTTATCAATAAGCGCACACCGGTTTAACAAGTAATGGAACTAGCCAACACGAACACTCATTTACCAGGTCAGGTTTAAATCCAAAATCCAATAACTTTGATAACATTTATTTGATTTCTCACTTACTAGCTTAGCTTAAATTTGTTCCACAGAGATATTGTTGGGCACGTAAAGGGCATTAGGACTACTTATAATGAAGTGATTAAGAGTACACAACGCATGAAGACACCATGACATAGAAAGGTATAAGCTAATAATGTACCTTTGTTTTTAAAATGTAATGCTTACTGGAGGTTTTAAAATCTCTACAGATCTTAAAGATTTCTTTGCTGTCTTTTCAGGCACTTAAATATATGCCCACATTTTTATTGACGGAATGGCTAAGCTCCTTGATGAAAACCTTCTGCATAGGAGTGATGTACTTAAGATTATTCCCGTGAAAAATGGTGACTGTTTGGAAAATGATGATGTTGAAGGTAGAGAAGGTGATGAGGCCACAGCTTCAAGTCACACCTCTATTGATGGAAGAGAGTCAAGCGAGGAGGCCACTATGAAGGAAGATGGGTGTTCCAGCAAGTAGGCACGGTGTGAGTAACATCCAAGCACAAGGGGAGACTAAGTTACAGGACATGAGTGCGTTTAAGTTGCATTAGTTTTTTTAAATTATGTTTCCAAACATTATGAAATCTTAATACTTCCTAACTTATAGCTATTTACCTTTTTTTTTTCTTTTTTCCCTTCAAAATGTTAACTTCCACATTCATTTTGGACTAAGAAAATAATAAGATCCTGATCCTCAACCCTTTTCCAATTTCTAACAAACACAATCAAATATTAAGCACTAACTAGAATATGGATTAATGTGATCTGCATATGCATGACAATTGACATGATATTTATAAACTACATCACGATTTACGAGTACCATAAAAGCACATGATAACTTACTTGAATAATTTACACTCACTACATAGTTATGCGTAAAAAAATCTCCACATACGGCCGGTTAATAAATACTTTAATCCTCTAACAAAGTTATTCCATAACTCTTATATATTCATCTATGTTATTAAAACTGAAGTACAAAATGAGAACTGTATAGAAATATGGATAGCAGTATAAATGAGAATTGTTTGTAAACTACAAAATAATACTTGCCTATTTTAAGTGATTTTTTTACAGATTTTCATTCTTTTTAAATCAGTTTTAACCCTTTCATTTATTATCACTAGGGTTGGCCCGCCCTACGGGAATTATAATAAAATTATTAATTTATATAAGTTTATATTAATTTTATGAAGCATTTTAAAAACATCGTAGATTGTCTACAATATTATAAACAAATAAATAATGAACAGAATTCTGAATAGAATTTTGATATTAACAATATTTTGTAAAAAAAAATTATTTATATATAATGTTAAGAAAAAAAAATTTAGGAGTCCAGATTGTTACTCCCGGTTTTAGTATTGTAACCTTAGAATTGCTAGAGACAAATATATAATTATTTTAGAAAGAGACAATTATTACTACTTATGGGGGTTGATATGCATGTGTCATGATAAAAAGGGATTATGTGACTTATGTCCATTTGAATTATGAGTTCAAGTAATATTTTAAACATTATACTTTCCTTTGGAGCATGTGATGCTTGCCAGTAAGGGTGGACATTTTGGTTTAATTATAGGTTTGGTTTGGGTTTGGTTCGGTTTATTTGGATCTAAGAAAACTTTAACCAAAGTCAATCTAAATTAGGTTGATTTGTGTTGGTTCGGTTTTAATTCGGTCTATTTTTTGTTTGGTTCGATTTTAATTCGGTTTGATTTGTGTTTTGTTTGGTTAAATTTGATTTTGTTTGTTTTATTCAGGTTTAAGGTAAAACCGCCCCCTTGGACGGATGAGTAAATAAACTAATAATACAGGTTTATTTTAAATTTAAAATTACTTTCAACTAAAATACACTAATGTTTATAATTGGTTTACAATAGTTTTATCTAAGTGTTTTAAAATTCATTTTAGAAATAATAACTTGTCTAATTATAATAAAACTTTGAAAATATAATTATTAATATTTCAGTTTAACTCTACCATTAAGACACATAGATTTTTTAAGTTACAAACCATTATGAAACATTATGTGTTTTTAAAAATTTATGTTTACTAATAAAAAGCAATTAGCAACCATCAAAATACCTAGATGTCTGATTTCATCATAACGAAATATCTCTTCGCAGGACACATGTGGCTCCCGGCATATCATCCCCAGGATGGTCGTACACTTCCTATCAAGGTAGCCTTTAATATGTAACTCTGAAAATGAATAAAAATGGGAATTTTGAGAACAGTTAACTTACATGAAATTGAAAACGTAATTAAAATATTAGAAGAATAGTATACATTTCAAATTATTTAGCCTATTCTCAACCGAAAGTATTACTGACATTTACCATTTGTTTTATGATTTTTTAGAAATCATAGAATTGTCTTAGTAAGAAGATTTCCATGCAAATGTAATGGATTTTCATTTTTCTCAGTATTTGGTGATTCAACTAATAAATCATTGTTTATTTTTCTATTTATTCTTTTCCTTATGAATTCATTGGTGCTTTTATTTTCTCTTGTATATTTTTCTGTTTCCTCTTTTAAACTACTTTATTTATATAGATGTGTCACAAAAAAGACAATGTGAAAAAGTAAATTCACTGTAAAAAGTTATTTATCAGTTTAGCTAGAGAGTGAAAAATCTAATATTGATTGTTTGAACATCTAATTTTGATTGTTTCTATTTGATATATACATACTTATTTAAAACTTCTGTCAAATAAACCATATCATATTCCTGTTATTTTATGCCAATATATATAAATCACTGAAAGTTAAAAACAGTATTTCCAATTCATTGGAAACCCAAATATTCAGTTGGAAAAAAAGAAGATCATAAAAAATAGGCATTCCCGATAACAACCCAACTATGTACAAAGTATTTTTAAAAGGTAATAAATGAAAAAGAAAACAAATCTTAAAATGCAACCTTCACACAACATAAGTAGGTATGTTTACGTGTGAAGGAAAGGGGAAAGGCTGACAACATCCGAGGTTGTTCATCCTACACAGTGTCATCCACACTCGCAATTAAAACTAGGCAAGCCTGGCCTGAAGACTTCTAAACGGACATCAGTTCGGGTGCACACGTAGAGAAACTACTGACCCCAAAGTGTTTCACAGTGAATAATGCAGCTGCAAAAGGAAGAACATGACACTTCATTACTTGAGAAAGTCTTATTGTGGAGTCCGGAATAATAGAGAAAAGTATGAATGCTTCACAAACGTATGTAGCTATGTTCAGATTTTGACTTATGATCCATTGAAGGTCAATGTAATACCCATCCAATTATAACCAATAAAATTTAAATAAATTCCCACAAAAACTCAAAAGAGGAATAAATCCCAATTTCAGAAGCACAAATACACGTGAGATACATCATTAGCTTAAAGTCCAGAAAAGCCTACCCAGTAAGAAGCTTATTATTTAGGCACAATAAGGTCTTACTAAACGTGAATAGAAACAAAGAGATGGAATGTTAAAGTTGAAAGCTATCCCCAAACGATATAAATTGACACTGAAGCACAGTAATGTCTCATCAAGGGAAGATAACTCAAAGGCAACAGAAATTATGTAAGCCACTATGTGCATTCAAACAGACCCGCCTATTCTATCTGCAAAAGTCTTTAGTATCAGATATCATGAAGCATATTAGTTCAAGAAAGTAAGGGAATGATGATGATGAGTCACCCGTTCCTTGGGATGCAAAACCTGCCCTTCTTAATACATCAAACTATTAAGCAAGGCTGACTCAGATAGCCAACACCAAACAGAGTAGATAATTTATTTGTGTGTGTGCATAAGATGGTGTTGGGAGATATGTGTACCTTCGTAAGCTATCAGAAACAAATAATCTGCGAAGAGGGTCTTTAAACTCAAGGTTTGAAGAAGACTCAGTTTCTGTTTCTCTCCTTGATCATGCTCTCTGTCCTGTTCTGTAAACAAAAATGTTGAACACTAAATCTGAGCAGAACACAGCAAAAACAAACGATTAAAGGGTTTTACTAAGAAAGATGATCCGTACATGTACAGAGAACTATGGAATTGTTTTTTAAATTTCTCAGATACTTTTAATCTCTAGCTAAGACACCTATGAACCTGCCTTGAGACGAAGCCATTCTACTGGGAAAAATATTTAAGTGTTATTTGGATTCATGAGGATGATGCTTACGGTTTGTAGACTAACCTTTTATAGTTGTAGATGCACCGCCTTGAAGAAAGGGAATATGCATTGAATGTTAAATCATGGTTGTAATGGATTGAAGGAGTTAAGAAGGTAGTTTAATGGGATCGCATAACGGTTCCGGGGAGAAGAACCGGAGATGAAACGACACAAAAACCTCTACATCCGGGGTATTATCATCCCAATCCGTCTAGAATAGCTGGGTCGGAGATGAAACTCCATTGTTGGAGATGAAAGAGAAGCTGATGAGCATGGGTGAAGATGTCAACGGTCCCCATTGTTGAAGAAGGTGAATGTAAGTGATGAGATTAGGTTTATTTTTCTGTAAAAGCCCAAATAAAGATGATTGTAGCCCAATAATATAAAAACAAAAACCAAAGAAACATATCGATACGTATTGAAACCAATCGCAGTTTATTATAAAATGAGACACGTGTCAGACTCAGAATAAAGGATTTAGTGACGTGTCTCTCTCACAGGAGAGATCACTCCTTTATATATATATATATATGAGACACGTGTCAGACTCAGAATAAAGGATTTAGTGACGTGTCTCTCTCACAGGAGAGATCACTCCTTTATATATATATATATATATATATATATATATATATATATAGATAGATTACTAAATAAATTCACATCTTTTATTACATAAGTGCAAAAAAAAATATTTTTCAATTTTTTTATTTTATATTTTGCATTCATTTTCTCACTTTAAACTACTTCATTAATTATATTTACTATGATATTTTGACAGCATTTATTTTACATATTAACTATAATAATTCGACATATTTGAATGAAATTACTTTATTTGTGACAAGAATACAAAATGGTTAACAAATATTTTTATTTGTTTACATAACCAGTTAGACATAGACATTCGGGTACCTATTCAGCTACGAGTTATTTCTTTTGGGTGTCAGTTTTTTTTAGTTTTGAAACTATTATAGCTACGAGTTAGACATAGAAAGATTAAAGATATGTGTTTATGATATTATAGTTTAAGATTAAAAGGATTAAATTTGAGTTTAATTTTAAGATTTAGAGTTATAATAAAACAAATTAGAGTTTTAAGGGTTGTCTTTAGAGTTTAGGGTTTAAAACCATATTTAGGGTTTAGGGGTTCAAATAGATTTTCTTAGCGTTATAAAAATGCTATTATATGTATTTGATAGCATTATTGAAGCCGCTTAAATAATATCTTTTGGCTCTTAAATGTAATTTTCCGCTAAGTATTGGCGGGGGAGTGATTTTATCTTCCCGGTCATTTAATTTTCAAAATAGCACTAATTAAGTGTTGTTTTAGGTTTTACTCAATCATAGCGTTTATCTAACACTAACATATAATACATAAATTTTTAAATCATCTAAGATAGCAGTTTGGTAAAACGTGCTATAACAATCTGCTATCAATGTAGACTTTTTTGGTAGTGCTTCTCTTGAGCTCGACAAATACCACTTACCAATTCATTAATCTCATCTTTTGTGTAGATCTCTGGTGCTAGCCTGGTTTCAATGAATGAAGCGGCATATTCTGGAAGACATATATATGTAGCTCTGAACAGACGTAGATGCTCTCTTCAGAATTTTTCTGATGTCTGCTTTGGTGACAGGGATAATGTCACCAGCGACTCCTCTTGCATATCCAAACTCATCTCTGTAGACTCCATACTCATCCTTCTGTTTCCATCTGAATTTTCTGGCTCCATACTGATCATAAGCTCGTAGTCCAAACTCAAGGCGTCTATCAGTCAATACTTGATGTGTCCCGTAGGGCGATGTAGTTGTTGCTCTGTCGAGCGACGTTGGATAATCGACGTCGATCGATGGCTGAGAAACCGGTCGGTAGGATTGGTGAAAGCCAGTATCTGCTGCATTAGCTGTAGGATGTTCGTCTGGATCCTCGGGTATGTTGTCCGGATTGCTGCGTTGCTGCATAAACAAGTTTTCTGGTCTATTGGCCACCTGAAGGATGTCTGCTATGTCATCTTTGGTGATGTGTAGAATCCTTCCATCCATAGATCTTGCATGGCCATCTGGGTCCCTGAAAATACCAAATTTATCAGGCATTAGATATTCATACTCAATACGTTTCTTAGTGTAAAATTGAGATTGAGGTAAAGGTTGAGAATCGATCGATGGAGTGGATGATGCATCGATCGACGGTTGACGTATGTCTGCTAAACTAGGGTTGTTGAATTGGTTGCTTCTCTTGCAGGTTCCTTCAATGCTCTGGGTTGGGTGTGCGTGTGCTTCCATCTTGCATGTTTCTGTGGTTTGAGAAAAGTTCTTGGGTGCAAAACTTTTTTTATAGCAATCAGATGCCCTACTTTGAATTGGAAAATTTCCTTCTTCCTTCTCACGGTCGGTGGCCTCAAAATCGAACAATGTACTAGTTACGGTATCGATCGATGCTTGTGATAGTTTTGCTGGATGAGGGTGGAAATCGATCGATGATGAGTGGCCTCTGTCGATCGATGGCGAATGTGTTAACATGAAGGTATGGCTTGGAAATCTATCTACTTCACCGGAAATCTCTGTAGCTCGTTCCTTCTAATAGTCCTCATCATATTCCTCTGTAGTATCCTCATTGGTTGAAAATACTGCAGTATCCATTGCGAAACTCGCATGAAATCCACTATTTGCCCAACTGCCTATTGAATAGTCATCTTGTCTGCTGTTGGGTTGAAAAGAAAAATCTGGATAGCGATGATCTGGCAAAGCATAGTGGTCAACCGGATGCTCCATGTCGATCGACGTGGGATGATGATTATCGGTCGGTGTTGACTCACAGGAATTGATCGATGACAAAGTGATGGTGTCGATCGATGCCGAGTACTCTGCCTCATGCTCAGCTCCACAATGGCATGCTCAATATAGCCAAGATCATCTCCAATATCCACGAGGTTGACCTGTTGTTTGACAACTTTGACTGGGTCATAGTGGATATCTGGATCTATCAGTGTCAGACATAATCTGTTGGTGTTCATGTCACATACAGCTCCTACTGTAGCCAAGAATGCTATTCCAAGCAAAAGGGAAGAGTTCCAGTTTAGCTTGATATCCTGGATATGAAAATCTACTGGGACAAGGGCATTACTAATCTGCACCTCAAGGTCTCTGATGATACCTCCTGAGTTCCTCTGAGAATTGTCCACAAAGATGAAAGATTCTGAAGAAGGCTCTACTTTCAGACCCAGATGGTCTGCCATAACCTTTCACTAGGATGCTGACTGATACTCCTGTGTCACAAAGTGCATGGGGAAATTTAATACCTTTCACTAGACATGGTATTTCAAACTTCCCAGGATCACTCTTCTTCTTCAATATGATCCTCTGTTTTATCATTTCTCTGACATGATAAAACATTATCCTAATGTCCTCCTCAGTATCATTTGTCTCTCTGAAGAACATCCACAATCTGTGTGTGAAATAAACCTCCTCAAAAAGTTTTTCCAGTGGGATTCTGAGGACTCTCTTAGTGAAACCATCTATCTCATTAGTTTCCCTCTTTAGGTTTTTAGGAATCTTCTCCTTCCTTTTCCTCAACTTTCTCCCTTCAATGGCCGTATCAACTTGCATAGGCTCTGGTGTAGCGTCTGAAGATTTGCTGGTAGTCTCTGGCGGGTTAGCTGATGGTTTAGGTGGTGGTCTGAGTGCATTGATTCGGGATATATCAATGGGTGGTAACTGCACTCGGTATGTGAGAGGTGTTCGTCGATCAATGTGAGATGGTGAATGTCGATCGATGTTGGACTCTCTCTGTCGATCGTTGGCTGGCTCGGACTGTCGATCGATGTTGACGTAGAAAGGGGAGGGTGGGTGTGGATGTCGTTCTGCGAACTCTTCATGAGTCATAATTCGTACTGCACTGCAATTCGCAGACGACTCGGCAGGTGACATCGATCGATGTTGACAAAGGTCTGTTGATCGATCTGTGTCGTAGTGTGTCGATCGATGTGTGTTCTCTGATATCGGTCAACACGAGTGTGATCCACCGAAACTCATGGAACTCTCTATCTCGAAGTGACGTGGTGCTTCATGCTTTCATCTTCTTCCTCTCTAGTCAAGGCTTCCTGCCTCTTAACAGCTTCTCCAGTCTGAACAACCTGCATCTCAAGCTTCCTAACTTGAGTGCCTAAATTCTCAATCCGTGTGTTCAGGTTGGTGTAGAAAGAATCAATCTTCCCATTAAAATCCACTGTTAGCTTCTGCTGTCCTTCCAGAACTCGATCAAGCATAGTCTCAATCTTGCTCTCCTGAGTCTGTGGTGGTGGATTCTGGTAAGCTGAATTCCCATAGTTTCTGCTGTTGTTGCTGTAGGGTTTCTGAAACTGTGAAGTCTGGTTGTAATTACTCCTCTGACCATTGCCATAGAAGTTCCTGTTTCCACCCTGGTTTCCAGACCTCTGAAATCCAGTACCTCCAATGTAGTTCACATCTTCATTCTCCTTCTGTGTATACAACTTTTTCTTCTTCAGCTGAGCAGACCTGCTTCTTAAGAAGCTCATGAACAACATCCAACTTTGCTCTAACTTCTTCCATCTGATCCTTCCTAAGGGATGCAACAAACTTCTTTCTCTCAAAGCCAGTGTTCTTGGTGCTGCTACTGTTAGCTAGATTCTCTATAAGTCTCAAAGCCTCTTCTGGATTCCTGGTGTTGAAGTTTCCTCACTAACTGTATCGAGAGCCATCTGATACCTCAAGGCGATACCTCTGAAGAAAGTGCTAAGAAGTTGCACTTCATTGAATCCGTGGTGTGGACAGTCTCGCTGGAAGCACTTGAATCTGATCCATGCGTCCTTGAAAGACTCTCCAGTCTTATGCACGAATGTAGCAATTTTGCTCCTCAAGTCTTCAGCGCGGGCCTCATCAAAGAAGTTACGCAAGAAAGCATTCTTGATGGCGGCCCAGGATGTAAGAGATCCTGTGGGTAGCTGCTTAAGCCAATGCGAAGCTTCTCCAATCAGAGAGTCTTTGAAGAGTATGTAGTCCTCATGGACTCCATCCATGCGGTTAGCAGCAATAAGATCCTCGAACCTCTCAAGATGGTCCATAGGATGCTCGTGTGGTAATCCAGAGTAGGGTATCTGCGACACGAGTGTGTGGTACTGTGGCTTCAACTCGAAATTTGGCTTCTAAATCTCTGGATGGCAAATGGCTGATCTGTTGGCGTAGTACTCGTCTGGATGGTTGTAGTCAGCCAGCGATCTTGTTCGAGCAACCTCATCTATAGGTCGAACAGCTCCTATAACATCAGTATCGGGCTCAGGGATTACATTCCCCTGTGCATCTAGTTTCTGACCTGTTGCATTACGCAGATGACCATCCTGGTCATACAGGTTTCCATTCTCATCCTGTCTGCGAATAACAATCGCAACCATGCTTCGCGACTGAGTATCGATCAATGAAAAAGGTCTAGTGTCGATCGATGTAAAGCGATGCGAGTCGGTCGATGGTTGAGTGTCGGTAGACTGTTGGATGCGAAAATCGGTCGACGCGAAAGCTGCTGTGTCGATCGATGTAGAACGTAAGTCATTGCGGATTGAGCGTTCCAAGTGAGCAGGACCTTCTCAGAATAGCAGTTGTTTGTCCTTGTTGCTTCTGGTACTGCTGGGCATACACCTGAAAAGACAAGAAAAATTTTGTATTAGAAAGGAGGTAAAGAAAAAGAAGAGTTGATTACCTATTAGGATATATTTTGTCTTTCTTTTACATCTAGGGACACTTCCCACTTGTGAGACACTTTCTGGTGGGTCCTAGATGTTGGTTTGACATATTTGTCCTTGAGGGAAACAGGTTGTGAGGCGTGTTTCGTTGGGGCAGTTAAGTTACCTTGGTGGCATTTGTGTTTCTAGGTTCACAGATAAAAGGACCATATTCTCGGCCATAAGATTAAAAATGGACTGTTAAAATATGGATATGTTGATGATAGATATATCTATTAGCTGTAGACATAGACACCAAAATGTGGACATGGACAGCAAAACATTAACATCTATATTTTAACAAAACTCTCACCTAATATGTGGATATGGACATGGATTCATATGAACAAAACACTCACCAAAAAAGAAGAAACAAGATTTTACAAAATACATGGACAGAAAACCGAAAGTTGTAAACAAGCTTTTGTAATAAAACTGTGTGGATATGGACATAGGAAATAGATAATAGATGGACAGAAAATTGAAAGTTGTGGACAAGATTTTATTAAAAACATGCGTGGACATGTACATTTGTTTAGTCTGTATTTGATACCCAATGCTATTAAAGCAGATGCAAGTGTGATTGTCTTCCAGGTGCTTTTTACTCTCTTCTTCAAAACAATAAATGAAACAATCAAAACTTACTCAATCTCTAACACATTAAATTAAATTAATCAATGAAACATTTCTGTATAAGATGTATTGGTATTAAGCTATAAAGACCATCTCTTCAACTTCATTAAGCTGTTAATCAAGTGAAACATTTCTTCAAGGTATTGTGGACAAGATGTATAGATGTATTGTGTTGGTGTCAAAATCGGTCACGACGGAATCAATGACTGAAAGTCTCTGGAAAGTATTTCTTGAAACAAAAAGTCTCGGATAATTTGAAAAGAAGTTATACGAGATTTTCTCAAAATTAAAATATCCACTCTCTGGTGAGGTCGAAAACGGTTATCTCAAAATCTACGGCCAAAGATCCTTCCAAACTCAAAGATTTCCTGCACGAACGACTAACGGGGGAAAGATCGGGCAACGGAAAACCCACGGGCGGCAAAGAACCCCTGGCGCCGGCGGCACGCGTCACGCGAGCCGGCGGCACGCGTCAAGCGAGCCGGCCTGGCGCCGACGGCACCCCGGCCTGGCGCCGGCGGCATGCGTCACGCGAGCCGGCCTGGCGCCGGTGGCACCCCGGCCTGGCGCCGGCGGCACCCCGGCCTGGCACCGGCGGCACGCTTCACGCGGGCCGGCCTGGCCCCGGCGGCACGCGTCACGCGAGCCGGCCTGGCGCCGGCGGCAAGCCCCCTGGCGCCGGTCGACGGTCCTCGTCCTGGTCTCGGTCCCATCATGCCCGGTCTGATCCCATCTTGGCCTGCTTGGATCAATCCTCGAGAGTTAGATACGATCACGGCTATGGAACAAACATCTTTCGATTCGACTCGATTGGAATCATCCTCGATGTTTTACGACAAAAAATAGAAGGATTGGATTTCTCGTAGAAGATATCGCATAAAACAAGATCGATTAACTCGAACATCGATCCTTTAGGCTATGCGGTTTATTTTACGAGAAAGATAGTCATTCCGAGAAATCGTATAAAATGTTCAACGACTTAAGACATGTCCACAGACTTACTTACGATTTTAAGAATTCAGGCCCAATCAGGCTATGACGGTTTATCTGATTTCCCGAACATCGGAAAAACATCAAGTCACCGAAAAATAGGGGAAAACTCGAGGATAATTACAAAGATCAACGAAAATGGAATACTTCCTGAAGAGATAAACTTGGGCCCAAAGGCGAGGTCCATCATCCTAAGGCAAACCGACCTAGGAGTGGGTATATAAGGAGAGTAAGAGCAAAGGAGAAGAGGATCCGAAAATCCTAGATTGGAGACCCAGAGAGATCCTGTTAGCTGATAGAACTTAGAATTTAGGCAGTTAGACTAGCAAGGCAGGCCCTAGAACGTCTTGCCGCTTCCTGCTCGCAAATCTCCGCTCCTCTCGGAAGGATCGGACGATTCTTTTACTTAAGAGCTCCGCACATAGAAACCCTAGGCGTTATCTTCGACATGCCTGTTTCTATGACAAACGCTCATACTTGACGAACCCGCCCAGACGGTTCGATCCCTTGTTCAATTATTTCAAAACTGAACTACGTCCGACTTGATCCTCGAAAGGGGTACGTAGGCAGCCTTTCTTAAGGTCCAGTCCCAAATCTTAACAAAACCTTTTCCGCATTTATTCGGTCTCTTGTCGTTGGCTGTCGCAGAGAATCCGGACCTTCAGGGAAAGTCGGGTTAACTTGGCTTTCCTCCGTTTTTATTCATTAAAATCGACGGTGTGAATTTCGGTTCCCACAGTTTGGCGCTAGAAGGAGAGGGGGACGGATTACTCTTGCTCATACGGCCGCAAAGAGCTTGATCGAACCGATGTCCGGAAATATGAAAGAATAACTTGCAGTTTGCGTCAATGATGGTAAAACAACTCCAGCAGCGACTGTTCCTACGGCCAACGCTTACGCAAATGACACGGTGCTCGAGCAAATCAAAAACCTAGCCGCGGCTTCCCGCCACAGGAAGAGCACGAAAACGAGCTCGCAATTTCTCTATCTAAACAGAAAGGGCAACGATAAAATCTATCAAACCCCAACAATTCGTCTTGTTAAAATCTATCAAACCCCAACGAGCAAGGTTTCTACAAAAAACATTTCTTTCGAGAACCTCTAGGAAAAACAAAACTTACTCTCCTTGAAACCTTGGGGAAACCCTATATTACTCGCGGAACAGAAGCACGGAAAATCGGTTCACCGATTCCCACTGCCATACTTCTTACAAACAACTCTCGAAGAACAAACGGGAAAACGAAAGGAGGTAGGAGCTTGATCTTACTAGGACGACTTGCCATAGGGTAAGATCAGTCTTCCCAGTTCGCCTTAGTAAGAGCCCACTTTGTTCTCCTTTGTGTCTAGGTCAAAATGGCTTTCGTTTCATCTCAATCGGAGTTTCCGTTGAGATTTTACGAAGAGAACAAAGTCACTGTCTCGGCCACCTCGCCGTGGGCAAGGACAAACATTAGCGAGGTCACCTCACCCTCCGACATGGCTACCTCGCCCTAGGGCGAACTCGCTTTGCTCTCCTTTGAGTCTAGGTCAAGATGGTTTTCATTTCATATCAATCGGAGCTTCCGTTGAGATTTTACGAAGAAAACAAAGTCGCTGTCCCGACCACCTCGCTCATGGGGGAGGATTTCTCTGTCCCGTCATAGGACGAGTCCGGTCCTGTCTCAGTACCATGCATCTTTGCCTGAGTTTTCGTAACTCGATCTTTGAGTCCGTGAGCCCCGGGGATCGACGAAGGCGAGCAACAGCAGCATCGGCGGACGCGGGACACGGCACGGGCGGTAGGACGCCTGGCGCCGGCGGCAGACCAACCACGCCGCGCCTGGTGCCGGCGGCAGGACGCCTGGCGCCGGCGGCAGACCAACCACGCCGCGCCTGGCGCCGGTGGCAGGGCGCCTGGCGCCGGCGGCAGGCTCGTCCTCTCCCGTCTGGCGCCGGCGGCAGGCCCGTCGTTTTCCGTCTGGCACCGGCGGCAAGGGTCCTGGCGCCCATCCGTGCAGTCGTCTCGTGATCTCGGGCAACGGCAACATCTTGGTCCCTTAAACCAATGTTCGGATTGCTCGAGAAACACGACGATTCTTCCGCGAAGCCTTCTCGATTGCTTAACAAAGCTCATATTCTAGAGTCTAAGTTTGAAGCCTCATTACTCAAACCCTCGAAGACGGGAAGTCTACGAATCAAAGTCTATCTCGATCCCCATACTCGAGAAATCTCGGAAGACCATAAAAGGTTCGAATGATGAATGAATTTCGATTCATCGTATTAAACGATCACGGTTATTCTAAACACCAATCATCTCGAATATACAAGGAAATGGGATTCCTTCGGAAATGCCGAAACCTTCAAAAGACTATTTTCTCGAAATGTTTTGTAAAGGTTTTAATTCTTCGTAGGACAGGAACAAAAAAATCTTGAAAACTGCCGTAGAATTTAGGGAACTTAGGACCTAGGTGGATAGTCTAGCAAGCTAAGTCTTAGGAAAAATTTCCAGTCTTGTTCTATCGTTCCTTGATTGTCCAGGCAGAACATGCAAACCGATATAGTCTCTCGAAAAACCGAGAAACGATCGCCACGTCTTCAAAAGCATACTCATCCCGCTTCCTAAAAGAAAGAAAAAACGTACACAAGCCTTCGAAAGAACGGCTAACCCGTTTTCTTTCGTAAAAAGAAAAGGGAAGTAGGTACGCATACTATACCCGTATAATCCTATCTTCTAAAACTTTTTGCTTCAGCATCAAGACAACGCTTTTGACTAAGCAAACTCTCGCAGCAATAAGATTCGTCTAAAAAACGCTAGCGGCATAGCCCAACCGTTACAAACATAGTCCTGAAAACTCTACGTCACCTCTCGTCGCAAACTCGCGACTAGAAACGTGTACCAACGTCAGACTAATAGCACGACGGTGAACTACGAAAATAACGAAATAACCTTCGGTAAAACTCCATAAGTAGTTCGAAGCAGCTTTCGTCCAAAGGTCGAAATCATAGCGGAAACATCTCCCGTGTAATCCGCGGAAACATCGCTACTTTAACAATCTGCGATTTTCTATCTCCATGAAACCGGTCATCCATTACTTTCGTATAACAAGAACATTTTAAAACAAAACAGCCTATGGAAAAAACATGATCGGTCTCATGCAAAACGATTTCGCAGTACGCAAAAGTGAATGAGGAAAACATAATCCGTGGTCGCGAATATCGCAAGTAATTTGTGAGAAACGCTCTCCGGTTACCTTTGCGAAAACCCCCTCTTACATCACTTTTACGAAAAATCCTCTGTATGGTCGAGTCAATTCATACAAAGCAACTTCCGTAAAATAAACATAATGGGTCCAACGGGTAACTGTCATAGACAGTTTTTGCTCCACGAGGTTTCTGGCTCCTGCTTTCACTCCCCGCGGTTACGTCCGAGCAGGAAATAATCACGCAGACAAACCCGCACGTGTCCTGCGTCGATCCCTTAAACTTTGTCCCCCTCGGATAAAATTAAACGATTTTCATGCAACAAAAAAAAAATTTTATACGAACCATTCATCGTATAACGGAGACCTAAAGTGGAAGATCGTTTCTAAAAGCCATCAGCCATAACTCAGAAAACTCCGCTATGCTTGGCATGTTTATCTCGGCAAACGCTATTTGGCCCTAGGCCAACTACGCATTTTCGTAAATCCCGGACCTGAATTCGGCATCCCCATTAAGGACAATCGTGAACTAACATGACCTTGATAAGGGTCATGGTCTGATCGTTTACCAACAACTTCCTTGGCGATACGGCTGAATCTAGCCTCCATGTCAATCCAAAGCTACTGAGCGACCACCGCTCAATCACTTAACGGCTAAAAACAACAATCCACAATTTGTTCATAGAACGCCAAGTGACTATTACGCAAGCAATTTGTCGTATAACCCAGAATCGGAAATCATACGATAAACTCTTCGTACCAAAACTCAGTCCTAACAACCATATGGTTAACGGAAGATTTAAACTTATCGTCAATCGATTAAATTCTATACGCCCCGTAAACACGGCATGAAAAGAAACACTCGTGACAAGGCTCCAAGAGTTATATGAGTCATCCTTAATATATACAATCAAATCCCGGAAGGCCAACACTTCACGAAGCACTGTGAATGTAGACACTTCTCTCTGGGTCAAACTTACGCGACCCCTTGGTCCTGCGTCCAAACAGAAACAACAGTTTCTGGCTGCGAACATTCGCAAAACATCTCCAAGCCCGCGAACATTTCCCACACGAAATGCGGCACAAGGAAAACTCGACCTTCAGCACTGCGAGACGTCGCTAACGCTCGAAGGACATTCTTTTCCTCAAAACGTTCCAGACGAAATCCTCGTCTCTAGAACTCAAAACATACAAACACACCTCTAAACGGTAACATGCCTCTGAACTGGCATCATTTCGTTGTTGCTGATCACAACAAACGAACTCTAACGTCCTAAACAGACAAATAGCCGCCCTTCAAGGGGTAGGCTCTCTTGCATCCGACAAGGATAAACATAGCGCGCTATACAAGAAATCGAAATTTTGGTTTTGCTCTTCGTAAAGGAAGTAGCTCGACTCACGCCCAGACAAATCATATAAGCCGACAACAATTCGCGGATTTTAAATGGTACGAGTCAGGTTAAAATCGCAAAAAGGCAAAACGAAAGCCGATTTGTCATCGCAAAGCCTCAGTCCGAGAGTAAACCTAGGTCTTGCCCTAAACCCAGCCACGCTGGATCTTGACATCTCACAGACATAGTATGGTATACGAGATCCAAAAATTTGTCTCTTCACTTAAGCCTATTTGTTTCACGAACTTTTCGCGTAAATCGGTAAACCGCAGAAAATCTCGCTTTATGCAAACAATAGGTACGGTGATCATCAGGAAACTAGGAATGAGACGACAACTCACACCCTCTTTTTCATACTTCGAAAAAACTGAAGTTCATAAATAATCAAAAAACAAATACATCAACAGCATCATGCTCGAAAGTCTCTCATGACACATAACCAGACCATATAAGTCTCGCTGGAAAACAGATCACAAGGGTCTTAAACTCCAAAACGAACTACGGAAAGCTTGATCCCTACAACAAGGGTACGTAGGCAGCCTTCGAAAGGCGCAGCCCCAATCTTACCACTTTCAACGGAGCCTTTCAACCATTAATTCCGCCTATCTTACCTGACATGTCTTATCGCTCGCAAGAACATCACGAAGGTTCTAACGAGCTGGGGGGCTAACTGTTGGTGTCAAAATCGGTCACGACGGAATCAATGACTGAAAGTCTCTGGAAAGTATTTCTTGAAACAAAAAGTCTCGGATAATTTGAAAAGAAGTTATATGAGATTTTCTCAAAATTAGAATATCCACTCTCTGGTGAGGTCGAAAACGGTTATCTCGAAATCTACGGCCAAAGATCCTTCCAAACTCAAAGATTTCCCGCACGAACGACTAACGGGGGAAAGATCGGGCAACGGAAAACCCACGGGCGGCAAAGAACCTTTGGCGCCGGCCGCACGCGTCACGCGGGCCGGCCTGGCGCCGGCGGCACCCCGGCCTGGCGCCAGCGACACACGTCATGCGGGCCGGCCTGGCGCCGACGGCACCCCGGCCTGGCGCCGACGGCACCCCGGCCTGGCGCCGGCGGCACGCGTCTCGCAAGCCGGCCTGGCGCCGGCGGCAAGCCCCCTGGCACCGGTCGACGGTCCTCGTCCTGGTTTTGGTCCCATCATGCTCGGTCTGATCCCATCTTGGCCTGCTTGGATCAATCCTCGAGAGTTTGATACGATCACGGCTATGGAACAAACATCTTTCGATTCGACTCGATTGGAATCATCCTCGATGTTTTACGACAAAAAATAGAAGGATTGGATTTCTCGTAGAAGATATCGCATAAAACAAGATCGATTAACTCGAACATCGATCCTTTAGGCTATGCGGTTTATTTTACGAGAAAGATAGTCTTTCCGAGAAATCGTATAAAACGTTCAACGACTTAAGACAAGTCCACAGACTTACTTACGATTTTAAGAATTCAGGCCCAATCAGGCTATGACGGTTTATCCGATTTCCCGAACATCGGAAAAACATCAAGTCACCGAAAAATAGGGGAAAACTCGAGGATAATAACAAAGATCGACGAAAATGGAATACTTCCTGAAGAGATAAACTTGGGCCCAAAGGCGAGGTCCATCATCCTAAGTCAAACCGGCCTATGAGTGGGTATATAAGGAGAGCAAGAGCAGAGGAGAAGAGGATCCAAAAATCCTAGATTGGAGACCCATAGAGCTCCTGTTAGCTGATAGAACTTAGAATTTAGGCGGTTAGACTAGCAAGGCAGGCCCTAGAACGTCTGGCCGCTTCCTGCTCGCAAATCTCCGCTCCTCTCGGAAGGATCAGACGATTCTTTTACTTAAGAGCTCCGCACATAGAAACCCTAGGCGTTATCTTCGACATGCCTGTTTCTATGACAAACGCTCATACTAGACGAACCCACCCAGACGGTTCGATCCCTTGTTCAATTATTTCAAAAATGAACTACGTCCGACTTGATCCTCGAAAGGGGTACGTAGGCAGCCTTTCTTAAGGTCCAGTCCCAAATCTTAACAAAACCTTTTCCGCATTTATTCGGTCACTTGTCGTTGGCTGTCGCAGAGAATCCGGACCTTCAGGGAAAGTCGGGTTAACTTGGCTTTCCTCCGTTTTTATTCATTAAAATCGACGGTGTGAATTTCGGTTCCCACATATTGTGGACAGGGTTTAGTAAAAAAAGTGTGAACATGGCCTACTAAAACTAAAACCGATATAAAAAAACTATAAACTTTCTTTTTTGAATGAGCTTACATGATTATTTCTCCACAACCAGTGATGTTGAAGTTCTTTGATATACCATGGATTTTACCTGTTTTTATCCATGGTATATGAGTATTTTTATTACTATTATCTATGTTTTGGAGTCTATTAGGTATGTTTTCAGGCTCAGGAGCATTTTGGAGAAAAATGATGTTTTAGGTGCCTTTTTGGAGCTTAAAGAAGAGTTCACCCGAGATCAGACCAGAGGTCACATCCGGAGCTACACATCGATCGATGCACATTCCGTGCTATCGATCGACACACATATGCCGAAGGACGATACATCGAGATCATAATCGATCGATGTACACCCAGTAATATCGATCGATATCGAGCGGCAAAAGAAGACAAGTTGGACTTGGCCGAACTTGAAGCCCACGACATCACATTTTTACAAGATTGCCCCTGACGAGTTTTTAACCTAATGAACTCATATTTATATTTGCCTAAGTGTTTTTGGCAGAGAGAGCTTCTTTTTACCACCATCTTTTCTACACATTTCTTTTACCATTGTCTCATTACTTTGCAAGTTCTCAATAAAGTTCTATCCAGTTCTTAATTCTTTACTTGTTCTTTACAGTGGGTGAGGACGAGCCGCACCGAGGCCACCTCGCCCGTGGGTGAGGACGAGCCGCACCGAGGCAACCTCGCCCGTGGGCGAGGACGAGCCGCACCGAGGCCACCTCGCCCGTGGGCGAGGACGGGCCGCACCGAGGCCACCTCACCCGTGGGCGAGGACGGTGCGTGCTAAGTCCGACTCATTTTGGCTCTTACGCCCTTCGTATGGTTGCGTTGCCTGTGGATCCTGTATTTCTCGTTTCGTCTTGATCGAAGTTGTTTCTGAAGCTTTGAGACTAAGACCGAGAAAATCGTAAGAACGCCCAAAAAGCCTAGAACGGCCCGCGAGGACCTAAACATGTCTGAAGGCCGATCCACGGCTTTCACGGCCCAAGCCCATTAGAAACTACGACGGTTTATCCTAACTCACGAGAACGGGATAAATGTAAAGTTTCCAAGGATAAACATCCGAGATTCGAGGATAACTATGAAGATCGACAGAAAACGGAATATTCCAAAAAAGAGATAAACTTGGGCCCAAAGGCAAAAGGTTAAACGGGCCACCGACCTAAAGAAACTATATAAGGAGACCTGGAGCAGAAGAAAAATGATCCGAGATTTGAGACCTAGAGAACTCCCGTTAGCATAGTGAACTTAGAATTTAGGCGGTTAGACTAGCAAGACAGTACCTAGAACGTCTGGCCGCCTCTTGTTCTATTTTTATCTTGTTCGCAGATCTCTGTGCCTCTCGGAAGGATCGGACAATTCTTTTACTCTAGAGCTCGGCACTTAGAAACCCTAGGTATTATGCTCGACATGCCTGTTTCTATGACCCACGCTCGTACTAGACGAACTCGCCCAGGCGGTTCGATCTCTTGTTCAATTCTTTCTAACTGAACTACGTCCGACTTGATCCTCGAAAGGGGTACGTAGGCGGCCTTTCTTAAGGTCCAGTCCCAACTCTTAACAAACTCTTTTCCGCATTTATTTGGTCACTTGTCGTCGGCTCTCGCAGAGAATCCGGACCTCAAGGAGAGTAGGGTTTTCATTGCTTTCCTTCATTATTATTCATTTAAATCGACGTTGTGAATTTCGGTTCCCACACTGATCTGTCTATGGCTGTTCTCTCTCGCAGATCCGAAAAAAGCATATCGCCCAGAGAGCATCGAGGCACTCTGCGACCCAATCGACACCCATTGCCGAGCCTAACCCAACGTACCCATGGCCTCGGGAGCAGGAAGGTGTAGCTATCGACATTGAGGACCCAAGGCTCTTTGATGTCAATGTCGAAGGATAGGACAAAGAAAAAGCAAGGGCTTACAACGCTGTCCTCGCCATCGACATCCAGCTGACATTGTACGTGCACCCTCCGACACTCGCCAAGCTCGGCCTCGACGAGGATGTGCAGCGAATTCTCTCTGCCATTGGAATACTTAAGCTCTGCACCAAACCGCAAATCCTCATTCCAGAGCTGGTCCGACAAGTCCTGGCTACGGCGTAGATTTACCATGAGGACGAGCACCAACCAACATTCGAGAACACCCACTTCGCTTTATGGCTGGTGGGAAACATTGCTCCCTCCCGCTCGTCAACTTCAACGAGATCTATGACATATCCGATGATCCAAGGGAGGTCTCCCTCCTCAAAAGCTTTCCACCCGCCAAGATCTTCTGGGACCTGATCGCAAACGGAGACTTCAAGCCTCGCACAGCCTATCAGTCCCACATCCGCAACCCTTCAGTACGTATCATTACCAAGGTCCTCAGCAACTTGCTGTTCGCTAAGGACCAAACCTCGAAGGTCACTAATGGAGAGCTCCAGATGCTCTACTCAGTATTAGAGTTTCAGATAAGAGCATCACGCGCAGGCATTCCGATCACGAAGGTCCTCACCAACCCTGGGTACTTACTCGCTGCAATGTTCGTCGCAAAGAAATGTCTGCTGATGAGAGGTTCGCAAACAAAGGATCGATGTGGCAGTCTCCTCTCGCCATTGTTCCTCCACTTTGGGATCAACCACCTCGCCCTCGAGACCAACTATGAGCCATACTATATTGACATCCCCTACCTCATTAAGTGTCACATCCTCCGCGACGAGAGCACCTACATGTTCCAAGATAAGGCAGGGACGCAACTGTTTTGCAAACTCCCTCAAACAGAGATCACAAGTCTGGACAAATTCGAGAACATCCGGTTCCTTCTAGAACAGGAGCACCTTTGCGATGATCCGTTGTCGGTTCACCAGGAGGACCCGGGCATGGAGGACGTCGAGGACGTAACAACCGAGCCCAACTATGATCTCGAGGACATCGAGGATGGCTTCGACGACGAGACGTACCGCCGCTGGATGATTGATTCCCAGCGCAAGAACAACAGCCTCCTGAAGAGGATCCTAAAGACCATCACCGGCGGTTACTTCAAGGGTCAGCAGGAAAGAGAGGACGAGCAAGAGCAGTCTCAGAAGACGGGCCATCGACCAGGCAAGGAACCAGCTGGAGGAGAGCAGCTACCACGGAACAGGTGTACTGCTGGACTGTCCGGGAGCGGGGAGTCAGACTGATCAGCCACCACCTATCACCATTGTCTTATCCATTTGAACTATTTATTTTTCTGCAAGTTATTGGTTTTTTTTTATTTTGTGTGTTTAGGTCTGTGGGAACTGAAATTCGCACTGTCAATTTTTGATGAACAAATATGGAGGAAAACTGAGTTAACCCGATCTTCCTTGAAGGTCCGAATTCTCTGCGTAATCACTTTAGAATCGATAAAAGATAAGTAGCAAGATAAAAATGAATGGTCGCTCAGAGGCGTCTTATTAGTTGAAAAGTATGAATACAAGATTTCTCCGAGAGGAGTAGACATATGCTAACTATCGGAACAACAGAACAAGAGGCGGCCAAGACGTCCTAAGCCTTGCCGTACTAGTCTAACCACCTAAGTCCTACGTTCTCTAAGCTAGCAGGAGTTCTCTAAGTCTAAAATCTCGGATCCTCTTCTCTTCTGCTCCAGCCCTCCTTATATAGTCGCTTTAGGTCGGTGACCCGTTTAACCTTTCGCCTTTGGGCCCAAGTTTATCTCTTTTGGAAATATTCCGTTTTCTGTCGATCTTCGTAGTTATCCTCGAGTATTGACATTTATTCGCGGAAACTTAGCATTTATCCTACTTTCATAAGTTAGGATAAATCGTCATAGCTCCTATTGGGCTTGGATCTTCAAAATCGTAAGTGAGTCCGTGAACACGCTTCAAGCCCTCGAACGTTCATACGATTTCTCGGAAATATTATTTTCTCTGCAAAATAAATCGTATAGCCTAAAGAATCGATGTTCGAGTCGATCTTCTTGTTTTACATGATACACTTTGCGGAAGAACCAACCTTCCTAGCTCTTAGTCGTAAAACTTCGAGAATAACTCCAATCGAGTCGAACCAAGGAACATTAGGTCCGTAGCTAAGGACGCGCCGGCGCCCGGCGCCCGGGGCCAGGACACGGACGAGCTCGCGCCGGCGCCCGGGACCAGCACGGGCGAGCCGGCGCCAGCGCCCGGAACCAGCACAGGCGAGCCAGCGCCGGCGCCCGGGACCAGCACGGGCGAGCCGGCGCCGGTGCCCGGGACCAGCACGGGCGAGCCGGCGCCGGCGCCCAGACCAGCATGGGTGAGCCGGCGCCGGCGCCCGGGATCAGTACGGGCGAGCTGGCGCCGGCGCCCGGGACCAGCACGGGCGAGCCGGCGCCGGCGCCCAGGACCAGCGCGGGCGAGCCGACGCCGGCCCGGGGCCAGGTCACGCCCGTTCTTTTCCGATCCAACCTTTGTCGATTGTTTTTTGCGGAAAGTCCATAGACAGGAAATGATCTTAGCCGTTGATTTCGAGATAACCGTTTTTACCCCAACAGTTAGCCCCCCAGCCCGTAAGACTCGGAGACGATTTTGCGGGCGAGTGACTTGAGTTTGAAAATCGAAATTTTTGGCTAAGAATATTTTATTGCGGAAATCTTCATATCCTTATAAGTAGTAGCTCATCACTTCTCATTCTTCACATACTCCTCCTTTTCTCAACTTCTTCCTCCTTTGCTTTCATAAAGAAAATGTCTTCCTCTCCAGTTGAAAAGAAAGATTCCGACGTCGAGATGGGTCAGGCCAGCCAGGCTCCGCCGGTTTTGGCTGTTCATGAAGCCACTCCGTCTTTCATCGCTGGGTTCGACTCTTTCAAGGAAAGACTGTCGCGGCGCAGCGCTGCGAAAGGCTCGAACCGGGCGAGAACCGAAGCACCTAGTGTTCCTTCTTTGCCTGTGCCTTCGTCCCCAGTCCCTTGTTTCGAGGTTCCGCCCGATGCTCCCTTGCCTGTGGGAGGGGCAGTCGTTCCCGAGCAGATTCCAACCGTTCAGGATCGTCCCTCGGGATCCTCTACCGCTTCGATCATAATTTCTGGTCGGGAGGACGTGGTAGAGTCCACGCCTCCGGCTTTGAAGATCGTTTTGGGACTCCCAGCACCCAGTGCTGCACCGTTGACTAAGGGGCGTTCGAGGGCCGGTGCCACAATCGGGGCGATGAAGAGGAAGAAGTGCGCTAAGAGCGAAGCGGGCGAGCCTTCGGGATTGTTGTCGCAACATCGTTCCAAGTTTTGATTTTGATTTATCCCCAATTTTTCTTTTCTTTTCTTTTGCGATGATCCTTACCCTTTCTTTTTGCGGACAGTTTGTGTCGCTGATTGATGGGATGCGTGGTGACTGCGGATCGGAGGTTGCGCGTCTGTCGAAGGAGTTGGAGTCGTCGTAAGAAGCGTTGAAGCGTACCGAGGCCGCATTGCAGACCATCGAAAACACCCATGCTGCCCAGACGAGATCGGGAAGACCGCGAGATCGTTGCTCAAAGTGAAGAAAGAGAAGAAACACAAATCCTTGGAAATCCGTCGTCTCCAACAAAAGATCCAGAATTACGAAGAGATGAGTGCTCGCAAGTTGACAGAGACCATCGATCCCCTCGGCGACTTCTTCCCTCGTTTGACGAGGATAGCCATTTTGTTCGAGTCTCTGATAGCTGTCCGTAAGAGGGACTTGGCTTTGGCGGGAATCGAAGGGAGCTTGAGTGAGCTTCAGCTGCTTAGGGGCAACGAGGCCCTATCTCTGGATTCCGAGGAAGCCAGGCTGCTGTCTTGCAAGGGAGAGTTGGCGGCTTCCGAAGGGGACTTTGACTCGATTCTCGCTGGTCTGAAGTCCGAGTGCACCCTTGTACCGGATTCGGAGGGCTCGGAGGATCAGGTTCAGGCAGTAGAGGATCGTGAGGCTGACGCAAATTAGGCAGGCAGTGGAGGTGCGACCGAGGGAGTCGATGGCGAGGCTGTTCCCGCTGCGGGTGAGTTTGAGGATGAAGGTGACGCTCTGAGGAGCGTCTAGGTTTACCAATCCCTTGAGGGATTTTTATTTTGTTTGTGTTGCGGCCGCTATGAGGCCATGATGTATTTTTTCGGGACTGGCCATTGGTGGCTTTGAATCCCTGCCCTTTTTAGGGCGTTTGTTGAACTCGCGGCTCAATCTAAAATATTTCGGTTTTTATGACGTTTAAATGAACTTCTATTTTTCGAAGTTTAGAGGGAGAGGATACGAGTTGTCGTCTCGTTCCAACCCTCCGTCGATCGCTGTATCTACTGTTTGTACAAATCGAGACCTTTCGCGGTTTTCTGATTTGCGCGAAGGTTCGTGAAACGAATAGACTTAGGCGAAGAGACAAATTTTGGGATCTCGTATCGGGTACTGATACTATGTCTTTGAGATGTCAAGATCCAGCGTGGCTGGGTTTAGGGCAAGACCTAGGTTTACTCTCGGACTGAGGCTATGCGATGACAAGTCGGCTCTCGTTTTGCCTGTTTGCGATTTTAACCTGACTCGTACCGTTTTAAAATCCGCGAATTGTTATCGGCTTATACGATTTGTTTAGGTGCGAATCGAGCTACTTCCGTTTGGAAGAGCTAACCAAAATTTTGGACTTCTTGTATAGCGCGCTATGTTATCCTTGTCGGATGTAAGATAGCCTACCTTTTAGAGGGCGGCTTATTGTCTGTTTAGGATGTTAGAGTTCGTTTGTTGTGATCAGCAACAACGAAATAATACCGTTTTGAGGGCGTATGAAGTTTTGTCGAAAAATATTTGTTCGAGCATGAAGCGACGTCTCGCGGTGCTGCGAAAAAAAAAAATTTCTTATGCCATAAGGGGGTTATGGGCTTTCGGAAGAGATGTTTTCTTAAACCGAGAGTTGTTTCGAGTAATTGTTTTTTGGATGTGATAATCGCTTAGTGGATAATAGATCCGTTGTCGTAACCGTTTAGTAGTTGGCGAAATGTGTTGTCTATAAAGAGTTTCGAAAGTTTCAGAATTTTCAAAATTCATGGGAGTATACGAGTATACGCACCCCACTCCCCCCCCCCTTTTAATCGGGGGGGGGGATAGCTGAACCCGCCGGTTAGCGAGTTGCCTACGTACCCTTTTCGGGGATCAAGCCATCTCGTAGTTCTTTGTACCACGTCGTTGTTAGTGATAGTATTTTTTAAGATGCATCACGTTCCAAGTTCTTGGGATTTTTATGTCTTGCATGTTTGCGATTTGGTACGAACCTGGCTGGACCACTTTTATGACTTTGTATGGTCCCTCCCAGTTTGCTCCCAGTTTTCCTGTGTTTCGTTCGGCAGTGTTTTGGAAGACTTTGCGTAAGACTAAATCGCCTTCTCTGAACCTATGATGGCGTACATTTGAGTTGTAGTACCTTGCGGTAGCGTGCTGGTAATTTTGGATTCGAATGAGTGCCTGGTCGCGGCGTTCATTGATAAGATCGAGATTGTCCAGCATCATAGCGTCGTTTAGATCTTCTCGCTCGGGGAGGAATCTTCTCCGTACTCAGGGGAACTCTACTTTCGCGGGGATCATGCATTCCGTTCCGTAAACGAGGGCGAATGGGGTTTCACCCGTAGCCCGTCTCGGGGTTGTACGATGCGACCAAATGACTCCTTTGAGATCCTCTGCCCATCGCCCCTGTTTGGCGTCTAAGCGCTTTTTCAGTCCGTCAAGGACGGTCTTGTTGATGGTTTCTGCCTGGCCGTTGCATTGCGGATATCTGGAAGTCGACTTGGTAAGTCGTATCTCCCACTTCTCGCAGAATGCCTCGAATCAGGTATAGATGAACTGAGACCCGTTGTCTGTCACGATTTCGTAAGGGACCCCGTGTCTGGTGATTATGTTCTTCCATACGAAGTTCTTGACTTGTACGTCTTTGATACTTGCGTAGGAATCTGCCTCCACCCATTTTGAGAAGAAATCCGTGAGGACCAGGAGAAAACGTTTTTGCTTCGAGTTATGCAATGGCCCGATGATATCCATGGACCATCGCACTTTCGAGCGAACTTCTCGCAGTCTTTGATCATAGTTGGCCAGTAATAACCGTGGCGTTTTATTTTGACTGCGACCCGGAATGGACCTCCTCCAATACTCTTCTCGCTTTTTCGCCTTCAGCGCAGGTCATGAGTGGGTCGGAGAATCTCCATTTGTAGATTTCTCCTTCTACCGTTATGTATCGTGCGGCCTGGGTCTTGATTTTGCGGGCTGCCCATTTTTCGTTGTCTAGAGCTATTACACATCACTGGATTTGTTCATTATTTCAGTTCAAGGTCTCTGGTCTCATCAAAGGCTCCATTAAATGAAAGGTTCGAACTTTGGTCTATTTCTCTAATTTCACCTTCAAACTCTATAAACCAATGTTTGTTTTTTTTTTTTAGATTGTGAAGGAGACCTTCATTATTAGCGAAGGAGAAGGAGTCAAGAAGGAGCCAAAACAAGTTGCTACAGAGATTATATCTTTCTTCACAGAGAAGAATGATATCACTCAAATTATCCTAAGGACTGACTTTACTCTCTCAAATAAGAGGTTCAGTTGTAGTACTTAGGGATCGAATCAACATAGAGCTAGTGTACAAATAAGATGCAATCTTAGTGACTATGCTAGGTTGAAAATGGTTTAAAGTAAAATGCAGGTTTTTGAGTAATGGTAAGATTACTCAATTGAAAGGTTTTGGTTTAAGACAATAAAGAAAAGTAGTTAGATTCAGGGTAGGTATTCATGAATTCAGGATTATAAATACTACAAATGCTAACAAGTTTCTTGCATGATATGTCAGAGCTCAACACTATTAAATGATTCCATCAGCTCTCGCAATATTTAGACCATCTATTACTTAGATGCTAAATGGTGTTTGCGGTCAGCTATATCGCCGACAGTATCGATCGATTATTCGATAGGAATATCGACCGATACACCTCTAGCTACGTCGATCAATTACTCTATAGGAGTATCGATCGATACGGCTCTAAGCAGAACTTATGCGTGAGTTGATACAGTGTTCACCATGATCTTAGTTCAGCTTCCGCTTGTCTCAAGAGGGTCATAGCATGTTTAAGATGTTATCAGGAATTGTATTGAATGAATAATGCAATCCAAGTTCATGTTCTAGTTAGCTAATCTAGAAAAAACATTAGTGAACAATCCTAACAAGAAATATCACAACTATAGCAGATGTAGGCTGGAGCTAATCCCTCATATCCTATTTAAACCCTAAATCTAACAAATGAATCTACTCAGACATGGCTAAGTGATTCATAGTAACAAGGTAATAATAGGAGTTCATAGATCTATTAGAGAAGTGAACACTTAAGTTCCAAGCACAAATCTCTTTGGATCTCTCCTCTAGATCTAGAATCCTATAACCTTTGTTAAGAAGAACAAGTAAAGAATTAAGAACTGAATAGAACTTTATTGAGAACTTGCAAAGTAATGAAACAATGGTAAAAGAAATGTGTAGAAAAGATGGTGGTAAAAAGAAGCTCTCTCTGCCAAAAACACTTAGGCAAATATAAATATGAGTTCATTAGGTTAAAAACTCGTCAGGGGAAATCTTGTAAAAATGTGATGTCGTGGGCTTCAAGTTCGGCCAAGTCCAACTTGTCTTTTTCGCCGCTCGATATCGATCGATATTACTGGGTGTACATCGATCGATTATGATCTCGATGTATCGTCCTTTGGCAAATGTGTGTCGATCGATAGCACGGAATGTGCATCGATCGATGTGTAGCTCCGAATGTCGACCTCTGGTCTGATCTCGGGTTAACTCTTCTTTAAGCTCCAAAAAGGCACCTAAAACATCACTTTTCTCCAAAATGCTCCTGAGCCTGAAAACATACCTAATAGACTCCAAAACATAGATAATAATAATAAAAATACTCATATACCATGGGTAAAAACAGGTAAAATCTATGGTATATCAACTCCCCCAGACTTAACCTTTTGCTTGTCCTCAAGCAAACACACATGCAGTCTTTATGAAAGAGGTTTTAAAAAGCAGGGACTCAATCAAATTCAAACTTAGAATCATAACCTCTACTTTGTTGCAAACCACATCTAAGAATCTGTCAATCACAGAAGTACATTATGCAATATCCTAATTAAACAACCTTGATCATCTAGCCAACAATCTTAGCAATCCTGTCTCACTAACCCCTCTACTGATTACATTTCTGTACATAAAAATGAAAGTGCAGGCTTTACCTTGGGAGTATCGATCACAGGATGCAAGGTTGCTCAAACAAGTATCTGGACCTGCAGGTAAAAATTAGTTCCTATCCTCTCTCTCTACTATTTCTCTCCTAGTCAAGTCTGCTTTTATTTGCAAGACATTGACCAAGATTGGACAGGCTTCCATGAATCAAGCCTTAATGGTTGTAGCCACCAAGTTCTGTTCACTTCTTTTGACCTATATCCTAGGATTCATTGCGAAGCAAGTCTTGAAGGGGGTAACCACCAAGCCCTGTTCGAATCCTTTACCTATAGAATTCTTATGAATCCAGTCTTGAGGGGGGTAACCACCAAGCCCAGTTCGAATTCCTTCCTAAGTAATAACTAACTAGTCCTAGAACATATATTTAAGCTTATTTTCAATTTCTTTTGTTTTTTTAATTAAAATTAAATCTAAATTCGAAAATGAGAGAGAGAGGGTGATAAAACTATCTACACCAGGTTTTACCTTCCAGACTTGTTTCAAGCATCCGATCCCATGTATACCAAGCCCCAAGACAAGCAGAGAATGTCAGGTTAGGTTGGAAATCAGCTTTGGTTCCTCCAGACAATCAATGAAAGCATTGTCATAGCTGATAGGTGATCAACTTTAGTATCTATAGTACATTCTGCATCAACAAATCTAAGAATGGTGCCTAAAAGATTGGTTAGATAAAAAGTGAAAATTTTTAGAATATCATTATCCCTTTCTTGACTCAACAAAAACCATTTTGAAAACATTTTAGATGAAGTCAAAAGGTAAACATCATCAGTAATCATCCCCCCAGACTTAAATCATACACTGTCCTCAGTGTATAACCAGTCCGGTGAAGGCGCAGGTAAAAATAAAATATACTGATATCGAAAAATTAGAACGAAATACCTGACCGTGATCCGTATCGATCGATGTTGAGTCACCTTCGTCGATCGTTATTGTTTGGTGTATGTCGATCGATATCGACAGTGTCATGTCGGTCGATTTCAGTGGTAATCGTCTAGTCGTAACTACAAAGAAAAACAAATACGAAAAATAAAATCCTAAAGATAAAAACTAAATGAAAAATTACCTAACAGTGGGTTGCCTCCCATTCAGCGCTTTGATTATAGTCATCTAGCTTGACTTTGGATGGAATGAGCTACTGAGGTGAAGTCCAGGTACTTGTTGGGAAACAAGTATCCTCTGTATCCATCTTCTCACCGAACCATGAGTCAAATAGGCTTCTTGTGGCTTCATATTCTCTGGTTCGTTTCTTTTTATCTCAATTACCTCATCATTGATCCTTTGAATCCTTTCTGCATGACCTTCAATGCTGAGCTCGTGCCATCCTGATTTCTTGTAGGCATGTTCTGAAAGATCACTGAGCTCTGCTTGCATTGAATCAAGGCGCTGGATCATTTTTCGTGGATGGAGCTGGTATCGATCGATTCCTTTGTTGAATTATCGGTCGATGGCTGTTGTGGTCCGTCGGTCGATGCGCTGGGTCTTCTGTCGATCGATGCTAAGCGTGCGGGTCTGCTCGCAAGCTGCCTCTGTATGGCTCTGATTCCTTTTTGCATCCCTTCTATGCTAGATTCCATGCTTCCAGCCTCGTTAATAAACGGGAAATACGTCTGGTCTAGACGTCTGTCTTGTGAATCATCCACGCTTGTGAGTGCCGTGTAGACTTCATCAGCTAACTTATCCAAATCAGCTCCGGTGCAGATTTCGGAAGTATGTATATCGATCGATGCAACATGGTGTTCATCGGTCGATGTGTGCTTCTGTAGATTCTCGTGAAGCTTCTCGGCAAAGAGCTTCATCTGTCCGTCGATTTCAGTCAGTCGCCTATCGATCGATGTGAAGTTGAGCTCGTCGATCGATGCGATTGATGCAGCCTGATAATCGAGTTGACGTTGGAACTTCTCAGCCTCCTGATGCATAGTGTCCATGCGTAGTGCGAGTTCCTCCACTTCTTTGTCTACTAAGAAGTGTATGTTAGCAAGTTTCCTCTCAGCTGCTTTTAGACGAGTCAATCCTCCAAAAGGATTGCAAGGTGCCGCGGGGTTCATATCTGCATGCTCCTCATTGATAAGGCGGATAGATCTCTTCATCTCTTCGGTGCAGATGCTTAGATCCCCTAGGTTGTGGAAGATTGGTTCACAGGTTTTGGTGAGTTTGCTGCTGACACGATCTTCTGCTTTCCTCAGTTCCTTCAAGATATCTCCGAGAGATTCATCGACCTCACATTTTGAGTAGGTGGTCAATGGTGCAGGTTTCATATCGATCGATGTGGTTGTTACTCCGTCGATTGATATTGAACTTGTCTGGCCGTGGTTATGGGTGTTGCGAAGATCTTCAAGTTCCAGCTCAAGACGTTGAACCTTCTTGCTTAATACCTGGTCTGCACTGAACATCCAGTTCATCTCACTGCGAAGCTTGTCTGTGGCATCCTCTAAACTCTTTTCCATGGAGAGTTTTTCCCACTTGCGTTCTCCAAGTAGACCAGTGAACATCTCGTTGATATCGTCTTTGGTGTAGGTTTCGTGCACCAAATCTCTTCTTGTAAATGAACTGGCGTGCTCTGGTAGACAGATGTAAGAGCGCTCTTCCATTGAAGTCCTTTGAAGCAGTTTCTTGATGTCGTCTTTAGAAACTCTGATGACATCACCATCTATTCCTCTAGCAAACTCTTTCTCGTCCCTGTAGACCCCATACTCATCTCTCTGCTCCCAAAAGAATTTTCGAACTCCATATCGAAAGGCTCTCTTTCCGAATTCAGGACTCCTATCGGTCGATGTCATGTACTCCATATCGATCGATGTACGTTGAAAATCTGGGTCCTCCGTGTTGAGATGATTATCCTCAGCTTCCTTTGGCTCGGCTGTTGTGTATGCCTCCTGGTGCTGATGATGGTGGTCTGGTCAGTAGCGTTGCTGGTGGAATAGGTTGTGGGATCCGTTGGCTATCTGTAGGACGTCTGCAATGTCCTCTCTGGATATGTGGAGCGGTCGTCCATCCATTGAGCGTGCAAAGCCTTTGGAATCCCTGAAAATACCAAACTCATCCGGGGTTAGATTACTGAAATCAGGTACATGTGAATTTGTTACCTGGGATGGTTCGATGAATGTATCGGTCGATGGCACAGGTCCGGGATCGATCAATGGTTGTTCAGGCCTATCGGTCGATTGTGATGGTGCCGTGTCGATCGATGAGACTTCCTCGGGTTGGGTGATGTATGTTGGAGATGCGGTTTCGACCGCGAAGCTCTCGTGCTGGTAATCACTTGCCCAGCTCCCAATTGAGTGGTCTCCGTCTCGCTTTTTGTTGACCGTGTTGTCGAACGATGCGAGGCAAGTAGTATCGATCGATGGGGAGAAGGTCCTATCGATCGATGTGTTGATTCTGAGGTTCTGGTGGAGAAGTCGATCTTCATCATCTGGAAGGTTGTGATACTCTATAGCTCTCTCCTCCTCATAATCATCAGTATACTCCTCAATGTGAGTAGTATCTACAACATGTAGTGGGATGTAGTAGTCGTTCTCCCACTCGTTTACCTCGAAGTTACCGCTGGAAACTCCTCCTCGATCTGGTTGAATCCTGAATCGATCGATGACCATGTATGTCTGTCGATCGATGTCTTTTCACGAGTTTCGATCGATGCGACAGTGCCGCTATCGATCAATTCATCATACTCCGTCTCGTATGCATCTTGTGAATCGTATTCATCTCCACAATAGCAAACAGCTCAGGGACCTTGATGACTCGTACCGGACTCATAGTATACCGTAGGATTGATCAGGGTTAGGCACAGTTTGTTTGTCTGAAGGTTGCAGACTGCTCCAACTGTGGCTAGGAAGGCTCTTCCAAGTAGCAAAGAAGTAGGTAGGGTTACCTTGACGTCCAAGACATGGAAGTCTACTGGAACTAGGACTTCTCCTATGTTAACCTCCAGGTTTCTGATGATTCCTCCAGAGTTCTGCTGAGAACAATCCACAAAGATGAATGATTCATCCGTGGGTTCTATCTTCAGACCTAGATGGTCTGCTATCACCTTGGGTAGGATGTTAACTCCAGATCCTGTGTCACATAGGGCACGTGGGAAAATGATCCCATGGACTGAGCAAGGAACAACGAACTTCCCTGGATCACCCTTCTTCTCAAGTTTGATCCTCCTGATCATGGTTTCTCTGACCTGGTTGAACATCCTCCTGATATCTTCTTCTGTCTCCTTTGTCTCCCTGAAAAACATCCACAATCTGTGTGAAAAGTAGGCTTCTTCGAACGGTTTCTCCGTAGGTATCCTTAGAACTCTCTTTCTGAAACTTGCCAACTCTTTCTCGTTGACTCCCCTTTTATGGTGCCTAGGAGCCTTCTCTTTCCTTTTTCTGAGAGTACGGCCTTTGGTTTCTTGTTGTAACTCCATGGGTTCTACAGTATCCGTGGGTTTCTTCAAGATAACTTCTGGTGGGATTTCTGGAAGGCTTAGATTGCTCCCGGAGTGCATTAAGTCGTGCAACATCTATCTTGGGAAGTTGCACTCGGCGTGTGATAACTGAATATCGATCGATAGGTTCTGGAGTGTGTCGATCGATTTCATTATCCTTCGGTCGATCGATGGGACGTCTGTCCTTTCGGTCGATGTTGTAAGGGCTGGGCAGATGTGGGTTCTTTGCTGCGAACTGATCGTGAGTAAGTATCTTTACGGTGTTGCGCTCGTGAGTGGATTCTTCAAGATCCATCGGTCGATGCTCGTCTGGGTCCATCGATCGATTGGTGTTGGCGTACATCGATCGATGGTCATGTCCTGACATCGGTCGATTCCAGTGGTCCCCGCCAATACTCATGGAACTTTCGATCTGGAAGTCTCCCTCCTGCAGCTTCTCATGCTTCACCACTCTCCAAAAATCATCTTCTGTGATAGCATTGACGTTGTGGCCTGTTGTTTCTTCTCCAATCCCTTTTCCTAAAGCTTCCTGCTTCTTCACAGCTTCTACTGTCTGAATCACCTGAGTCTCTAGTTTCTTCACATGGGTACTCAAAGCATCAAGCTTTGTGTTCAAAGTGGTGTAGACAGCGTCGATCTTTCCATTGAAGTTCACCTCTAACTGCTGCTGGCTTTCAAGAACTTTGTTGAGCATGTCTTCTAGCTTTCCTTCTAGGGTTGGTATGGGTGGCTTCATGTAAGATGAGTTTCCATAACTCATGTTGTTGTTGGGGTTGCTGCTGTTGAAGGTGCCTCTCTGTCCTGAGAAGTTTATGTTTCCTTGGTTTCCAGATCTCTGAAATCCAGTTCCACTGATCCAGCTGACTTCTGCTTCTACGTAGTCATCTTCTTCATCAGCTTCTGCATCCTCCACTGAGCAGAATTGCTTGTTTAGCAGCTTCTGAACATTGTTAAGTGTAGCTTGTACCTCATTTATTTGTTCCTTTCCAAGGAACGCTGCATATCTTGCTCTTACAATGTTCTTCGTGCTGTTGCTGGATGCTAGGTTGTCTATTAGCTTCACAGCATCTTCAGGATTCCTTGTGGTGAAGTTGCCCTCACTTGCAGTATTCAGAGCCATCTGATATTTTTTGCGCAATGCCTCTGAAGAAAGTGCAAAGCAGTTGCACCTTGTTGAATCCATGGTGTGGACAGTCTCGCTAGTAAGACTTGAATCTGATCCAGGTATCCTTGAATGACTCTCCAGGCTCCTGGTTGAATGTGGCAATTTTCCTCCTTAAGTCTTCAGTGCGCGCATCATCAAAGAAGTTACGCAAAAATACGTTTTTGATGTCGCTCCAGGATGTAAGAGATCCTGGTGGTAGCTGCTTAAGCCACTGTAAAGCTTCTCCAGATAAAGAGTGCTTGAAGATCTTACAGACAAGGTAGTCCACAGGGACTCCATTGGCTTTGATAGCAGATATGAGATCCTCGAACCTCTCCAAATGGTCCATGGGATGCTCAGTGGACAGCCCACAGTAGGGTGTCTGTCCCACAAGGGTGTAGTACTGCGGCTTGAGCTCGAAATCGCCTCTCTGAATAGCAGGGGGACGAATGGCTGATCTGTTGGTGTAGAACTGATCTGGACGGTTGTAGTCAGCTAGTGTTCGAGCAGCCTCTTCTACAGGTTGAACAGCTCCTATGGGTGCAGTTTCTGGCTCAGGGATTACTTCATTCCGAGCATTGAGTTTCTGACCTGCTTCATTACGAAGGTGACCTTCTTGGTCACGCAAGTCTCCATTCTCATTTCGTATGAAAATAATCGGCGCAACCATGACTCGCGGAACAGTGTCGATCGATATACGGTTAGGTGTATCGATCGATGTCGGATGAAAGGTGTCGGTCGACGGTGAAGTAGTGTAGGTCGACGGGAAGATGCGAGTGTCGGTCGACGAAGACGGTGTCTCGGTCGGCAGGGGTGCGTCGGTATCGGTAGACAGACAGTTGATGGTGTCGATCGATGCGGAACGATTTCCTTGCGGATTGAATGTTCCAAGCTAGCAGGGTCTTCTGAGAACAAAAGTTGAGATTCCTTGTTGCTTCTAGTACTGCTGGGCATGTACCTGAAAAGACAAGAAAAAAAAATTTTTGTCAGAAAACAATTTAAAATAAAAATAACCTAGACCTAATCAGATTAAATCCTATTGTATCAAAGCTCCCCGGCAACGGCGCCAAATTTGATATCACTCAAATTACCCTAAGGAGTGACTTTACTCTCTCAAATAAGAGGTTCAGTTGTAGTACTTAGGGATCGAATCCACAGAGAGCCAGTGTACAAATAAGATGCAATCTTAGTGACTATGCTAGGTTAAAAATGGTTTAAAAGTAAATTGCAGGTTTGCTAAGTAATGGTAAGATTACTCAGTTGAAAGGATTTGGTTTAAGGCAATAAAGAAAAGTAGTTAGATTCAGGGTAGGTATTCAGGAATTCGGGATTATAAATACTACAAAGGCTAACAAGTTGCTTGCATGATATGTCAGAGCTCAACACTTATTAAATGAATCCATCAGCTCTCGCAATATTTAGACCATCTATAACTTAGATGCTAAATGGTGTTTGCGATCAGCTATATCGCCGACAGTATCGATCGATGGTTCGATAGGAATATCGACCGATACACCTCTAGCTACGTCGATCGATTACTCTATATGAGTATCGACCGATACGGCTCTAAGCAGAACTTATGCGCGAGTTGATACAATGCTCACCATGATCTTAGATCAGCTTTCGTTTATCTCAAGAGGGTCATAGCATGTTTAGGATGTTATCAAGTATTGTATTGAATGAATAATGCAATCCAAGTTCATGTTCTAGGTAGCTAAGCTAGAAAAAGTATTAGTGAACAATCCTAACAATAAATATCACAACTATAGCAGATGTAGGCTGGGGCTAATCCCTCATGTCCTATTTAAACCCTAAATCTAACAAAGGAATCTACTCAGACATGGCTAAGTAGTTCATAGCAACAAGGTAATAATAGGAATTCATAGATCTATTAGAGGGTGAACACTTAGGTCCCAATCACAAGTATCTTTGGATCTCTCCTCTAGATCTAGAATCCTACAACCTTTGTTAAGAAGAACAAATAAAGAACTGAATAGAACTTTATTAAGAACTTGCAAAGTAATGAAAACAATAAAAGAAATAAGTAGAAGAAGAAGAAGGTCTTTGAAAACTTAAACAACTCTTGAAAAACCTATATAACTTATATCTCTCCCAAAACACTTAGGCACATATAAATATGAGTTCATTAGGTTAAAAAACTTGTCAGGGGCATTCTTGTAAAATGTGATATCTTGGGCTTCAAGTTCGGCCAGGTCCAACTTGTCTTTCTGCCGCCTCAGTATCGATCGATAGTACAGTGTGTACATCGATCGATTATTGTCTCGATGTATCGTCCTTCGGCTAATGTGTGTCGATTGATTGCACAGAGTGTGCATCGATCGATGTATAACTCTTGGTGTTGACCTATGGTCTTGATCACGGGTGAACTCTTCTTTAAGCTCCAAAAAGGCACCTAAAACATCACTTTTCTCCAAAATGCTTCTGAACCTGAAAACATATCTAATAGACTCCAAAACATAGATAATAGTAGTAAAAACACTCATATACCATGGGTAAAAACAGGTAAAATCCATGGTATATCACCACTTCGATACCTTTCTCTGATATCTTATGTCCCAGAACAATCCCATCTCTGACTATGAAGTGGCATTTCTCCCAATTCAGCACTAGATGCTTCTCCTCGCACCTCTTCAGAACCCTGCACAAGTTTGACAAACAGACATGAAAGGAGCTTCCATAGACTCTGAAATCGTCCATGAAAACCTCCATTATGTCTTCGATTAGATCAGTAAAAATCGACATCATGCAGCGTTGGAAGGTCGCTGGAGCATTGCACAAGCCGAAGGGCATCCTTCTGTAGGCGTATGTTCCGTATGGACATGTGAACGTCGTCTTCTCCTGGTCGTCTGGGTGGATGGGAATCTGAAAGAAACCTGAATAACCATCTAAAAAGCAATAGTAAGGGTGGTTAGCCAATCTTTCAAGCATCTGATCAATGAAAGGAAGTGGATAGTGATCCTTGCGAGTCGCAGCATTCAATTTATGGAAATCAATGCACATGCGATGACCAGTCACTGTTTTAGTAGGGATTAATTCATTCTTTTCATTTGTTATGACAGTGATTCCTCCTTTCTTAGGCACTACATGAACAGGGCTAACCCACTTACTATCAGATATGGCATAGATTACACCAGCTTCTAGAAGTTTCATTATCTCTTTCTTAACAACATCCTTTAGATTTGGGTTTAACCTCCTATGATGTTCTACAGAAATCATCGATTCATCTTCTAGGTGTATTCTATGCATGCACAGATCAGGTGAAATGCCAGGTATTTCAGCTAGAGAATATCCTAATGCCTTACGATATTTTCTAAGTTCGCATAAGAGCATAGCACTCTCAGCATTGTTCAGATCCACGTTTCACAATGACAGGATATGTAGAATTGGGTCCAAGGAACGCGTACCTGAGTCCCTTGGGAAGGGATTTGAGCTCTACCTTTGGAGCTTTCAGCTCGTTCCATGAGTCATTGATCTGAGCTTCCGGAACAGTCGGGTTCGAAGGTGCGGTTGTTCCAGCCGGTTTGCTGAGCTCGCTGTTCTCCCCCAGACTTAGATTTGCCACTATCTTTTCCAGACTTCTCGCTGAATCCAGGACCTTGGCATAGGCATCAGCATCAACACTCTCTAAGTTCTGCTCGGCTTCAGCTCTAACTAAGGCGAGTTCGAGAGGATCGTCCATGAGAATTTCCTCAATCATTCCCTCATGAGGTTCCAGCGGGTTGCTCTCCTCTTGGACTGTGAAAGTCTGTCCATCCTGTATTAGTTTCTTGAGCATTTGATTCATCTCGAACTTCATCACAATTTCCCCTAAGTGGAGATCGATTTTCCCTTGCCGAACATCTATTATAGCTCCGACAGTGCATAGAAACGGTCTCCCCAGGATCACGGGGTCCTTTGACTCTTCCTCAAGTTCCAGAACTACGAAATCAGCAGGGACAAGTGTGTTTCCAACCAGAATTTGGAGGTCCTCAAGAATTCCAACTGGAGACTTTACTGATCGATCAGTAAACACAAGGGACATCCTGTGTATCCCAGGCGCTTAGCTACAGAGTATGGCATGAGGTTTATGCTTGACCCTAGATCGACGAGTGAGCACGAGAAGACTGTTCTCCCAATCTGGACAGACAGAACAAACTTTCCCGGATCACCTAGTTTCTTGATCCTCTTGTTCTGGAGCACTGCACTGCACTCTTTGGAGACGATCATGAACTCACTGTCATCTGATATTTTCCAAGAGATCAGTCCCTTCATAAAGTTACGCATGGATGGTATCATCTGAATTGCGTTCATCAGGGGAAGTCTGACGGTTAGGTCTTCCAGCATCTTTCTGCACTTTATCTCCTCCTTATCCTTAGGTGTAACCTTAGCTGGAACAGGGTAGGGTACCTTCGGTATATAATGACAAGCAGCGGAAGGTTTTGCAGACGGTGGAACAGCTTCAGCATGTTGTTTTGCAGCAGTCGGAGCGGTCTCAGTAGGTTGTTCTGCCGCTTCTTCGTATGTAGGTGCAGCTTCAGGCGTTTGATCTGACTCTCTTTGTTTTCCCTTCTCGGCTGATGTGAATCTCCTGGGTTTCAGATCAGTCAATTTCTTCCCACTCCTCAACGCGACTGCATTGCACTCCTTGGGGTTCTTGTCTATTTTTCCTGGAAGAGTACCTTGCTGTCTCTTCATACTTTCGGCAGTCTGAGCAATCTGGATGTCCATCTGTCTTATATGGCTTGAGACGTTGTCATACTTGGCACTCAGGTCAATAAACATATGGTTCATTCTGGTGTTAATGTCATTTGTGACCTGATTCAGTGCCTGATATCACTCAAATTACCCTAAGGAGTGACTTTACTCTCTCAAATAAGAGGTTCAGTTGTAGTACTTAGGGATCGAATTCACGGAGAGCTAGTGTACAAATAAGATGCAATCTTAGTGACTATGCTAGGTTGAAAATAGTTTAAAGTAAAGTGCAGGTTTGCTGAGTAAGGATAAGATTACTCAGTTGAAAGGATTTGGTTTTGAAACAGTAAAGAAAAGTAGTTAGATTCAGGGTAAGTATTCAGGAATTCAGGATTATAAATACTATAAAGGCTAACAAGTTGCTTGCATGATATGTCAGAGCTCAACACTTATTAAATGAATCCATCAGCTCTCGCATTATTTAGACCATCTATTACTTAGATGCTAAATGGTGTTGCGATCGGCTACTCTGCCGATGGTATCGATCGATGGTTCGATAGGAATATCGACCGATACACCTCTAGCTACGTCGATCGATTACTCTATAGGAGTATCGATCGATACGGCTCTAAGCAAGCTTTATGCGCGAGTTGATACAATGTTCACCATGATCTTAGATCAGCTTTCACATATCTCAAGAGGGTCATAGCATGTTTAGGATGTTGTCAGGTATTGCATGTAATAAACAATGCAATCCAAGTTCATGTTCTAGGTAGCTAAGCTAGAAAAAGCATTAGTGAACACTCCTAACAATAAATATCACAACTATAGCAATTATAGGTTGGGGCTAATCCCTCATATCCTATTTAAACCCTAAATCTAACAAATGAATCTACTCATACATGGCTAATTAGTTCATAGCAACAAGGTAATAATAGAAATTCATAGACCTATTAGAGGGTGAACACTTAGGTTCCAATCACAAATATCTTTGGATCTCTCCTCTAGGTTTAGAATTCTATAACCTTTGTTAACAAGAGAACTGAAAAGAAATAAGTAGAAGAAAAAGAAACTCTTAGAAAACTTGTTTGTAAAAAAAGCTTGTCTGTAATGCCAAAACACTTAGGCATATAAATATATGAGTTCATTAGGTTAAAAAACTCGTCAGGGGCATTCTTGTAAAATGTGATATCTTGGGCTTCAAGTTCGGCCAGGTCCAACTTGTCTTTCTTCCGCCTCAATATCGATCGATAGTACAGGGTGTACATCGATCGATTATAGTCTCGATGTATCGTCCTTCGGTTAATGTGTGTCGATCGATTGCACAGAGTGTGCATCGATCGATGTGTAACTCTGGTGTCGATCTCTGGTCTTGATCTCGGGTGAACTCTTCTTTAAGCTCCAAAAAGGCACCTAAAACATCACTTTTCTCCAAAATGCTTCTGAACCTGAAAACATACCTAATCGACTCCAAAACATAGATAATAGTAGTAAAAACACTCATATACCATGGGTAAAAACGGGTAAAATCCATGGTATATCAACTCCCCCAGACTTAACCTTTTGCTTGTCCTCAAGCAAACACACAGGCAGTCTTTATGAAAGAGGTTTTGAAAAGCAGGGACTCAATCAAATTCAAACTCAGAATCATAACCTCTACTTTGTTGCAAACCACATCTAAGAGTCTGTCAATCACAGAAGCACATTATGCAATATCCTAATTAAACAACCTTGATCATCTAGCCAACAACTTAGCAGTCATGTCTGACTAACCCCTCTACTGATTTCATTTATGTACATAAAAGTAAAAGTGCATGCTTTACCTTGGGAGTATTGATCACAGGATGCAAGGTTTCTCAAACAGGTATCTGGACCTGCAAGTAAAAATTAGTTCTCATCCTCTCTCTCTACTATTTCTCTCCTAGTCAAGTCTGCTTTCATTTGCAAGACATTGACCAAGATTGGACAGGCTTCCATGAATCAAGCCTTAATGGTTGCAGCCACCAAGTCCTGTTCACTTCTTTTTGACCTATATCCTAGGATTCATTACGAAGCAAGTCTTGAAGGGGGTAACCACCAAGCCCTGTTCGAATCTTTACCTATAGAATTCTTATGAATCAAGTCTTGAGGGGGGTAACCGCCAAGCCCTGTTCGAATTCCTTCCTAGTTAATAACTAACTAATCCTAGAACATAAATTTAAGATAATTTTCGATTTTTTTTTTAATTTATGAAAATTAAATCTAATTTCGAAAATGAGAGAGAGAGGGTGATAAAACTATCTACACAAAGCTTTTACCTTCCAGACTTGTTTGAAGCATCCGATCCCATGTATACCAACCCCCAAGACAAGCAAAGAATTGTCAGGTTAGGTTGGAAATCAGCTTTGGTTCCTCCAGACAATCAAAGAAAGTGTTGTCATAGCTAACAGGTGATCAACTATAGCATCTATAGTACATTCTGCATCAACAAATCTAAGAATGGTGCCTAAAAGATTGGTTAGATAAAAAGTGAAAATTTAAATTATCATTATCCCTTTCTTGACTCAATAAAAACCATTTTGAAAATATTTTTGGATGAAATCAAAAGGTAAACAACATCAGTAAACATCCCCCCAGACTTAAATCATACACTGTCCCCAGTGTATAACCAGTCCAGTGAAGGCATAGGCAATAATAAAGTACACTGATATCAAAAAAATTGAGAACGATATACCTGACCGCGATGCGTATCGATCGATGTTGAGTCGTCTTCGTCGATCGCCTCTGTGTGGTTCATGTCGATCAATATCGATAGTGTCATGTCGGTCGATTTCAATGGTAATCGTCTAATTGTAACTGCAAAGAAAAACAAATACGAAAAATAAAATCCTAAAGATAAAATAAAATGAAAAAAAATACCTAACAGTGGGTTGCCTCCCACTCAGCGCTTTGATTATAGTCATCTAGCTTGACTTTGGATGGAATGAGCTACTGAGATGAAGTCCAGGTACTTGTTGAGAAACAAGTATCCTCTGTATCTTTCTTCTCACCGAATCATGCGTCAAATAAGCTTCTTGTGGCTTCATATTCTCTGGTTCGTTTCTTCTTTATCTCAATCAACTCATCAGTGATCCTTTGAATCCTTTCTTCATAACCTTCAATGCTGAACTCGTGCCATCCTAATTTCATGTAGGCATGTTCTGAAAGATCACTGAGCTCCGCTTGCATTGAATCAAGGCGTTGGATCATTTTGTCGTGGATGGAGCTGGTATCGATCGATTTCTTTGTTGAAATGTTGGTCGATGGCTGTTGAAGTTCATCGATCGATGCGCTGGATGCTCGGTCGATCGATTCTAAGGGTGCATATCTGCTCGCAAGCTGCCTCTGAATGGCTTTAATTTCTTTCTGCTTCCCTTCTATGCTAGACTCCATGCTTCCAACCTCGTTAACAAGCGGGAAATACGTTTGGTCTAGACGTCTATCTTGTGAATCATCCACGCTTGTTATTGCTATGTAGACTTCATCAGCAAATTTATCCAAATCAGCTCTAGTACAGATCTCTGAAGTCTGTATATCGATCGATGCAACTGGTTGTTCATCGGTCGATTTTTGCTTCTGCAGATTCTCGTGAAGCTTCTCTGCAAAGAGCTTCATCTGGCCGTCGATTTCAGTCAATCGCCTATCGATCGATGTAAGGTTGAGCTCGTCGATCGATGCAACTGATGCATCCTGATAATCAAGTTGACGTTGGAACTTCTCAGCCTCCTGCTGTATAGTATCTATTTGTAGTGCGAGTTCCTCCACTTCTTTGTCTACTAAGAAGTGTATATCAGCAATTTTCCTCTCAACTGCTTTCTGACGAGTCAATCCTCCAAAAGGATTGCAAGGTGCAGCGGGGTTCATATCTGCATGTGCTTCATTGATAAGGCTGATGGATCTCTTCATCTCTTCTGTGCAGATGCTTAGATCTGCTAGGTAGTGGAAGATAGGTTCACAGGTTTTGGTGAGTTTTCTGCTGAGACGAGCTTCCGCTTTCTTCAATTCTTTCCAGATATCTCCAAGAGATTCATCAACCTCATGTTTTGAGTAAGTGGTCGATGGTGTGGGCTCCGTATCGATCGATGTGGATGGTGCTCCGTCGATCGATATTGATCTTTTCTGGCTATGGTTTTGTGCTGTGCGAAGATCTTCAAGTTCCAGCTCAAGGCGTTGAACCTTCTTGAGTAATCCCTGGTCTGCATTGAACATCCAGTTCATCTCACTGCGAAGCTTGTCTGTGGCCTCTTCTAAACTCTTTTCCATGGAAAGCTTTTCCCATTTGCGTTCTCCAAGTAAACCGGTGAACATCTCGTTGATCTCAATTTTGGTGTAGGTTTCTTGCACCAATTCTCTTCTTGTAAATGAACTAGTGTGCTCTGGTAGACAGATGTAGGAGCGCTCGTCCATTGAAGTTCTTTGGAGCAGTTTCTTGATGTCGTCTTTAGAAATTGATGACGTCACCATCTATTCCTCTAGCAAAGCCATTCTCGTCTCTGTAGACCCCATACTCATCTCTCTGCTCCCAAAAGAATTTTCGAACTCCATATTGAAAGGCTCTCTTTCCGAATTCGGGACACTTATCGATCGATGCAACACACTCTGTATCGATCGATTTCCGTTGAAGATATGGATCCTTCCTGTTGAGATGGTTATCCTCAGCTTCCATTGGCTCGATTGTTGTGTCTGCCTCCTGGTGCTGATAATGGTGGTCTGGTCCGTAGAATTGTTGCTGGAATAGGTTGTGGAATCCATTGGCTAACTGTAGGACGTCTGCAATGTCTTCTTTGGATATGTGGAGTGTTCTTCCATCCATTGAGCGTGCAAAGCCTTGTCAATCCCTGAAAATACCAAACTCATCCAGGATTAGATTACCGAAATTAAGTACATTTGAATTTGTTACCTGGGATGGTTGGGTGTATGGATCGGTCGATGGCACCGGTTCTGAATCGGTCGATGGTTGTTCAGGCCGATCGGGCGATTGTACTCGTGCCGTGTCGATCGATGAGACTTTTTCGGGTTGGGTGATGTATGTTGGTGTGGCGGTCTCGACCGCGAAGCTCTCGTACTGGTAGTCGCTTGCCCAGCTCCCGATTGAGTAGTCTCCGTCTCGCGTGTTGTTGACTGTGTTGTCGAATGATGCGAGGAAAGTAGTATCGATCGATGGGAATGTGGTCCTGTCGATCGATGTCGTGATTCTGAGGTTGTGGTGGAGAAGTCGATCTTCATCTTCTGGAAGGTTGTGACACTCTATAGCTCTCTCCTCCTCGTAATCATCAGTATACTCCTCAATGTGAGTAGTATTTGCAGCATATGGTGGGATGTAGTAGTCGTTCTCCCACGTGTTTACTTCGAAATCACCTTCTGGAAACTCCTCCTCGATCTGATTGAATAGTGAATCGATCGATGACCATGTGTGGCTGTCGATCGATGTCGGTTCACCAGAGATGATCGATGAAACAATGCTACTATCGATCGATTCTGCGGTCTTTGTCTCGTATTCGCCTTGTGAGTCATATTCATCTCCACAATAGCAAACAGCTACAAGGTCTGAGCCGTCTTGGATTTTCTTAGGGACCTTGATGACTCGTACTGGATCATAGTATACCGTTGGTTGATTAGGGTTAGGCACAGTTTGTTTGTCTGAAGGTTGCAGACTGCTCCAACTGTGGCTAGGAAGGCTCTTCCAAATAGCAAAGAAGTAGGTAGGGTTATCTTGACGTCCAAGACATGGAAGTCTACTGGAATTAGGGATTCTCCTATGGTAACCTCAAGGTTTCTCACAATTCCTTTAGAGTTCTGCTGAGAACATTCCACAAAGATGAACGATTCTTCAGTAGGCTCTATCTTGAGACCTAGATGGTCTGCTATCACCTTGGGTAAGATGCTAACTCCAGATCCTGTGTCACATAGGGCACGTGGGAAGTTGATCCCCTGTACTGAGCAAGGAACAACAAACTTTCCTGGATCATCCTTCTTCTCTAGTTTGATCCTCTTCTTCATACTTTCTCTGACTTGGTTGAACATCCTCTTGATGTCTTCTTCTGTCTCCTTAGTTTCTCTGAAAAACATCCACAATCTGTGTGAAAAGTAGGCTTCTTCAAAGGGTTTCTCTGTAGGTATCCTTAGAACTCTCTTTCTGAAACTTGCCAACTCTTTCTCATTAACTCCTCTTTTAAGGTGTTTAGGAACCTTCTCTTTCCTTTTTCTGAGAACTCTGCCATCTTTTTCCTTTTCTATCTCCATTGGATCAATGATATCTGTGGGTTTCTTCATTATGGCGGTTGGTGGGTTTCTGGAAGGCTTAGATTGCTCCCGGAGTGCATTAAGTCGTGCAACATCTATCTTGGGAAGTTGCACTCGGCGTGTGATAACTGAATATCGATCGACAGCGTCTGGAGTGTGTTGATCGATTTCTTTATCATTCGGTCGATCGATGGGACGTCGGTCCTGTCGGTCGATGTTGTAAGGGCTGGGCAGATGTGGGTGCTTTGCTGCGAACTCCTCGTGAGTAAGTATCTTCACGGTATTGCACTCGTTGGTGGATCTTTCAAGATCCATCGGTCGATGCTTGTCTTGTTCCACCGATCGATTGGTATTGGCGTACATCGATCGATGTGGTTGTCCTGACATCGATCGATTCCAGTTGTTGCCGCCAATTCTTTCGATCTGGAAGTCTCCCTCTTGCAGCTTCTCTTGCTTTACCACTCTCCAAAAATCATCCTCTATGATAGCACTGACGTTGTGGCCTGTTGTTTCTTCTCAAGTCCCTTATCCTAAATCTTCCTGCTTCTTAACAGCTTCTCCTGTCTGAATCACTTGAGTCTCTAGTTTCTTCACATGGGTACTCAAAGCATCAAGCTTTGTGTTCAAAGTGGTGTAGACAGCGTCGATCTTTCCATTGAAGTTCACCTCTAACTGCTGCTGGCTTTCAAGAACTTTGCTGAGCATGTCTTCTAGCTTTCCTTCTGGGGTTGGTGTAGGTGGCTTCATGTAAGATGAGTTTCCATAACTCCTGTTGTTGTTGGGGTTGCTGCTGTTGAAGTTTCCTCTCTGTCCTGCGAAGTTTCTGTTTCCTTGGTTTCCAGACCTCTGAAATCCTGTTCCACTGATCCAGTTGACTTCTGCTTCTATATAGTCATCTTCTTCATCAGCTTCTGCATCCTCCACTGAGCAGATTTGCTTGTTTAGCAGTTTCTGAACATTGTCAAGTGTAGCTTGTACCTCATTTACTTGTTCCTTTCCAAGGAATGCTGCAGATCTTGCTCTTACAATGTTCTTTGTGCTGTTGCTGGATGCTAGGTTGTCTATTAGCTTCACTGCATCTTCAGGATTCCTTGTGGTGAAGTTGCCTTCACTCGCAGTGTCTAGAGCCATCTGATATTTCAGTGTGATGCCTCTGAAGAAAGTGCAGAGCAGCTGCACTTTGTTGAATCCATGGTGTGTGCAGTCTCGCTGGTAAGACTTGAATCTGATCCAGGTATCCTTGAATGACTCTCCAGGCTCCTGATTGAATGTGGCAATTTTCCTCCTTAAGTCTTCAGCGCGCGCATCATCAAAGAAGTTACGCAAAAATGCGTTTTTGATGTCGCTCCAGGATGTAAGAGATCCTGGTGGTAGCTGCTTAAGCCACTGTAAAGCTTCTCTAGATAAAGAGTGTTTGAAGAGCTTACAGAGAAGGTAATCCACAGGGACTCCATTGGCTTTGATAGCAGATATGAGATCCTCGAACCTCTCCAGATGGTCCATGGGATGCTCACTGGACAGCCCATAGTAAGGTGTCTGTCCCACAAGGGTGTAGTACTGCGGCTTGAGCTCGAAATCGCCTCTCTGAATAGCAGGGGGACGAATGGCTGATCTTTTTGTGTAGAACTGATCTGGACGGTTGTAGTCAGCTAGTGTTCGAGCAGCCTCTTCTACAGGTTGAAAAGCTTCTGTAGGTGCAATTTCTGGCTCAGGGATTACTTCATTCTGAGCGTTGAATTTCTGACATGCTTCATTACGAAAGTGACCTTCTTGGTCACGCAAGTCTCCATTCTCATCTCGTGTGAGAATAATAGGCGCAACCATGACTCGCGGAGTAGTATCGATCGATATACGTTTAGGGGTATCGATCGATGTCGGATGAAAGATGTCGGTCGATGGTGAAGTAGTGTCGGTCGACGTGAAGGTGCGAGTGTCGGTCGACGAAGACGGTGTCTCGGTCGGCAGGGGTGTGTCGGTATCGGTCGACAGGCAGTTGATGGCGTCGATCGATGCAGAACGGATTTCCTTGCGGATGGAACGTTCCAAGCTAGCAGGGTATTCTGAGAACAAAAGTCGGGATTCCTTGTTGCTTCTGGTGCTGCTGGGCATGTACCTGAAAAGACAAGAAAAAATTTTGTGTCAGAAAACAAAATAAAAATAGAAATAACCTTGACCTAATCAGATTAGATCCTATTGTATCAAAGCTCCCCGGCAACGGCGCCAAATTTGATATCACTCAAATTACCCTAAGGAGTGACTTTACTCTCTCAAATAAGAGGTTCAGTTGTAGTACTTAGGGATCGAATCCACAGAGAGCTAGTGTACAAATAAGATGCAATCTTAGTGACTATGCTAGGTTGAAAATAGTTTAAAGTAAAGTGCAGGTTTGCTGAGTAAGGATAAGATTACTCAGTTGAAAGGATTTGGTTTTGAAACAGTAAAGGAAAGTAGTTAGATTCAGGGTAAGTATTCAGGAATTCAGGATTATAAATACTATAAAGGCTAACAAGTTGCTTGCATGATATGTCAGAGCTCAACACTTATTAAATGAATCCATCAGCTCTCGCATTATTTATACCATCTATTACTTAGATGCTAAATGGTGTTGCGGTCGGCTACTCTGCCGATGGTATCGATCGATGGTTCGATAGGAATATCGACCGATACACCTCTAGCTACGTCGATCGATTACTCTATAGGAGTATCGATCGATACGGCTCTAAGCAAGCTTTATGCGCGAGTTGATACAATGCTCACCATGATCTTAGATCAGCTTTCGCTTATCTCAAGAGGGTCATAGCATGTTTAGGATGTTGTCAGGTATTGCATGTAATAAACAATGCAATCCAAGTTCATGTTCTAGGTAGCTAAACTAGAAAAAGCATTAGTGGACAATCCTAACAATAAATATCACAACTATAGCAATTATAGGTTGGGGCTAATCCCTCATATCCTATTTAAACCCTAAATCTAACAAATGAATCTACTCAGACATGGCTAAGTAATTCATAGCAACAAGGTAATAATAGAAATTCATAGACCTATAAGAGGGTGAACACTTAGGTTCCAATCACAAATATCTTTGGATCTCTCCTCTAGGTTTAGAATTCTATAACCTCTGTTAACAAGAGAACTGAAAAGAAATAAGTAGAAGAAAAAGAAACTCTTAGAAAACTTGTTTGTAAAAAAAAGCTTGTCTGTAATGCCAAAACACTTAGGCATATAAATATATGAGTTCATTAGGTTAAAAAAAACTCATCAGGGGCATTCTTGTAAAATGTGATATCTTTGGCTTCAAGTTCGGCCAGGTTCAACTTGTCTTTCTGCCGCCTCAATATCGATCGATAGTACAGGGTGTACATCGATCGATTATAGTCTTGATGTATCGTCCTTCGGCTAATGTGTGTCGATCGATTGCACAGAGTGTGCATCGATCGATGTGTAACTCTGGTGTTCACCTCTGGTCTTGATCTCAGGTGAACTCTTCTTTAAGCTCCAAAAAGGTACCTAAAACATCACTTTTCTCCAAAATGCTTCTGAACCTGAAAACATACCTAATAGACTCCAAAACATAGATAATAGTAGTAAAAACACTCATATACCATGGGTAAAAACGGGTAAAATCCATGGTATATCAGTGCCTTTCCTTGGACCTGCTGTCCTTGGAGTAGCTGGCTCATCATCATGGCAAGACTTTTCATCTCGTCCTGCGGAACAGTCTGAGCGGGCTGTGCAGACTGCTGGTTAGTCGGCTGTTTCTGATTGTGGAACTGAGCATTCTGAGCCGGTCTGAGAACGTAGGTTCGTCCTTGATTGTTATACCCCCTTTGGTATCCACTGTTCTGACCCTGATTCCCTTGAACGTTTTCTGTGCCACTGTCTGGCTTAGGGTTGTTGAACAGGTGGGGATTGTTCCTCACGTTAGGGTTTGGGTGATAGTTCTTGAACTGCCATCCTTGCCCATTCACGTAGCTCACTTCATGCTGATCCTTAGCTGACTGATCTGCCTCTGATGTAGTGTCTGTGGTTGCTTTATCATGAGGGGATTCTTCCATGATGAAGACCTGGTTCTGATTATTCTTAATCAGCTGATCGACCTTGACAGAGAGCTCGTCTATCTTGTGATTGTCGATGCTGTTCACCTTTTGGGTGCGATCAGTCTCGCGGTTGTTATCAGCTGAGCTTGAGGCCATGTTCTCAATTAGTGCGAAGGCACCTCGAGTCGATTGGGTCATGAAGTTTCCACTACTGGCTGCGTTCAAGGCGTTCCTGTACTCCCAACCTACTCCATCGTAGAACACTCCAAGGAGATAGTCTTCTTCGAAACCGTGATGTAGGCAATCTCTGCGGTAGACGTTGCATCGCAGAACGGCTCATCTACTAGCTGTTTGAAGGTCGCAATCTTCTGTCTCAGAGCTACCGTTTTCGATTTCGTGTAGAAGTGGCTCAAGAAAGCAGATCTGACTTGTTCCCAAGTGGTGAGCGATCCAGTAGGTAGGGAATCTAGCCAGCGAGCAGATTTTCCATCGAGAGAGAAAGGGAAAAGGGTACACTTGATGTAATCTGGTGGTACTCCATTCACCTTAGTGAACCCAGACATCTTCTCAAAGTTCTCAATGTGGTCCATTGGAATTTCCACGGGAAGTCCACTGAAGATCTTCCTTTGCACCAGATTTATCAAGGCTGGCTTGATTTCAAAGTCCTGCCTGGTGCACGGTGGAGGGTTGATGGCAGAGCGCGTAGTAGGCAGATTACACAATAGGTTTCTCTGACCGATCGGAGCAGCCTCCTCCGGTTGATTCTGCTGATTAGCAGCATTCAGAGCTGCTTGCTCGGCAGCAGCTTGTTGCGCTTGGATGGTTTGCTGCATCTTCTGAATCTGCTGTTGCATGAGTGCAAACGCAGCAGTGAGATCTTGGGTTATATCGTTTGGGCCTTGGCTCAGGGGTAACAAATATTTGTTACATATTGATGATGTGATGCATATACTTGTATGATGGTGTTATATCATTTGGGCCTTGGCAGATGAAATAGCATGTTTTCACATGATTGAACGGGATTAATTGTAGCCACGGATTTCCGTCGACTTTTCTTAAGAAGTGTTCTGTGATATTCTAACACTTGAGGAGGAGTATCGTGAGAGTCATTGGTCCACCCGAAAGTCGTGGCTTACCCGGGGTCATACCAAAATTAGTTACAAGCAGGACACGAAGTATCGACTGTGCTGCTGCATGACGATGCAGCTTTGTCATGACTCTTCAATTGTCTTTTGAGACTTTGTGATTAGGGTCGATGTGGTAGGTTATGTCTTTCAAGTGTCTTTTTGAGACTTATGTCTAGATCTGATCTGGCTGGGACGGTCATGATCTAACCACTCCTAAAGATTGGATGATTGGGTTACTTGATTACTTTATTTTGTCATTGCATATTACTTGAGATAATTGATCTTTGTTGCTTAATGATTGATGCATATGGATGGTGATTTTATTGTTAGGGAACTTTGACTCACTAAACCAATTAGTTGCTTGTCAGAATTTTAAATTTACAGGTAGCCATAGGGGTATTTCAGGTTTCGAAGGAATAGTTCTGATGGCTTAGTGTTTGTGCTTTTTGCAAATGAGTATGCATTTAAATATGTAATACATTTGAAAGTGGTGCACTTTATATATTTGATGTTTTTTGACTCTAACTATTATATGTATAATAAAGGTTTGTGAAAATGCGTTGGTTTCATATGATATTAGTCCTATTCAACCAATTAACGGTTTCAAACTCGGATTGCAAAGCCTTAATTTGGAACGGCTAGGAAACCATTTTTAAGACATTTAACCTTGGAATTTTAGATTTGATCTAAGAACATCGGGTCGAATGTTTGTGCACAAGTTGTAGCAGCATCTTTGATCTTGTTAAAGTTTTTTTGTTTGTTGTGCACGTTCTTGTTTGATTGAAACAAATATATTTTAAATATAAAAAAATTATTATCTTAAATCAAGTATCATGGAAATTAGAGATATATTTGTTTATATATTATTAGGGCCGATCCGCGCTCTATGCACATAATAGGATTTATATATATTGTACGAAGCTATAGAATTGTATCTTATTTTACAACGTGGTCTATAAGTTTTAATTTAAGGTCTTCAAGAATGTTGGTGTGTTGATTTTAATAATCTTATTAAATTTATTCTATAGTTTATTTTTAAGATTTTAATAATTTTATTAAATTTAGCTGGTTTCCTTGAAAATTTGATGTAAAGATAATATTCTAATTCTTTAGCTTAAAAGATTAACTTTGAATTATATAAAAAAACTTTGTGTACAATTTATGTATACCTTTATCTTATTTTTACATATTTCTAAAAGATCATTTATATAGTTATGATCAATACTTTCAGTGTTTATAATAATTAGGTGGACCGTCCGCACGCATGTGCGGACATTAATATTATAATTAAGTTGATAATTATATATCTAACAATGTATCATACGTATAGCATATATATGTGACCAACAAAAAAAAAATTCGTTGTAATTATAACTCTTAGGTTCTAAGAAGACTATATACTTATTTTGGATTCGAAAGAAATCTAAGAGTAAATGGCATTTCAGTATTATGAAACGAAAAACATTGACTTAATAGTTTCCCAATACTTAAATTAAAGTATATACATATCACCGTTGTGATTTATCTTAGTCGGATTCATTTGCGTAGAAGAACCTGCATATAAAGATATACTTATTCGCATATAATTTGATTTTCATATGCATGATTTTTGTATAATAACATATCTTGCTCGTAGGTCATTAACTTCAGGCACGTCAGGATTCCACGGAATTTGGCTGTATTCGTTGAACCCTGTAAGAATAACTGATTTTGGATGTAATTAAAATAATAAATATTCATTATTAAAAATTATTATTTGAATAATGCCAAGCAAAATACCATCTGGGAACTGATTAATATGCCAAAAACGTAATAGACATATTTCCGGTTCTCTATTTAGTCGAGCACGAACTCGTTCTCGTTCAAAATCAATTGCAACGACCCCAAAAGCTTCACATCGGAGGATACGTTCTCTATGAAAAATAAACACTGTTTTATTAAATAGCTTAAATACACATAGACAAATATCTAGTAACAATAAAAATACCTATCATCTTCAATACAGAAACTCACGAATGCAAGATCGTTTATCATAGTTTTTTCATTCAGAAGAAATTGGAGTGGTGTCGAATTAACTACTATTCCAATAACATCTGAAATAAATATAGTCATTAAACAAATAGATAGATTTTAATTTTTATATAAATTATAACTTCATTACTTACCAACCGAAGTTTTGAAGTCAAGCCTCTTATGGATAATATCAACGTAATTTGCAGGATAAAAATACAGGGAAGTTGATACAGGAGGAATTTTCGTTAACAGTTTCTCTCTATTCAATCTAATGATTAATTTCATTTAGAAATTTGTATTTGTTAGATATCGACTATGTGATAATAACGTAAAGCGAGAAAAAATAATGACAAGGTTCATTAAAATAATTTTTGACATAATAATAGCTCTGATGATGTCGTCATTATTCTGTGGACTACCAAATCTTTAATCTACAAAACTGTCTACTCAAGAAAATACACAGTTTTCTAAATTGAATACTTCTACGCGTTTCATTAATATTCATCATTTAGTTACAAAGAGTCTATAAAAAATATAATCATTAGATTTATGTAGTTTTTTGGTTAGTAGAAATAAAGTAATAAAGTTTCTGAACAAAAAGTCTTTATATATGGGAATCATCATACTATTACTTCCACACATTTTAGGATTCATACATCAAACTAAGCTCCACCGCTGTATCCATCATCATTACAATGAAAAGCAGGATTCGAAAGCATCCTAAAGAGTTAAAAGAAAAACAATAAGAATGACTATAAGATGATCTAATTATAATGAAATTAATCTTGTTGCATGTAAAACTTACTTATATTTAGCATTTATCGCTTCAACCACAGGAGGATCGAACAACAATTCAGAAATATTCTTGACCGCTCTAACAATGAATTGGTCAGAACCTTCATACATAACAATAAGATTTTCATAAATAAAATATGAATATCTATACATCGAAATAATATAAGTGAATAACTGAAATGTTTATTAACACAACTGATGTTACCTAATTCTCTCTCGATCCTCCAAAACCTCAAGATGCAAATGTTTACATCCTTGTGAGGACGTGTAATCCATAAATTATCAAACATGTCGGAATAACAACCACATGCTATACAACACAAATTTTGTCCACTGTAGAGAGAAAATTTATATATTGAATAATGTTCATTAACCTATATATTACAATATGATATCCTTAAGATTGATTACTCACTTTAAATCTCGTATAGTAAAGTAAACGATTCTTTCGGATTTGATATCCCAAAATTCGTTTCTTATTGGACTGGTATGCATTAGTTTCTCAACCTTGACAATGGCACCAAGTATATCGACTGCCAAAATGAAACTAAAATGTTAACGAAATGAAATTATATATTGTTTGTAATAAATACTGCCCATGTAGATTGAAAGTGAATACCCATGTTGGTTTTCTTGTAAAGTGATCCATCCATTACATTGATGACAGACTTGAAAGAAAATAGACTCAATCGTCTTCTTGTATCAACTGGCATAACGGATGTTTCTTCGAAGAAACATATCTCATTTGGGATAGATGATAAACGAATAAAGAGAGCAGGTGACCATTTGGAATGATAGCAAGCAATCTATCGTCCTACTCCAGATTTAAAAAGAAAATTAATTAAAAGACAATTTTCGACCTGATCTAAAAATATAATAGAAGATAAATCATTACATAACCCGAAAATCCGATAGTACAATCTTCCTATCTTTCGTATAGCAGCCTCCAATAGATGAAATTGGGTCATCGGTGTAATCTCTGAGTACTCGAACCAAAATTTTTGCTCTTGACAACTTCACCTGATCCAATCGAGAAAAGTTAGTATAACTAACGGTTGCCATCTCTGAAAGAAAATAGCAGAGAATATGAAAATATTAAACAATTCTTATAGTGGTGAATTAGGTTACGAACAGTTGCCTTTAAAGGTAAACCGAAAAGACATTATCGAGTATAAAATGATAATAATTAAATTTAATGTATATATTATTTTAGTGTTCCAAGATACAATGATTAGCAACTTGAAAATAGTAATAGATATTAATTTTTATCTTACTTTAACCGTTTTAAAGAACGTTTCTATAAAAAATAATTCAATATTTGAACAAAAACAAAACCAAAAACATCAACAAACCACAAATTAAAGCAAAATCTATTCTAATGGATGTCATCGAAAAATTTTTAGTAAACAGCATTTGTAGTCTTTTTGTGAACATTGCCTTTCTCATCCGTGATGAGAATCTTCAAACCGGACCTCGATTTTGCCCGAGAGAGTGCGACATATAACTGGCCATGAGAAAAAACAGGCCTCGGAAGAAACAAACCTACGTTTTTCCAGTGACTGACCCTGGCTTTTATTTATCGTAATTACCCATGCCAACGTGACAGGAAATTGTCTACGACGCATTCGGAATAGGAACCTCCCATCTGATGGTTGAACATACATTCTCGGTAACAGGGTTTTATTACCGATATGTAGTGCACTTCATGTCATGATAACAGCCTGAATAACATGATGAGATATGTTTGTTATCATAAGCCTGGTCCCGTTGCATAACCCATTGGGAGGATCTAGGTTACGCATACACATCACAACTGCTCCAACCTTGAATTTAAGTTCGTGTTTAGGCAAACCTGAAATCTTTATAGAGTTTAGAAACTCTACAGGATATTCTACAACTTTTCTGGGATCAACATCAATAGGATCAATTCTATCTGAGCTACGATATACCATTTCTTGACCTGATAACGAAATTATTTGTCATGAAACGGCATGGACACATATTAAACCGTAATATGCGAAATATTAATAAGAAAAAAATAAATTTAAAAGTACCTCTCACTCCTGTTAGTATGTAATCATTTATCTGATCGACGTCTTCATTTGTAGGACAAAGAATTGCCCTTTTTCTGAAAAAAACTCTCTTTATCTAATACACCATCAGCACTACCTCCATATACCTCTTTCACAATTGTAGATATCGGATCATCGCATTCTTTTATAAGAAGATCTTCTGGAATATCAATATCCACAATCCCATCATTTGGATTTTTGATGTTTCCATCTCCAACTGCAAGTATCCACTCTGAGAATAACCTAAGTTCTTCAGATTCTTTTTCGGTACGACCAGAAAGCAGTCTCATGTTCCTGGTTAGTCTCAACAATTTGCAATGTTCCCAAATATAAGACCTCTTCAGAGAAGCCATCACAGTTTCCGTACGACCACCATAAGGAATAACCGGTAGAATTTGACGAAAATCACCTCCGAAAACAATAACTTTGCCACCAAACGGTGGTCCATTTTTGTTATGATAATATCGCATAGGGTCCTATCGAAATTTTCAAAACAATGTCTACTCATCATAGGTGCTTCGTCCCACACAATAAGATCAGCTAATCGCAATGGCTTTGCAAGATCTGAATCTGGTGAAATCTTGCAAGAAGTGGTTTCATCAGGATTCATTGGGATATTAAACCTAGAATGAGCAGTACGTCCACCTTCTAACAAAAGAGCAGCGATTCAGCTGGAGGCAGTGTTGATAACAATTTTACCCAATCCACGAATAGCAGCAGATAGTATACTCCAAATGAAAGTTTTACCAGTTCCACCAAAACCAGATAAAAAGAATACACAACTTTTATCGTGAATAACATCATCTAATATTTCTTCATAGACAGCTCTCTGCTCATCCGTAATCATAGTGAGCAGTCTTTGTTGTTCCTTTTTTTGTTCTTCTTGGTCGTATCTGAGCTCATCGTCCACCAGACGGTTCCCATCATAGCTTTTGTAATCATCTGGCTTAGGCATTTTATCCCAGTCACTCAAAGAGCGACCACTAGTTTGCAGGAGACGTTGGATTTCGGTAAGAGCGATGCTTTTTAGTTGATCCTCGGTTAGAGTTAAAGCTGCAAAGCATATTTTCTAATAAACTTTAGTATCTTATATGTAGAATTTTATTAAATTATAATAAATACCAGTAAATAAGTATTTAAATATATGTATATATTTTATACCAGGGTTATTATGCTTTTTCTTCTGCTGATACAAAATATCTTCTGTTAGATGTTCCCATGTCAAATTCCAGACAAGTTCTGGTTCTGTAAGACAATCGCTTATAAGCATAATAACAAAGAATCTACGTAGATAATAACTGGAAGACCAATTGCTCGCTTCCTCAATGCCTAGTATGTATTTCTTATCGTCATCAAACAACCCCAACATTTCGCATGCCTCTTTGAATGTTTCATATGTCACACCTTCCACAGTACGAATATCTTCGAAACTTTGACGTCCTTTCACATAGTTCAGTATAATCCTAAGATAGTAAAGCTCTTCGATTTTATTACCGATATGTGCAATTCTACCAATTGCAAAAGAACGTTTCCTTGGTTTCCATACTCTCTCTTTTCGGTTTCAGGTAAATCTAGTAGGCATCTCAGCATACGTTATATCCCTCGCCTCTTCATACATTTTACACGCTTCAAACCAACCTAAAAACTGAGACACACTCACAGTCGTACGTTCAAGAATACTTTCCAAAGGTTCGGATTCGTCATGAACATGAATCTGTTGATTCAGTAGATAGAAACATAGTTTTTCTACAGCCAGTGTACGATAATGAGTAGGGAAAGCAAGTACTCTCCACGCAGATTCACATGAAGAAACATACCTAACAATTGAAATAATGTATAATAAAATTAAAATAAAATTTATTTTCAAACTTTAATAGAAATTAGTGATAAATAATTGGGGTTATACATGCACTCCAGATATCGTTTAATTTCATCAACAACACCATCTTTCTCACTATCTACTGCGGCAGAAACATAATCAGGACCCTTGTGAATGTATTTGAACAAATATTTTATACCTCGAGTTTGGATGCACCACTCAACATTCATATATGCTTTGTACCGAATCATAAGCTCCTTGTTATAGGGTACAACATAACGATTGTCCAATTTTACTCCATTCTTTTCAACATAACAATCATTATCTGCTTGTCGATACAAAGGAAAACCATTTTTATTGATAGATGTTACCGTTGCATGATTCTTGGGAAAATTTTTAGAACACTTTCCTGTAATCATACAAACCTGACGGGGATTTGCCGCTCCACATGGTCCATGCTCATACTATCACTTACTACCTTATACAAAACTGGATCCTTTAGTTTGTCAGGAATTTCCGCAGATATAAAACGGTCAATATCGTCACCAGTAGTAATCTTGTTACTTTTTTCAAGGAAAAGTAATATATGTACATGCGGTAGACCTCTTTTCTGGAATTCGATTGTATACATTGCTGCGAGTATGAAAACATATAATTATATGATGTTAAGGTAATATATATATATATATTATAGATCTGGAGAGGCTTATTTGATACCTGCTCTAGTTTTTCAAAAAATGCCACCTCTTTTCCTCGTCAACGCAGCGATTAGATCATCAAGTTTAATCTTGAAAATTCTACAAATGATATCCGGTCTATCTTCGGTTATCAAATGCGTTTCATCAAGATATCTCGTAATCTCTGGCCACTTTGGGTTGCAGGTAAATGTAATAAATATGTGTGGAAGTCCGTGATATCTACATATAGTCATTGCATCGAGGTAGTGCTGATGCATATATCGTGGTCCTCCCGTAAAACTTGCTGGCATATAAATTCTTGTACCTTGCTCGCTAAAAGTTTCCACACCAGCCTTTGAGGCTTTTGTGATGCTTTCAAAGTCGTTACAACGTAGCTTCTTCTGACTGAACCAAACGTAACGCAGACGATTGGATTCGATCATTGTGTATGCGTCGACAAGAAATTGTTGAAATAGCCTTCCTGATCTGGTTATGGTTGGCGATTCACCATCCCTCGTAAGATTTCTATACGCAAAATACTCTCGCATTGTGACAGATTTCCGTTTCCTACCGCTTGTGTTTTGCAAACCAATAGGTATGTCAAGACAAAAACCATCTTCACCATAAGGGAATAATAGAGGATACTGAAGAGGCAAATGCGAAGGATGAAGTTCGCTGATTCTCTGTAATCTACTTGTCTTAGTCTCAACAATAATATCTCGTTTCTCCATATTCATGACAAAATCTCCAGGAATAAGTGCCGCTACCTCATCTACAGTAGGCAAATTGTGTGTTCTTCCATCCGAAGATCTTCCATCAATCAAACGTAACTTAAAATTTTCACCACCATCCTCATCAATCCTGTCCCTAGCTTGTCTGAAAGCCTTAACATGAGGATTATGCTCATCCAAAAGGTTCTTCAAGAGTCTAACAATATTCTCCTTCAGACTTGATACATCGGCTCCAGTTGCCGGGGAAGTAATAATAACAATCTCATTAAGTTTGAAATATATAAAGCTGTATACACTGATTCGGTAAGAACTTATATATAACAAAACAACGTATTACCCGTATGCATTGATTCGTTTTGAAATTTCGTTCGCAGTATCATATATGTAAAGCTGCAGAAATTTGAGAATTTCACCATCTGCCGGTAACATATCACCCAGTAAATGATAATTTTCACCATTCATTATAAAGACATATAGACCACGACCATTGTTAACAGAATGGTCTATTCTTCCACCCAATGATGTGAAGGAAAACATCATGTTGTATGCTCGAATAAACTCACGAAAATGTTTACTCAAAGCATCGTTTTTAACTAACAAACCAAACAGCTCAGATGGAGGATCTCGAAGAGCTGGGAGAACAATCTTTCCTTTTTTACAAAACATGGTAAAGTTCGGATCTGACTGCTTTCTTGGTTTTCCTATTCTCTCACCGTACCACATATGAGCTTTACAAAACTTGCATCTAAAAATTGGATCACCGTCATCTTGGTAATCTATATTTATATAAGAAAAGACTAATAAATAATAAGATCATACGACAGCATGAGTACTAAGTTAGTAAAGTTGATATTACATGTGTACTCAACATATATGTTTCCATCGGACGACTTACGTTCAATGAAATTGATTTTTCCTATCGGGTCAAATGTATGAGGTAAATCAACATCATTGACATCATCGAAATAGTTATTGTTCTCAGATCTGATTCACTATCCACTTCATATCTATTTTGATATGCTACAATTTGAAAAATAGACAATATGAAACATATACTACAAATTTATATTTTAAATGTGTATAAAGCAGTGTGTTACCTTCAGGATGATCTTCTATTATATAATTTTGACCAGAGTTTATATGGACGTTTTCTTTGTCCATATTTCCAGGTCGAATTTCATTTCATTTTATTATTGGAGCCTTCTGTCTACGACTTTGACTCTTATGTTGATTCGATATAACAAATGTTGTATACCACAGAGTTTATGAATCATAAATATCTTTATATCACAATCATTCTATCCAAAAACATATATAAAGAATGTATAGAATATAATTCACCTGGAGTAGGTATAATATTGTCAATTTGTCTCCCAAATCGTTCACTACCAACACTTACATTTGATCCTTTTAAACAAAACATCATAATAAGCTAACATAAAAATTTATTGTATATTAAATATGCAAAGACGTTTACTTACCAACAACAGACGTTCTTACTATATTTTTATATGGTCTTTCCCACTGATGTAGTTGATAAAAAAAAAACTTTTTAGTCAAAAGCCACGAAAATATTAAAAAAATTTAATACGTTACTCTTTATAGGAGGTGGCGAAATGGCTGTTCCGGTAGGTTGACTGGTTAATATCGTTCGAGTAGGAACATTTGAATCTACAATTGGAATTAAACATAAAGACATTAATATGAACATGCAAACATAAAGACATTAATATGAACAGGAAAACATAAAGACATTAATATGTTTGATTACACCAGTAATCAAAACAAAACGTAACATCGAATTAATAAGAAAAACAACTTTACTAACGAGTTATACTCAGAATGTGCATTAAAGGAATCGTATGAGGAACATTCGTTACTTCGATACTTTTGCATGGTCTTCCTCCTGGGGTAGTTTTAAAGAACATTATTACTAAAAAAAAGATAAAAGGTTGAGAAATTATTATATATTACGCTTTCGAAGAGATAACGAAATGATTGTTGGGGTAGCTTTAGAACAAGTTTGAATTTGTCCAGAAACATTTGAACCTACACATAAAATTTACTATAAGAAAATATTAATGCAAACAGGAAAATGGATATCTTATGTACAATAAATGGGTTCCTAGGATTTCTTTGAGAAACAGGGTTCATTCAGATGGCTTTTTTAGCAGCTCATAATTTACACAGCAAAATACTCAACCTATAATAAAAAACAACAAAACTAATCAATTTGTCTCGAACTTTCAGTCACAGGACATTGTTGGGTATTCTTCTTTGGTCTCCTCCTAATGTAGTTATAAACAATTCATTATTTCCAACAAGAAAGTGAGAAGGTGGAAATAATATTTCTTACGTTTTCTGAGAGGTAGAACAATGGTTGTTCCGGTTGCTTGAGTGGTACTATTAATTTCACCAACAACATTTGAACATACTTGACTATGTATCTGAGTGTTTGTTATATCAACAGACGGGTTCCTTGCAGAATCATTTGATCGCAAATTATACGATTGTCTTCCACCTAAATAATACATATTAATAAAATAAAATAACAAAATAATCAACATTTAAAATTAGAGTATACTTTGTAACAGCATACGTTTGTTAGCTGGTGGACAATCATCTTTGACAAAAAAATTTCGCGAGTGTCCAATAGTTATTGAAGAAACATGCATTTCTGAAATTTAAGACAAATTAAAATAATGTAAACATTAACTAATCTATGATAGTAATACTGATTGTTTTAAGATATACCTTATAAAGAACAGAGATGTATAAGATCACAATTAACAAATAGTATCAATTAAACTAATAAAGGCATCGCCTGTGATAAACCTATTAAAAACATAAAAATTGTTATCTTTATTCTCTATTACGTTTTGTGATGAATAGGAATACAATTCTTACCTTTAGAGTTTGGTAAAAGAATGGAAGATTCATCAGAATCGTCCATGCTCGTAAGATGAATGACCTGTAAATCATAAAACGGAATAGTGAATGAAAATAGCGATGATTATGATTTGAGTGTAGTTCTTTCGGTAACTGGAAAGATTTTTTGTAGATTTCATCGTAGAATTAATTACACTATAATTATAACAAATGGTGCTATATGGAAATTGAATATTAACCTACATTATATGTTTACTTATTATAGGTTAAGCTTTGTTTGATCATCATTAATTGTTTGCTTTATTAATGTCTATCGTATACTTACATCAACCAAATATCTTTTGCATTTAATAATTCGAACATTAATAGAAAATTATATTGTTATAAACATCATATGTCATGATATAATAATATGAACAATATTTAGTTATAAGAGAAATGTAATATTCATTGAAATGTTTGGTAGGGTTGTTTAAATTTTATAATTAAGAAAACAAATAATGCAGGAAAAACTACTATTTCATTCAATACTTAAAGTAGAAAACAATACATTTTTACAACAATTAAAACAATTTTGTAGAGTACAACCATAAACAGGACATTGGATATATTTATTTCTCTACACAGTAATCCATTTTGGAATCCATTCTTAATCTATCATATCGAGTTCCTGGCGGCAATTCTTGTATATCGGTGTCTGATTGTCCGCCAGAGATGATTCTGATTGAATTCTTGAAAATAACTCTCTTCCCAACAATATCATAAACTGATTCCTGTTAACATGAAATGTGATCAATCACAATTAAACGATTGTATGATCAGTATGAACATTAATAGGAACAACCAAGTAATATCTAAATAAGAAAAATCATTTTACATTGAAAATATGAAACTCTATAATATTATAAAGACTCAATAAATATTTAATAGATACTTTGTTGATGATATTCAAACGAATCTGCTATATCTGAGTTGTTCTTGAGACAATTGACATTTTGAAGGAGAAGGATCGAGTAAAACGCTTTGGCGTAAATGAGAGGATGTATATATAAGTATAAGACTGTTTAACCTATAAGACCGAATAATATATCCAAGTATCTCGTTCTTTCCTTTTAAAATGATTAACAATAAATATAGTATCTCAACTACCATAATTTGTGATATATCTCAACTACCAAGTATCTCGTTCTTTCCTTTTAAAATGGTTAGCAGTAAATATACTTTCTCTTTCTGTTTGGAAATAATCTTAAAACAGAATTTCAAAAATAATTGTATTCATCAAACAACGAAATCTCTAAATATCTAAAACATCGTGTTCATCAAACGTCTATGATATGTTTCCCTCGAAACATAGAAGAATCTCAAAACAATAAAATAATCTCTACAATATTTTTAATAAAACATATAGCTCCATCTCTCGTTTCCAAACATAGAAATGCTTTCCGTCAAACTTATTTGGCACCACTGGATCCGAAAGAGTAGACAGTCCATTGATCACTGCCTTGTGATTTGCTTGTCCGTCGACGTTTTTCAGATTCATCTAGTAGGCAATACAAAAAAAGAGTATCATCAAACGTGTACTATCAAAAGTATCATCAAACGTGTATAAAGAAATATGAAGACTAATAGAAGAAGAATAGTATACCGGTAGACGTTCGAGGGCTGTTTATGTTTAAAGAATGAGGTTTCAATCGAATATATAGGAGATGTAAACTTCTCGGAGAAGTTTCAACAAAATTAAAACAAAAAATTTAATAGAAGATACATATAATTCTTGTTTTGTCAAAAAGATATACTCCTATAAAATATCTTTTTCACAACCGAATACGTATTTGCCGCATGACGTTTTATAATAAATGTCATATTTGTTTTTTTAAATTGTGTTCACCAAACAACGAAAACCCTAATAATCTAAACGACGAAAATCGTCTATGATACGTTTCCATAGAAGTATCCAAATGGAGCCTCACTCTATTGAATAGAACCCTAAACCCTAAACTCTGAAAGTATACAACCTCTAAAAACAATCGATAAATCAAAGAACATAAAATTCATATGTGGCTAAACAACAGAAAATGCATCAATCCGATAAAAGTATATAACATGCATCATTTGAATCATTTGAATAAAATCGTGATGTAGCAAACCGAAATATGAAGAGATAAAAACCGATGAAATATTTAACAGAGGATATACAAACCGAGAGAAGAAACCAATAAACAAAGAGATTAAAGATGAACCAAGATTGATAAAAATAGTGTGATTAGAAACGGTTTACAAAAGGTTAACCAGAAGAAAATTAGAAATTAAAGATGAACCGAGATTGATAAAAATGGTGTGATTGAAAACAGTTTAAGAAAGGTTAAGGAGAAGAAAATTAGAAACAGATTAGCGAGATGATTAGCCAATGAGATAAATAGGGATTTAAAAAAAGAAAAATCATAAATTAAATCGTGAGGACGAATAAAAAAGACACATCATCATTTCTAAGTAGTTATCTTCATATTATAAGAGTAATCAGTCAATCAGCTTATAACGTTTTACTTAAACGTATTCGTAAACAATAGTATGATGCATATCTAATTGTACTCTATGTTTACTAAATTGTATATTAAAATAGGGTCGGTCTGCACGTTTAAAAAAAATTGTAGTTTTAGAGTTATTTATATATATATTTTTTGCAATTATTTTTATATTTGATCGACTTGCTCCATTATTTGTTGCTAGCAAATACCACTCTTTTTGGTAATTGTTTTTGTGTACTTTTTGAAATAAAAAATTATTTTGGTATCATTAAATGTTATCTCATAAATGGTTGCAGGAAACTTAACAATTTTATAAGAAAAATTAATTGAAATACATATTTAATACATACGATAACTGGTAATTTAATTCCAACGAATTTCTTACGGAAGCCCTAAAACCCGTAGCCGCTCGTGTTCATCTGGAATTCATTTGGTTTTTTTTTCTGTTTTCAAATCCGAAAACTTTGACTGCTTCTTCTCCTTCCTTGTGCTTCAGGATTCGAAACACTATGGAATAGAATCGCGTTTCTAAATCTTAGTGTGATAATTCTCTCTCTTTATAAATACAAATTGAAGGTTAATTAGTGTGATACCACTTCTCCTATGGACTCTCGAAGCGGTGTGGCTGCGGAAAACACTGTTTCAAGTAAAGGTGAACTGAATATTATTAGTGGCTGCAACCTCTAAGATTGATTTGTGTTCACTAATCATCCTTTTTTTTTCTTTAAATCAGGGATTCGAAAGAAGGTGAAGAACTCTGAGTCAGTAGCGTTACAGAGATACAAGATTGATACTTATAACTTAGTTGACCTTGATAAGGTTTTGAATGATGTCTACTGCTCCTGTCGACCTGTTTCTGCTGACTACGATGCTAGGAAGGATACTCTGAAACACCTCAATGCATTGGCTTTAGATATCTATGGTAACATTACGCTCTGTTAACATCAAAACACACTTCATATGTTTTATTATTATTATTATTATTTTTTGTCTCCATCAGGAAATTCTAAGGGTAGCAGGCCGGTCCTTAAAGAGTATGGGTCTTTTGCGATGGATATGTTTTTCGCGAAGAGTGATTTAGATGTCTCTATCAACTTTGGTAATGGAACATCTGAGCTTCGTCGTGAAACGAAGCTCCAAACCCTTGGAAGATTTGCAGAAAAGCTCCGCTCTCTGCAGGGTAAGTATTTGGATGTCTTTTAGTGTATTTCCATGTGCTAATTACGGGGACACTGTGATGTATGTGAAACTGCATTTTTGTAGGAGAAGGGCATGTTAGGAATGTAGTCCCTATCTTGAGTGCTAGGGTGCCAATTGTCAGATTCGTTGATCAAAGGACTTCTGTTGAATGTGATCTGGCTGTTGATAGCAAAGACGGCGTTTTAAATTCACGGATCATTCAGATTATATCTCAGATTGATGACAGGTTTCAGAAACTTTGTCTCTTGGTAAGATCTCAGGGCTCTACTTATGCTGTAACTTCTTTCAAGTCTCTACATATGGCTTACCACATAGAGAACTTAATAGTGCTACCAAATATATATATGTTTACTTGTGGCGGTCAATACATCTACTAATGCCACTCTGTTGTCTATGTCAGATTAAGCATTGGGCCAAAGCACATTATGTTAACAGTGCGGTACACAACACCCTGAATTCTATATCTATAACGTTGCTAGTCGCTCATCATTTACAGGTATCCACTCAGCCACTCTTTGTTGGATAGCCACCTGTAGCTATCCAGTTTTTCATGTATTTGAAGTTACACGCAGTGTCTAATTTTGTTAATCTTCTTTGTTAACACAGACTCAAACTCCTCCCATTCTACCTCCATTTTCTCTACTATTTAAAGGTAATATTATCACATATTCAAAGTTTGTGAATGTTTTTATGGTATTTTCCTCTCCTTTGTAGATTTATGTTGTATTATCCTCCTATTCTGGCTTTTGTTTATGTTTTATTATCTCTCGTCTTTTTTATTTTTCAGATGGAATTGATCCTCCCAATGTTGAGAAAAGGACGCTGGAATTCTTGAACTGGGGACAAAAAAACAAAGAATCTTTGGGTAGACTCTTTGTAACGTTTTTTGTCAAGGTGCTTATCGTTTTTTATACCTTCAAATCCAAAACATCAACTGAAAAAGCGAAGCTCCACAACATGTTTTTTTCTCTTCTGTCTTGCAGTTACAATCTGTAGAGTTCCTTTGGAGACAAGGACTTTGCGTCAGTTTGCTGAGTGGTCTTTGGATATCCAAAAGGTGGAGAAAAGCTGGTGTCGGGATTAATGTAACAATTTTCTTCGATGATATTTTCATTTGCATTCTTACTTTTGTGTTTCTTTATCTAATTTGCTTCAAATTCGGTGTGTAATAATATGACAGGTTGAGGATTTTATAGACGTGTCTCAAAATGTTGCAAGGGTGGTTAATGACAGAGGAGCTAAAAAGATATACGGTTCTATAAACAAAACCGTCGACGACATTTTTGAATTTCTTAATGGCAAGATCGATGGAGCACATCTTAAAGACAGGTTGTTTGTCCCCCAACCCATTGTGGAGCCTCCTCCTCCTTCTCCTTCTGTGCAGCCAGTCGAAGTTTATCATCAACCACCTCATCACAACTACAGATGTGATGAGTTTAAGGGTCGTCACAACAAAAGGCCTCGTTTTGGAAATGGTGGTCATTTTGATCACCATAGGCATGGTGGTGATGAACTAATGCATGTAGTAGGTGACGACGATCATGCAATTCATTTGCCACCGCCACCACCACCCTTTGGCAGAGTTTATAGAATTTATTGTGATAAATTCGGTCCTCAAAACCTTTCCTGACCTTATTTTGCTCAGTCACCAACCATTTTTGATAGATGATATAATTTCATGTTATATAGTTGAGACCCGAGCAAATGTATTTAGAGTTACTTGAGAGACAATACATGATTTTATATATCTTAGACTTTTTTTTAATGTTTGTTTCGGTTTAAATTTGAATTTTGGGGAATTGTAACCCAACCTGTCTTAAGACAACTTAGATGCCTGGTTCCGTTGTTGTGTCAGAGAGTCAGAGCATTGCTATGTTTTCGACGATAGATTTTTTTCGTTCTTGATAAAAAAATAAACAAAAAGAAAACGGTTCATCTCTTTTACCGATTGTTTGACAATTAATCATAGACTCCAAACCGAAGTACCTAACTAAATCCAGACCGGAAAAATCGAAATTCAATCCAAAGCATTTTACAAAAATATCCAAACGAAATTTTATGAGTTTGGTACTTTGGAGTTTGGTATAATCCGAATTGAACCAAACCGAAATTCGAATTATGATTCGAAATTAGTTAAATATGTAATGTTTGTATATGCTAAGGTAATTTTAATATTTTATAGTAGGGAGATTTAGGGGATTACTCCAAATAGAGGCCCAAATTAGAGAACTACCCATTGTAAATGATTGTCAAAAAAAAAACCACTTTCTCTCCCGACACCCTCCCCATCGAACAAAACCCTACATTGACGGCTGCATATTCCCCCCAACGTCCGGTGCTCCTAGCCGGCATCGGAGGTTCCTCTTTACCTCAATCTCGTTTTCCTCTTTGTCCTCTTGACGATTTATATTATTCCTGACGATATGTGTGATGTCTCTGGAGCTCAACGGAGGTCCCCGGTGGTGCTCTGTCCGCGGCGGAGTAGAACTGGTCAGGCCAATGGAAAATGTGGAGCAGATGTGAGTCGTGTGAAGCGGAGATCTAGAGATGGGTCGGCTTTTAGGGTTTAGGGTCCGGAGCTTGACGAACATTTTCCCTTGGTCTCGTTGGCCTCTTCCCGGAGGTGATGGTGCGTGGTAACGTTTGGTGTCACTTTACTTGCAGATCTGGAAGCCAGTCTTGGAGGCGGCTTGATACTCAGATGCGGAATCAGAGGGGCGAGTGGTTGTGTGTGGAGCTGGCCTAGCGTGTGGGTGGTTCATCGCTTTAGCTCGCCCAGGTGAATTTCGGAGGTTCTCCTTAGGATACGTACCGGAGCAAATAGAGAGGATGTGTGTTCTCTGGGCTGGTTCTCTAAGTTGCGTGTATTGATCATTTCCAACTCCGACCTGAATCGTCTATGGTTTGGTTAGGGAAGGGAAGGGAAGTACTTCACTTTGATCAAATGGAGCTTCGTCATTGGCGTGTAGGCGATCAGCAAGAGGACTCCTTCCTCCGGTTCTCGGAGGCGGAACGTGGCGAGTCTCAAGCTCTTCCACGTGGTCTATGGAAGATACTATGAAGCTTGGCGTTAAACACGTTTAGTAGCAACACATTCGCAGTACCGACTTAGTGACAAATCCGGTAGTGTTGCTACTTCTCCTAACTTGCAGGGTTCTGGCTCGACGTGGATGGAGCCACTGCCTCAACCCGACTTCCACAGTTTCAAAACCGCTGATTATAGCTTCTGGTTCTCCTTGGTGAGATTATGCGTCTTATGGGTGATGTAGCAACTGGCTGTTGTTTTAACGGATTCATCTTTAGTACTAGGATGCTAAGTGCTTCATTGGAATCTCACTATAGGAGTTTCGTAGGTTATGGTCATGTTTTGTTAACTGTTTTTTAGTAGTCGAATTTGATGGTTTAAGAGACGGTTCATCTCGGGTCCTGGGATGAACTCGTTCTCGCAGTGGTGAAAAATGCAATAATGTACTCTAGGTTGCGCTGGATCCGAGTGAGAGATCACCTAGTGAGTGTTCCAGGGTGTTGCTAAGATGCATTGTTGTATGTGTGGTTAAACTGGTGTGGTCAAAATCTTTGTACCAAATTATTGGTGAATGAAATAGTTGATTTTTGAGCCAAAAATAAATAAAATTTAGAGAACTAACCATAATTTGAAAGATGGCAACTAAGTCATACCATTTGTGCGTCAGGATGACCGAAAGGCCCTTCGCTTTCTTTCTCTTCAACCTACGCTCCTTTCCCTCTCTCCTGACACTCTCTTTCTCACACTCCACCTCTTTCTTCTTATTTTCTCTGACATTTTCTTCTCAGTTACAAATTCTATGCGTAATCCATTTTTATTTTCATAATACAAATTTTTATTCATTTTAATGAAGAAATCAATTTCTATACAAACTCATAATTCTTTTTCTTTGTATTCATTCAGAATTTTAATTCTGATTTTTTGAACCTCAAACTTCTATTGTTCTCCTCTTTTTCTTTACCACCATTTCTCAATATTTGAATCTTCTCTTTTAAAAAAAAAAATTTAACCAATATATTATTAGAGTTTGTAACAAAAATTAGAAACGTAAAACCGCTACTAGCAAGTAAATAATAAACTATATGTATTCATATATAGCTTAGTTCATAACACACCAACCAAAATAATTAGCATCAGCTTGTACGTCATTTGTTAAGCGGTACAATAATTGTTGACTGATACATTGTTTGTTACATGTTACAGGTTACATGGTTTAATACCGAATAATAAATATCACTATATTTTGTATAGTATTGATTCTTTTAACACTTAATAAAAATTCTTACTTGTTAAGCAAACATATAATGTGTTTAAAAACAATAATATTACATTGACTTCTTGGTCATATATAGAAAAGGATTGTGGACAAATTATGAATCAACTAACAATAACTATCTATCAACCTGAAAACTATGTATCAAACAAAATATCAGTTACCAAACCATGTATCGAGTAATAAATCATGTAATAATTAGTGACAATTATTTTGTAACATCAAACGACCCATTTATCAGTTATGCCATAACATTTTGTAACATTTAGAAATTTTACATGTAGAGTGTTAAAAAAAATCAGTAGTATACATAACAAAGAATATTGAGTCTTTAGTATCAAATCATGTATAACTTAATAAACCATGTAATAAGAAAACATATATGGGCTTACAAACGATGTGCAAGAAAATGTATCACGTAACAAACAAGGCATCAGCTAAGGTCAATTATTTGCTTTGCATGAGACTGTGAATATATGGTGGTTCATCTAACGACCACTACTTTGTAAGCAAGTTTGTAACAGTTAACAAACCATGTATTAGTTAACAACACTTATTTTGTAACCTATTTTGTAATATTGTGTAACAGTTCAAAAAACTTGTATCATCTAATAACAATTTCGTAGCGGCTAACCAAACATATATCTGGATCGTCGATTTCATGACCATGACCACTACAATGGAGGATCTGAAATGCCTTCACGTGTTTCGCAAACTCATCAGTGACAACAATTAACTCTACCATGTCAGAACCTCTTTGCATAATCGCTAGTTACGGTGGCAATATACAGATAAAATCCATAAAAGACCAAAAAAAATAATAGCTAAGATAGCCATAACAGCAAACCTAAAGCTTTTTCGCTTACTTTAAAATCCAGCCTACTATCTCAGAAAACTTATTTTTTGGAATTTTCAGAAACACTAACACTCTTGTCAAGCCATAAACAAGCGGAAAATCAAAGGAAAATGTTTGAATCTTGCATAACCCACACAAAACAAGCAAACTAACAGATTTAAAAATGTGAAAAGGAAACTGATTAATTTTTGTCACTGACTAAAGAAATCAACATTGTAGAATTTTTAAAATTGATGGATACCGCTAGATATCTTTTATATTTAAAGTCACATATGAAATAGATGGTAAGAAAATAGAAGTTAGTTGAATATTGAATAATAAAGTTTTTATAACAATTAGAGATTGAGGTTAAAATCAGAAGACATGTTTCGTAATTGAGAGGAAAGAAAGAAAAGCAGAAAAGAAGATAAAAAAGTATAAGAGAGCATGAGAGAGAGAGAGCTAGTAGAAAATGAAAAAGGTCCCTTGTCTGCAACGAATAGCAGGCTGGGTCAGTACTTGAGCCAGGCAAGAGATGTAAGAATACGGACAAAAAAGTCATGGAACAGTTCGAAGTAGCTGCAAAGGTAACCGTCTAATTAAGGGTTCCCGTATGGATATAGACACCAATCAATACTATTAAAATACAAGGGACTTTTTTGAGGCCACCTTGAAGTTTTGAAGTATTTGCCTTTCTATGCCATTGATTTTATTTAAACATATGGTTTTAATTAAATACTCTTTCATTCAAAAAACCTTTTAATTATCCAGCTCATTATTTTGTAGAATCTTTTACATCTCCTTTATTTGATTTATATATTACAAGTGTGTCATTCCTATATTTATGGTAACAATATTTGGTTTAATATTATAACCATATTTGGTTCAACAATATTATTTACGTTATATATTAGTTAACAAAAGAAATTAAATCAAATCTGGAAAGAGAGAAACCGCTCGTGGTTGTTCTTCGATCTAGCCGTATCTCAAATGCTTCTTCTTCTTCGTCTCTCCTGATCAATTTTTCCTTAGGGTTTTAGGTTGTCTTATGATTTTTTTTTTTTTTTTTTGTTTTTGTTCTCCAATCAAATAGGTTGTTGTTCAACGAGTGCAGATACCCTCAAGGTGAAATATCCGAAACTCACTTTCTTTCTTTTCGGAAACATTTGTTAAGATATAAAATTTGATTCCTTTTATTAGAGTGTCCAAGGGGAGAGATTTGTCGAATCAAGTTTATGTTTCTGAAGAAATAAGAGAAAACGCATTTTCAAAAGTTGAGAAACTGCATGCTGATTTGGGGAATCGCTTCCCAAGTTTTGTAAAATCCATGCTTCAGTCACATGTTTCTGGTGGATTTTGGCTGGTATAAACACAAATTCGATACACAAAAATGCATGTAACTTAAATTTATTAGTCTTTAAGTTTATCACTTTAAGTAAAGTCGATTCTTTTATTAGTTAACAAAAGAAATTAGTGTAGGGTTCACTTCAATTGTTAAGTCACCCCTAAGTTAAACTGTATATATAGAAGAACAAATCGTGAACTATTAATGCTTAGGAACAATCATATCTACCTATAACAATCACAAATTATTATATTTGTAGTAGTCATTTTAACCATCATGTTTGAGAAATGAGTTTTCTGGAAATCAATGTTACCTTCACATAAAAGTAGAATCAGAAAACTACAAGAACATTTTTTTTGAAAGAATGTTAAATTAATTTAAACAAAAAACTGTTTTACACTTTGTGTTACATTGGCGTTTAGCTTTTCATAAAAATAAAATAGGATTCAAATCCTATACAAGAACATTTTGACATTTCTTTTTTTTTTTGGTAAACATTAAGATTTGACATTTTGTTTTGCCATTAAAAACCTGTAAAATGATATCAACATTAAAGATTTGCATCAGTTTTAAAAATGATATAATACTATTTGACTTAGCATAGAGTATTTTATATTTAGATTTTACTATTTGAAGAATATTATAAAACTTATTAAAATTGAAAAATTCACAAAGCCGGACAAACATAATAATACTATAAAAGGATTTGCTCATTGCCATATACGATGTCAATAATGTAAGTTTATAATTTACTTCCTAGCTATATGCATCATTGTATTTTTGGTTGAACCAAAACAATTGTACTAATTTCAACAGGATCTAAGCGATTTAAACTTTTGGGTAAAAATCATGCTTTCAATTTAATTTATCAAATACTATTAAAAATAAACAATTTTTATCTACTTATTAGTTACAAATAGTTTTTAACTATCTTTCTTATTATTTATAGATATAACTAGATTAATATTATTAATATATGCCCTAGCCTAAAGTTAAGGAACTAAAAAACAAATATATTATTTAAAAATAATAAATTCAATTTATATTAACACTAAACTTAAGTAACTAATCAATTACATTTTATGTATTAAAATATAAAATAATTATATATGCCAACTAATTTGTATATGTACAACTGCACTTCCATTCAAATACACTTTAATCCAAATGCAAGAAATAAATTCTTCAAAACCAAATGGACAAATACATAATAGTATAATTCTTATAGATTAGATTATTAAAGCTATATATATATATAATAAACTAAATATAAATAGATAGCTACAATTAATCTGTAATGATATGATGGAACATGTTTTTAATATTTTTATGAATATATTTTTACGAGTTATTACAACAAACATGTAAAAGATTTATCAAATATAAAAATAAATGAATAAATCATAAAACACACTTTAAGTTAGGTTTGGACGTTTATGTACCCAATGAGATATGGATTGGGTATTTTGAATTCTATTTTAATTTATATCACATCCTAGGTCTCATCTTGGTAAATTTGTAAGTACATATCGGTTAATCAATTTTTTTGGTTTTCTTTTTTTATTTTTCGCGTTATCCGTTCGGATTCGGCTAATAACACTTCAGATTCACATATGTTATGTACTTTTTTTGTTTGGTTCAGTTTAGACTTCATATTACGGTTTTTTATGTCCAAACCTGCTTTAAATAAATAGAAAATGCGATTATATAAAATTTTCACTGAAAAATTATTCCGCGCTTTAAAAGCGCGGGTCAAAATCTAGTAATATCTTTATAGTATTCTAAAGATTTTTTGTAGTTTATTTTATTTCTTATTTTGAAACTTTTAATTAGATTAGATAATTTAACTAATTTATAATTAGATTTGCGAATAATTTATAAATTATCATTTTTCTAAATCAAATTTTCAGGTTTTGAAAATATACGTTTAGATAATTTCATACATCGGTTACAATTCGAACCGAACCAAAATCCGATAATTAGCAAAACCTGAAAGTAACTTACAAGCATGATATCGAAAATTCTAATTAACTGAGACAGAACGCCCAAACGTAATTAATTACTTAGCATGGCCTTCCAACCTTTATTGGTGGAAGGTTGTTGATTCCAGACCGGCTTTATATTTTTAGCTTGAAGCTTCAAAAATCTCATTGCAAAATCTCATCGCAGGCTCAAGGAATATGTCCTCTCTCGTTAAATACTATATCTCTGGCCAAAGACGGCGAGAATGTGTGTGATTAAATATAATCTTAACAAAATCAGAGTGAAATAATAACTCAAATCAAGCTTAACTTGGCGGACTCTCTTGTCAAGATGAAATCAACTGCTTCCTCGACTGTATCAACTACCTGAAAAAAGTTTTAGATGAACATTAAACGTTGGCCCGTGGGAATATTAACAAGCTTCTAAAGGCTATATAAGTGATGATGTTGTTACGAACCAGATCAGCTGGAAACTCAGAATGATTATCTTTTCCTTTAAATACTCCGGTTCTTGTCAAGATTGAGAACCAAGGACTCCCGGCCTGTCACACAGATTAACAAAAAAGCCTTCAGATAAAGATTAGTGGAATGTCCTCTACTCTGAAAGAAAAGAGCGCAGAACCTGTCGTGCCCCCCTGATGTCAATTTTTGGGTTGTCTCCGACCATATATAGCGTCTTGAAGTGGTGACTTCCTTGGTTTGAGTGGGAATGAGTTGATGTAGCGATCTCTTTCAGAACATTTTCTGCGTTCTTGAACACGAATGGATTTGGTTTCCCAAAAGATGTGTAGTCCAGAGGGTTATCATGGATTCTGCACACATATCCAAACTCGATCATGTAAAAATGAATCAGGGAAATATAAATAGCACATTCTATTACGCCTTTTTAAAGAAGAGTAGTCTCTGTGTTTTCTGAAAGATGTGCAGTGACTCATATGGAAGAGATGACATGTGCTTGATTTTGGATTATTACCTGTTGAATATGGATTCTAACGCGATTCTAAAAGCTCCCATGCCAAGACGTTCAGTAGGAAACTTTGTCTGTTCAGTTCACCAAGCATCAGTAAATCTTAATGATAAGTCAACAGAAATAGAGAACAACGGATAACCTGATAGTCTAAATCGTCGTTGGCAAAGTACAAATGTGGTTGAGGTCCAAATTCTTTCCCAGGAAGTCCTCCAGTTCGTAAAATGTCACAAAGAACCTGACAAAAAAGCATCAATCAGAGTTGTCATGATGTGTGCTTATAAGAATAGTTTGCGATCCAAAAGAACGAAAACAATATGTATCAGCTATGAACATTTGATAACCTGGATGTCTCGGCTCCAATCAACAGGATCACTAACTATAAAAGCTGCCTGAACTCTCTCGGAGACAACACTTTCTCTTGATCTATTACTCTTCTTGTGAACGTCTTGCCGAGTCATCCATTTCTTATATGGCCCCAAGGGATCGATGTTGTCAAAGTAAGAGGCATATTCGTCCAATGAAATCACGTTTCTGAAAATCCATGCAAAATATACACAATCACCTGAATAGAAGTTTGAAGCACACATACACAACGAAACGGAAATCACGAAAAGTGAAGAAAAGAGCTTACTTGAAACCATAATTAGACATGACTGCGGCCGGTTCCCCTTTTCCAGCCGCAACAACGAGCTCATCTCCAAACCTGATCCAGGTAATGATTAAACGTTTTACTACTGAGTAAAGCAAAGTTTATACAATCAAACGCAATGATTCTCTATCCAATGATTTGCCAGTTACATATATCCTTGATATATCAACTGATGAACAATGTGTCTTTTTTATAATGGGCTAATATTATGTAACCTACCTATTGGCTAGCTTCCGGAAAGGTGAATGTGCTTGTACCATCTGCAACACAAAAGAGAATGTGTAAACGCGTTGCACTTTGCGATTATTGATTAAAAAATGGAAGTGATGCGACAAAGGAGGTTTAAACCTGCAGTGGAGAAACAGGAACACCTAATAAATGAGTCATCTCAGAGGCTCGTTTAGATTCAGGCAGGCCACCTCCTGTCATAGCCAAATGAAATATGCGCATGCTTAATGATTATGAGACTATCCAAATGATTTTTCATATTCAAAGTAAATAATAGCGTATGGTAAGCTCACCATTAGTCAAGAATAAGAAAGGTATCTTCAAAGCACCTTCAAAAGAAACCTCAAAATCATCAATAACAGACACAGATACAACTATTAAGACTAGAGATTAGAGCAGAAAATTTACAGTTTCTATCTTACTGAAGAGTAAGAGTAAGCTTTGATGAGTCATCTCATCAAAGCTAAAGACTAGAGAGAGGGCAAAATCAAACAAAGTGGATATACCTGAATCATCGTAGAGTCGTCGGAGAGCGCCAGGGGAGCCGCCAACGGGGGAGGAACCGAGAAGGATAACACCATCGATGTCGAATGCAATGCCATAAGACGGTCTGTATTTTTTTTTTTTTTAACATTCAAGAGTCAAAACTAATGAGTAAAGAAAGGAATGCAGCAGCGGGAGAGGAGAACTCACCGATTCGATTCCAGGGAGAGGTTACAGAAGGAACGAGAAGGTGATCGGAGACTGAAATCCCGCCGCCGCAGCGAATTTCTCGCGATGATTCGAATATTATTCATTGTTTTGACTGGACGGCTGAAAAATAACTTCGGGCAAGGTTTTGTACCTTTTTAGTAGTCTTGTATTTTATTAACAATTGAATTCGACCTCCAATCTGATGTAATTACAGTTTCGGATATAATCATTTATTCTGTAAAAACATTAAAATTTAACATTTACCTATATATAATTTATGCTAATACATTTTTAAGTTTTTCTTAGGATTCTACTTTAAAATAAAAAAAAAATCATTTTTAAATAATGTATTCATAATTCTTCTAATATTTTTCTTACAAATATAAATATATGTTTTATTTTTGTTCTAACCAAATCATATAAATTTCTTAATAATAAAAAAGTTTTAGAATAAATTATGGGAATTTTAAAAATATGACCTAAAACCAGAAGTTAAATGTAAAAATAACTTGTCTTTTTTTTAGATTTTTCATTTATTCTATTCATCCTAAAAGTTCAAGTTATTCACAAAATTACCAATTTTTTTTTAAATGATTGTTTTATGAAATTACCAAGAAGTCTTTGTTCTTAAATTTACAATTGCAAAAATAATCTAAGTGCATAAGTTTTATTTTGGAAGACGTCTACAAAAGTCTTCTATGTCTATGTTTATTATAATTTTTTCCAAATTTAAAATATTTTTTTAAGATTTTCTTGTTAATTCATGTGTATTAGTCGATATTAAAGCTTCTGAATGAAATTCGTAACTTAATTAGTGATAATTATGAGATTACAAACATTCATGTTTATTAATGTTTCTAGCTAATGAAAGAAGACTTCTTAATAAGTTTTCTCCATTAATTTTTAAAAATTTCCATTTTCTCCAAATTTAAAATGAACTTTTAATTTTTTTTTGTTAATTCATGTGTATTTGCCAATATTGAAACTCTTGAATGAAATTTATAACTTAATTTTTAAGAGTTATGAGGTTAGCAAGAGAATGGTTCAGTTATATTACATGTTTATTTTGTGTATGAACAAGAGAATAAAGTGAAAAATATGTTGTACAAATTTGTTGTGTAAGATATATGAATTTATGTAATGTTTGATCTTATCTGATGTTAAAAGTATGATATGTTCTATTACAAATTTGTGTCTAATAACTACAACTTGCTATCATCATTATCATCCAAATTACAAAAAAAAAATGATAGGAGATAACACATAAGCATTTTCTTTAAGTTGCAAAACCATTATTATAATAAATTATTTACAATGAAGACAATATTTATGATTACAAAAACTTGAAAAAATAAACAAAACATTAGATAAAGAGTCTCATAGTCCTAAAAGAGAACTAAAATTACATGTTTATTTTGTGTATGAACAAGAGAATAAAGTGAAAAATATGTTGTACAAATTTGTTGTGTAAGATATATGAATTTATGTAATGTTTGATCTTATCTGATGTTAAAAGTATGATATGTTCTATTACAAATTTGTGTCTAATAACTACAACTTGCTATCATCATTATCATCCAAATTACAAAAAAAAATGATAGGAGATAACACATAAGCATTTTCTTTAAGTTGCAAAACCATTATTATAATAAATTATTTACAATGAAGACAATATTTATGATTACAAAAACTTGAAAAAATAAACAAAACATTAGATAAAGAGTCTCATAGTCCTAAAAGAGAACTAAAATTACATGTTTATTTTGTGTATGAACAAGAGAATAAAGTGAAAAATATGTTGTACAAATTTGTTGTGTAAGATATATGAATTTATGTAATGTTTGATCTTATCTGATGTTAAAAGTATGATATGTTCTATTACAAATTTGTGTCTAATAACTACAACTTGCTATCATCATTATCATCCAAATTACAAAAAAAAAAAATGATAGGAGATAACACATAAGCATTTTCTTTAAGTTGCAAAACCATTATTATAATAAATTATTTACAATGAAGACAATATTTATGATTACAAAAACTTGAAAAAATAAACAAAACATTAGATAAAGAGTCTCATAGTCCTAAAAGAGAACTAAAATTACATGTTTATTTTGTGTATGAACAAGAGCATAAAGTGAAAAATATGTTGTACAAATTTGTTGTGTAAGATATATGAATTTATGTAATGTTTGATCTTATCTGATGTTAAAAGTATGATATGTTCTATTACAAATTTGTGTCTAATAACTACAACTTGCTATCATCATTATCATCCAAATTACAAAAAAAAAATGATAGGAGATAACACATAAGCATTTTCTTTAAGTTGCAAAACCATTATTATAATATATTTACAATGAAGACAATATTTATGATTACAAGAACTTGAAAAAATAAACAAAGCATTAGATAAAGAGTCTTATAGTCCTAAAAGAGAACTAAAATTACATGTTTATTTTGTGTATGAACAAGAGAATAAAGTGAAAAATATGTTGTACAAATTTGTTGTGTAAGATATATGAATTTATGTAATGTTTGATCTTATCTGATGTTAAAAGTATTATATGTTCTATTACAAATTTATGTCTAATAACTACAACTTGCTATCATCATATCATCCAAATTACAAAAAAAAATGATAGGAGATAACACATAAGCATTTTCTTTAAGTTGCAAAACCATTATTATAATAAATTATTTACAATGAAGACAATATTTATGATTACAAGAACTTGAAAAAAATAAACAAAACATTAGATAAAGAGTCTCATAGTCCTAAAAGAGAACTAAAATTTTCCAGTGAAATTTGACCAAATATATAAAACTTTTAGAGAAGAAGTCTACCATTAAAAGAAACAGACAAGTCCTACTCTCCCAAAGATATATCCCCAAATATAACAAACTATAATATTTTCTATAAGTCTATTAACTCTTTTGGAAGTCTTCCTTTTTTTGTCACCAACTAAACTTCATTAACATCCAACTAGTTTGGTGGGGGAATTAAATTATCCCGATCCACCGCTTGTTCATACAAAAGCAGAGCACTCTTGGCTAAAACATCTGCATCACAATTTTTCAAACGAGGAATCCAAGAAAAAACAGCAGTTTCAAATTCATTCGCCATCCACAGGATGTCTGAGACAATCCCATAGATCTCCAGATTGGATTTCTTGCTGATGATTGCTTTGATTAGCTGAACTGAGTCAGACTCGAAGCGCACTTCCTTGATATCTAGAGAACGGCACGCTTCAACCGCGTCTCGAAGCGCCAAACCCTCAGCGATCAGAGATGAACAGATGTAGCTCACGCCTCTCCTCCCCTCCACGAACCGCTCTGGGTTCGAAAGTATCCATCCCAGTCCCGCGGAGTTAGTCGTGCGCGGACCTCTGCAGCGACCTCAGGACGAGCATTCCTGGGGTTTTACTTGAGACTTCTTCTCAACGGACTCATGCGCTTTCTCCCACTCCCTTGCTGCCACTATGGCCTGTGATAAAGTATCAGCTGGAGACCCAGAAAAGTTCTCAAACACCAATTTGTTACGTGCTTTCCAAAGAAACCATAATATCCAAGGGGCAAGAGGGGTGGATGTCACTCCCGAAGAAGGTAAACATTTTAGCGCTTGGATTTCAGACTAGTCGGCTCTCAAATCTGTCAATCCGCTGACATCAAAGCTCCTGCAAGAGGTGAAAGGTTCCACACAAGACGAGCATAGGAGCAGTGAAACAAGAGATGATTGATAGATTCGGAGCTTCCGCAATGCTTACACCTCGAGTCAACGTTAATATGGCGAGCAAGCAGTCTCTCTCCCATTGGGAGTATTCCTTTCAGACTTTTCCAGGTAAACATCTTTACTTTGGGGGCTAGTTTAAGGTTCCATACCGTCTTTCTCCAGTCGAACTCCATGGCTGCTTCCCCCTCAAGGATCTCCTCTGTTAGCTCAGCCATGGCGGCATGATAACCAGACTTCACTGAGTATTTTCCATCCTTTGTGCCTAGCCATCTTAGCACGTCCTCTGCTCCTTTCAAGCTAGGTTGGAGTCATAGGATCCTGTCCTCTTCAAAAGACAGAACTGCTTGTATTCGGCTCCTATCCCAAGCTCCAGTACCCGGGAAAAGAAGATCTTTCACCAATAGATTTGCCGATTCTTGCGTAGCTGGACCCATGGGTCTCAGTGGTGAATCCAGGCTTAACCAAGGCTCATCCCAGATTTTTATATATGTACCATTTCACACTACCCATCCAAGCTGTTTTAGCAAGAGATCCCTCCCTGCTAAGATGCTATTTCATCCATGTGAGGCCACACTCGGAGCAGTACAGGTCAAGAGATTTCCCTCTGTGCAATACTTGCCAAGTAAGGTTCTACCTAGCAGGCCCTCCGGCTTCTCCAGAAGTCAAACGCTAATCTTGGCCAGAAAGGCTTCGTTGAACGCCTGAATATCACGCACTCCCAGTCCTCCGTTCCCTTTAGACAACGTCAATTTCTCCCATGATATCCAAGCCATTTTCTTTTTTCCATTTCCCCCATCCCACAAGAAGCGTGTAAACGCAGCTTGTATCCTTTTGCATAAGGACACTGGCAGTTTGAAACACGACATAGAATGTGATGGTACCGGCGTGAGCACACTCTTCAGCATTACGAGCTTTCCAGCAGTCAAGAGGTGCCTGTTGGACCAGCTGCTCGCTTTTTGTTTAATTCTGTCTACTATCGAGGCAAAGAGATCCCTTTTTCGCATCCGAAGTGTTCCGGTAATCCAAGATACTTCCCGACGCCCCCTCCTTTTCAATTTGCAGCTCATCTTGGATCCGTTGCTTTAACTCTGATGGCGCCCTACGGGAGAAGGTTATGGACGACTTCTCGTTGTTTATGGATTGTTCCGAGGCTTCTTCATATCTGATCAAGATCGATTTGAGTGCTGCGGCGGATTCTCTGCTTGCCTTTACGAAAAACATGGTGTCGTCCGCAAACAAAAGGTGGTTTAAACGGGGACTCCCCCTCGCCACTCTTATCCCCTGTTACAAAGACCCGAGAGCACTTCGCTACATAGTATAAATATGTAGGGTGGATGGAGGTCGCCTTGGCGGATCCCTCGGCTCGGTGTAACCTTTCCTCTAGGAGAACCATTGATGAGGAAGGAATATGTAACAGATGAGATACACTGCATGATCAATCCAATCCAAAGATGGTGAAAACCCTGTCTCTCTAGCACTGAAGAAATGAAGTCCCGTTCGAGACGGTCGTATGCTTTGCTCATGTCCGTCTTTACTGCCATCGCCACTCTTTTCTCGGCTCTAGATGTTTTCAGAGTATGTAGAACTTCATGCGTGATAAGCACATTGTCCCCAATCGCTCTCCCCGGGACGAAGGCGGACTGGTTCTCCGAAATAATTTTTTCTAGAAGTGGTTGTAGACGCCGTTGCAGGATCTTGGAGTACACCTTGTAGTAAACATTGCACAGTGCAATTGGTCTATAATCCGAGACTCGCTGGGGCTCTTGATTTTCGGGATGAGGCAATCATGGGTGGCGTTGATTCCCTCCGGGAGAGTCCCTGATCTAAATGCGTTTTGAATCTCTTCCACCAGGTCCGGACCAATCTCTGACCAGTGGGTATGGTAGAAGCTCGCTGAAAACCCATCCGGGCCCGGCGCTTTCTCCGCGTTTATTGTGAACAGTGCCTCTTTTATCTCCACCGCCGAGGGTAAGGCTATCAATGACTCGTTATCTTCCTGAGTAACCACCGGCTGTATCGCATATCGAACAGTTTCTGCTCTTTCTCCCGGATCAGAGGTGAAAAGCTTGTTGAAATACTCAACCACCGTCATTGCAATTTCAGCTTCCTTATAAACCACCTTTCCCTCGTTGTCCTCCAAAACTATGAAGGCGTTTGCTCGTCGCATGTTCTTTGTGGTGGCATGGAAGAAGCCGGAGTTTCGGTCGCCGAGCTGAAGCCACATGAGACGGCTTCTTTGCTTCCAGAAAGCTTCCTCCACTAGGTAGGCATCATTCAGCTTGGCATTGATATCTTTTATCAACTCAGTATCATTCCGCGGGCTTGTGAGAGCTTCTTCTAGATCCCGCTTCTTCTGGTCATTAAGCGTTTTACTATTTCGTTGCTGGAGTCTATTCCACTATGATATGGCACTACGCGTCGTCGTAAGCTTGTCCATAATTCGAGCTTCAGAGGAATTTGCCCAGGTTTCGCGGATGATGTTTTTGGCCTCTTCATTAGAGTTTAAACGCCGGCCATATTCGAAGAGACTCTTCCTCTTCATTGTGGATGGATCGAGGAAGGTGATCAATGGCTTATGATCTGATCCCCCGTATTCTAGATAATGGCAGTGCGCTGTTGGATAATTTTCAGCCCAGGCGCTATTAGCTACCGCCCGATCTAGTCTGCATCTCACGAGGTGTGTACCTTTCTGCCCTCTCCATGACAAGGGATCCCCTGAGTGGTGAAGATCATAAAGATCCCCTTCCGAGAAAAAAGTTCGAAGGTCCGAAAAGGAGCTCTCCGGTCTGTCTAGATCCCCTGACTTTTCGTCGCTCTTGAGAATATCATTTAGGTCCCCCGTCAGGAACCAGGGGGAGTCTCTAATCTCTGCAGATACGAGGAGTTGGTTCCAGGGATGAGTCCGTTGAGCTCTGTCCGTATTACCATACACGAAGCTTGCATAAAAAAGTTTTCTTTGGAATTCAATCTTTGTTTCCACAACATTTGCATTAGCATACAACACGGTGAGATTGACTTTTTGGTTCCAAAAAAGAGCAAGCCCTCCGGCTCCATGGCCTACCGGAGGTACAAGAAAATGATCTTCATATCCTAGCTGGTCATACCTTTGAAGTACGAAGTCTTCAAGATTTTTGGTCTCAATTAAGAAGAAAATATCTGGCCAGAATTTCTTTGATACTTCCTTGAGACGTCGAACTGTCCGGGAATTCCCCAATCCCTGGCAGTTCCAGCTCGTAATCGCTAAGGAACTGGAGCGGACGGAACACGAAAATCCGCCTTTCTCCGGTTTGATTTTGGGATCATCTTGCTAAGTGGGACGTTGTCCGATGAATGTGTGTTACATCCCGATGACGCAGGTTTTGAGGATTCCCCCTTTGGTTTTTCCTTTTTCTTCTTTGCTCCAGTACGAGAGTCCTCACTACTGAGCTTCCTGCGACATTTTGTAATTTTTGGTGTCTGCACTTTTCTTATTTTCGTGCTTGCTTCTCGTCCCAGAGATGGGCTTGCTGGTACTTTCGACATCCCAGGGGGCCTACCCGGTTTCCTCTTAGCAGCAACTGTCTCCTTCTATTTGTTGGGAGGGCTTCCTACTGGATCCAGGCCTAATCTTAGTGTTCCAGGAACCCTTGTTTGGCCGTCTGGAGGACTCTGCTCCCCTAAGCGCTGGGAAGCTGGTAGCCTGCTTCAAGAGTTGCTAGCTGGAACTTCAGCCAGCTTGTCATCCTCCGCTACCTTCAGTTGATTGCTTGGGCCTAGTCTTTGTGTTGCTGGGAGTCTGTCTCGAGTATTGCAAGCTGGGTCTTCAGCGCCATATTCATTTTCCATTAGGTTCATTTGATCGTTGGAGCCCAGTCTTTGGGTTGCTGGGATTCTCCCCCGAGATGAGTTCGTGGAGACTGCAACACTCCTCTCCGCGCTCTCTGATTTTTGCTGATCGCTTAGTCCCAAACGTCTGGATGCAGGGACTCTTTCTGGTATGGTTGGTGGAGTTCTCTGTTCCGCAGCTATATTAAGTGAAGCTCGTACTACTTGTAATACTGCTTCCTCTAGCTGTCCTGTTTCTACACCTTGTTTTGCAAAAGAAACAGGTGTTCCATGTTCCTTTATGGCCGAACCTCTATCCTTCTGCAAGATACCAACACTTTCTGGCCTCCTTGCCTCGCGATCAGAAGATGATAGCTCTCAAGTCTTGGTCGCTACGCTGGGGATTCCCCCTTAGCGGCTCCTCGTGATTACTTCTGGATGCACTAGAACCTGTGTCCCTGTGCTCAGGTAAGTGTTTTTTCACCTCCTGATAATAGCTCCTGCAAGGAGGAGCTGGACGGTTACTTTGGGCTGGGCCCGCTAGGCGCGAACGAGAAGATCTTTCAGGTTCCAGTTGCGCTCTTTCTTTCTCCTGGAGAGAACGACGATGTGAACTTCTTTCTTGCCAAGAAAGAGTTTGAGATTTATAAGTTCTGTTCTGTGAGTGGCCCCTCGCTTCAACCTCCGCTCTTCTTTCTCTTTCCCGACCCTGATGGTGTGCAGCGAACATGAAGTTCATCGGGTTCTTGTACTCTTGCTCCCTCAGATCGTGGTTCTCATGAACTGGTACTGTGGAGTAGCCTCTTATGGAGTCTGAGTCATGTCCCGACTTCAGGCTAAGTCTGTCCCGATCACCTTCTTGGAACGCTTTCAAAGCTTTTGCCTCCGCTCGAGCTACCAGACACTCTTTGAGCTCATGATCCAGCCGCAGACATTTGGTACAATGTTTATCCAAACACTCATACACAAGAGTGGTGACGACTTCGTCCCCGTTTGGGTATTCCACAACAGACTTGGTGATTAAGGGGAGTAGACCATTCACGTGGACTCGCATCCTAACAGATAGGGAGGTAATCTCAGATTTTTCATACACTCCAATATCTTCAGCGATACATTTGATTGTAGGTTATGTCAATAGATGAACAGGGAGACCCTGAACTTTGATCCAAAAAGGTATCAAAGAAGGGAAAGATGGGGAGACAGTTGGTTCCCATCGTTGTAATATGATCAGCCATCTAGCATAGTGGTACGGACGCTGTTCTAAAACTGCGAGTAGATCCGACTCGAGCTCGAACTGGAACAGGAACAATCTGTTACCCAGATCAGATCCTACTGGTTTAAACTCCGTCTTCCAGTGTTCCGTAAAGAACGGAATCAGCGACCAAACTTTTTGGGTCGATTTGTTGGTGACTCATCCGATAAGTGTTAAGGAATGCTTTCGGAGCAGCTCCGAATTGTCTGGGAGAGGGACTTTCACTCTAGCTTTTCGGGGAGGTTGGTGAGCACTGAGATCCAGACCTTTCCCTTTCTCTGCCGATGACAGTCTTCGGTGGGCCATGGTGGTGAGATTCAGTTTTCCTTCGCAGTACAAACGAGTTGTGAAATTTAACGACCTAAGAAGCTCTCTTCACAAGCCGTTTAAGGGAATCCCTAATGTAGCGGAAGCTACGGATAACGCAAATAATCTATTGATTCTTAGAATATCTAGAATAATTGTCTTCTTGAGATCGTTGTGAGCCGAAGCTCTATCCAAGAACAAGGTAAAAGAATAAGCTTTAAATCTCTGAATATAATTTCAATAAACATGTATCTTGCTTACAAAGACGTCGACTCAATATATAGTCTAACTAAATGTAAAAACCAACTCAAGTCATAATTATTTAATCCTAATAAAACCTAAATATTAAAAGATAATGACTAAACTAACTTGCAGGAAAAGGAAATAAAAACCAACACGATTCAGCTGTAAACCGAACAAGTAAACCATTAGGATGCGCTGCATCAATCCCCTAACGTTCTTGTTTCAGGAAAAAAAGCTGGTCACAAACAACTTGGATTTCGCAGTTGTTGATAAAGTAGCCTAGAGACGTATCCTCTGCAAACAGCAAGAAGCCTTGTGAGCTGTTACCAGGATTCCCCGGTAATCAAGCTATCAGTTTTGAAAGATTTAAGCGTTGTAGAAGCTCTGTCCAGAACAGACCGAAGCTCCTTCTAGATTGAACATTGCTCGAGCAACACGGCACTCTTCATCCTCCATCGTTTCTTCACTGTCGGAAACGGTGAGCAGGCAGCGGCGGTCCCTCCGAGAAGAAACCGGCGTGACGTTCCTCAAGACTTCGCTCGGACCGCTAGATAATTCCCAATCAGGAAAAGATTTCAAACTTTTAACGCTGTAAACAGGAGGTAAAAGGCAGTAACAGGGTAAGTTTCCTCTTTTACACAGCGGTTAAAGACTCTTCTCGATGGTAGTGTCTGGGAGAGAATATCACTTTTAGAATTCCAAGTTAGGTTTACCAAATATCTTTTTGGAAGTCTTCCACATTGAGTTTTTCTTTCTCCAATTTAAATCTTCAGCTGCTTAGCCTCCAAGTAATCTAGGTTAGCTACAGCTCCAGTCTCCAAGTCTGCCGCACAGCTACATCTCGATCATTCCATTTGGCAAACTTGCCACAGCAGATCATGCCACATTTGCAACTGGTTTCAAGCTGTTTGTCGGTCGTTGCATCTGCAGATATAGACCGCAATAAAATCAGTCTCAACAATAAGGAATAATTAAATAGTTGGTTTATTTAAATGGAATTTTCAAGAATTTGATAGGATACTAATCGTTGAAGGTATTTCCATTCCATAAGTAAATTACAAAAAACACACACTTAGACATGAGCTAACATTGCAAACACAAACACATAACTTAAATTCAATCAGAACATATATGTGCCTTAGATTATAACATCTTTAGGATTTTGTTCTTGATCATCATCCTTGAGGATTCTGTAATTGTAAAACCACGAACAGACAAGAAAATAGCCAAAATTCAAAACTCCCCCTATGACTAAAACCCAGTAAACATTATCAACTCTTCCGTGGTTAATATCATCCGGTAACCACGCAGTGGTCCTTTGGATCAGATCAATCAGAGCTGTGCTCAAATAATACGAAACTCCAATCACTAGTGAGGTCAATGAAGTCGCTGTGTTCCGTAATGACTCTGGGAATTCTCCATAGAATAATTCAGTATTGGCCGGTAACTGAAAGGCTTCGTTTATTCCTAATATCACGAGAGGAGGAAACAACCATAACACTGGCATGAGATGCTCATTTTCAACTGTTTTCAGCCTTTTTGCTTCCACAACCGCGGAGATGGCCATGCTTAGGATGGTGAAAACATGGCCCACACCAATTTTTTGAAGCGGAGTCATCACCTTGTTGGTAAGCTTATGGTAGATGGGATAAACAAGCCAGTTGTTGATTATGATAAATATGCTTGAGAAGATGATAGCTATAACTTGGATTGATCCAGCCGAAACTTTGAAGTGAGGGCTGAGCACACGGTCCATTACTAGAGCTTGGAGTACCATCAAGCTTGATTGCACACCAACGGGAATACTAACAAAGATGATGGAAAGCCACAGAGGAACAAGGCGAAGAACGGCTTTGAAATCTTCTACTTCCTGAACAGAGCATAGTCTCCACTTGTTGTTAATTGCGTCACCACTCTCCTCTTCGATCTTCAGTGCTGCACGGTTAAAGAACCTGTACATGTAATGTAATTGCTCTTTCAGTTTCTGGTTTTAATTTAATAAACTTGTCAAGCTTTTTTTTAGTTTTCACCTGAAGCTCTTGGAAGGCACTACAACAGTAGTCTTGTCCTTTTCACCGATCCCTTGGTGATAATAATCTTCTTCTTTGGATGAGATCATAGCCTTTCTTTTCACCGTAGCAGCGACTAAAACGCGGACTAGACTTGTGAAGGGACTTCCCATAGGTTTGCTAAGCTTGTAGAGCCTCTTCCCGGAGATGAAAATGATGAAACTGATCAAATTAGCAGCAGCGCAGAGACCAAACCCGAGCTTCCAGCTAGCATTGTCCTGAGTATATACAATTGCTGTCGCGCTAATGATCGCGCCTGTATTCACCGTGAGGAAGTAACAGTTGAAGAAGGTTCTTTGATCTTTAGGTTTCTTATATTGGTTTGCACCAGCAGATGCCAAAGTCACTCGTGTCCCAGCGGTTCCCACAGTCACCAGAGCTAGGGCTGCATACAAGATCCCAAGCTGGAATTGTGATGGTGATTGGCATAGGATTGAGCCCATTTCACACGGTCCAGGTCTCAAGTAATCCAAAGATGCGATAAGAGTCAAAAGAAAGATGCCCTGAAAAAGACGTTTTGGAAATGATGAGCTTTTTGTATAAGTTGATAGTAGGGCATCGATGAGTTTTGGATTTACGAGAAGAGAAATGAACGTAGAAGCCAAGATGACGGGAATGTCTCCGAAGAAAGAATCGGTTAGAATGGCTGCAACAACAGGCAACATGGCAAGACATCCATTGAAAATATTTGAAATCTGAGCAGCAGCGATGCTCTTGATGTTGAATTCCTCAATCAAGAAAACGATCAAGTTAAGTATAACTCCGAAAGAAGTTATGGACAGTCCTAACAACGTAACTGCACCACATAGAACCACAAAATCACTATCACTTGTCTATGCTTTTGAACCCAAAAACATAGACAACACAAAACATAAAACATAAGAAAAATACAAAAACACCAACCAATGATGAAGGGAAAAGTGATCCAGCCACCACGCTTGCTTCTTGGATCGCCAGAGTGTTGCATTTCTATGTCACCAGAGACTAAATCAGCCATGAAGGAAAAGAAGAACCAGGAGTTAATTACTTTTGACTTATGTTTGTGTGTGTGATGACGATGTAAAAGCCTTGACACTCACTATATATAAGCGCAAATGCATACCAATTTTCCTTGGTGCAATGATTTTATATAGATTTTGTTTGCTTTGATTAACTGTGACATTTCATCTACTGTTGTCGTTTTCCAATATCACGTTGGTGGATTTAATAAACAACTAAAAGATTTAGCTAGATCTTTAATAGTAGTATCCACTAATCATCTTTGTATAGTCTTTATGTCAATTCTGAAATTTTTTAAAGTTTCCCGAGACTGATTTGATCAAGATTTGTGCTAAATGTTTTTATGGTCGTGTAATGATAATGAAAGTTGAAGCATTCGTGATGGTTATGTAAAAGAAAAGGAGAGTAAACGTTGCCTAGTATAAAATTACCTGTATTGACCCTGAATGAACATTCTATGTTATTGAAATGATTTGGTAATGATTTACGTTTAGAAGCACCTAACCACGTTTTGACATTCTATCTCTGTTGTCGTATTAGAAATCAGGTTATAAGTGAGTGTTATTGAAAAGTGAAAACGAGTTTGACCAAATCTTCCATAGTGGTATCAGGAGGATATATATATATATATCACGTTATACAATGATAATTTTCTCCTTATGTCACCTATCATAATCAGAAAAAGTATTCTGATTAGGGTCCGACTGGTTTAAACGCAGCGGTTGCGACTGTGGGTGCAGGAGTTTGCAGATGCGGGTAGCTGCGGTTTCAAGCGTTATTAAGCATTTTGTATGACTGGCACAACGTTTGAAAATTGTTGCGTTTGCGGGATATTTGTGACTGGTTGATTATAAGATATTGCAGCGGTTTGATAATAAATTACCAATATTAACATATTATAACACTATAAAAATATTTTAAAAACTATTGTAATAAAATATAACATTTATCAATATGATATGATTAATAAAAATATTATGCTTATTTCTTTAATTTTTTAAATTAGTCAAAATTTATAATTTTAATAAAATTTGTTTTGAAGATTTATATTAAAACTTTTAAAAGAATATTTTATTTCGTTTTATATAAGTGTATATATTTATATATGTATGTATATTAATTTTTAAAAAGTCTAATGAATAGTTAGTTTAAAGTTTTTATAACACAAATTATGATAAAGTTTGTGAATTTAAATTAATACATAAAATATTTTTATATTTTTATTTATAATATTTCCATTTTAAAATTTTGAATTTTAAAACTTGAAAAAAAATTGAAAATAATTTTATATTTATTTATCCACCCGCAACCGCAAACGCTAGCTGGAACCTGCTTTTGATTTTTAGAGATTCGGAGCGGTTTGAAGCGATTTGTAGCGGTTTTGCATGATTGTTTTGAAACGCTATCAACCGCCAGCAACCGCAAAAAATCTGCGTTTGCGGGTGGTAGCAGAGAAATCAGTCGGGCTCTTAGTTGACCGAAGCTGAAACTGTTGGAACGAACGGGGACTATAAAAAAATAAGACCAAGATCATTATAGATATGCTTTTCAATTTCCTCACCTGAAACCTAGAACACTCTCTTTAGAATTGTGTTATCTTATGTTTTGTTCTTTGTGTTCACTATATTCATTGTCATTAATATTAAGTTCAGTTCATGCAAAAAAATAAAAATAAAAAATAAAAAAATTCAGTTCATGCAGACTATCTTAGAGATCCATTTATAAAGATCATTCTTACTGTTTTCCTCATCATTGTTATATTCACGTTAAAATTCTGATTGCGGGTTTTAGTATGATTTGCCAAATCTCTTTCCAATTCCATTTCAGCCTGTTTCGTGTCTCAAAGTCACTTTCCACATAGCATTCCAGATTATGACATCCTTCGTCTCAAATTCTTCATCAAGTGGTTTCAAAGTTATCTTTACCAAACTCGTCATTGTTATCCTTATCTTTTTGCAATTCATGTTCTCCGAATAAGAGTCATAAACTTCCTTATTCCACCATGTCTATTAAATTTTCTAGTCCTCTTGATGTAATTTTTTTTTGATGTGTAGATATCACCGGTCTACTCAATTAATGAATTTAAATATTATGTGTTCAAATGGGATAGTGAGAGAAAGACAGTTCCCGCACATGCATTTCTTCTGTATTAAAATCATTATTCACTATTTTCTGTTTTCAAAATGCATTTAGTAGGAATTCAACATGCAGTTCAATAGTTTTTTGTCTTTATCTGGAAAAAGCGGGAGATCTCGGGAGTGTTGCCGCCGCAGATAATTCAATGATATATTGTGATAACATTGGTGGAACATACTTATGTGCAAATCTTGTTTTATAAGCATCTTGCTCTCGATTATCATTTTGTACAGGAACATTCAGAATGGCACTCTTCGGGTGTCACATGTTTGCTCTGCTGACTAGCTTAGCTTGCTGATGGATTTAACAAACCATTACCAGGTACTTGGTTTACTCAACTGGCTTTCAAGATCAGACATATTTCCGGACGTCTATCTTGAGGGAATATTAGCATATTGTAACGACCCAGATTCCTTTCTTTAATTAAACCAGTTTGGTTTATCTAATTATTATTTTTGTTATTAAACCAAATCGTTATCGTGTTTAAAAGAAATCAAAACCCTACTTTTATTGTTAAGTGGCCACGTGAGAGAGGAGCAGCTATCATTCTCATACGATTATCTCTTCCTCTATTTGTTATCTCCTTCATACATGATGCAGCGGCATCTCTTCTCCAAGCGCCAACATGATAATTCAAATTATCATGCTTTACCGTTGGTTTTCTTTTGTTTCTTAAACTTAGGATTTTGTTTTTAAAAAATTTCCTTTTCCTTTTAGCTTTCGATTTCCTATTCTAAGCTGGTTTGTGGCTTTGCAATAGCTATATAAAGAGAGCTATGCCTCTCTTGTAAGACACGGTTTGATTTTAATAAAAGAACAGCTGTTAGCTTTTATCCCTTGTTTACTATTTGATTAAATTCATCAAGAACAGGAAGTTGGTCTTAAGGAGCTATCGAAAGAAACCCTTAATCGATCCAAGAACAGGTCTCGAAGAACCCTAAAATTCTTAGATCGACTGTTCACCCATTCGTACGCTGCGCCAGGTTGGTATCAGAGCTCCACAACGCTCCGTGACCTTCTCAACCCGCTACAATGATTCGGAAAACTCGTTCTCAACAACAAATTGACAACGATGTACCAGTTACCCATCAATCTATTGCGGATCTACAAGAACAGATCACTTCTCTTGTTACCGCAGTTGCAGCCTTAACAACACAACAACATCCCACCAATTCACCTCGCCGACATCATCACGCCCACTCACCTCGTCGCCGCCGCTACGACCAGGTCTCATTACGTAACGATTCCGATGACGACAACAATAACCCCTTCGCTCCGCTCCAACAACAACAGACTCGTCGCCGCGCTAATACCGCCTATGAGTCTAATTCAGACAATGAACGAGATGATTCTTCATGGAAGAAGAGCTTCAAACTTGAAATACCAGAATTCAACGGGTCGCCAGTAGCGGAAGAACTCTTAGATTGGTTCGTAATTGTGGAAGAAATTTTGGAGTTCAAACGAATTCGGCTGGATAGATGCGCTCCTCTTGTTGCAATCAGATTCCGTGATCGAGCTGCTGCTTGGTGGTATCAAAGCAAGACCACGCGAGCTCATACCGGGAAAACAAAGATCCTATCATGGGAAAAGCTCAAACACGAGATGCAGAAAAATTTCTTGCCTTACAACCATGAGCAATTAATGTTTCAGAAGCTTCAAAACTTACGACAAGGGTCACGTTCGGTAGATGAATACGCTACTGAGTTCTTCAGGATGGTTAACCGTGTCGAAATTCAAGATTCGGAACAACAATTGGTCATGAGATTTTGGGGGGGGGGGGGGTCTTCGACAGCAGATTCAACACACTCTCAATTTATTTCGCCCTCAGTCGATCTCCGAGGCTCATCAGCAAGCTTTAACTGTGGAAGCACAATCTCGTACTGGATTCACATCTTGGGGAGGTAGCCGTCAAACTCGCTCTACAACAGCACCAGCTACGTCTAATACCAGCGACAATTCGACACCAAAGGCGGAGACTTCTATTGTTCCGGTTGATCCCGCGAAACAACAACGACCAGTGGGGTTGCGTAGTTACTCATGTGGGGAACCTCGTCATCGTCAATCCGCCTGCCCGACTCGAAATCGCCGTGGTCTGCTTCTTGACTCCACCGGCCGAGATGTTGAAGTCGTGTATGATGAGAGTCCAGATGAACCCGATGAGCCACCAGAGGAACTTGAAGCTGATGAAGGTTCACTCCTAATGATGCGTCGCACTTGTCTTTCACCAGATGTTTCCAACGAAAACCCTCAGCGCAAGAATCTTTTTTCGTCAAGATGTATGATTAATGGGAAAGTATGCACTTTTATCATTGACTCGGGTAGCAGTGAGAATGTTATCGCAAAATCTGCAGTGCCAAAACTCAATCTTGCAATCGAGCCTCATCCTACTCCATACAAACTCGGGTGGTCACACCAGGGAAACGAGCTTACCATCACACACCGGAATTTGGTCCTGTTCTCCGTTGGTGGTGCCTACAAAGACGAGATTTATTGTTATCTTGTTCCAATGGACGCTTGCCACCTCTTGTTAGGACGACCATGGGAATTTGATAGACGTGTCGTCCATGATGGCTTTCTTAATACATATGCGTTTCGGTTCAACAATCGCAATTTTGTATTGAAATCATCACCGCCTGCATCCACCACTACGCCTCCTGAGTCGCCATCAACCGCCCCTGTTCTTCTACTTCAACGTGCCCGTTTGAAAATCTGCTGCGCGAGACTGGAATCGTCTTGCTCTTGGTGCTCACACCAGTTTCTCCTCCGGAGCCGCCCACTCAGCCACAACTTCTCGCTCTGCTTCAAGAATTCTCCAACGTATTTCCGGATGAACTTCCAGCAGGATTGCCGCCACTCCGTGACATTCAGCATCGCATAGATCCTGTTCCTGACGCCTCTTTGCCTAATCGTTCTCACTATCGCATGAGTCCATCCGAACACGAGGAACTTCGTCGTCAGGTTGAAGAAATTTTAGAAAAGAGATTTTTGCGTGAAAGTTTGAGTCCATGCGCAGTTCCCGCCTTACTTATTCCTAAGAAAGACGGATCATGGCTAATGTGCGTCGACAGTAGGGCGATTAACAAAATTACAGTACGGTATCAGTTCCCGATTCCTCGGCTGGATGATTTACTTGATCAGATAGGCACCGCCTCTTTCTTCTCCAAAATCGATTTGCGCAGTGGTTACCACCAAATTTGGATCCAGCCAGGAGATGAGTGGAAAACGGCATTCAAGACTCGTGAAGGTCTCTTTGAGTGGTTGGTTATGCCTTTCGGGTTGTCCAATGCTCCTAGTACTTTCATGCGTGTCATGAATCAATCATTACGACCATTCATTGGAAAATTCGTGGTCGTTTACTTCGATGATATTCTCATCTTTAGTTCTTCTTTTGCCGAACATTTACAACACTTGCGAGCTGTTATATCTGTTCTCCGGCGTGATCAGCTCTTTGCAACACGAAAGAAGTGTGCGTTTGGCGTCAAGGAAGTCCACTTCTTGGGCTATATTGTCTCCGATCAAGGACTATCCGTCGATCCCGGTAAGGTTGATGCCATCAGGACTTGGCCACGACCTTCAACAATCACAGAAACCTGGAGTTTTCATGGGCTTGCCTCTTTCTACCATCGATTTGTACCACAGTTTAGCAGCCTTATGGCTCCTATCACAGACTGCATTCGTGATGGTAAGTTTGCCTGGACGTCCGAAGCAGATCAAGCGTATCAGGTCGTCAAAGACAAGTTGTGTACGACTCCAATTCTTGCCCTTCCAAACTTTAATGCAGCCTTTGAATTACACACAGATGCTTCTAAAACAAGAATAGGTGCAGTTTTAAGCCAGCAAAATTGTCCCATCGCCTTTTTATCAAAAATCTTTCTAATGCTCGTCTCCGTTATAGCACATACAATGTAGAGTTCTATGCAGTCATCCAAGCAATTAAGCATTGGCGTCATTATCTCTTCCACCGAGAATTTGTGCTCTATACCGATCATGATGCTTTGAAGCATCTCAGTACCCAAGGCAAAGTATCCTCACGTCATGCGTCTTGGATTAACTATCTTCAGCAGTTTACTTTCATTATCAAGCATACGTCTGGCTCTTCGAACTGTGTCGCTAATGCTCTTAGCTGTAGTCACGCATTGCTTACTACAATGCAAACTTCGGTGGTGGGCTTTGGCACTTTTGCCGATCTTTACGCTGCAGATTCTTACTTTGGGAAGTTCTTCTCTGATACCGTTGCAGGCCTACCCTCGCTATATACTTTGTGTGATGGTTTCTTATTCAGAGATAATAGGTTATGCATTCCCGATTGCAGCTTGCATCTTAAGCTAATTTCCGAACTTCATGGTGAAGGTCACATAGGAAGAGATCGTACTCTACATTTGGTTTCGACTTCTTATTTCTGGCCGTCTTTGCGAAAGGACGTAGAACAATTTGTGGAACGTCACTTGCCAACGAAGTAAAGGTCATACTTCTAACGCGGGTCTGTACATGCCTCTTCCTATCCTGACACAGCCCTGGACAAATATAAATATGGACTTTGTACTCGGCTTACCTCCTACTCAAAAAGGCTTTGATTCTATTTTTGTGGTCGTCGATCGCTTCTCCAAAATGGTCCACTTTATTCCTTGCAAGAAAACAACAGACGCTGTTCAAGTTGCAATCCTCTTCTTGCACAAAATTTACCATTTACACGGTCTTCCATCTTCAATTGTGTCAGCTCGTGACTCTCGTTTTCTTGGTCACTTCTGGAGGTCTCTCTGGAAATTGCTCAACACTAGCTTGGATATGAGCTCTGCATATCATCCCAAGAGTGATGGACAAACAGAGGTTACGAATCGATCATTGGGTAATCTCTTACGGTGCCAAGTTGGTGATGCAGTCCGCACTTGGGATGCTCGTTTACCTCAGGCTGAATTCGCACACAATCGCGCCATCAACAGCAGTTCGGGCTTCAGTCCATTTCAAGTGATATACGGGTTGTTGCCTCGAGCTCCAGTCGAACTCTCTTCTCTACCAGATCGAACTCGTATACATGGAGACGCGACAACTTTCGTTGATCATATTCTCGAGACACATGCTCGAACGACACAGCAGCTGGAAGCTTCCACAACTAAATATAAGAATGCTGCAGATTCACATCGCCGCCGATTGGTCTCTGATGAAGGTGACTTGGTTTGGGTACATTTAACTCGGGATCGTATGCCTTCACACTCCTATAACAAGCTTAAATCCAAGAAGATAGGACCTGTTCGAATTGCTGCATGCATTAACGATAATGTCTATCGTCTAGACCTCCCTGCTGATATAACTACGTCTGACGTCTTCAATGTCCGCTATCTGACTAAGTACAGTCCTCCAGACGACCCTTCTGATTCAGAGTCGAATCCTTCTCACCCCGGGGGACCTGATGCAGCGGCATCTCTTCTCCAAGCGCCAACATGATAATTCAAATTATCATGCTTTACCGTTGGTTTTCTTTTGTTTCTTAAACTTAGGATTTTGTTTTTAAAAAAAATCCTTTTCCTTTTAGCTTTCGATTTCCTATTCTAAGCTGGTTTGTTGCTTTGCAATAGCTATTTAAAGAGAGCTATGCCTCTCTTGTAAGACACGATTTGATTTTAATAAAAGAAGAGCTGTTACCTTTTATCCCTTTTTTACGATTTGATTCAATTCATCAAGAACAGGAAGTTGGTCTTAAGGGGCTATCGAAAGAAACCCTTAATCGATCCAAGAACATGTCTCGAAGAACCCCAAAATTCTTAGATCGACCGTTCACCCATTCGTACGCTGCGCCGATACACCACCTCATCTCCATACGCTCTTCCTCTTCCCTTCTTTTATTTTTATATTATCTTCTCGGCTTGGTTCGTAAAGATGAAGGAAGAGACGATGTCATCACCAACCACCATGGCTCCATGCTTGTAGTTGCCGTAGTCCTCTAGAGATCCATATTAGCATCATCCATGATGTCCATGTTAGCATCGTCCATGAGGTATCGTAGGCGTAACCCATGTTGTCGGACCCGAGACATATAGAACTATATCAACGGCGGAGCCACCGTTTATCACCACTGGTCATGGTTGGATCACCACAACAAATCCACCGCCGTGAGCGAGTTACACCATCGTCGACAACGCAGCCATTGTCACCAAGCGTAAGCTCATGCATGAGTTAATATCCATGGCAAAACCCTAGTTTTCTTGCTGATCAAGTCTTCTTGTTTATTGTCAAACTAGGTGATTTTCCGTTCTCATGCACGGATATAAATATTTATAAAGTAAATATTTATTGCTATTTACTTTTAATTTTAAATTAATTTATAGTTTTATGAATAATTTATATTACTTTAATTAGACATATAAATTTAGATATGTTATATCTAGTCGGTTTTGTTGTTTTTACAATCGGTTTAGTTATCATTTGGATATATTAGGTTACATTCAAAATATATTAAAATTTTGATTAATTTTCTTATTTGCATTAGGTTAGTTTTTGTCTTAGATATGTAAATATATTTTAGGAAGATTATTTATAACTTAAGATATATTGTGCTTAGAATGAAATAAAAAAATAAACTAAAGTGTTTGGTTCCAAATTACGTAAATTAATACAACGATAATATTTCTACAGTCTCATGCATATAAATAAATTTTACAAAAGAACTAAATTAAAACGGTTGCTTTATATTTTGTTTTCGTTTGTAAGGTGTTTTGAGTCTTCTTATAATTTATATTTATAAAATAAATTATTATTATTCTTATAAAATTATATTTTCTTATTATAGTTTAATATATGATTTTAGATATAAATTGGATTAGTCGAGTCACTCATGTTGTGAGTATCTTAATTTACGTATATTCTTTCAAATTCAAATTGAGGTATAATTATTTTTATTATAATTAAGTCAAGTAAAACTAATTTTATTTATCGTATAAATGTGCATGTATTTTCATAATATATATCAAATTAAATGTTGATTTAAAAAAAAAGAATTTAGAAAATAAAACGATGATCTATAGAAAGTCACATAATAAGTAATTGATACGTTTTTGGAAGTTCATGAACACATATCAATAATTACAATAACTAAAATATTTTTATAAATTATTAATGATTTTATGCTTTTTTATCGTTATATTAAGTTCCACAAACATAAAAACATAAAATTTAAAAGCAAATTTAATATTAAGAAAATATATAATGCATAATAATGCATAATATAATATATCTACCTCATTAAAGTGTATATAGTGTGATTTTAAAATATTTTGTTATCTGATCAAAAGATGTTTATTGTTAAAATTTATTTTTGTTTTTATTGTCTCTTAAAAATAAGCAGTAAAAAATTATGATTGTATTTGAAATCTTATTATATAAGTAAAAACAATTTATAGATATTTTTTCTGTAATTAAAAGATATTATGGTCAATAAATATAAGAAAATACAAATAACATTTCAATAATACTAATTATAAAATATTTTAGACAATAAAAGATTTATAAGTTTATGTTACTTAATTATTTTATGTAATTATCTTAAAAATAGATGAATATCTTGAAAATATTTCAGTTACTGTGAAAATATATATCTTAAAAGTACGGGCAAGTTGTAATCGCTACCCCATCTCGATATGCAGCTTTGAGAAATATGGATGCTAATGGTGAAGAGACAGAGAAGGAAGAGAATGAAGAAGTGGAGGAGTTGAGAAAGGAGGATGATGAAGAGATATATAAGAGTTTGGCAGAAGAAAGTGTGGAAGATAATAAGAAGGGCAGAGCTAGACAGATTCTGCCGCGTCAATCAAAAACGAATCATAGGGTGATAACGGAAGTAAAGGATATGAAAAGGGGAGGTACTAAGAAACAACACTAATGGCTAGATTCTTTTGGAACATGAGAGGGTTTAACAAGTCAGTGAAACATGGAGTGGTAAAGGAATGGCTTAAGGATCAATCTATGCAATTTGGTTGTCTCATTGAAACTAGAGTAAAGGAGAGAAAGGCGGAGAAGATTGTAAAGGAGGTGTTTAGAGAATGGAGTTTTATGGGAAATTATTAGTTTAATAGGCTGGGGAGAATATGGGTTCTTTGGAGATCAGGAGTGCAAGTTACACCTGTTTATAAAAGTGCACAGATAGTAACATGTTTGGTTCTGCTGCCGGGGAAAAAGGAGGAGTTTTTCTGTTCCTTTATCTATGCGTACAACACAATGGAGGAAAGGAAAGAGCTATGGGGAGATATGAGAACTCATCATGAAGCTCCAATGCTGAAAAATAAAAGATGGATGTTAGTGGGAGATTATAATGAGATTTTGGAGGGAGAGGAGCATTCGGGATTCAGGGATTCACCTAGAGTTTCAGTGGGGATGAGGATTTTCAGGAGGTAGTAAACTTCTGTAAGTTGACGGACATGGGGTATCAAGGATCTCGGTTTACTTGGTGTAACAAGCATGAAGAAGGGCTAATTTGCAAGAAATTGGACCGGGTCTTGATAAATGAAGAATGGCTTCACAATTCAAGAACTTATTGTGTTTTTGAATCAGGAGGGTGTTCAGATCATGCGAGGTGTCATATTCAGTTGGAGGTAGAGGAGAAGAAGAAAAGATGACCGTTTAAGTTCACTAATGTGATTGCAAAGATGCCTGAGTTTCTACCTTTAATGGAAACTGAGTGGGGAGAGTATGAAGCTCTGTTTCACTCAACTTCTGCAATGTTTTGTTTGACAAAGCAGTTGAAGAGTTTGAAACAGCCGTTGAGATATTTAAGTAAAATGAAACTGGGTGATCTTACAAGGCGAACAAGAGACGCGTATAACGAGCTTTGTACTAGTCAGAAGAATACTCTGGACAATCCTACAGCTGAGTCAATCCGACAAGAAATTCGACCTCAAACAAGGTGGCAGAGATTAGCTGAGCTGGAGGAGGAATATCTGAAGAAAAAATCTAAATTGCATTGGCTTGAGGTTGGTGATGGAAACAACAAGTCATTTCATAATGCCATCAAGATAAGAGGCAGAGAGATTTTTTACTGAGTTTATGACTTCTCAACCAACAAATTTCGAAGGAGCTGGGTATGAAATGCTTCGGGGTTTATTGGATTTTCAATGCTCAGAGGTTGATTGTGCAAAGTTGGTGAAAGAGGTTACGAAGGAGGAGATAAATGAGGTATTTTTCAAAATGCCTACAGGTAAATCTCCGGGTCCGGATGGGTTTACATCTGAATTCTTCAAAGAAGCATGGCCAGTGATTGGAAATGATATAACAGTTGCAATTCAATCTTTCTTCATCAAAGGATTTCTACCTAAAGGTATCAACTCAACCATCTTAGCTCTAATACCTAAGAAAGAAGAAGCTATTGGTATGAAGGACTATAGACCTATATCTTGCTGTAACGTTCTCTATAAGGTGATCTCGAAGATTCTTGCGAATAGATTGAAGAGTTTATTGCCTCAATGTATTACCCTGAATCAATCGGCGTTTATCAAGGAGAGGTTACTGATGGAAAATGTTCTTTTAGCAACAGAGGTGGTGAAGGACTATCATAAGGAGAATATTTCGTCTAGATGTGCAATGAAGATAGATATTTCAAAAGCCTTCGACTCAGTGCAATGGCCTTTCTTGTTGAACATGCTGAAAGCTCTAGGGGTACCAGAAAAGTTCATTCACTGGATAGGGCTTTGTGTGACAACAGCATCTTTCTCAGTACAGATCAATGGTGAATTGGCAGGATATTTTCAGAGCAAGAGAGGATTGAGGCAAGGATGTTCCTTATCACCTTATCTATTTGTACTTTGTATGAATGTGTTGTCAAGGATGCTAGATAAAGCTGTGAAGGAAGGAAGAATAGGATATCATCCTAGATGTAAAAACATTGAGCTCTCTCATCTGTGTTTCGCTGATGATCTGATGGTATTCATTGATGGTACTAAGAGATCAGTTGAAGGGATTCTGGAGGTCTTTGAAGAGTTTGATAGGATGAGTGGTTTAAAAATAAGTATGGAGAAGTCAACGCTTTTCATGGCCGGTATTCCAGCACTGCGCCAAGAGGAGATCTTAGATCAATTTCCATTTGAAACAGGGAAGCTTCCAGTGAGTTATCTTGGATTACCTCTGCTTACTAAAAACATGACGATTTCGGATTTCCTCCCTTTAGTTGAGAAGATCAGGAAAAGAATTGGTTCATGGACTAGTAGATATCTATCCTATGCAGAACGATTGCAACTAATAAAGTCAGTGATCACCAGCTTAACCAATTTCTGGATGGCTGCTTTTAAACTTCCGAGTGGATGTGTGAAAGAGGTTGAGAGGCTCTGTTCTGCTTATCTTTGGTCGGGTTCTGATCTTAATGGGAGGAAGGCTAAGATTTCGTGGAAGGATGTATGCAGAGAGAAGAAAGAAGGGGGTTTGGGTTTGAGGCCATTGAAGGAAACAAATATGGTGTGTTGTTTGAAGTTACTATGGCGTATTCTCTCTGCTCAATCACTTTGGGTAAACTGGGTTAAGGCTTATCTCATTAGAAAAGGTTCCATATGGATGATAAAAGAGAATACACAGGGAGGGTCTTGGATGTGGAAGAAGATTTTAAAATATAGAGAGACTGCTAAGAAGTTATACCGGGTTGAGTTGAAAAATGGCAGAAGAGCTTCTTTTTGGTTTGAGTCTTGGTCCTCTCTTGGATGTATTTGGGATCTTTTAAATGGAAGTGGGCAGTTGGATTTAGGTATTCCCTTAAATGCGACTATGGAAGAGTGTAGGAGGCATCGAAGAAGGACTCATCGGATTGTTCTTTTGAATAAAATAGAGGATGAGATTGAGAAGTATAAGGGAAATTGGGGATTAGAAAATGATGTTTCTTTATGGATGGATGGTAAAGGGAAGTTTAAACGAGCTTTTTCATCAAGGGAGACTTGGGAGATTATTAGAGAGAGGCATGCTCCTTGTATCCGGAGTACGGTGGTGTGGTTCAAGCATGCCACACCAAAATTTTCTTTCATCTTATGGATGGCAATGCATGACAGGCTTTCAACGGGGGAGAGAATGAGGTTTTGGAACGGAAATGTTGATACCTCTTGCGTTCTATGTCAGGTTCCGATGGAAACAAAGGAGCATTTGTTTTTTGAATGCCCATTCTCCACTCTTGTCTGGCAGAAGCTGATGGAGAGAGTTTTGGGTAATGAGTACACAGTGAAATGGGAGGAGCTGATATTGCTCTGTACGAGGACAGGGAGGCCAAAAATACAGAGATTTATAGTTAAGTATGCGTTGCAACTTACTGTATATAGCATTTGGAGGGAAAGGAATAAAAGGAGGCATGGAGAAACTGCTCCATCTCATGATCTGTTGACTCGGATGATTGGAAAGAATATGAGGAATAGGCTTTATACAATACAAAGGCAAGGGGATTCAGATTTGGAAGGGGGATTGAGATATTGGTTCAGTACAAGATAGAAGAGCAATGGACGGGATGAATTTTCTTTGTTTTTCAAGTTCTGCTCTCTTTACAAATTTAAAAAACAATATGTAAAGGTTTTGAGTTTAAATTTAACATTTCAATTCAAAAAAAAATATATATATTGTTGTACTGTTTAAAATTATGTCTTAAAATAAATAATTTTTCTTTTTCTAATATAAGATTATATGTGAAAATATAAATATAAAGAAAATATATTAGTATATTTTATGTTATTTAAAAATATTTTAAAATGGAATATTACTATTTTGTGAACTTTCCTTTTTAATGAAATCATATTATTTATACATATATTTTTGTTTTTAAATTCGCTTTATAAACTTTATAATATTTCCTTTTTGTTATATATGTAATTTGAAAAATATTAAAATGTAATTTAAATAAAAATCAATAATAGTGTTTGAATATAACATTTTAATTCATTAAGGGTATCATCCTAATCAACCACTGTGAGAGTTAACGTGAGTGCGACACATAGGAAACTGACTTCTCAAATAATATTATAGAGATAGAGATACGCTTCTAGTTCTTCCTTATTATATAGCTAAGGTGAAGTTTATTCAGTTTAATCTCGTGGTAGTTTAATACTATTATTATGGAAAGTCTAGGATCGAAACATGTTCCGTCTCTATGAATCGAGTCTGCATATGAATCTTGTTTGTTTATTATTATTGATTATGAAATTACAAATAAGAAAATAGAGGATTCAACAGTTGAATGAAATGATTGATGTTAAGAATTGTTATACAGAGATTACGGGGTACAAAGATGTCTATACTAGCGATGCCTTTTGTGGAGATTACAGGGGCACATAGACGTCAGTGCTAATGACGCTTTTGTGAAGATTGTAGGAGTACAGAACCGTTTGTACTAGCTAGGTCTGGCGTTCGGGTACAGATCGGATATTTCAAATTTTCAGATTTCCGGGTTTACACTCCTAGGTCCCATTTTAATATTTTATTTGTATGGTTCGGGTTCGATAATAAACTTCGGGTTTGGTTCAAATTTGTATTGTGTCCTAAAACCTATTAAGTAACTATATATCTTTTGGGTTCGGGTTATCCCGGTTCAGATTATATTGGTTTGGTTCGGATATATCTGAAGTAAAAAAACAAAAATTTCAAGCAAAAAGGTAAAGAAAAATACTTAAATTGAATAAAAATTAATCTAACACACTTAAAGTTGATAACATGACAATAAAATGTCAAAATCAAGCACGAAAACAAACTTTAATTATTTGTAAACAATATGCATTATCTTATAGATCGAGTAGACTTGTTATTTTAATGAACAAATTATGAAGTACTTATTATAATCAATTGGGTATTTAAAGTATTCATTTAAATTTTAATATTTATTTTATATATTATTTCACCATAAATATGGAATTGAGTTTTTGAAATACTTATATATATTTCAAATATACATATTGACTATTAATTTCAGGTTTTTTTCGGGCTATCCGTTCAGATTTGTTTAATTATAATAATACTTCGTGTTTGGATATTTTTTGTACCACCCTACACGATCTGTGCTAGTATTTTTACATTTAGGACCGGATAACGGATCGGATTTTATGCCCATGCCTAGTACTAGAGACGCCTTAGGTGATTGCAGGGTACAAAGTGGAATACTTTACTAGCAACGCCAAGTTATATACATATATCCGTATGTGAAATGCAGGGTGCAAAAAGTAGCTATGTATGATCAGCGCATTGATTGTTGTTGTCTAGTGCACTAGGCTATGTTTGCTCCGCGAGGTGTTTTAGGCACCGTGTTTATTTCATGCTAAAACAAGGCCCACATAGTCTTAATGCTATGTATTGAGTCAGTGTTTTGCAGTTTAACATCCAATACTTACTTCACTGAGTGACTCTTCTATCACTCACCTCTCCTTTTTACCCATTTCAGGTGAGTACGACAAGTAATTGGATATCCGGACGGTTTGGTGTCTTGGGCTCATCGTGGTTTTGTTGTGGTCTCATTCGAATTTTTGATGCAGTTTATTTAGTTAACTAAACTTTCAAAGTGTTTTTCTTTCGCATTTATGATAGTTAAAGTTTTAGTATTTTATTTGTTTTTAGTATTCTGTTTAATTTGGTTAATTCAGTTTAATTTAATATTTTTGGATAAACTGCACGCCGTTTTCGAATGAGGATGAGACGGTCTTACACGTACACTTATAAATTATAAAGAAACTCATATCATCATCCCTTAACTCTTGTAGTCATATCTCGTCCACCACTCCATAGAATCATCTATCTTTGACCATTACAATCCCTGTAATTATGATTTTTAATCTCTCTGATTTAGCTGCTGCTTCTGTATATACACTTGAGAAACTAAAATAAAAATAGAACAACTCAAAACGTGCTTTGCCGTGAGTTAAGACATCTCTGTCAGCTTCTAATAACCTGTGTGAAGACAACCTCATTCAATATAACATTTTATTAAGTCAACTAAACTTGTTTGTCCTTGTTAGAGGAGATTTTAAAGAAACACGCACTTATCCTATTATTTCTAAGAATTTGATTATACATCAACAGTACGAGCAGCTACTCAGAAGTAAACCCATAAAAAAGTGAAGGAAAAACCCTATATAGTTTATAGTCTTCAACATTAAGACTTATTCAGAGTGAAAGAAGAAAAAAAAACTTATACGAGAGAACTACTTTTCAGTGGCTACAAAGTGAAGATATTTTCATACAATTACGGAAGGGAAAAAGGTCTATTTCAACCTAACTTTATTCGTAGTGTCTATTCTGAGAATTAAGAGTAAATGAGGTGAGGATGATGAGTATGAAATGTTTGGTCGCAGGTAAATAGAGTATGGTTGAGAATCAAAGAGAGTAAGCCTAATGGCTGAGAAAGACAGAAAGTATAATGAATGGTTGAGAATATGAGAGATTGATGGGAGTTTGAGTGAGATTTGTGTGAGCTGAGTATGAAAGAGTAAAGTTACCAGATAATTGGTGAAAGAGAGACTTTAAATAGGAAAATGACAACAATAAACAAATACTAAACAAGGAAAACACTAAACAAATATTGTTGTAGAGAAATGGCACGTCCAGAGGTGGAGAAAGTGACTGGAGGAAGAGGGCACAGTCTGCTTAGAGTGATAGTGACAGGTCATGCATTCTTCTGATGCACCACATGTGATCTTCCTTGCTTCAATTCAAACCAGCTTCTTTCCCTTAGCATTCCGAACGTGTAGACTAAGGTTTCTGGACCTTGGCAAGGATCACAAGATAAGCTCCAAATTATTTCCTTGCCTTGCAAGTCAGGTTAGGTCACAACCTCCGTATTTCCTTGCAAGATAAGTTTTGTCAATTCAGATTGTATCTTCAACCAGATTGTATCTTCAACCAGATTGCTTCTTCTTCTCTTTATTTATTTATTCTAACATTCACCTTCAAGCTTGACTATAGGAGATTCTTGGGTAGGTTTGGAATTGAGAGTACTTGCCTCATTAAAAATCTAAGTATGAAAAATCTCTTGGGATAAAACTATACTTAGGGAAAAAGAGTGCAACTACTTCAGCCTGGTAATTGACCAGTGGGTTTATGATCCTTCCAATCAAGTTTAAGAACTCATAATCTAGGGTTCATGGCCCTCTTCAGTTGCAAGTCAAGCACCACTCGCTTCAGACTCAGATTAGGCACCACATCCTTCACTTTAAAATCAGTTTCATTCACCTTTTGAGCGTCTTCTTATGACCAGAACTTGTCTCCCCCTTTCTTATGGATTCTTGCCTCCATTTAGGGGTTGAGTCTAAGCTTTCCTTTGCTCATGAGCTCAATAAGTACCTAATTCCACAATACAAAAAATCATGTATCAATTCTCAAGGGATAAACCAATCCAAATTAAGTATAATAGAGAATGAGGATTATATTCTTCTCTTGCATAAGTTCCTAAAATGCTGATGAGGAGTGTTGAACACTTGAATCCCTCACGTCATTCCTTCTTGCAGTCAGCCTTTGCGTTGTTAACTTCAAGCTTTAACATGTAGGGGGACTTTGCAACTCCATGATCTGCCAGCATAACTCTCTTCGACTTCATGAGATGCTTTGGACAGCAAGCTTTGTGATTGCTCAGCCAATATTATCCCTGGTTGAATACTCCTTGCATATGGCTGGCCAGATTGTAAATCGCCATTTGCTGGCTGATTCATAACTTCCTATCTGAAGGTAACTGTTCAAACTCCATGTAAAAGCTGATCTATAACTTCCTAACTAGAAGGTAACTATTCTAAATCCCACACCTTGGACTGATTCATAGCATTCCAATCAGCTTGCCTCTCTACCTGATCTTCTTGTCAAGTAGTCTCTGATGGCCATCTGTTCTAACACCAAGTTGTTGATGTCCTTGCCAAGGAAAAAAGACACTGAGAGCTTCATGGATCTTCTGGTAGCTCACTGATTCCCCTCCTCAAGCTTGACTGAGTATAGGGACAAGCTTGGAGGTGAGCTGCAATGAGTTTTGAAACCGGGAGGACAACAATACCAACATCAGCGCTTAAGCCAACTGATTCATCATCTGCCTTCAACTTCAATGTCTTTGGAGCACCAGTCTCCTCATGACTTAGGTGATGACCTTTCTTGTGAGTCTCTTGAACAAGAAGCACTACAACTCCAACGTCTGAGCTTAAGCCAACTGTATCTACTCACAAGATGTCTCTCCATGGTCAGAAATATACACCTTGCATAGGCTCTGAACATGAGCAACATGCCAACACAACTAGAGACAAGCATCAAACAAACAAGAGATCAGAACATGGGTTTTCACCAAGTCTGATCACCAAAACACTTTAACAAAAGCGCATCACACAATGGACATAAACTTTCTTGATCCTGTCCAATACTGAATCATAATCATCATAAATAGACAATTAGGCAATACAGAGACACCACAACCTAAAAAACAAGTCAAAACATAATTTTAAGACAATTTCTAAACAGACACAAACCAATACAATTTGACTCTTTTGAGCTACAATTTTCTTTTTCTTTCCTGGATCATAGACTAGATAGGAACAACAGTCTCTAAACAACTCATTACATACAAATTTCTAGAAAATATGAGACAAGCAAGACACAAGACATACACCTAAATTAATCAACATTAACAATTCATTACTGCAACACACGACTATGACCACTTTTAGCCACCTAACAATGTAACATGACAGACAATCTAATCAACCCACTTAGAAATTAAATAGGACTACCAGCAACCAGAAATGCGGTTCTATATGCTTTACAGACTCAGAACATGCAAGATAATGCAAAACACAATTTTAATCAGTTTCAACCTACCAGGAATATGATGACAACCTAGGCACACACAACAGAAACATAGATTTGCTAACTATGCTCACTATCAAGAAATCTGAGCTGGTTTCTTGAAAATCCAGCCCATGGGGCTCACTGGAAATGCAGTGGCTTGAAGTGTGGATTGAGTACCCAACACCTCCCCTTGGTGTGACCTTCTCTCTTGTCAAATACACACTTCAAACCCCTCCTGTCCTCTTGGTTGTCGTGGGCCATGGGGATGAAAGAATGAGCTTCATCTTTGTTGGCCACAGAATGACTTGAACAACCTAGCTTTGAAGCTTCTTCAGTGACCTTGCTCCAAAAATGGTTTTCTCCATAGATTTTCTTCAACATTTTTGACTAGAGGAGGTGGTTTGGTTTCTTTTTTGGACCCTTGGCAGTCTCCAAGGCCGCCATTTCTTTTGTGTTCTCCATATTGGAGAGTTGTGGACCATGGACAATAGAATGTTCCTACTGGTTTTGCAATAGACTAGACCTTGATGAAGCTTGCTGAATTGAGCTGAAGATTTCTGGAGTTCCAGAGAAAGAGATACTCCTTTTATCTTGAGTTCTGGTGAGGTTCTTCCCTCCTGGAAGACAGCAAACAGATTTTGAAGAGAAATTTGATCAGAGATTCATTTGCGGAAGTAAGAAAGATTTTCAGGAACTTGTAGCTCCGATACCATGTGAGAATGATGAGAATGAAGTGTTTGGTCGCAGGTAACGAGAGTATGGTTGAGAATCAAAGAGAGTAAGTGATACACTAAAATTGAGTTCTTCACTGCAAGCTAACAGTGTAGATGTAATAATTGTGATTCAATTCCAGAGGACCAATTTACATCAATTTCAAGCTATGACAAATCGTTTTACTGAAAATAAAAGAATGAAAATAAGCAAGTAACAGAGTTTGAGTTGGTTTGGATTCAGATTATAAAAGATGCTAAGTCTAGGGCAAAGGATCAGGTGTCAAGCGATCATGAGCCAAATAACTATTCAAGAAAAAATTCAAACAAGTCTAGAACTCAAAATACACATATAGATCGATCCACTCTCGTGGCGTCTCACCTTTTATCAAGCAATTCTAAACTGTCGTTTGGATTAGAATACAAAGATAAACATTAAGCTCAGATTCAATTTGTTCACGAATTGCCCATTCATGTTGTTTTCTAGCAACCTAAGCACTTTGATGATTAGATTAAACCTAGTTTCAAACACTAAACGGTTAGTTTAAAGCAGACAGTAAGCGTAACCACGAATGGATACAATCACAACAATAATCCTTATTTGTATTTAGCTCATGGATCTAAATACCCTAACACCATAGACCTAACAATTGACTACTCAGCCATAAATAAAGAAAAGACAGAGATAACATATGAGAAAACATGTATGAATCAATAATAAAAAGTAAAGAGGATTTAGAATATTCTCCAAAGGATGTAGAGATATTTCTCCCTTAACAAGAGTACAAGTTTTCTCTCTCAAAAATCTCCCTAAAAAGTGGCGTAGTCTGAGAATAATAATAAGAAAAGATATATTACATGTCTTTGACGGCTGCAGAAGGAAAAAAGGGGATCCCTAGCTAAAATTACGAAATATTGGAAACTTCCTTAAAAATCTATGTTGCTGGAGCAGTCATTCGGGTGCTCCGCTCTTCTGCTCCGCATGAAAATCTCCAGTTTGTACTCTTTTCTACCTCTTTTGTTCCAAGTGATCCATCGCCCATCCAATACAACTCCAGACATGTAATGACTCGGGAATGACTAGAAACACACGATAAAGACACTTAAAAACTAATTGGAAAACATGTATACAAGATGTCAAAAACACCACATATGAGTAAGCTTGATGGCTGAGAGAGTATAATAAGAGAACGGTTGAGAATATGAGAGATTGGTGGGAGTTTGAATGAGATTCATGTGAGCTGAGTATGAGAGAATAAAGTAACTGATATATGGTGTTTTTGACACCATTGTATATATGTTTTCTAACCAGTTTTCAATGTTTTATCGAGTTAGTCTAGTCCTTTTTGAGTCAATTCAGGTCTGGAGTGGGCTAAAGAGCTGAAGGGAGGTGCATGAAGAAAGGTGCAAGAATTGGAGTCTTTCCCGCGGAACAACCAGGCGGAGCAGCCAAATGGTTGATCCCGAAGAGCAATCACGAGGTACAACCATGCAGACTGTTCCCGATATTTATGGAAGTTTCCATATCTTTTGAAGATTTGCCTTAATCAATTTCCTTCTCTCAGAAGTCGACGGCGCCTCCATATAAAATGCACTTATCTCTTATTTTATTTTATTTTTACGCTCTTTTTGATACAAGAAACCCTAGAGTCATTATTTGGCGATTTGCACTTTGTAAGGGGGACGACTACTCTTCTCATCGAGGATCATCCTGAACCCTCTTGTTTCTCTCGAGATTTATGCAGTATCTTTCAGTCAATATGTTTATGTTTTCTTGTACTATGTCTGAGTAGTCGTCGAAGTTGATCTAGGGTGCTAGAGTGTAGATCGTGGCTAAACACAAATAGGTTATTACTTAGATTGCTTTCATTCATGCTGAGTTTAATGCTTATGTTAATCTGATCATTTACCATATGATTTTAAGTTGAACATGTGCATCAAAAGTGTCATAGACTGATAGATCTTACATGTTTGAGCATTGCATCCCTAGCCACACGAAAGTAGATGTTAGGGTGCATTTGTGAGCAGATCAGACTTGTTTGCTAAGGTTCACCATCAGTCTCAGACCAAGCGACATCTTAGGAGCTGAGACTGGTCGGTGAAAGGAACAACTACATGACACTGTGTTGCTCTAACCTTGAGTTCTGAGCTCTAGGCTTGTTCTTAATCGAGCCTGAATAGTTGTTTGGTCGCGGTCGTTTCATTCGGATCACAACCCTGGATCAGCCTCTCTTTTTAATCAGAACTTTTATTATCATCGTTTGCTTTATTTTGCTTGTCAACCAATCATTCAAAACCGCTTATCGTTTTAGCTAAGTCGAGAACCCACAGAAATAAAGTGTAAACTGGTCCTCTGGATTGAACCTTAAGTACTTCAGTTACAACTGTTAACTTGACAGTAGGAAAGGTCAAGTTTTAGTGTATCAAGTTTTGGCGCCGTTGCCGGAGACCAGATATTTACCTTTATTTTTCAGTGATTTGCTTAGTCTGTAACATCTAACTTGTTCTATTCTTTTCGTTGCAGTTAATGTCCCATGTTCATGACCAGTAGACACACTCAAAGCAATGCACAAGGAGACTTAATTTCACTCACCAACGATCAGCTCGCAAAGTTAGAAAGACAGAACAGACAATAAAGGCCTACCGACACCACAATGGGTGATCAAGGCAATCAAGATGATCTCACTACGGCAATGGCGCTAATGCAACAGCAGATGCAGCAGATGCAATAGACCATCCAAGCTCAACAACAAGCTGCTCAGCAAGCAGCTCAACTCGCCGAACAGCAGCAGGAGCTGCAAGGCGCTCCAATCGGACAGAGGAACCTCCCGTGGAACTTTGCTAATGATCGCTCCGCCATCAACCCTCCTCCCTGTACTCGACAAGACTATGAGATCAAGCCTGCTTTGATCAGTCTGGTACAGAAGAACACGTTCAGTGGTCTCACTACTGAAATCCCAATGGATCACATCGAGACCTGTGAGAGAGTCTGCAACTTCTCTCGCTCGAATGGAGTGCCACTAGACTACATCAAATGCACGTTGTTCCCATTTTCCCTCGAAGGAAAAGCATCTCGTTGGGTACACTCTCTCCCGACAGGTTCTCTTACTACATGGGAGCAGGTCAGATCAACGTTCCTGAGCCACTTCTACACGAAGTCCAAAACCGCAGCCCTAAGGCACATGATCTCTAACTTCAAACAAAAGACTGATGAGCCGTTCCATGATGCTTGGGAGTGGTACAAAGAGTACCAGAGGGAATGCCCTCACCATGGGTTTGATGATGACTATATACTGGAGGTGTTATATGATGGAGTGAGGTATGAGTTCCGTAACGCTCTAGATTCCTCGAGCAATGGAGATTTCATGACGCGAATAACCCCAAGGAGCACGACCGCTCCAAAAGTGTGAATAACATAGACGATCTGGTCGCAAAAGTTGACCAGCTGCTCAAGGGCAACCAGAGTCAAGTGTTCATCATGGAAGAAGCTGCGCCTGAGAACAATGTTGTTGATGTCACACCTGAATCAGATAACACCGGGGACGATAAACAAGAGGTGAGCTACGTCAATGGGAAAGGATGGCAGTACAAGAACTATCACCCAAACCCCAACGTCAGGAACAACGCCCACCTCTTTGCGTACCCTAAACTGGACATCAAGGGTGACAACACGCAGAACAGTCAAGGTCAGAACACGGGTTACCAGAAACCCTACCAAGGAAAAACCTACATTCTAAGCCAGGTGCAGAATAACCACTTCCAAAACCAAAAGCAGCAGACTGCTCAACAGGTTGCTCCTTCACCAATAAACGCTCCGCAAGATGAGACAAAGGGTATAGCAACGATGCTGCAGCAACTGATCTAGGGCCAGCAAATCCAAGGGAAGGCGCTGAATCAGGTCACCACAGACATCAACTCCAGAATGAACCACATGTTCAATGACCTGAGCACCAAGTACGACAACATTGCGAGCCACATGAGACAGATGGATATTCAGATCGCTCAGACTGCTGAGAGCGTCAAGAGGCATCAAGGTACTCTCCCTGGAAAGACCGATAAAAATCCCAAGGAGTGCAATGCAGTGCAACTAAGGAGTGGAAGGAGTCTACCAGATGCGGCTCCTAAGAAGCTAACAGCAGCAGAGAAGGGTAAGCAAAAGGAAGGGGAGCAACCACGATCAGAAGTTGCTCCTCTCTCGGATGACGAAATGGAACATCCTGTTGAGACTGATCCGGCACCTAAGGCTACTCCTGTTGAGCCTGTTCCTGCACGTGAATACACCCCTAAGGTTCCATATCCTATTCCGGCCAAGAAATTTCGGAAGGATGGTGAGGAGATGAAATGTAAGAAGATGTTGGAGGAACTAACTATCAAATTACCTTTGATTGATGCGATCCAGATGATACCTTCTATGGGTAGCTTGATGAAGGGGTTGATCTCTGGAAAGATATCTGGAGATGGCGAGATCATGCTGGTCTCGAAGGAGTGCATTGCAGTACTCCAGAACAAGCCGATCAAGAAGTTGGGTGATCCAGGGAGATTTGTTCTCTCAGTACAGATTGGGAAGACAGTGTTCGCCTGTTCTCTCTCCGATTTAGGTTCTAGTGTGAATCTCATGTCCTACTTAGTGGTGCAGCGACTGGGTTTCACCAATTTTAAGCCGACAAGAATTTCCCTAGTGTTCACAGACAGGTCAGTTAAGTCGCCAGTGGGTATTCTAAAGGATCTCCATGTTAGAATTGAAAACACCCTTGTTCCAGCCGATTTTGTGGTTCTTCAGGTTGACGATGAACCAAGGGACCCACTCATTCTGGGCCGTCCTTTCCTATGCACAGCTGGTGCGTTTATTGATGTACGGCAAAGGAGGATTGACCTTTATCTTGGAAACATTGCAATGAAGTTCGAAATGAACAAGTTGCTGAAAAAGACAATGATCGATGGATAAACCTACTCAGTTGAAGACGACGATCAGGCACTGTTCCCTCAAGGAGGAATGATTGAGGAAATCCTAACCAACGACCCACTTGAACTGTCCCTGACCCGAGCTGAGACAGAGCATAACGTGATGAGCGTGGAGGCGGATGGCTACAACAAGATGCTTGACACTGCCAAAAGCATGGAGAAGCTAGTCACTTGTCTAAGTCTGGGGGAAAATGACGAGAGCAAGCAGAGCAGTCCAGCCGGAACAGCAGTTCCCAAACGAACACCTGCGACGAACAGCCAACTCGACAACCCATGGAGCGAGCTGAAAGCTCCGAAGGTTGAACTCAAATCCCTCCCAGCGGGGCTCGGGTATGCGTTTCTAGGGCCTAATTCCACATATCCTGTCATAGTGAACTATGAACTGAACAATGTTGAAACTGCTAAGCTTTTGTGTGAACTAAGAAAATATCATAAGGCATTAGGGTATTCTCTAGCTGACATTCCTGGCATATCAACCTGACTTGTGTATGCATAGAATACATCTAGAAGATGAATCGATGACTTCTGTCGAACATCAGAGGAGGTTAAACCCAAATCTAAAAGATGTTGTCAAGAAAGAGATAATGAAACTTCTAAAAACTGGTGTAATCTATGCCATCTCAGATAGTAAATGGGTTAGCCTTGTTCATGTAGTTCCCAAAAAGGGTGGAATCACTGTGATAACAAATAAAAAGAACGAATTGATCTCTACTAGAACAGTAGCTGGACATCGCATGTGCGGTGATTTTCGCAAATTGAATGCTGCGACACGCAAGGATCATTTTCCACTCCCTTTCATTGATCAAATGCTTGAAAGATTGGCTAACCACCCGTACTACTGTTTCTTAGATGGCTATTCAGGTTTCTTTCAGATCCCTATCCACCCAGATGATCAGGAGAAGACGACATTCACTTGCCCATATGGCACGTTCGCCTACAGGATAATGTTATTTGGCTTGTGCAATGCTCATGCGACCTTTCAACGTTGCATGATGTCAATTTTAACTGACTTGATTGAGGACATAATGGAAGTTTTCATGGATGACTTTAGTGTCTATGGAAGCTCTTATTCTATTTGTTTGAACAATTTGTGCAGGGTGTTGCAGCGGTGCGAGGAAAAGGATCTGGTGCTGAACTGGGAGAAGTGCCATTTCATGGTCAAGGATGGGATGGTTCTAGGACATAAAATCTCGGAAAATGGGATAGAGGTCGATAAGGCAAAGATCGAGGTGATGATGAGCTTGCAGCCACCAGCTACAGTCAAATGAATCAGAAGCTTCTTGGGACACGCAGGATTCTACAGGTGGTTTATCAAGGATTTCTCAAAGATCGCGAGAGCACTCACTAGGTTGCTCTGCAGGACACCAAGTTCAAATTTGATAGCGACTGCTTGGCTGCTTTCCACACGATAAAAGGAGCCTTGATCAGTGCCCCAATTGTACAACTTCCAGACTGGGACATTCCGTTCGAAATCATGACGGATGCAAGTGATTTCGCAGTGGGAGCAGTGCTGGGACAGGGAAAGGATAAGAAGCTGTACGTGATCTACTATGCGAGCAGGACAATGGACGAAGCTCAGTGCCAATATGCCACGACCGAGAAGGAGCTCCTTGCCATAGTCTATGATTTTGAGAAATTTAGGTCCTACCTAGTAGGCTCTAAGGTGATTGTACACACGGATCACGCGGCCTTGAGATACCTGCTGACCAAGAAAGATGCCAAACCGCGTCTACTAAGATGGATTCTTCAACTCCAAGAGTTCGATCTTGAAGTCAAGGATAAGAAGAGGATTGAGAATGGAGTTGCAAACCATCTAACCAGAATGAAGATCGACGAAGAGACTGCTCTCGACGACTGTCTTCGTGAAGAGCATGTCTACGCAATTGGTCTGTACAATGGGAATATCCTAGACGCGTTCGCCACAGACTGTTCTGCCAAACCGGAACAATATGTTGCTGCAATCAAAAAGAGGTGTTCCCATCTACCTTGGTTTGCTGAGATAGCCAATTTCTTGGCTGCTGAGAAAGAATCTGTTGAGTTCACTGGGAATGGTAAAAGGAAGTTTCTGAGGGACTCTAAACACTACTTTTGGGATGAACCATTCCTATATCGACATTGCAAAGATGGATTGTTCCGTCGATGTGTTCCAGAAGATGAGATTTCAGGGATTCTACATCACTGCCACGGTTCCCCATATGCTGGTCATTTTGCCACATTTAAAACGGTTTAGAAAATCCTTCAAGCCGGTTTCTGGTGGCCGGCTATGTTCAGAGATGCTCATGATTTCATATCCAGATGCAACGCGTGCCAGAGAATGGGGAACATTAGCAAAAGGAACGAGATGCCTCAGAACTTCATACTAGAGATTGAGGTGTTCGACTGTTGGGGCATCGATTTCATGGGACCATTCCCACCTTCTCACAAAAACGAATACATTCTAGTCGCAGTAGACTATGTCTCCAAGTGGGTAGAAGCAATTGCCAGCCCAACTAATGATGCACGTGTGGTCACCAAGATGTTCAATTCCATTATCTTCCCTAGGTTTGGAACCCAGAGTAGTCATAAGCGACGGAGGCACCCATTTCATCAACAAGGTCTTCCAAGGCTTCCTCAAGAAGAACAGTGTAAAGCATAAGGTTGCAACCGCATATCACCCTCAGACCAGTGGCCAAGTAGAGGTATCTAATAGAGACATTAAGAGCATTCTGCAGAAAACAGTCGGAACAACCCAAGAGAACTGGTCTTTCAAACTAGACAAAGTGTTGGGGACTTACAGAACAGCCTATAAAACATTACTGGGGACCACTCCCTACCACTTGGTCTACGGGAGGCGTGCCATATCCCTGTGGAACTGGAACACAAGGAAGCTTGGACTGTCAAAATGCTCAACTTCGACATCAAATCAGCCAAGGAAAGGCGTTCCATTCAGATCCATGAGCTTGAAGAGATCAGGCATCTAGCCTACGAGAGCTCGAAGATCTATAAAGAGAAGACCAAAGCATATCATGATAAGCGGATCATCTCCAGGAACTTTGCACCTAATAAATAATTCTTGCTCTTTAACTCCAAGTTGAAGCTGTTCCCTGGTAAACTGAAGTCGAGATGGTCCGGACCCTTTACCATTAAAGAGGTCAAACCATACGGAGCAGTTGTGTTGCTGGACACAAAGGGAGGAGAATTTGTTGTGAATGGTCAATGTGCCATACCTCACTGAGACAACAATTGCAGAAGGTGAAGAAATTCCCTTAGGCGATCTCTCCACAGCTTGATCGGCCAACCAAAGTCAAGCTAGTGACTTAAACCAAGCGCTTGGTTGGAGGTAACCCACTGGTAAGTGTAAATAACTTATCTCTTTTATATTTCTATGGTTTGTTTTTAATTTGTGTTTCGGGAAAAAGAAAACCCTGATTTTCCCGAAGGAGCAGTCCTTTGACTGTTCTTGCTAGAGAACAACTGTTCCCCCAGGTAAATTTTTGAACCCAAAAAAAAAATAAAAACTAAAACAAAAAATATCAGAAGGGGAAGCGGTTTAGGGTTCGCTTTTTTAAGGCTGCTCCACCCCACTTCCCCACTTCCTTCTCCTACGCTGCAACATACAACCCTTTTGAGAAGAACCCTAAAATCGAAACTCCCTCAGTTCTCAACCGTTTTTTGCGATTCTTCATTCTTTACCATCGAGTTTTCGAGCTTTGTTTGATTTTGCAGTTGAATCTATCAATGGCACCCAAGGTAAGCAACTCGATCCTCTTCCAAAATGGCATGCAAATCGCGATTTGGAGGCCACTCTCATCTCGATTTGGTGCTCTATTTGATAGATTCTAGTTACAAACTGCCTTGAATCGTTTCATCCTAGATGCTAGCTCGTTAAAGGAATCAACTTTTTGAGAATATGAATCGCCTTGATCGGATTGATTGTGTTCTTAATTGCTATAGGAACAATGGATTGTTTGATTTGGATTGAAGCGAGTTTGAGTTTATGTTGTGCTCGATTTGGGTTGTTTAGAATCGATTGGACACTATTTTATTGAGAATGGTCTTGGCTCCATATTTTCTAAGCGACCCATGAACTGTACTGATCCTGCTATGGCTGTTCTTTCTCGCAGGTCCTCACAAAGCACATCGCCCAAAGAGCATCGAAGCAAAACCCAAACCAATCGACACCTATTGCCGGACTTAACCCATTGTACCCATGGCCTCGCGAGCAGGAAGGAGTAGCTATCGGTATCGAGGACCCACGGCTCCTTGATGTCAATGTTGAAGGTTGGGACAAGGAGAAAACAAAGGCCTACAACGCTCTCCTCGCAATCGACATCCAGCCGACTCTGTACGTGCACTCATCGACCCTCTCACAGCTAGGCCTCGACGACGATGTGCAGAGTACGCTCACCGCCATTGGAATACTCGATCTCTGCACTAAGCCGCAAATCCTCATACCAGAACTGGTGCGGCAAGCTCTGGCTACTGCGGAGATCTACCATGAGAACGAGCACCAACCTACCTTCGAGAACACTCACTTCCGCTTCATGGCTGGTGGGAAACACTGCTCTCTCCCGCTCGTCAAGTTCAACGAGATCTATGACATAGCCGACGATCCTAGGGAGCTCTCTCTTGTTAAGAGTTTCCCACCCGCCAAGACCTTCTGGGACGTCATCGCATCTGGAGACTTCAATCCTTGCACAGCCTATCAGTCCCACATCCGCAACCCTACAGTGCGGATCATTGCCAAGGTCCTTAGCAACTTACTGTTCGCTAAGGATCAGACTTCGAAGGTCACAAATGGAGAACTCCAAATGCTCTACTCGGGATTAGAGGATCAGATAAGAGCAGCGCGCGCAGGCATTCCGATCGCGAAGGTTCTCACTAGGCCAGGGTACTTACTTGCTGTGATGTTCGTCGCAAAGAAAGGACTATTGATGAGAGGTTCGCAAAGGAAGGATCGATGTGGCAATCTCCTCTCGCCATTGTTCCTCCACTTCGGGATCGACCACCTCGCCCTCGAGACCAACTACGAGCCATACTACATTGACATCTCCTACTTGATCAAGTGTGACATCCTGCGCGACGAGAGCACCTACATGTTCCAAGACAAAGAGGGGACCCAACTATTCTGCAAGCTCCCCCAAACGGAGATCACTAGCCTGGAAAAAATTGAGAACATCCGGTTCCTTCCAGAACCGGGGCACCTTTGCGATGACCCGCAGCTGGTTCTCCAGGACGACGATGAGATGGCAGATGTGGAGGAAGTCACGCCACCGCCTAACTACGATCTGGAGGACATTGATGATGATGCTGATGATGAGACATACCGCCGCTGGATGATTGATTCCCAGCGCAAGAACAACAGCCTCATGAAGAGGATCCTCAAGGCAATTACTGGAGGTTGTTTTGGCGGCCAGGAGGAGAGAACTACTGAGCAGGATCAGACACCGCGACCAGCTCATCGCCCAGGGAAGGAACAAGATGGAACATCGATCGGAGGAGAGAGACTACCGCGGAACAGGAGGACTGCAGGTCGCGACGAGAGCGGCGAGTCGGAATGATCCGCCCCCACTATCTTTCACCATTGTCTTATCCATCTGTAACTCTTTATTTTATCTGCAAGTTATTTGTTTCTATTTCGTGTGTTTTAGCCTTCCTCTATTTATTTTCAAAACCAGGGATGGTGTGAAGTAAGTCTGGGGGAGGCGATTGTGTGCTACTAATCTCTTTGTGTTTCCTTTGGATTTTCTTTTAGGGTCAGTCCGCCTGCTTTGAGTCATTTTGATGTTTTTATCGAGTCTGTTTTAGGATCGAGTCAGTTTAAAACCTCTTGTGGGAATTAGGACCTTATTCTATGATGATCTTTAACCACCTCGTGCTTTAACTTTCTTATTCAGTGACCTTAGCAGTGACGAAAGACCCACAATTGGACCTGGAACACCCTGATTTATCTCATTTGACTCTCCAGTAGTTTTCAGACGATCAGGTTTACACTGGGTAGACTTAACTCTACCTAACTTGAACATAATATTGACTGCAATTACTCTTGTTATGGGCACTAGATCAGGTAAACGAGAACAACACTCAGGACTTCTTTCTCTTTTTACCAATCTGGCTGTTCCTGAGTTGCTAGCTCGTCTTTAGCTAGTTCTCACCTTTACCTAAGTCTTTATTCCACCTCCATGCATTCTGTTTTTCAGTTTCATATGTGCAGATATGTGCAAAAAAGTTGGAGAGGAAAGGATCGACGCAGTCTCTACTCGTACTGCTACAGAACTTCATTCAGAACAAGGCGAACAGTCAGTTAGAAGCCGGAACAATCGCTACAGAACAGCCATCGTCATTAAAAAAACGAGAACAAGGTCAGGCAAGTAGAATGATCAGTGGATAATCTTCATCCTGCACGTAACCTCCTTCTCCGTCACCTCCTCATCATTGATCTCACTTATGTAATCGTATTCAGTCAATATATATATATATATATATATATATATATATATATATATATATATATATATATATTGTGTATATCCTTTTCTATCTTTTGAGATCATTTATGGAGAAGGAGGATTGTTGAGGCTCCTATACAAAAATTCAGTTGGAGCCAGACGAGGAAGAAGATTCTGCTGTACACACATCGAGAACAGTTGCTTTATGATCTGATCGATCGCAACTACTTCTACTTGTTTGACATACCGTCTTTCTTCACAACAAGACCCTGTTCGCGAGAGTTACAGTGAGGTACTATGTGGATTATGATGAGAAAGAACCGGGAGGTAGAACAAGAGAGTTGGTACCAACGATAGAGAACATGCGGACAATCGGAGCAGTCGCTCCAGAGTTAGCAAAACGAGTAAGGGCTCTGGACATCAACGAATCCATGCTCTCTTGCTATTTTGCGCGATATCATGCATCCAATACAAAAATTGGTAGCCCCTAAATACTCTTTAAACTCCACCACTAAATTAGCCTTTTCCATACCTAGCCGGTCTACCCTGAATAGTGCTTGTGATGAGAGGTTCACGCCACTCTAAAAATCAATATAGGGAGTTCTGTCTCGATAGTGTGCTTTTTCAGGTTTGAGATGTAGAGTATGGAGCCGATCTTCGAACAGCGATCAGTGGGGTTCCAGTAAGAGTGTGTGATCCTAGTCTACTGCTTGTATGGTTCAGAGATTCGTGGTTAAGGTATGGTTGTTGAGAATAGGCGAGTTACCACACTTTCAAAACTTTCTCTTTGTGCTTGATTCTTGCCATAGTTTGAGGACAAACAAGGATCTAAGTCTGGGGGAATTGATATGTGGTGTTTTTGACACCATTGTATATATGTTTTCTAACCAGTGTTCAATATTTTATCGAGTTATTCTAGTTCTTTTTGAGTCAATTCAGGTCTGGAATAGGCTAAAGAGCTGAAGGGAGGTGCATGAAGAAAGGTGCAAGAATTGGAGCCTTTCACGCGGAACAACCAGGCGGAGCAGTCAGACGGTTGATGCCGAAGAGAAATCACAAGGAACAACCATGCAGACTGTTCTCGACATTTATGAAAGTTTCCATATCTTTTGAAGATTTGCCCTAATCACTTTCCCTCTCTCAGAAGCCGACGGCGCCTCCATATAAAACGCCCTTATCTCTTATTTTATTTTTTTACGCTCTTTTGATACAAGAAACCCTAGACTCATTATTTGGCGATTTGCAATTTGTAAGGGGGACGGCTACTCTTTTCATCGAGGATCATCCTGAACCCTCTTGTTTCTCTCGAGATTTATGCAATATCTTTCAGTCAATATGTTTATGCTTTCTTGTACTATGTTTGAGTAGTTGTCAAAGTTGATCTAGGGTGCTAGAGTGTAGATCGTGGCTAAAAACAAATAGGTTATTACTTAGATTGCTTTCATTCATGCTGAGTTTAATGCTTATGTTAATCTGATCACTTACCATATGATTTTAAGTTGAACCTGTGCATCAAAAGTGTCATAGGTTGCTAGATCTTGCATGTTTGAGCATTGCATCCCTAGCCACATGAAAGTAGATGTTAGGGTGCATTTGTGATTAGATCAGACTTGTTCAATAAAGGTTCACCATCATTCTCAGACCAAGCGACATCTTAGGAGCTGAGACTGGTCGGTGAAAGGAACAACTACACGACAGTGTGTTGCTCTAACATTGAGTTCTGAGCTCTAGGGTTGTTCTTAATCGAGCCTGATTAGTTGTTTGGTCGCGGTCGTTTCACTCGGATCACAACCCTGGATCAGCCTCTCTTTTTAATCTGAACTTCTATTACCATCGTTTGCTTTATTTTGCTTGTCAACCAATCATTCAAAATCGCTTATCGTTTTAGCTAAGTCGAGAACCCACAGAAATAAAGTGTAAACTGGTTCTCTGGATTGAACCTTAAGTACTTCAATTACAACTGTTAACTTGACAGTATGAAAGGTCTAGTTTTAGTGTATCAGTAACCAGAGAATAAGATAATTGGTGAAAGAGAAACTTAACTCTCTCTTAGATTGCAACTTGTTACAAGAAAACCTTAAATAGAAAAAATGACAATAATAAACAAATACTAAACATGGGAAACACTAAACACATTATTTTAGGGACTGGAGGAAGAGGGCACAGTCTGCTTGGGATGATAGTGACAGGTCAGGCCTTCTTCTTATGCACCACATGTGATCTTCCTTGGTTCAATTCAAACCAGCTTATTTCCCTTGCATTCTGAACGTGTAGACTAAGGTTTCTGGACCTTAGCAAGGGTCACAAGGTAAGCTCCAACTTATTTCCTAACCTTGCAAGTCAGGTTAGGTCACAGCCTTCATATTTCCTTGCAAAACAAGTTTTGTCAATCCAGATTGTATCTTCAACCAGATTGCTTCTTCTTCTCTTTATTTATTTATTTTAACACCTATTCATTCCCGAAATTTGTAGTAGTTGGTATTATATATTGAACTAAATAAAAATTTATAAATACTACCTAAACTTTACGCATTGTGCTTTTTCATTCTCGGACTTTATAGTAGTGCGTATTCCATATTGAAGTAAACAAAAATTCAAAAATATTACATGAACTCTTAGAATCGTGATTATATATATTGACCGTCAAAGGTATTAGTCAACCATTAATTTATCAAAACGAAGTTGTTTTTGCTAAATTACATGAACTCTAATAGTGCTTATATATATATTGACTGTCAAAGGTGTTAGTCAACCATTAATTTATTAAAATAACATTGTTTTTGATAAATACTAAATAAACTCTCAGAATCGTGCGTATATATATATTGACTGTCAAATTTTAAAGTAAAATTAAATTTTCAAAAAGGTTATTAGTTTAAATTATTACTTTATTAATATTATTAAAAGTTGAAATATCTTTTTGAAAAAATTAATTGTATGTTAACTATAATTTTATATACATGAACACAAAAAACTTTAAATTTTATAATACATTTCAATTTTTAGTAATACTATAAATTAAATATTTAAATTGATATTAATTAATTTAAATTTTTAAAATGATGATTTTTAAATTTAAATGTAAAAAATTAATAGTTATATATTTATTTGATAAAACTAAAACAATAAAATTTTGATAACATTTTTTTGATTAAACTAAAACTTTATATAAGCTAACGTTTACAAATTTATACAACAAAGTTACTTTGGTCTAGCAGTTAATATGTTCTTACTTGTACACTAGTGTGAGAGTTCGAGCCTTCCGAAAATTTAATTTTTAATTTTACAGAATTTATCCAAAATGACTTCATTTTGATAATCAACGGTGACTAATACCTTTGACGGTCAATATATATATACACACACGATTTTGAGAGTTCATGTAGTATTATTAAATTTTAAATTTTACAAAATTTATTGAATAACATCGTATTGATAAATTAATGGTTGATTAACACTTTTGAAGATCAATATATATATATATATATATATATATATATATACATGATTTTGAGAGTTCATTTAGTATTTTTGAATTTTTGTTTAGTACAATATTGAATAAACACTACTATACAGTTCAGGAATGAAAAGGTACAATGCCTACAATTCATGTAATATTTTTGAATTTTTATTTAATTCAGTATACAATCTGCACTACTACAAAGTTTGGGAAGCAACAGATACCACAGGTAAAATTCAAGTTGAAATAGGTCTTTTCCCAATTACAGAACATAGAACATTAGAAGATACCGACAACAAATAACACGTTCTATATCTCTCTCACTCTTCATCTTATAAGATCATGAGGACAAAGTAGTAGAGTGTGAAACAGCAATATCTTTTTCGGGACCATCATCCTCGAGATTTCTGTATTTGTAAAGCCAAGAACACACGAAGAAATAGACGAGATTCAAGACTCCTCCAGTGACTAACACCCAGTAAACGTTGTCAACTCTTCCATGGTTTATGTCATCTGGTAACCATGCGGTGGTCCTCTGAATCAGATCAATCAGAGCAGTGCTTGTGTAAAAGCATATCCCAATCACAACCGATGTAATGGACGTTGCTGTGCTCCTCATAGACTCTGGGAATTCTTGATAGCATAAAGCTACATTCCCTGGGAAATGGAAAGCCTCTCCTGCAAGCAAAAGACAAGACCAAGAACATGATCATTTAATTTCATTTCAAGTTGATAGATTTGTCTGAAAATCAGTTCCATACCGATTCCTACTATGACAAGAGGAGGGAATAGCCATAAGACAGACATGTCAGCAATAGAAGATGACTCGAGGAAATGACCATTGTCGACTATCTTCAATCGCTTTGCTTCAACTATGGCAGTCACAGCCATGCTTAGAATGTTGAAAACATGGCCTATACCGACTCGTTGGAGCGGTGTGAGGAACTTCCCCGTCAACTTTTGGTAACATGGGTAGAGAAACCGATCGTTGACTATGATAAATAGGCAAGTGGAGAGAAGTGTGATGACTTGGAGAGAGCCTGCAGGGATTTTAAAGTTAGCACCAAGCCTCCTGTCCATCACTAGACCTTGAAGAACTGTTAAGCTTAGCTGCGTCGCGATTGGAGTGCTCAGGAATATCGTGGCTAACGCAAGAGGGATGATTCTTATGACTGCTTTGAAATCTTCCACTTGTTGAACGCTGCATAGTCTCCATGGATTGTGAATTGTACCATCTGGTTTAACCTCGTCTTCTTGTTTCAACGCTGCTCGGTTAAAGAACCTGCATGTTTGAGATTAGAAAAAAATCATTAGAATGGTCTTTCAGTGCTACAAATACAATGTGTGAGAATATAAAGCTCCGGAAGTTTGGGTAAGGGGCAATCCTCTTATCCTTAATTGGTTTTAAGTTAGAAACACATAATAAACCCTTTATATATTTATGTCCCAAAGCTTTATATTTTCAAGTTGGTTTGTTACCTTAAACTCTTTGTGGGCATTGAGAGTGATTCACTGTGGTAGTCCTTTTCGTTGCTGGAAACCACAGCTTTTCTTTTGAATACCGCGGCGATAATGACGCGAAGTAGACTTGTGAAGGGACTTCCTAAGGGTTTGTCATGCTTGTAGAATCTTCTCCCCAAGACAAAAACCAAAAAGCTGAAGAAATTAGCAGCTACGCACAGACCAAACCCAAAGGTCCAGCTGACGTTGTCTTCAGAATAAACAATAGCGGTTGCGCTTATAGCTCCGGCTAGATACGTTGTGAAGAAAAACCAGTTGAAAAAGCTGCCTTGGTCTTTAGTTTTTTCGTACTGATTCGCACCAGCGGTTGCTAAAGTAAACCGTGTCCCACCTGTTCCTATAGAGGCTAGAGTTATGGCCGTGTAAAAGACACCGAGCTGGATTTTCGAAGGAGATTGGCATAGGCTTGAAGCTGTTTCACAGGGGTTGGGTCTTAAAGAGTCAAGCGCGGCTGTAAGTGTCAGCAGAGCTACGCCCATAAGAGAAATGAAAGCAGAAACTGAGATAACAGGGATGGTTCCGAAGAAAGAGTCAGCAGCAATGGCTCCAACGGCTGGAACCATACAGATACAACCACTGACAATGTTGGATATCTGAGCTGCTGCGATGCTCTTCACGTTGAACTCCTCAATCAGGTAGACGATCAAGTTTAGTAACCAACCCCATGCAGCTATTGTCAGGCCTAACAACGTAGCTGCACCATAGAAACATCAGGTTCTTGTTCTAAGCTCTAACGGTTATGAGAATTGAGAAAGATGAAAACAGAGAAACAGAATCTCTTACCTATCATGAACGGAAAGGTGATCCAACCTCCAACACGGCGTTTGGTGTTTGATATTTGTGTTTCTGCATCACCGGTAACTGAACCAGCCATGTCTCTAAATCAAGTAGACACCTTCTACTCTTTTTTTTTGTTTGTTAAAAGTGGCCTGAAATGCTGGAAGATATATATAAGCAAATGATACACCAACGACAATGTTTTAAAAAGATGACTTTCGATGGTGGTCACGATATTTTATTCTCCACGGGCAGCACCCTCGAACAGGGAACGTTAAAAAAAGTATAAAACACAAAGCGTTTCCTTTGATGTGTGTTGAGCCATCACTGTCAGCTTCGAACAGCCTGTGTGAAGACAACATTTTTATCCTATCTAACTTTCTAATAAGTCATCTCTAAATTGTCCTGTAATGGATATTGCTAAATAAATACCCATTTGCCAAATTGTTGCCAATGATTTGCTTCAATAATGCAAGCAGCTACCTAGAGCCAATATCATAAAAATCTATTAAAAGTCATTGAATATGAATAGACTACTATAACCATACCATACCATACCATGATGGCACCCACTAATTTTGAGAATAGGAAAGTCAGGCTTGATGAGAATATTACAGAACTCCATACTATATATTCCTTATTGTCCTTGTAATTGAAGTAAGAAAATGTGAAGAAATTATTTCATAGCTGGAGTACTTTACATCAGAGCTACACGCACTCACTAGCAGTAATACAACATTAAACAAACAAATAGGATTACAAGATTACAAGATTACACAAGTAAAACGTAGATGAATAAAAGAACAGGCAAAAGAGACTATAGGGAGCAGCGATTCGGATGGATATTTGGTAATACATGACATTCATTCGGTTGCTGCTCTTCTAAGCATATGTTGGATTGAGTGCAATGGCTTCCCTGTAGATCATCTCTTTTATCTGTTCCTCGTCTAAAGGTTGTTGTTCAAAGTCGAAAGAGAATGGCTTTAGACAGATTGGCTCATCATTAGGGTCGTGCAACTTGGCAAGGTACGGGTGATTCAGAGCTTCTTCAACTACACACACACACACACACAAAAATGATAAGATGTTTTTCTTAGTCTCGAGTCAAACCATGATGATGATGATAAGAAATATAACACTTACCAGTGATTCTTTTGTTGGGGTCAAACGTCAACATTCTGTCAACTAGATCAATGGCCAATGGGTTAACATGAGAGAAAAGTTTTGCTAACGGCTGGCGAGGGAAGCTGGGAAGTTGCCGGATGTATCTTTTGGCGTCCTCGTTGTGTGTAAACCCGAGATCTGATTCTGTCGGCGTGCCAAGCAACTGCAAGATTCATCACATAGTAAAAAAACAGGCCAAATCTTGAATCCATGCTAAAAGCAGATGCTTTTTTTTTTTTGCTTTTACCTCTGTCAATAAACGCATCTGATGGACATGGTCTTTACCAGGGAACAAAGGCTTTCTGTTCATGAGCTCCATAAAGATACAACCAACAGACCAAACATCTATAGCAGCTGTGTAATCAGAGGAGTTCAACAGAAGCTCGGGTGCTCTATACCATCTAGTAACAACATACTCAGTCATAAACTCGTTCTCTGAAGTCGGTCTAGCAAGACCGAAATCACAGATCTTTAAATCGCAGTTCGCGTTGAGCAGAAGATTGCTAGGCTTTAGATCCCTGTGAATAACTTTAGCGGAGTGGATGTACTTGAGCCCTCGGAGTAGCTGGTACAAGAAGTACTGTTTCAAAAAGATTCATCATCAGTTTCACGTTTCTTGAAACAAATCATTAATCAAAAAAAAAAAAAAAAAAATCAAGAAGAGGTTTATTACCTGACAGTGTTCCTCAGACAAACCCTGGTTGGATCTGATGATCTGATGAAGATCAGTGTCCATCAACTCAGTGGCAATATAAACATCACTGAACTGTCTTCTAAGTGGTGGAGGAACCACATCTCTTATAGCTATGATCTGTAAAAATCAAAAGAGGCCGCTATTAATATATCGTTCATGTAATTTCAGCAGATATTAATAAAGAAAAAGGCACAAACGTTTTCATGATCGAGATGACGAAGAAGCTTGATCTCGCGAAGTGTACGCTTGGCGTCCATGTGATTATCAAAGGCGTTGGCTATCTTCTTCATCGCCACTAGCTCGTTCGTCTCCGAATCCAACACAGAGCTTCACCAATCCCAAATTAAAAAAAAAAAGAAATTCAAAACTCCGATCTCCAGAAATGAGAAGAAGGAAAGATCAGCGAACATACCAAACGATTCCGTATGCGCCTCGACCGATTGGTACAATCGGAGGACGGTACTTGGATGTGATCTCGAATAAACTACCGAAGATATCGTAGCTTATGAACTGTCCTCCGTGCGTTTGCACCGCCGGAAAATCCGGATATTGGCCGCCGGCGTTGTTCATCTCTCTCTCTCTTTCGATCGATCACGCGCTTAGTCAACTTCAAGCTTGACTTGTTGTGCTTTGAAGGTGTGTAGTGAATCTGGAGGTATTGTGTGACTCGTTTATATATAATATTATTACAGTTAGATGAGAGACTTAAAATGAGAAGACGAGTTTCGGATGAGTTTTCGCGGTAATTGCGAGGAAGAAGAAGGGAGATGGGAAGATCGTGTGGATGAGATTAGAGCCGCCTCATATCGACGGTTGCTGTTCGAGTTTGACTTCGTCAATGGTCTTCCTCCCAACGTCCTTTACAGTTCTATCTCTCTGCCCCATTAGTTTTTCTAATATTTTTCTCTTCCTGTAAAGTTTACTTCTTCAATGTTTATTTAAATGTTAATTAGGTGGGTTTTAAGAGCATGTGTAACGTGGGTGCTCAATAATTTGTCCATTTCATATATGTGAGTAAATTTGTTATACCATAAACCAAATAAATATATTATCATATTCGTTCAGAAACGACATAGGTAATACTATTGTTTATGTTATATTTTACGCTTATTTCTTTCGAGATTTTCAAAAATTGATTTTGTTTCTCGACAAAATCAAACATTAATATCACGTGTGGTTATTGAAAAGTAACTAATCATTTTACTATCATATATCTTCATTACGTGTTTTAATTCACTACCAGTTTCTTTGCAGCTTTTTTAAGCCATCTTCTAACTTTCTCCGGTATGTTAGGCAGCATGATAATGCAGAAATCATATACTGCGACACCATATTTTACTTACATTTTTGTGGGATGTTTTTAGACTCAAAGAAGAAAGGATATAACTAAGCTTTTCTTTTTCTTGGTCATAAGCCAATAACCAACTTATAATCAAAAGTCAAAAAGAAAAGAGGGTGTAACATATTGAGACATTTTTAAAAAAAATTTAACACGATAAGACACAACACGCTGGAGTGGCACTTTACCGTGTTTTTCAGCTCATTTGAGACCATTGTGCCCTTCGTTTCCTTAAGTGAGACCATAGTTGAGTTAGTGATATAATATTCTTATATTGACCGTTTGACAAGGATCGTACAGCTTGGCGTTTTGTGTTTCTTCGGAAGAGTAATGTCGTTTGGTTTCTGGAGAAGAGGGACAAACTACAGCAGTCGGATGAAAGGCAATCCAAAGGTGAGGGGGAGCTGTGGTTGAGAAAGTAGCTTTGATAATAAATGTTCCTTCTTCTCTCTTTTTTGTGAAGGAACTAGTCCCATCTGCAAGTCCTCTATTCTTGTAAGGATCTTATCATGAGTTTGTATTGTTTTTAGAGTCTTCAACTAACACACTTCCTAAAATGGTGCAGGGTTTCACGATGGACGAGCAATGTCTGGTTTTAAGAGGTGATTGGGTTTGTGGGGAAGGAGGGAAGTGGGATTTTGTCGTTGAGAAAAATCGTATGGCTCGTATGGTTCAGATGTACGACGAGATTGGGTGCAAGGAGCTGGAGGGGAATGTTCTTCGGGAGTTTAAACTTGATGAGGGGCGTTACCGTGTTTCTTTAAGTTACTGGCCCCCAACAAGCTTCGAACTTGCTACAAGGATTAGGACCCCACCTGTTCTAATAACTAACGAGGGGGCGGTGAAGTATTTCTGTCAACACCAGAAAGTGAAAGGGGGGGGGGGGGGATGAATCTGTTTGCAAAGTTTGAAATGAAGAAAAAAACTGTGGATACTGAAGTTGTGCACGATTCTGGTATGGGATTTGTCTCACCAGAAGCGGCGAAGCATTTTAGCAGAAAGGATCTTGGGTGTGGTTCTGGAAAGAAGGAGTATGTGTCATCAGCTGCGTCAAAAACCAGGGTAATCGACATTGCAGATGACGATTATTTGGTGCGGGAAGTTGAGAAAGTAGAGGAGAAACTCATGAGTGAGAGTGTGAAAGGAGAGAGTAGCAAAGCTGAAGATGAGAGTGGTTGCAGTTTGGCAACAGAGAAGGAAGAGAGCTTTGAAATGGACGAGATTTCACTTAGGCCAAGAGGTTACGATAAGGAGTTTTGGAAACCATTACTAGCTGGTGATTTTGGAGGTTTGGATGCTGTGGATGTTGTTTACAACGAGGATGAGATTGTTGAGGGTCTAACCACGAAGAAAGGGCCACACACATATTTATGTGATACACAAAGTTGTTTTGACCACTATGTTGAGGTTGGTGATGGGAGCGGAGGAGAAGATAAAGCAAAAGTTGAGAAACCCGAAGATTACAATACTTGGATGGGAGGTGGTAGTGCTCAAGCGCGAGCTGTTGACAGAGGCAGTGTGCCAAAACGCAGACTTGAGGAAATAGATGATGAGGATTTTGATATACCACCGCTGTTTGATGATACGGAGTTTGATGCAGCTGAATATCCTGATATGGACGTGGATGAGTGTGACGGTAGAATAGAAGTGGGAAAGGTGTTTGGAAGCAAAGATGATTGTTAGATAGCTTTAGCTATCTATGCGATAAAACAGCAGTTCAAGTTTAGGCAGACCAGGACGAAGATAGATTCATTTGTTGTTGAGTGTCCGAACAGTAGATGTGATTGGCGAGTAATTGCACATGAAGTTAGAGGTTGTGTGTACCACGAGATAAGGAAGGCATAACTTGATCATAGTTGTCCAATAGAGTTCAGAAATGGATACAAGAGCAAGGCAACGTCTCGTGTGATAGCTGCTGTTTACAAGGCAAAGTTTGGAGACACGAGAAATCCCCCTGTTGCAGGGGATTTGCAACGACTTGTTCTAGAGGATCTGCGGGTGGACGCGAAGTGTTATAGGGCGAAGGAGAAGGCCATTTTGGGGCTGTGTGGGTCTGATGAGGACTCTTACTTAAAACTGTCTGAGTATTTGCATATGTTGAAGCTTGCAAATCCAGGTATAATTGCTGATTTGGAAACCGATGTAGATGAAGACGGGGACGAACGTTTTCTATACTTGTTTCTAGCTTTTGGTGCTTCAATAAGTGGGTTTAGAAAGCTGAGACATGTATCGGTGGTTGATGGAACACACCTCAGTGGCAAGTACAAGGGGGTGTTGTTGACCGCAAGTGGTCAGGATGCTAATTTCCAAAATTTTCAACTTTCATTTGCAGTTATGGACAGTGAGGATGAGGATGCTTGGACCTGGTTCTTTCAGAAAGTTAAGAGAATTCTTGGGAACTCTCCTTCTCTAGCGATCATTTCAGACAGAGCTGTGTGCATATCTAATATTGTGAGCAAGGTTTATCCTCAGGCCAAGCATGGTGCTTGCATTGTTCATCTGTCCAGGAATGTTACCTCGAGGTTTTCAAGTAAGAACTTAGCAAAGATGGTTACATCCGCTGCGATGGCCCATAGTCCTGGTGATTTCAAAGATTTGTACGCAAAGATTAGGGCGACTAACAGTGCGTGTGGCATTTATTTGGGAAAGATAGGTGTTGCTCGTTAGTCTAGAGCAAATTTCCCAGGTTATAGGTATAACATTATGACTAGAAATATTGCTGAACAACTTAACAAGGCTTTGTTGGAAGGTAGGGGAGCTGCTATAGTGGAGTTGATAACTTTCATCCAAAGAATGATGACCAGGTGGTTTTGTGCGAGAATGAAGAAGGCAGAGAAACACAAAGGTTTGGTGAGCGTGGAAGTGGACAAACAGATGACGAAGAACATGGCAATTGTGAAAGGCAGCAAGATAAATGCGGTTAATAGCTGGAGTAGTCAGATTTTGGGGAAGTTTGGTAGATCAGACAAAGTGATGCTACCAGAGAGGAAGTGTAGTTGTAAGTATTTTGATAATATCAAAATTTCTTGTGGTCATGCTATGATTGCAGCTAACGGTGTCGGTGTGCCTCACGACACATTGTGTGGCCATTGGTACAAAACGAATGTGGAGGAAGACGTATGCTGGCGTGATTAGCCCCCACGGTGATGCAAGGGATGTTGATATACCTGAAGAAGTCAGCAGTATGATTTTGTACCCTCCTAATACGAAGAGACAATCAGGGAGGCGCCGCAAGACTCATACCATCGACAGTGGAGATAAGGGTGAGTTATAAGAAACCTATTAAGGTAGGTATTCTTTGGCAAAACTGACTTGTTATTGTCGTTGCAGGCGCCACAGAAGAAACTTGCTAGGAACAAATGTGGTAGGTGCAGGGGGGAAGGACACAACAGGACGAACTGCAAAGTCCCCATATAATGTCGTGGAAGGATGGCTTTTATTTGGATTTGAATGGTTAAGATGCATTTTGTTGTGGGATCAAGACAATTATTTCGGAATGTTGTTGTATTTTGCTTGAAACCCGTGGGTTGGTGGTCTATGTTGACTCGATGTTGTTCTTATCACCTGAGTTGGTAGACTCATTATGTGGTCCTTAAAATCTGGTAACGTTTGCTTGTTCTTGATAAGCCAAATGGTAGAGTGTCCTTGGTTTCATATGGATACTTTGTTTGTTGAATTGATGGTTAGCAAAAACGTTTTCAGAAAGGTCATGTGTATCTACTATTATAGTTCTGTGGATGTGGACAGCGTAAGTAGACTAGTTCAGCTGGAAATTGGTGGCTGTGTTTCCCGGACATTAGCCATGAGTCAGTCTATATGGAAGACGTGATTAGTCAGTAACTGAAAACAATGATTAAGGTCGTTTACACATACCAATGATTAAGGCTGTCTATACATACAAATTGTTGAAATACTCATGGAAAGTTAAAGTCAAATTTAATTGTAAAAAGACACATTTAGTTGAAGAGCAGCAATGTCGTGATAAGAGTTATATGATAGCGATCATAGCATAAGTTATGACATACAAAATTAGGGGAGACATCAGTCATGGGTACTACAGAACAGTGTGAACTACAATAGGTGAACATTTTGGTAAAAATCGGCGATGGCTGCGGAGATTTCCAAACAATGTTCAGGTGCTTAGTTTTGCATACAGCCATGCCATAGTCCCTAGTGCAATGGCAGCAGCAGAAATGTTGATGAGTGGGGACGGTGATTTAGTAACCGAAGACTCTAAACTAGCATCAGGTAGTGTAGGGTCCCTCCTTAACTCAAAAGCAGCATTTTTTGGTCATGAATAATCCTTTTCAACTCCAGCAAGGACTCATCAATGTACTTACCATGTTCCGGGAGACATTGTTTGGTGGTGCTCTTGAATGATTGGACATCTGCCTGAAGCTGACAATGTTTTGAATCAACGACCCTAATCTCGTCGATAATCGTCTCGTCTATCCATTTGAATAAGTGGTGCTCCGATTGTCTCTGATAGTTTATGGGTATAACTCTGTAAGTGTGGAGAAATTCTATGAAAGTGTTACAATTGAGGAAGAAAGAGGATACCTTCACGCCGACTTCGTATCTGTAGAAACGGCAGTAGAGGTTTTCTTTGGTCTGAGCACCGAATGTGGTCAGCTTCGACCCACACCAACATCGAGAAGGGATGCCCACTGTTGTTCTGTGTGTGTGAGAACGCGGCGAAGAACTGGAGGAGCTCATGGGGAGGACCAGTAAGGTGCAGCCGATGATGATGCCTAACAAATCCCTAAAAATCAATTTGGGGGTTTCTGTTGATATGTTAAAATAGAAAAAAAATAGAATGGGTGGGGTCCGATGTATGGCTATGAGATTTTAGAGAAGACCTTGGCTTAAAAAATTAATATTTCTCGTCCCAGTTAATTTGATTTCCGAAATTTGAATTTCAAAATTCAGTATGCGGGAATTAGGAGGGAAATGCTTCACTTTTGACAGACACTTTCGTGGACGTGGACGAAGACACAGGTAAGCAGTTGTTTTTTTTAGAAATAGAACATGGTTTACTAATATTTTACGATAACATATCAGTACATCGAGAAGATGGACTTTTAGATGACACAAATGTGATGCATATTAGAGAGTTTCCATATTAGAAGAGTTTAGAGCACTAAAGGCCGTCACATAATGTATATTGCAATAAGCACATAAAAAACATAAGCTAGGAACACCGATTACAGAAAGAGATGCCCATTTAATACACAAAAGGTGGGCTCAGTGATTTAGCAAAGACTGTTTAGAGAAAGCTGGGGGCATAGTAAGCAGCCATGACAATGGTTTTGTAGATGTCCAACGCATACTGTTTGCAGAAGTCGTCGACGCTTTTGTCTGTGATGCCTCCCATGCTTGGGGCTGGGTAACCGAGTGCATGCATATCCAGAAACTTCATGCTGACAGGTCCGCAGTCACCAGAGCGAGTGTTGATGTAGAGTTCAGGTATGCGTTTCTAGACGAACTTTCTGAATCCACTGAACTGAATAAGCTCACACATGGCAACTTTCCTTACAAGATAAGGGAGTATGGTTACCAATGGTTGCATGAACTTCTCGACACGCCTGTCTGCATGCAAAGCCGGTAGAGGATCGAGGATTTCAACATACCCCATGTCAAGGTTGATGGGTAGACCTACCCAGTGGGAGCTGTTCCAAAGCATCGGGGTGTAGATGGTGTGGATGTCGTCCATCCATTTCTTATCTGGCTTATTTACAATGTCGACAATACGTTGATCCCAGACGAATGTTGATCTCTTCCTGCAGGGGCCAAAATCGGGCCAACTATCCTCGATATAGGAGGATAGGATGGGTGGGGTGAATGCTGATTTTTCCCTTATGAGATGAGTAGAGTGTCTGCCAGTGAGCATGTTGATCAGAATTTCCATGAGCTGAGACAATATAGATGATTGATTATCAGTAAAGAAAGTTGTTGAATGGTGTAGGGAACAAAGTTTTCAATAATTTTATAAAACACAGATCTCTTACATGGGTGGTTGTCCATTGCTTTGGTTTAGCGAGCTCGAGAAGAAGATTGTTTGAGAATTCAAAGGAAGACGGGGTGGTGTGGTAGCTGTTTCAAATAAGGATAAGAAAGCAAATATTTGAGAAAGGGGGGGTGTTCGTTATGATGAGAACACTTACACGTTCGGCTTAGTTGAGATTGTCTTGTAGAAAAGATCCCACTCGAGATCTGGAAGTGGCGAGATGAGTGCAAGTGCCGGAATTAATAGAGATCTGGATAGTTCAGTAGCGAGATGGTCCTCCTCCAAAGATGGAACGTGCCTCCCCATGTCTTTTGTTGTCGTCAGGTCGACAACTCCATCGGTTTTCTGATCCTGAAATTAAGAACAGAATATTTAAGAAGTGTGTAATTAGAGTGGGGTGGCGGGGGAGGGTGGCGAGGGGGGGGTTTTAGGGTGACAAGTACCTTATGAGATAGACTCCTGGTGCCTAGGCAGGGTGGAGAGTTGGAGGAAGCTGTAGCTGTGAAAGTATTGACTGTAGCAGCATGAACGGCGAAACCTGACAAACTATTGTTGCTCTTAGTGGGTGTTGTGAACTGTGTTGTAGGCTGCGGTGACAACATTAAGCGACTGCGCGTAGGAGAGTGTGGAGGAATAGATGAATCAAAGATTGGCGTGTCTGGATCGATGCTGTCGTAAATCCTCACACCATGATAGAGAATGTGATGAATCTCCGGGCTGTTGGGGTGATCACTTTTATCGTAGACAACGGATTTGAGTTCGCCCCATTTAGGTTAGACGGTGACTGGTGTACGAGGTGGCTCGTCGTAGCCAGCTGTATCCTCGTCGTTGGGGTTGATCATTGGACTTGTGGAGGGAGGGTGATGAATGGTTCCTAGATAAGAAGGGGTCGCGTTGCTACAAGGTTCGCCGTGAACGGGAGATGTGTGGACATTCTAGTGTTGTGGTCAGGTGAAACGTGGACACTCTGAGTGTGGATGCAAGGTTCACTAACAGGGGAGCTAGCAAGAGGAGAAACGGTAGAATCACGATGTAGTTGAGCTTCATATTGACTGATGATAGGGGATAGCCTTTCAGGCAACTCATTTGTCGCCATTGCGCCATCATCCTGAAATAAAGAGGATAGTACATTATTGTAAATTAACCTTGTAAATTTGCTAAAACTATTAGAAATGACAATTCACCTGATTATGAAGACCTTCGGTATTGTTAGGTGTTGGTTCAGACTGATGAGTAGGTGTGTTGGACTTCTTGCGGCGAAGGAGCAGAGTGTGAAAAGATGATTGCCTACCATGCACACGTTTCTTCCTACGTTTCATCTCGCGGCGGAGCTGCTTCACCTGCTTTGTAAGTTGGATCACAATCTCCGTAAGCTGAACATTTGTGAAGCTCTTGGTGCTTGAACGCGTAAAGTATGAACTTATGTGCCTTTGCTTCCTAGCAGAAGGCTGTCTGGTTTTTAGAGATTGCTTAATAGTTGCAGACTTCTTCTTGACCCTTGTCTTCGGCTTCTTGATGAGAGGCTCCAATGTAACCCCACCATGTCACATTTGTTTGTTGAAGGAGTGTTGATCAGCTATCAGTTGTTCTAAGTAGATAACAATGTCCTCCTTGTCATCGTCAGACCACACTCCCCATCCTGGCTGTTCCTGTCTTTCGATGGGTATGATAGGAGTGAATACCAGCTGAGAAAACCGAAAAAACCCATTATTATTGTAAATAAATGATTACTCTTTGTGTGCTGAGTTAAGTATAAATAATAGAGTGTAAGAAGAAATGTACTTACATCGTCTGCGAATTCCGTACGGCGGATGCCAATGGAAGTTATTGAGGGGTGTTGTGGTAGATGACCATCTTCCAAGTCCATCACTGTAAGATTGATTAACGGAGCTGGTATATAATCTTGAAGCTGTGGGATGGCATGAAATGCTACCAACTGAAGTGAAAGTGGGAATCCTTATAGTCTGAAACTATGCTGCTTGAGTTTCTTGACAAGTGTAGCAACAAGATCTTCGCATTTGTTGGGGACAAACTTTGGCGGCTTCATGCATGAGATGGTCTTGAGGAAAGACTCTCTACCCCAAGGGAAAGCAAAAAAGGTATTGAGGTTTTCAACAATCCTAAAATACCGAGGAGTAGGGTGTGCTTCTTGTTTGTGAGAAATAAGGACGCCGTCGACTATGACAATCAGAGCAATCCCTAACTTCTTCCACCCCGACATGTTCTTGTCGTTCTCAAGCATCCAACAACATTCAGCAACCGTCACAAACTTTTTCTTTCCAAAAAGTATCTTCCATGCTCTGTCTTTCCCAGCCACAATCTTCTTACCGGTGTTGGGCTTGTATCCTCCCGGGAATGAACCACACGGAAGACCGGTAACAGTACCAAATTCCTCAAGATCATATCGGAAAGGAGAGCCACCAAATACATACCAAAGTGTGTTCTTGGGAAGGCATAATAGTTGTCGAGTGAGAAACGAGTGTATCAGCTTGCAGGACACTGGGCATTGGCGAGTAGGGAGGTCAAAGAGCTTCCCGAAACAGGACCGACGTATGGTTTCAAAGTCAGGTGTGTCTCGAAGGACGTTGCGAATAAACGGAAGAAGATCCAGGGAGGAGTAAATGTTGAGACGCTTCGTCGGGAACCTGTCTATCGCGATGTCCTCTAAAGATGTACCTACATATGAACACGCGGGTGTTTAACAAAGAACAAAGAACTCAAAAATTATCAAAAGAAAGAGACTTTCAAGCATAAGAAAGAGTTTTGTGAAATCTTCACAGAAAAAAAGAATCTGAAAATCGGAGAAAAACCAAAAAAAAGGAAACTTTAAAATTAAAGAAAAAACAGAAGCTGAGAAAGATATCGGTAGAAAAGGGTTGCGAAAATACCTCCAGTTTCGTTTTGGATTGGCGTTTCCTCGTCTAAAATCTTCGCTTTCTTCTTCGTCTTTGGTTTTCTCATGGTTCGCGGCGCGGATCGAGTGAGATTGTCACGACAGCGGCGAATTCGAGACGGAGACGATAATGCGAAGGTGATAAGGCGGAGAATAAAATGGAGATAAATTAGGGTTCGCGATTTGGGGGAAATAGATGAATTTTAAAATAGATCTATTTTCTATTTTCTATTTTTCCTTTTTTTGTTTACCATAGTATAGTTAAAGGTAAATGTGGTTGGGTTAGTTTTGAGGGTATCTATGACTTTCCATCAAAGAAAAGTGTGTCACATGGGTGAAGTGTCTCCATGTGTAATATGAAAGACAAAATGTGTCTTAGAGTGTAAAAAATCAAAAGAAAAAGGGAAAATTGTTTTTTTTTGAACAAAAAATGGTAATTATGTTCCATTAGGCTAATTTCATATAATTTATGTCCCATTAGACTAATTATTTTAAAAATAGAAATAATACCTTTAAAATTTTAATTTCTATTTTAAATTCGTAATTAAAATTAATAAATCAAATTTCTATTTTAAATTCGTAATTACAGTTAACATATCATTATAATGTTTTGATCAAATTTTATTTTTATCAAAAATTGATTTTTAATATATTTTTTTGAAAAATAGATGTTTTTTATTTTTTTTTAGAAAAATCGATTTTTGAAATCTAAGGAAACTGAATATTTCCATATATCATGATTTAAAATATATATATATATATATATAAGGAACTGAATATTTCAAAAAAAAAAATCATAAGATCATGATTTTTTTTTATTTTTGAAAAATCAATTTTTTAAATATAAAGAAACTAAATGTTTCCAAATATATTCTTCCCATATTTTGGAACTGATTATCCTTATCCGTAGAATTTAGTTCTGTAGAACTCAGTTTCTAAAGATGTTTTAGATTTATAGTAATGTGTAGATTTCGATTCTACATGTTTTAGATTTATAGTAACATGTAGATTTTGATTTCTACAGATTTTAGAGCTATATATTAGTGGCGGAATTGGAATGTGTATTCTAAATATTTTTAAAGTACTATTATTTTTTGTAAATCACGTTTTCTAAGCATAGTAGATTCAATGAAAAAAGTGGATTTCATTTCTACTTCGTAGAATGTCAATTATACTTTCTGTAGAACATAATATGAAATTATGATTTAAACATTTTTAGAACTAGAAAAGTACTATTAAGTTGATATAAGTATTTCACCAGTAGTTACTATTTTTCTAACTTTTTTGTTTGTAAAACTTTATTTAATTTATTTTCAAAAATACTAAAGGGGATTAGAGGCAAACATAGTACAAAATAGAGATTAGCCTAATATAGTTACCATTTTCTGGCCCAAAAAAAAATTTTCCCAAAGAAAAAACAAAAAAAAAAGTAACCAAAATATCAAAAAAAAAGTCAAAAAGAAAAAAAAGTAACAAATAACAAAGTTTTTTTTGGGGAATTTGTCAAATATACAACTTTTCTTGTACCATATTTCATTTATACCTTAATCAACTTTACTATTAAAAATTTATTAGGAAAAATACCATTATAACTTTGACTAATTAACCTAAAACTACTATCTTCTTCCCCACGATTTCTTCAAATCTCAGATCCAAATTGAATCAGACGACGTTGACGAGTTCTTCGGCTGAGGAGTTCTCCGGCGAGATTCGACAACGCTGACGAGTTCTACAGCTAGATCCGACGACGCTGACGCTCTCGAAAAAACAAGACGATCTCTGTGACGAATTCTAACAAAGGTGACCGGATAATCGATGGTGATCGTCATCTCTTTGCTTAATTTTAGCGTGATTTTTTAAAAATCAGTTCTCCGGCAAGATTTGAGTTTCCGACGAATATGTCAAAATCAACAAGCTCAGAGAAACAAAACGATCTCTCTGACGAACGCGTAAGAAACATTAACGAAGGTGACAAGATAATAGATGGTGATTTTCATCTCTTTCTTTAATTTTAGTTTTATTTCTCAAAATCGATCTAATTCTGGGAAGGGAAACAAAGTTTTTCTCATGAAAATTTAAAATCTCAAATTTATAAAACCTTATAAATATTTTTAGATGAAGAACACAATGCTTATGTATTATCGTTTTTGATATATCTTGTTAATCCTTTGAGTATTTTGTGTTGAATATATTTTTACTCTTGCTAACTTATATCTCTTTGTTCTCCAAATCTTTGTATGGGGATCAAATTGGAAGTTGCTCCAGACCAAATCGCCGGTGAACTTTGCGATCTCTAGGGAACTTGGTGAGATCTAGACGCGATCCGATGAACAAATGAAGAAGATTGGTGAAGGTGTCGAGATAGTTTGAGAAGGAAGCATCGAACAAGGTGATTTTTGTCTTCTGCTTTTGGTACGATCTATTTAATTAATTTTAGGTTGAAAATTTTCAAACATGATCTGTTTATGTGATGTTGATGAAGCTTCAATGTTGAAATTATACTCTCTGGTATTTATAAGCCCTTATAAATTTCATACTATAGGAAGTCATACCATTTCTATAAGTTTTGATGTTTGAATATATATTGTTTATATTCACTGATCCATGTTATAGTGCCTGAAATATGTTATATTTTTGGGGAATGAAAATTAATGAATAGAATTCACTGAGATTTCAGTGTTGATGAAGAAAGAAGATGTTCTATTGTATTATTCCTAAAGATATATTTTACTAAGAGTTGATTAGGGTAGTTCTAGAAGATTTTACAATAGACAACACTATAAAGCTTAGCTACGTTTCACCATTAAAGTCTATCTTTGGTACAAAAGAGTTTCTTCCGGTTTTTATTAGTTGATCTCCAAGTGGCCTCTTTATGAGTCAACATAAATAAAATGGAAGACTTTTTCAGATTTGTGTAACAATTTCTGCGGTAAACTCTTTGGTCATGTTTTATTTATAAGACTTTATTATTTACTTCGCCCCATTCACTATTTTTATATTTTTATATTGTAAAAATATACGTACACACTCTCTTTAATTGTGCCAAACCAGGTTTTCTGTAGTAATATCCTTGAGTTATTTTAGGACTCTTCTTAAATTTTTATAAGGACTTAAAAAATTATTCTATAGAAATTATTTGGTTCATGTTTTTATGTTGCAGATCGAATATATCACAATTAATTACGTCAAACATGATACATACACGAGATGACGTTTCTAGTACTCAAAACTTCCTCATTGCTGGAACTAGCAAAATCCTTGAGGTGTTTATTACAATTTAACATTTTCAAAGACTTATAAAATAATTGTACAATCTTATTAGCTTCATTATTTTATGTTGCAGATAGAAACACAAAGATTACCACTGATTGTATCAAATATGATAGAACCGCAAGATGATGTTTCTAGTACACAAAATTTGCATATTCCTGAAAGTAGTAATATTCTTGAGGTATATACATTTATAAGGGCTTATTCACTTTATGTTTTGTTTTTCAGGGAATAACACCACCATCAATTTTTTCAAACACTGTTATGCTTCTACTGCTCAAATTTTGCCTAATGCTGTTGAGTTTTTCTTCAAAATATTTGTTTGATCATTTATATTTTATAAGCGTTTTAAAAATTCTTTTCGAACAGATATAACTTTTTGTAAATAACTCTATGATTAATGTTTCAGAGAAACTCACACACATCCTAATACTGAATTGAACAACATTCAAAGAGTTGACGAAGTTGGAAGTAGAATTAGTGTCATCTTAGATTTAACAAGTAGGTTTATAAAGCCTTAGAAAAACTAAAGCTGTTTACTTATCAAATGATCAAAGTACTGACAAAAGATGTTCTTTATAGAGGCATGAAGAAACAAATTGTTTACATACCATTTATAAAAGTTTTATAGACTTATTATAAATGATTTAATTACAATTTATAAACTCTTGTCACTGAGTTTTATAAGGGTTTATAACTCCTTTTAATAATTCTGTCATACATTATACATTTTTACAGCACTTTATAAACTCTTATAAATTTTTTACATAAGGCATTTATAAATCCTAAACCACTATTTATTAATATTTATAAATATTAATGTGAAAATAAAACTTTACAAACTCTTATAAATGAGTTTTATAAGGGATTTTAATAAAATCTAATACATTATTTTCTATAAATCCTTATACATTATAATATGAATCTATAATACATATCTCTCATACATTATACATTTTTATAACACTTTATAAACTCTTATAAATTCTTTAAATAAGACATTTCTAAATCATAAATCATTGTTTATGAATTTTCATAAATATTAATGCCGGAAAATAATTAGACAATGCTTAAAGCTAATATTTTATATAGCTTTATAAGCCTTTGCAAATTATTTTATTTAGATTTATATTTTCCTAATTATTTGTTATATGAACTTTATATCTGTTTTTTATAATTTATCTATATAATATTTATAAGCTTTGGCTAATTATTTTACATAAATTAAATCTTTATGCCTAAAGAGAAATTTCTTAGAATGACAATTTTTAGTTTCTTTTAACCAATAGAGCCTCCAGTTAGGAAAATTACAAAAACAGATTTTATTAAAGGGTAAATATATTTATATCCCTAGAGTTAACTAATCTAGATTTAAGGTTTAAAGTTGAAGAGTGGGGTTTTGGGGAGAGGGTTCAGAATTTCAAAAGGTATATCCAATGCTTTATATCTGATTTTTATAATTTATCTATATGATATTTATAAGCTTTTGTCTAATTACTTAATATTAGACATTTAATATAAGCCTTTCTGAACTATTTATACACCTTTATATATTATTTTAAATAAATTTATAGATCTTTATAAATTGTTTATATGCTTTAATAACTCTTAAATTTTTTACAAATTCTTATAATTTATATAAACCTTTATAAAATTTAAATACTTGTTTATTAACCTTAATAAAAATTTATGCTTGCAAAAACTTAAATAATGCTTAGAACTGATTTATAAACACATTTATAAGCTTTGTTTATTAATATTTTATACAGATTTATAATTCTCTATATATTATTTATAGGCCTTTATAAATTAATTCACATAGATTTATAAGTCTTTATAACTTATAAATAAGTATTTATAAATCCTAAAGTCTATTACTGATTTTATAAGAGTTTATAAACTATTTTTAATAAGTTGCTATAAAGTTACTGAAATACAAAGTTACCTATTAACTTATAAATTAAAGCAGACCCATAAAATCCAAGACATAAAGTCATATAGTATTCATAATTCTACAAAAAAAGTTCCACAAATACGCGTAAAGCAGATAGTTGTTCACACATAACTATAAGCAAGTGATAAATAGTTTGTTCATTCTCACAATATCAACCTCCAACTTGTCTCTGATGTATGCAATTTTTTCTTCACTCAGCTTTGTCAAGTCTTACTATATGAATTGCATGGCACTCTATCAGTTTCATTGCATAAACTCCACTATCTTCTATTTTAAGAACCTGAAAAAAAATTTGTTAGTAATATATTAGGCTTAAGGAAGTAGGAAATAACTTATAGTATAACATTTTTGATCTATAATACAAATCCAACATTTTAAATTTAAAGATTTATAAACAGTTATAATCATGTTACCTGTGGAAAACCTTTAGCTACAACATTTATAGCGAATTTACTTGTATCAATGTTGACATCTTTGAAGATGTTGCGAATCATGAAAGAGAGAACCATTACATATGCATTTACCTAAGCGCTCACGCTCAATTGAATGCTATGAATCGTTGATTTATATTATCAACAATGTCATGAAACTCATATTTATAAGGGGTTATAATTTCTTAAAATGCAGTGTTCACTATCGAAAATTCTCTCTCTCTTAGTCAGAACTATCAGATGACAAGTCTAAATCAACCTTATTTTATTTTTGGATAACAGAAGAAAGATATCCTAAAATTAATTGAAACCTATATTTACAAAGGGTTATAATTTTTTGAAAACTCATGTTCACTATCGAAACTCTTTCCCTTAGATCGCATGTTCAACTGATATCTCTAAACCAACCTTCTTTGATTTTTAATAACAGAAAGAACAAAACCAAAACATTGCTTGAGTCAAACAAAAAAGTACACAAATTAGAAACATACCAACTGTGAATCGTGGAGAGGAGCCGACATCTTTGACTTTTTGAATTGTGATTCTCCGTAATCTCTTACCGGCGCCGTGAGAGATTGAAGATGCTTTATTCTCGTCGCAGAATTTTATTTACAGAGAAGAGAAGAAGACGATGGCTGAGAAGAATAGATAAGGGTCAGTTTAGTAATTCACCCACTAATGATTGTGGTATTTATAAAAATTATTTTCTATTGAAGGTAAAGATGAATAATGATACTAAACATGTGGTAAAAGTAAAATTTCCCCTTTTTTGAGAAAAACAAATAACAAAGTTTTGATGATGAAAATCTGAAGTTTTCACAATCGGCCTATGAGATTTTATTTTAATGTAAACAAAATTTTGATCTTCAATTTTAAAGCTCTGAATATTTTGTATTACCAATAAACTACATTACAATATATTATACTAGGGTCGGCCCGGGCTACGCCCGGGATTTTTGATTAAATTTAAATTTTGATTATATATTTAGTATGTTTCTTTTATTTATAAAATTATTCTAAATTATTCATTGATTTTTTTTTATCGCATTTTAAACAATTAGGATTGTCTGGTGCGTAAGTTTATATAATATTTTTTATATCAACAAATAAGACACTCCTTGAATTGAGACAAAGAATGTGAAGCATACTTTGCTTAATCCATTTTTTTCACAAATTCTCGTATTTTAATCTTATAGTCATAGCTTTCGCAAAGACTACTACTTTCAAACTTTACTCGATGAATCCTTACCTTAAGGCTTTTATCCCCATGATTGGAATCAATGGTGTAATAATTGTCAATTATTTTTTGAACGTCTTCGCGTTTGGAGAGACTGATGAATTAATAGCTATTCATATACCTGTCATCATTATTGCTTTTAATTTTTTCAGTTTTACTTTTATGAAAATTAAAAGTAAGTCGACAGAGTTTAAAGATCATTTTATAAAATATAAAATTGAAATCAATCTTGTTTTTGTTTTTGTGCGGTTGTTTGTATATGTACATGGTGTACAGAAACATTATTTTTTATTAGTTTAATAGTTGCCTGCAATTGCATTCATCTATCATCATCTTAAACTTTGATTCATTAGGTGCAACTGCAACGCCTTTTTCTAGCTATTTTAGAAGTACTATATTCATGTAACTTGTATACGAATTGTGCTGCAAGTACAGTATAGTGTGACACGATAATAACATGAAGAAGTTCACACTCAATATCTGTAAAGGTTAGTTTTCTAGCTTTGATCAACCAAGCAGCTATGACCAGTAAGTAGAAAGATTAAACCGTTTTAACCAAGGAAAATAAAAATTAACGACAGTCAAATTTGTTCAGCATCAAAAGTGGAAAAAGGAATATATGTGCATTTGTAATTAGCTATACTTGGTCTTCTTGTTGATAAACCTTATCGAGACATTTGAATCTCATTTTTAGCTGAAGTTCTCTGAATTTGTCTCCTCAAATAGGATGCAGTATGTGTGGTTTTCGCAAAAAAGTGGGGGTCATTAAAATTAATTTAAGTAAACTCAGAGGTGGACATTTGAAGGAATTTAGGTCGATGATCTTAGTTTTGGTTAGGTTATGCCTCAATAGTATTGGTTAAAGAGTGCTGCGTAAGATGCATTAGTTGCTTCTTATACATGGAAGAGAAAATGAGTTTGTTGGGAACTATCGTTGTATAAGTCTAGGTTCTTTAAGTGAAAGTGGGCAACTATAAGCAAATATGAATATAATCATGGAAGTGGTTTGTGAAATTACTTAAGGAGAAAGAAACAAAAGAACCGACCACATGATTCATAACTTATTGGAACTTTAGTTGTTCAAGATGCAGGAAGTAAAAACAAAATCTAAAATTCAAAATAACTCTGAAAGTGATTCAGCTATCAGTCACTCAGGGTATAGAACTACTCGTTCCGGGACTTCTTAAAAGCTGCGGCTTTCTCTTCAGCTAGCTCATCCTCTCCAGACTCCAGTGTCACCGTCAACATCAGGGTCCTGAGTAGGCCCATTCTCGTGTGACATTCGCATTAGTTGTGTCGCTTCTAGTGTTCAGGCAGGGAGTGCTCAAAGCGGTGGTGTTTTCTTTATAACTGCAGCACCAGGCATGTATCATCACCAAGATTGTCACTCCCTCACTGAGAAACTGCAAGTTCAGACAATAATCAACAAATTTAAACCATTATCACACTACATAATATAGTAGTTTTAAGAACATCAAACAATAGGGATATCTGGGCACTTTGATAAAGGCTAGACGTGTCATTGTATAGTGACCTATCCTGGAGGATGATATTGCTAAAATGGTTTTAGTAAAACCTATGTGAACTTATGATATGACTACATGAGCTGAAATGTATTGAAATCAACAAAAACTTGACCGCAATACCATTCTGAAATTAGCAACATAAAGATAATTTTTACCTCTAACAAATTTTGGGTTAATATTTGTCTCAAAAACCACCTTTTGTTCAACACCAGAGCTTAGTAATACTGTGTCTAGGTCCGCAGCAAGGCCATCAAAAATACCGAGGCAGACAGGCTTGTCCCTGAAATGGTTGGAAAGAGGTATCTTATCGTACACTAAACTTGTCACCAACATTTATGTTGCACGTTAACAGTTTATGGAAGCAGGAGATTATAAAATATTTATCTCATCAAGCATTATGGTTTCCATGCAGCGTTTAGTGCTCTGCGTGTCTTCGTGGTACATGGTTTTGTTGCCCCTAATTTTTCCAATGATATCTGTTAATCAAGATAAGCATAAACGCTACTTATTAGTGAATTGAATAATTATTATATGGTGTGCTTGTGGTGAATGTTTAGCTATTCAAACCTGACAAAAGAGTGTTGGTATTTGCAAGTGATATTTGCCAAAAGCACCAAATTTACATACTCATGCTTGCATAAAATGTGGCAACTACAAAAGAGGTGTAACTGAGAAGCGTAAGAGTACGTTAATTCATAACCAATTTGTTGTCTGAATCAATTAATAGAATATATACCTGATTAAGGAGTTGTCTAACTCTTTCTGAGAACGCTCTAGCATCTGTTTATGTCACTCAGCTCTACAATCATGTTACCTCCATAGAAGCCTACACGCCCGAGTTCGAAGAGCTCGGTTTCTGGAGATCAATAATTGGAATTGATAAGATTTATAAGATACTGCTCAAGTACAACTCTGGATCTTCTTGTTAAGGGAGTCAACGAAAATGGGTACATAAACTACAAAAAAGGATATAAAGATTCAACCTTTTGGATTTCTAGAGTTGTCGAACCCGAAGCAAATGCAGGAGGAGCTATTTCCACCATGTCAGAATCCATTGACGACCTTCCTGAAGTTTGATTCTGTATGCTTCACAAAAAAATGCAAAAGTGATGTAAAGTTATAAGTCGGAATACTGACCTATTTATACTTGCAAATACGCCGACTCACAGATGTAAAATTATAAGTTGGACTGTTTAAGAGATAGGGATGAAGATGAAGATCAGGAGACGCCATAGAACGAAGAAGAGAAACGAACCCTAAAATTTAATTTCTTTGCGTTAGGGGTCACTCTATTGGGCCATCTGATTTCTCAGCCCAAAAATACTTCAGAAAGACGTGTTACGAAATAAACCCAAAGAAAATCGTTTTCAAGTTAATGAAGCGCAGCGTATTGCGGAGATGGGACACGTGTCTTCCCCTCATGAAATGAATTTGTGACCTGGATGCACATGTGGCACAACCTGGAGAGAAAGAACTGATTTTTATAATAATAGATATCTCCCCTTTCGAAGAACGAAATATTTTATATTATCAAAATTTCAAACTACATTATCTATCTACCGATATAATAGCGAAATATATATCAAGCTCACCCACAATCACGTTAAAGAATATTTTTACAAAAAACATGAACACTTAAAATTACTACTATAAAAATATTAATTAATGGTTGTGGTGTAAGAAAAAAGAATGAAATACACACATTTCACTTTTCTTTCTTTATAGAATTTCTAACATTGCTAAGTGGATTGGGTTTCGCGAATTTTTGCTTCCTTCACAATACTCAAATTTTAGGGTTTCTTTTACTTTCCATATCATCTCTTATCAACATTTTCTGTGTAAGAACATTGACCATTTATTAATTTTATCATTTATTACCTAGCATATATTTTTTCGGCAAACTTTCCTACTATATATACAAGATAGAGTAATTTCAATCCATATACAGAGATAACAGTTCTATTCCGGTCTTGTTATCCAGACCACCTCAAATTTGAGTAATAAAAATGTCGTTTGTTGCCAAAAAAATACACAGATAACAGCTATGATTACAAAAATGGAATATTCACTGTTCAATTTTCATAATACCACTATTACCCATATTCCCTCTAATAAATAAATATCAAAAATCAAAATTAAAAAAATTAAAAAATATTTCTTTCAAAAAAAAAAAATATTGTGTGCATATAGTAAGAGAAGACAAGATCTTCAAGAAAGTTTCAATAAACAATGTGTCATTGTTGGTTTCTTTCAAAGACGAGAATAAAAAGTCTTACTGAAAGCTAATAAGACATTCTCTTCCATGTAAAAGAAAAAAGAAAAAAAAGGAATATCTGTAAAAAAACTTCATCCTCATTATCATCAATCACCACAAACATAATAACACGCAACACCTCCAACAATTGTATACATTATCTTGGATATCAATAATACAAGAAGACGTGCATGATGTACTTCTTTAGAAGAGAAACATTTGAATTTTGTTCCTCAACCTACACAAACACAACATTAGTTTTGACATAACAAAACTCACGCATACTCAATAATAGATGAGCGTGTAAAAACTTAATTCACGCAAAGCCAAATTATGTAACTTATCTGATCTGAATGACACGTATGACCAACAACAAGTCTTACAGAATGTCCTAAGAGCATGATTAATGGGAAGGGTTCTTAGGATGAAGTTTTTAGCGGAATATAAGAAATCATCTATTAATTTTTAACTAAAAAAACTAAGAAGAACCCCCATTAATCATGCTCTAAGACGTCAATGGTTATGTGAAAAATATAACACACTCTCCAACGCCAAATTTATCTAGGTCTTTCCAGACAGATGAAATAACTAATTTTATAATTGTCTAGCTATTTGTTCCAAAAAAAAAAAAAATTGTGTAGCCACTTATATTTTATAATAGATTATAATATTTATATATTAAATAAACATACAAAATTTATAATAAAAACTTAAATCAAAGTAAAAAGTCCCGGGTATAGCCCTGGCTAATCCCTAGTCTAACAATACTAAAAATTCTAAATAATCAACAATGAAGCTATCCACGTCAGCATAAAAATTCAGACCAATCAAGAGTAGGCAAAATGCCACGTCATTTCACTCAAACCATTTCTAAGCGAAGGCCTGTTCTATATCATATTCTGCAGCCGAAATAACATAAGCGGGTGCTACTTTATGGCCCATTAAAATTCATTTTATGACCCAAAACCAGTGTTCTAAAATACGGTCTAGGCGCGCCCGCCTAGGCGGCGTCTAGACGCTATACGGTAGCCGTCCGTACCGTTTTCACGGTATAGAGTATTTTATGCGGATTTATATAATTCGGACGCATAATAGCATTTAGGCGGACATTATGCGGTTTACGCGGACACCTAGACGAATTTTGAACAATAATACTCAAAAAATTATTAAAATTATTATTATATTAAATTAATGTTATTATTTATATTAAATTTACTTATTTTATGTGTTTATATGATTGTAGTTATTTAATTATTGCAAAATCATTTTAAATTTGTCATCTTTATATATTTAAAATGATTTTAATTTTTATAATTTAAGACTATTTATATATGTTAAACTATATAATTATACAAAAAATTGTATTTTAAATATATTTATGTCATTTTTTTAAAACTAATGTATGTATATTAATTTTATATTTATATTTTGTATAAAATTATATATCCGTATATACCCCGTTTAGGCGTCCGCCTATACGACTAGGCGCTATACAGTCATCTCCCGCGTAATAAGCGCATGGCGCATTTTAGAACACTGCCCAAAACGTTTATTATAAAAAAACCTAACCGGTTCACCTTCACCAACAGTACAATTAGCATTAACGATGTAACGCATACCTTCCACAACAATGAATCATTAATCTTACAATCATAAACAACCATGCTCTTCACCTTCCCCAAGCTACACATTATAAAATCCTTTCAGCACTCTTGCTTCTCACCTCCTCCGCGTAAAGGGTAAAGATAAACCAAGTACATCCATGGAAAAGTCCCAGTCGCTCTACCGTCAACATATTCTTCAGCAACAACAAAAACAATCTCAGGTAAAAGGTATCTAAAACGCTAGCACAGAAGATCGGAACATCTATCTTGCGTGCCATTGCACCGTCGAAGGTTAGGGTTTACGTTGTTGCCAACATCGATAGGCTTAAGGATTATTGTGATTTGTGACTATGATTCCCTTGCTGTTCAATGAGGTAATTTCCTTCTCTTATCGTTCTTAACCTAATTACATAGCTTTCTAGATCTTTTTCTTTGATTTTCTTGAATTTGAGGGATTGCTTGCTCTGAGATCATGGTCAAATGTAGATTGAGGGTTCTATAATCTGTTCCAAACATTATGTATGTTAAAGTTCGTTTTATTTCTTTTTTTTTGTAAAAGATGTATGTTAGTTCTTGCCATCAGAGTTTTGAAAGGTGCGGTCACTATTCATATGTATATCATTGTTTTAGGTAACTTCATTGATGACAATGCAGTGTGCATGATGTCTATGACGTGGTGAGGAAGGTTCGAGTGGGAAAATATAGTGAGGTCTTTGAAGGCATCCATGCCACTGACAACGAGACATACGTCATCAAGATCTTGAAGCCTATGAAGAAGAAGGTTTAGTATAGTCCAAACGCTTACTCCATGTTGCATCCCTTTTCTTGGTTTCGAATTCAACTTCTTGACCTAAATCTTGCCCCTTGCAGATTAAAAGAGAAATTAAGATTTTTCGCCTTCTTGAATAACATTCTACTTTAGGCTTTTAATAGTGTAATCATAAAACACAATGATTGATTAAAATTTTGAAGGACATGGTTGGTACAGCAAGTAAGGCAGCATAATGCAAAGTTAACAGCAGCTGCACCAGGCCACTTGAACAAAACGGAAAGAAAGATAATGATTCATAGGTGACATTTGACGAGTACTTTCTTACTATCTTGGAATGTGGAATTCCTCCCCCTTCGGAATGGTACTTCTATCTTATTTTCTTTCTTTTATACAGTTAGATTAATATTATTCGCATGAAGCTAATTTGCATAGCCAAACCTCTAACATAACCAGAGTTCTATACTCAAATGCTTATATTGGTTTGCTGTGTTTTTTTTTTTTTGGGTTTTCCACAGAGGCTTAGTATTGACAGGCTGGCTGGTAATGCATTTGGTGAACTCCACGAGTGTGAGAGATGTCAGTGTTTTCCTGTCTAGAAAGAGCTCCGCTAAGACTTACAATGAAAGTTGTAGTACGTATTGTAGCTTTAAAGATCCGCAGTAAGACTTAGATGGAATGAGAGTGAATAGACTATTAGTGATGGAGAAAATGTGCAAGTTACGACAACTTTTTGGGCCATCTGACAGTATTGATGTGGTTGATGATAAGCCTTATAGGCAATCTACAACCGAAGGAAAAATCATAATCTGATGGAGCGAGGTGATGGTGATAAACTAATAATGTGTCGCCAAAAAGTATGATATATGCTGCATAAAAGGGAAACTATATTCAGTGAGTTGTTTGGTGATTTAAATGAAGAAATTATGTCTAAACTAGAATTTTTGGGACGCAAGAAAATTAACGTTCTAGAGATGATACAAATTACGGACCAACTAAGGTAGCCAATTAAGTCAGCCAATATTAAGCATGCTTGGTAAACTTCTTAGAATACTTCAAAGTGTAATGATTCTAGAGATAATGTTGGTTTAGGCAAAGAGTCAGGACGAAGTGTTAATATCAAGTCCATTGACGAAGTGTAAAAATAAATCTAATTTGCTAATTTTGATCAAGAGGAGAATCAATTACAATGAATTATTATTTCACTAGATATGAGCCCGTGCGTTGCAACGGGTTTTGTTTGATATTTTAATTTAATTAAAAAATAATAATAATAAATCATTTCATTATAGTCTTATGATTATGGTGCATAAATGAATTGTTATCAAATTTTTACTTAGGGGTATACCTAAAGTTTAAATTGAATCTAACCCAAAATAAGAATTATAATAAAATAAAAAATGAAAGTTAAATAACGTCAATCGAGTCAATGACCGAAATTATACACTTTCTTATGTACAAAGTTAATGTTTTATTAAATAAATTTTTAAATTTTTCTTTTGCTAGTATTTTTTGAAAAGGAAAATATTCTATTTTATAAATTTCTTTTTTATTTGCAATTAAAAATTACTATTAAGTACTCTTTTACATTTTTATAATATTTATATTTTATAATTCTCTTTCTTTAGTATGTTTGAAAAAATATTTTTTTAAAGAAAAATTACTTTCAAAAATCTTTTTTTAAAATTACTTTTCGTTTTGAACTTTTTTAAAAATGAAAATTACAAACAAATATTTTTAACATACATAACTGTAAAAGATTATGTAATAGTAATTTTTCATTTTCTAAAATCCTAAAGAGAACATTTAAAGACTATTTCTGTAATGAGTATTTTTCTTTTCTAAATCTCTTTTAGATCCGAAATAAAAGATAATTGTACCATATTTTGACACATATGACAATCTTAAAAATATATTGACGACATATCTCTATAATATTATTTGAGAAGTCAGTTTCCTACGTGTCGCACTCACGTTAATTCTCACGGTGGTTGATTACAATGATACCCTTAATAAATCAGGTATGTAAAATTATCATTATTAAATATTTATCTTATATTATTTTTTCATTTTTTATTTAGGTTTCCTTTTTCTTATTTTTTCAAATAACCTATATAATAGTTTTTTTATAAAATTTAAAAACGAAAATATCTTTTATATATAGTGTAATTCATAATAAGGAAAGTTCACAAAATAATCATGATTTTAAAGTAAGGAAATAATTTTTCCTTTTAAAAGATAATTTTAAACAACATAAGATATATCTGAAAAGTATTAAGCATTTTATTTAAATCAATCTATTTCTCAAATTATTACAAAATAAGTTAAATAATATAAACTAAGATACATTTAATTAATAAAATTTAATTTAATCTTTCTTTTAAAAAAAAAATTAAGTTCCCTTTTATATTTTCAAATAACATATATGTTAAAGAAAATATTTATCAAACTTAAAATGAAAATTATTTTTATATATATAATGTGATTACATAAAAAGGAAAGTTTAGAAAAAAATAATATTAATATTAAAGTAACAAATTAATCATCCCTTTTAAAATTTATCGGTTATATTTTTATGCAACTTTGTACCTATCATCACTTTATTTTATAATGTTATTTTTTGAAAATTAAAATATACTAAATTACTAAGAAATAAAAAATATATTTACAAATCTAAGATGAAAAACAAAACTAATACAATGAATATAGTTAATATGATTTGGTTGAATTAGATTAGAGATAGTTATAATTGAATTAGACGTAATATATGTAACACAATATACCCACAAAATGAGTAACTAGACCAATCCAATTTTTTTATACAAATTCAAGCATTAAAAATAATATATTTTTATTTATAATAATATTTTTATATATATAAAATATAGACCGACTCAACATACTACTAATTAAATATGAAATTCTAAAATAATATTAGAAATATATTAACCAACTATTACAATTAAGTATTTTGTATAATTTACACGAAAAACAAAACTAATACAATGAGTATAATTAATACGATTTGGTTGAATTAGATTAGAAATAGTTATACTTGAACTAGACGAAATATATGTAACACAATATACCCACAAAATGAGTAACTAGACCAATCCAATTTTTTTATACAAAGTCAAACATTTGATAAAAAATAATATATTTTTATTTGTAATAATATTTTTATATATAAAACTATAGACCGACTCAATATATTACTAATTAAATATGAAATTCTCAAATAGTATTAGAGATATATTAACTAACTATTACAATTAAGTATTTGGTATAATTTATAATATATATGCATTAGGTTTCAAAAGACTATCACTGTTATATTTACTTATGCAACTTTGAATTGATCAATAGTTTAGTGTACTTGAATTAGACGAAATATATGTAACACAATATATCCACAAAATGAGTAACTAGACCAATCCAATTTTTTTTATACAAAGTCAAACATTTGATAAAAAATAATATATTTTTATTTGTAAAAATATTTTTATATATAAAACTATAGACCGACTCAACATATTACTAATTAAATATGAAATTCTTAAATAATATTAGAGATATATTAACCAACTATTACAATTAAGTATTTTGTATAATTTATAATATATATATATATATATGCATAAGGTTTCAAAAGACTATCACTTTAGTTTAGTGTACTTTTACTTTTGATATATGCATAAGGTTTCAAAAGATCAACAGTTTAGTGTACTTTTACTTTTGATTCTCAAAACAATATATATTAAATTATACACATTCTTACTAAAATATATTTACAAATCTAAGAAAAGAATCAAACTACATGAAATTAACAAAATAATCAAAATTTTAATGTGTATAACAAAAACATTTTAGTTGAATCGAAAAAGTAAATGTTATTTAATATATCCAAATAATAATCAAACAGTTGAGATATTATATATCCAAAATTATACATCTAATCAACTAATTAAAATAACATAATGTTATTTAAAATAAGTGATGCATATTGATTAGAATATAAATAACATAATAATTAAAAACTGAAAAAACAATATTAATAAATTATTATAATGTATATACTTTATAAATATTTATATCCGTGCATGAACACGGAAAAATCACCTAGTGTCAATTATGTAATAGTGATTTTACTTTTCTAAATCCTTAAAAAAACCTTAAAAGACTATTTTTATAATAAGAATTTTCTTTTTCTAAATCACCTTTAAATCCTTAATAAAAGATAATTGTATCATATTTTTGACACATGTCATAATCTTAAAGATTTATTGACACATGTCGCAATCATGTTAATTAGTAACTTTGAAGAACCAGATTTTATATAATAAGATAGTTGGAAATTTAACTTCCTCTTGATCAAAAATAGCAAATTAGATTTGTTTTTCTTATATTTTGTTCTTCCATTTATTCCCCAACTACTATATAAAATTTAAGTAAAGTAACTCGCCAAATAACTACATTAAAAGAAATAATATATCGTGTTCAACCTGAAAAATTCTTGAACAAACAAATCCTTCTGCAACTACGGACACTACTAACAATCATAAAATATAAAGATCAAACGTCAGTATTATAAAGTTAGTGAGCACTAGGAAAAAATACAGACAAAGATTCATTAGCAAATTATTAACGTAACATAGATTCATTTCCCAAACTTTGGACGACAAACAAGATTAATAAGCCAAATATTTTTGGATCATCAAATAGTATGTGAATATTTACAGTCACTTTTGGGAAAGGAGTACTTAAACTAATAAATAAATAATAAAATATATACATTAATACTACATCAACCGTAAGTAAATCTTTACAACTTTAGTCTACAAAATAAAAACACAACGAATCGTGAAATATAATGTTCTTCCATCGAAAAGTGCATGAAGAAACATAAATTAAACAGAGATAAAATTATTATCAAACATAAAAACTGTAAACAATGAATCCGCGTATAGAGATTGGGGAGGTGGAAGAATCCGACGACAATGAGACTCCTAAAAAAATGAGCCTCTCTGAAATCATCAGTTAGATGTGTTTTCAGAATTTATTTTGAGTTCTTATTTTTTTGATTATTCAGACCAGTGAGGAAACAAACAATGATATAATATATTACTAAGTAAATTGGCCTATATTATTTTAAGATTGAGAAAACATGACGGTTCAATGTTTAAGAACTGTTTGTAACATAGTTTTTATGGTGTTACAAAAAAAACATAGTTTTTATGATATTCAAGTTTTTATACAATTAATTATTTTACCTTTTTATAATATAATTAGTTTTAAATTTTTTTTTCAAAACAAAAGTTATTTTCAGATTTGTATGCATTTTATATTTATCAAATATTGTGAAACTAATTAAAATTTGAAAACTTCGTTGTGATTGGTGTAGCTGGTGGATATTTAAATTTTTGTATTCAATAGTACTTTTAAAGAATAAATAACTTTTTAATTAATGTCTATGCTTTTATTAAAGCAATTTATTTTATGAAATATAAAGAATATAATCTGCAATTAAAGCAATTAAAAAAAATTATCAAACATAATCCATGCCTAGCGCGGAAAACGATTTAATTTAATTAATAAATTAAAGTTGTTAAAAAGAACGAAATTGAAACCCGCGTATACATTATTCGGTCAACAAATTTTTAATCTCACAGTTAAGACTAAAACTTTAAAGTTTGCCCAAAACAAAAATTGACCCAATATTATTCGGTCAACAAACTTTACTTGTATTCCGCAAAATATTCGGTTGACACCAACCACACGCACAAAAAACTTCAACCGGAGTGATCGAACCGGTATAGTGATAGAATCGTAATAAAAGGAGAATATAAAGGGTATAGTAAATTCCTTTATTCAACCCAGACAGCGACGCGGATCTGTCACACAGATTTTCAAAAGCCTGCGGCCAAAAATCACAACCATCCGTTTCTCTCTCGCTCTCTCTCGCAATCCCCAGTTCGAATCCCCAAATCCCGATCGATCTTTCCTTCACTCGTATGTGCGGTTTCTCATTTCGGGATCTCAAAAACCCTAATTCTGTCTCTTCTCTGATTCGTTTCGGGATCATTTGGGTTTTACTGATTCAGAATATGAAAAGTCTCATTGCAGATTTTGATTTTACGCACTGGATTTTTTCTGTAAATATTGAATCGTCGATTGTATACGATTCGGTTGTTGAACCGTCGCATCGCATGCACTTATTTAATTACGTAGAGCTCTTTCGCCAATATTATGCATTTGGCTGAATCTTAGATTATCGATCTTAAAGTTTGATCCTTTAGTGAACAGAAAGACTAGGTTCTTGATCCGGAAGTATGATAATAGTTCAAATTTCCACTGTTTTAGCCCGATAGAGAGCAGTTAATTATCCTAATTTGAATCGAACGTAGGTTGTTCAGTTGATGTTTCGGAATTTACTTATGTTTTATTGGTCTTGTTTGGTGCTTCAGATCTCACTCGTTTCAGTGTTTTTATTCTTCCTTTTGATGGGCCATGATTTTCTTTGTATACTTGTCTTATCCAGGAAAAGTATGAGTGACTACGGTGAGAAGACTTGCCCTTTGTGTGCAGAGGAGATGGATCTCACTGATCAACAATTGAATCCTTGCAAATGTGGCTATCAGGTCTACCCATCCTCTCTCTTTTACATGTCCATGCATGCATTGTGTAGAACTGAGTGTGATAGCAATTTTTTAATCAATATACAGTTAGGTTAGGTTATGCTTTTTATTCTTTACTTTGATCCTTGTGTCTTGGTGTATATCTAATAAACATATAATATTGTAGCTGATGGTTATGTTATAAACCATGTTTTGTGCTTTTTTATACAGCTATTGTGGTGGTCTTAGAGGTCATTTTCTTTTGTTCTGCTGATTTTTATGATCTGGTATGTATTTACACCAATATTGCAGATTTGTGTTTGGTGTTGGCATCAAATAATGGACATGGCCGAGAAAGTTCAAACGGAAGGGCGTTGTCCAGCTTGCCGCACTCCATATGACAAGGAAAAGATTGTCGGGATGACTGTTGATCGCGATAGGTTGAGATACACACCTGATATGTTATCTTTTTGGCGATTTTGTTTTGTTTCGCTGATGTTTTTTTTAAATATTTATTTCCTGTTCCAAGACTGAACTCTGAAGGGAACATGGATCACAAAAAGACACAGAAGTCAAAATTGAAACCTTCTGAAGGCAGAAAGCAATTAGCCAATGTCCGAGTGGTTCAAAGAAATCTTGTTTACATTGTCGGGTTGCCCCTTGATCTAGCAGATGAAGATGTACGGGATATTTTTCTCTAAAATTTTAATCATATTACACTCATCTGCTTGCTAATGGGATTTCTTTTCTTTTACCAGATCCTCCAGCGTAAAGAATATTTTAGTCAGTATGGAAAGGTTCTTAAGGTCTCCATGTCCAGGACAGCAACGGGTCTCATCCAGCAGTTCCCTAACAACACATGCAGTGTGTAAGTTTCACTTTTACTAGTGTTATGAATAACATTTCTGTTTTAACATGACTTGTTTCCTAAATGTTTGTTTTGCATTATTGTTTCTTTCTGATTGTAAACGGCTGTGACTCCAGATATATCACCTATGCTAAGGAGGAAGAGGCTGTCAGATGCATTCAGTCTGTTCATGGTTTTATATTGGATGGTAAAGGACTGAAGTAAGTCATGCCGAGCGTCCCGTTGTCTGAGACTCTTTATTTACAAAAGTAAATATTTATTGAGCTCATGATCGTCTTTTTCTTCCTATACTACAGGGCATGTTTTGGGACAACCAAGTATTGTCATGCATGGTTAAGAAATGTGGTACGTCCGATAGGCACTCTTGTTCTACTCTATTTATCTTCAATTTTGTCTTCACTTTCCTTTTCCGTTGTAATTTGCAATTGATATTATTTGATTATGGATTGGGTTTTTATTTCCAGGCATGCAACAATCCTGACTGCCTTTATTTGCATGAGGTTGGCTCCCAAGAGGATAGTTTTACAAAAGATGAGATCATACCTGCTCATACAAGGTAATTTTCATCATTATATTTTCTAAGGTTTCCTCTTGTACACATTTTCTATACCTAGCGTATGTATTGACGGGGGTTTTCATATTTTGGACGATTAGTTAAGGCTTATAGTAATTTTGAATGAGCAGAGTTCAGCAAATCACTGGAGCAACAAATACTCTGCTATACCGTTCAGGGAGCATGCTACCTCCACCACTGGATGCTTATTGCAGTGAAAGTTCCAGTGCAAAACCAATTGCAAAAGTTCCTTCTACTGTAAGCTCTATAAATGTATAAGGTGCTATCTGGCTTGCATCAATTGTTTCAGAGAAACTTTAACATATCCAATTCTGATCTCCTGTGGCCATAGTCATATATGGGTGAATGCATTCTAATATTGCTCACTGCAAACTTGAGTAGAGTATGCGGCATTATGTAAAAACTTACCTCTGCTATACGAATTGTGGAAATGTGTTTTCTGTTACGATTTTATGTTCTCCTTGGTTTTCTGTATTACAACAATGCTGTCTGAGACTGATTTTTCATTTTCACTTCATATTTATTGTGCAGAGTGCAGCAGCTAGTTCTCCCAAGAGTTCTCCACCTAGTGGGAGCTCTGTTAGATCGACTGCCCTTCCTGCTGCAGCATCATGGTAAGTATGTGTCACAAGCCGTTGTATTGGTGATGTTTTTTTAATGGTTCATTTATAAAAACGAAAGTATATTGCAGGGGGGCTCGTATAACAAATCAGCAATCTTTGGCAACTTCAACTGCATCAAATGGATCTTTGGACAATCATAGATCTAAATCGGAGAATGGAACTTTGGCTATGCCTACTGCAAAGGCCAATCATTCGCATGTATCCACTAGTAACACTCTTCAGAAACCACCTCACAAGGAAGAAAGTCAACCATTGGCTCAGAAAAGCAAACCGTGTATGTTGAAGCCTTCGCAGAATAATATTGTAGTTGATCCTGGATCCAAGAAAACTGTATTAGCTAATAGAGATCCAAGTAGTAATCAAGTATCCTGTATAGTAGAATCTTCATACGATAGCAGAGTCGTGGAGGAGCCTTCAGCTGTTGAGAATTCTTTTGATAGTACAAATGATATCGCTGAAGATTTACCTAATGTTAGTAACTTGGCGGCTGGTGCAGAAGCTTACGTATCACATAATGGGATTCCTGGTTCAAGGGAAGAGTGGGATTGGAGATCAGGGTTGGAATCCCAGGTGCAAGTTAACTCAGCGTTGGAAGTGGATGATTTATCATCTGTTAATAGTAATTGGCGTGATGTTGCACATGCTGTTAGCCCCTCGACTTATAGGTGTAGTTCATCAAGTTCAGTCCTGGATTCAGTTCATACTGCTTCTCGTCCTTTCCAGACCAGGGAAGCTTCTGGTGGATTTGATTCGCATACAGGGTCCTCCTTTGAAATAGGTAGCGATAGAGTGCATCTTCCAAATGGATTTTCTGAGACCTCCAGATCCGGTTCCAATATGCAGCATTCTCTATTTGCTAATACTGACGGCAGGAACAACATTAAGAGTGCAGAAAATGATATAATTTCTAACATTTTGGACTTTGATCCCTGGGATGAATCCTTGACTATGCCGCACAATTTTGCAAAGTTACTTGGCCAGAGTGATCATTGGGGCAGTACTCTGGAACAGTCTAGCCTTCTAAAGCAACGCAATGACCAGTCCAGATTCTCTTTTGCTCGGCATGAAGAATCAAATAATCAAGCTTATGACAATAATCAAAATACCTACAACATATATGGGCAGTTGTCAAGAGGTCAGCCTGTCCAAGAGTTTGGAGTGAATCGGGATATCTATCAGGACAAGTTGGGGAGTCAAAATGGTTTTGCTTCTATTTATTCTGGCGGATATGAACAATTTGCTGCTAACACTGGAATTTCTTCTTACAGAAGTCCTGGTTAGTATAATATCAATGACTACTTCTCCAAGATTGTTTTCTCCTCTGTATCTCTAAACTTGTCCTCTTGCAGCTGTGAGGTCCCAAGTTTCTGCTCCTCCTGGATTTTCTGCTCCCAGCAAATTACCTCCTCCCGGTTTCTCTTCGCATGAAAGAGCGAGCTTGTCTTCTGATTTCGTAACAGGTATCATATTACGATGAGTTAGTGTTTAGTTTTGCGTAGGCTGATACTAATAGCACATATTTGTAGGAACTCGTTTGCTTGACTCGTCCTCTGTGTTAAGGAACGCCTATCATGTACCACCTCCAAGTAGCAATTTAAATACTGCAGGAGACATTGAGTTTATTGATCCTGCAATTTTAGCGGTTGGTAGAGGAAGAATCGACAATGGAGCAGAGTTTGATTTGAGATCAGGGTTCTATTCTCAGCTAAATTCCTTTGAGAAGGATGCAAGACTTCATCAATTGTTGGCGCAGAGGGCTCAGGCTGCACAACAACAGCAAGTAAATGTTAGCAACTTTAGTCCTTCAGTCTCAGATCATTATTTTTTACTAAACAAACAGTGGCCTTAGGTCGCCTGAAACAAACTGTAAATTAAAAAGGACCACATTTCTTTATAAATTGTTTGACTTGATAGATTAACTAACTCAATTTTGTTTTGCTTTTTCGACTTTTATTATTAGATTTTGTGGTTACATTTTTGGTTCCAAATAAGAAATGCAGCAATATAAATGGCATTGGAAAACTTGTAGGAGATTTGCATGTGTTTAAATTTAACCGATGACAAAAATGTGTACTAGTGATAAAAAGGGGCAATGGTTGTTATATAGTTTAAGAACTTGTTTGTCTGGTGAGTTGGCCCGCAATGAGTTGTTAGTAGCTCTCAATATATGATCAGTGGATTAAACATGATGACCAACTTGACTTCACAAGTCAACACTGCTCTGTTTTCGGTTGGCGTCCTTTTGTTTTAAAATGTTGGTACCAGGAGAATTGCTTTTGCAAGATTATAAACGTCCTCATTCTTTATTTTCATTATTATTAAAAGTTACAAAAACACAAGCAAAATATTCCACATGTATATTTCAAACAAACAAAAGAGAACACTTTTAACCTTACTATATATATCACACAAGTTAAGGACTTAGCTCACATTACATTCTCTCATCTCTGAAGACTCATCATCATCGCCAGCTACTAACCCTGAAATAAACTGAGCTTCATTTTCTTCATCACCGTCCATGTCAGTCAAAACGTATCTCCTCTCTGTAAAAGCCGATGTCTGACGCCTCTGTAGCCTGAGAACATGCATGATTACTTCAGGGGTCAATGTCACCCTCGACTGCTCTTCTCTTCCTACTCGGTTCGATTCCATTACCTGCATTTCCCCCAAAACAACACAGCTTCAGTGTTTGGAAACATTGGTCGAGAGGAGATGTATGTGGCTATTACTAGTAGTGTTACCTTTTCAATGTTTTCAGGGAGAGAAAGAACAGCGTTTGATACTGGCGTCCAGAGCTTAACGTTTCGTTCCATCCCGCAGGACGCAAGAAACGTTATGTGCGGGTGAGACTCTAGCTGATTCACCACTCGCCTATCACCCAACATCGCCCGCACAAGCTTACCTCCTCTCTTCTTCCATATAAAGATGTGACCACAGTCTGAACCACTCATCACGTATTCATCATTCGGACCCAAAAAGTTCACTCCTTTAACCGTTTGTGCGTTGCGGTGACCTGTATACACCTGTGGTTCTTCCATTTCTTGTAGTTTCTCAGCAGAGATACCAACAGGGGACGAACCAAAACCCATGTTTTTATCAAACAGGTAAATGAGCTCGTCGTTGTAAGAGACCAGTAGTTCGCTGGCTTTGGAGTATGCCAATCCCGTGACGTGGACACTGTTGGTTTCACGGAGATGACGAGGGCAAAAGGTGTTCACAGGCGCGTCTGGTACGACGTGGCGACATACAGGAGCTAGCTGTACTCTTCTAGTGTCGTAAACTCGTGCGTATTCATCGGAACCCCCAACTGCTAGATAATGTGTGTTCCTCGGATCTATGGCTATAGAATTCAGTCTGATTCTACTGCTGGAGTGATGTCTCCTGCATCCCTGTGTGAACGGAGTGGAATACAAAACCGTAGTGGGACTGTTGCTTCGTATATCAAACTGTCCCAACAAAGATAAGTTGATAATTTGTAATTGTTGAGAGTGAAAAAGACAAAGATGGAGAGACTACTGACATGTTGAACAAAACCATCTTCGCCGCAGCTGTAGAATACGTTGGGATCTCCAGGCAAAACAGCAAGCTTGTACACGCGACCACGGTGTCTCCCAAGTCTTTTCGTCTCCACTTTACCATTTTCTAGGATCTGACCGAGTCTAACCTGGACACCACATGATATAGATCAGGTACATGGAGCAACAGGTTCTTTGAGAAAACAAGATCAAGACACATACTTGTCCATCAGCACCTGATGTTATGATTGTTCGGTCATCTGTGAAGGGTATGAACTTGGTCTGAAACACATTTTCGCAGTGGCCAGAGGGATACGACAATGTCCTGCTTCCGTTCACGAAGTTCCATAGCATGATTTGTCGATCATCAGAACCCGAAACAAGTACATCGCCAGAGGAATTGAACTCCAAGGCATTCACGCAGCCTTCATGCCCATTTAACTTCCCGTACAGATCCAGTTTCTTCACTATTCCCTAAAGTAGAAAAAAACCCGTAAACTTCAATTCAGTTTGAGTCACTAAAGTCCAGCACAGTGAGGTTCTCTCAGCATTGCCTGGATTCTGGAAGCTAGCATTCATGAACTATAACAAGACCTCTCTCACCTGGACATCCATTAATTTTTTTAAGTTACGAATCCAGAAAATCAGAGGACTTTCTGATACTTTTGACATAACCATCCAAAACCCACAATTTGTACACGATAAAAGAAGCAAACTTTACTCTCCCCTGAGTTGCAAAAGTCTCATCAGAAAACGGAAACAAGCAAGAAGGAGTAACAAAAACTATCAAAGCAGTAAGTGAGGAGAAAAAAAATGAGAACCTCAGAAGCGGAGATTCGACGAGAGATTGACCTCGGATGAGAGAAGCCCATCTCCCTCTTGAATATAATCTCCGTGAACCCATCGTAGCTTCGTTTAGCCATTGTAGGAGTCGAGTCCCTACCTACGCATTTTGCTTTTGTTCAAGTCGTGATTCCTAGACGAATACGAACATCGTGTCGTTTACGGCAATCGAAGCATGACAAGCTGTTGTTTTATTTACTCTAAACAGCGTACACATCTTTATATATAAAGTTGAGTTTAAATCACTCCTAGGGGCTCCACATCCTCTTCCACGTCATTAATTCGGGCACCGACGAACCGACACGTGGCTACTTTAACAAAACGTATCGTATCATTTAATCTTAGCAGTATGGGCTTGGTCATTTAACGTGTGTGGACTGAAATTTTTGACTCTGTATCCGGCCCGATGGAAAGGCATAATCGAAGAAAGGAAGTCGTCTCTTCTCTGCGTGCGACGGCGACTTGGTGACCTTTACGCTTCATCTCGCTAGCTGTAACGGTCCGAGTGATGATATGCAATCAATTCATCCACTTTCTCCTCATCAATGAAGATTTCTCCCCTCCCCCATCAACCGAAGCTACTGTATATATATGGTGCCAAGGTTCTCGAGAAAAATTACATAGCTTTTTCGAACGGAGAAATTCATCTCAAGGGAAACAGAGGAGTCGGAGAGCATCATCGGCGTCTTCTTCTTCCACATACGGTGGCAAAATCCAGATCTTTGATTGCCGTTAAAATCTCAGGTATGACTATCCAATCGTGTCTTGAGAGAACAATGTTTTCTAATACTGTTTTCTTAGATGTTTCCCAATAATTAATTACAGAAATTTGTATTTGGCAAAATAGGATTTTATCAGAATAGAGTTAGCGTTTCCGTTTTTGATGGGATTCAATAGAATTGATGTGGTTTGATCAATAGAAAAAAGATTACAAGCTGAGTCTTGCGGATTTCAGTCATATGTATAGATCATACTTGCATTTCACCTTTGAAAACCTTTGGAGTTGTTCATCACGATGAGTTCTATAAAGTTCTGTATTTTACCTAAACCATTTCGCAAATATGAACGTTCTATATTGTGCAATACTTTTACCTACAAGAGCATTTTTTCTTGCATGTGTACCGACTTAGATTATACTCTTGGATTTATTTGATTTCATTCAAGGCTTTTGTTTCTGCGTTGACTCAACCCTTATATATCTCTCTTTTTGTTTTAGTGTCCGACAGGGTGAACCAAGTTTCTACCTGATAGCCTTCACAAGAAGCTCAAAAACAGCTCTCTGTTATATCAGTGAGAAAGGTAGAAAAATCTGCAGCAACTACATGAAGAAGAAATTTGAAGCAATGGAAGTTCAGAAAGTGGAAGAGGTATTCTTTTCAGAATTTTATTATTTGCAGCTTGAATTTTGAAACTGAGAAATCACGTAGAGAACAAAGAATCCTTTTTTTCTACAAGAGCAGTCAGCTAGAAAAAAGTTGTTCACTGAGGTATTTAAAGTTTAAACAGCAAAATAATATAAAAGGAGCACAAGGACTTGCCAAGCAAAATGCATGGTTATTCAAATACGAAGTCCAACACTTTATAAATTTAGGAAGTCTTTTTCTTTTCTCTTCTATGCTATCTTTATATCCATAATAGGATGACAAAAGTAATGCATCTCATGAAAGAACACAACAAAAAAGTTGGAGTGAGGTTTGAGAGGCTCCAGGCTTTGCCACGCACCAGCTTTGACCTGAAACCGAAGGAGAGTTTGAGGCAACAGGCGGTGGAATCACAGGAACAGGTACCGCCCCTGAGGGCTGTGTTTGAGGATACTGAGTCACTGGGTTAGTCACGGGTGGTGTGAGTGTAGCATGGACTGTTGTTACTGGTTGGGAAGAGTTGTGGCTGGATTTGTAGACCTTTTGGTCACAGGAGGAAATGTAGTAATCGGTGGTGTAGTTGTAGGGTTTGTAGGGAAGACAGTTGGTGGCTTAAATACATCATGAGTTGTAGTTGTTGAGGAAGAGAGTGAGACGAGAGAAAGAAACAAGAAGAAGTGACTCTGTTCTGCCATCAGAGCTTGAGATTGGTTTTGTTATCCTCTCTTCTTCTTTCTTGGATTTATAAGTACATAATGGTGTGAAGAAGATGTGATTAAGAAAGGAGGACAAAAGCTTTGAGATTCTTAGGAAAAAAAGAGAGGGAAGAAGCTGACTGTACTTTACATGCAAGTGACTAAGTTTGAAAAAAAATAAAAGAGAAGATGTTTGCTCTGCTATGAAGTCTTATGGATTTGGCCTGTGCCTAATCTCATCTTTTTATATGTGTGCAAAGATATATAAGCTTTTTCCTTATGTTAACAAAGAAAAGAAAGAAAAAACCAATTTTGTCAGATCCGTTTTAGACGCATAAGCATATGCATAAAGTTCTGCAAAAGAAAGAAGCTGCAATTTGGTATTTATATATCTTTTTCCTTAGCCTTAAAAGGAAGAGTGGTGGTGCAGATTAAGATCATGAGATTAATTAATACAAAGGTTGATCTTCTTCTTAGGTCAGCAAAACCCACAAAGATTAAAAGAAATCTCCAAAGTGGAAAGTGAGTGAGAAAAAGCAGAGAACGTAAAGCTCTGTTAGTTGTTTAATGGATTCGTTTATTGTCCTAATTTTTTTCTGTAAACTATTATTGTCCTAATTTAAAAAGCTAATCCTCTACACGTTTGAATATGGTTCTTCTTTGCTCATTAAAAAATTAAAATGTGTACAACAATTTTGTTCTTGAGATAAGAAGATAGATTATTCATGCAAGTAGGGTCAACCCATTGTTTCAAAAATTTGATCGTTGTGAAGTGATTCTTTGATTGAATTCACGTTCATGTTCGTAAGAATCACTATTAACAACAGATCGTTGCATTATTCTCACGCACTAAGTCACAAATACGATTCGCAAACCGTACCAAACACGCAAATAATTCAATATCCAGATTTCTAAATTCATATGGTGTCCAACTAACTAGAAAAACTAAAACGGTTGATAGCAACAACAAATTCCATAAACCACGGGTTCAGTATCATCCTAAAGACCTCAGTGAAACAAGTATGTCACAAAATGAGGACTCTTAACTTCTACAAAGCAAATTCCACCAACACACACAAGAGACAAGATCGAAGTGATGAAGACATTACTCCTTCATGACTTTATTCCTCCGACCAAGTTTCTGTTTAGCAAGAGAAACATAAAAGGCAAGGTAATATATATTCATCAATACGGAATATGAAACAGTTATTAATTATTATTTAAGTATATCAATATCAAAAACAATTATACGTAACCAAAAAAAAAACATGTCCATCGCTTCCATTAATATTTTACAGAAACAAAAAAAAATTGTCATCTCGAACAAACACAGACAACTCACAACACCATCACAATCAAAACATTATTTCACCGGTACATCAATTTTAAAATGTGCGAAGAGTTCCAGAATTTTACCTTCAGCGTAAATATCACTTGAATCAAAAAGATAACTCAAGAAACAAATGTAAAAAAAAAAATAACACAAACACTGTTTATTAAACATATACTCCAACTGTAGAAATTATTTTAACAATCACATCTTGCCCGTAGGGCGGGCCGACCCTAGTTATTAATAAGTTCAAAACCCTCCATTATTTTAGAAAATTTGGAAAAAGTAGGATAAATGGGGTTCTCAAAAAGTGTTTTAACGACCGTGCTTTGAAAGCATGAGATCCTTTTCCTTTAAAAATTCCATACAAAATAATAAATATTTTAAAAATATAATATTTTCATAGATTTTATGTTTGTTTATAGGAAATTTCAATATAATTGTCTTCTTTCTTCATTATTAGTTTAATTGTAAGGTTATGTGTTAAATATTTTATAACTTAAAATTTTTGTAATTGTGTTGATAATTTATGTTCTCAAAATTTTCATAAATGTGGAGACATCATTTATTTTTAATATTTATACTAATAATTAAGAACTAATTTTGAAGAGTTATTAACATTTAATTAATTTTAAATTATTATATTTAAAAATAAAATACCAAATATATTTCTCATACTTAATATTTTAATATTTTAAAGGAGATAAATAGAAAGAAAAATTTAGATAAAATATTTTTGTTTAACATTTTTTTTTAAAAAGGGCTTTCTAATGTTTAGTCTAAAACCTAATGAATTTAAATGGGTTTCAATTTGAACAACCTACAAAATTTATAGGTTTGTGAAACCTAGCCCAACAAACAACAACTTTTTCGACAATATGACTGTTTGGTCTTAAAAACAATAAAGAAAAGGAAAGTAAAAAAAAATAGTGTATGTCAATATTATAGGATTAGAATCGTTTAGAAAAAGAAGTTCTTATATTTTGGGTGATATCGTATATTTTAAAATTGCCAAGAATATACAAATAATAATAGTAATCTGTTGATCAAAATCATAACTATATATGGTTTCAAGTTGCTACAAAATATGAAAAGGAAAAGGAATATTTAATTATAATTCTTTTAAATAATCATTACGACATCGTCTAGTTAATTTTTAAAGTGTGCCCAAATTGAATGTGTAGTGTAGTTAATAAGGTTTTTGTACGATTGGTTGAATATATAATTGGAAAAAATAATTAAAAATATTTTTAAAAAGAGATCAAGGGCATAATTCTATTAAGGATTATTCTTTAATTGTATAGATAATAACTAAAAGTAAAATGAGTTTTTCAAAACTTGAGAACCTTAATTGTCTAAGATATTCAAAAGATAGATAGCCATTCAACTTTTAGACATTACTAGATTTTGATCTAAGATTTAAAAAATGTAACATTATTTTTGATGGCTAGAAAACTTTGAATAAAAAGGGAATTCTGCCTTTACTTTAATTTATATTATTTTATGTTTAATTTTAGTAAAAGAATATTTTCATAAATACTTAAAAGTCATTAATTATAAATGACTAAAATGACCATAACCTAGATCTCTTACATAGACCAATAATCTTCTCTTTCCAGTAGCCGGCGACTAGAGCAATTGTCTTCTCTCTCTCACATACCCGGCGACAAGAACAGTGACATATATTTAAGGAAAATCGAGATTCAAAACCTCGAAATCCTTAAATGTCGGCTCCTCTACACAATTCACAACTTGTAAGTTTCTAATTTGTGTATATTTTTGTTCAAGTAATTTTTAGATTTTCTCTAAAAAAAAATGATTTAGACTTGTCATTTGAATAATTCATCTACGAAAAAGAGTTTGAACATTGAGTTTTTACAAAATTATAACCTTTTATAAATCTGGGTTTCAAGTAATTTTATTTTATTCCTTCTGTTATCCAAAAATCAAAGAAGGTCAATTTAGACTTTTAATTCAAATAGTTTTATCTGAGAGAAAGAGTTTTTGATAGTGAACACTGTATTACAGAAAAAATTATAACCCCTTATAAATATAGGTTTCATAGTATTGTTGATAAATCAGAAATTAACGAAGTTCTATAAAGAAGTTTTAAAACAAGAGTTCATCATATATCAATAAAATGTAAAACAACATTTGTATTATCATATATTCTTTAGAGTGAATTAGGGCAAAATCCATAAAGAATTCGTAATTAGCAATCTACCCAAACCAACAATTATGTGGACTTTAGTAGAAACAAATTGACAGAAATGACCCTCTGTCGCTTAGGATATGCGTTAGTGTAGGCGACAATATAGGTTAGAGGCTAAAAGAGGGTTTAAACATAATTGGGTAATGAGTAATGATTAGCCTAGGGTTTATTCCCCACCCCAAATTACGTGAAGCTACCTATAAAAATTTGACAAATGAGGGCCTTGGAAAATCTGACACAAATGGCTGCATGAAAAAAGGGAAGTCATAGCAAAACATCTTCGTCAACATGCAAAAAATTGTATGGGGAGAAGAGAGAGAAAGTTCATGTCTGGGGGTTGTCTATAAATTGAGGCAACCGGTGAGCTCTCACCAATAAAAACTCACAGAAAGTACATACAGAAAGTGAAGGTATTTACTCACGACAATAGGAAATACGCAAGTAATAAGAGAGGAGAAAGCCATCAATGGCAGCGTTTTGTATGTGTATATAACTAAAAGACGCTCAGCCCATAATTATATGATGTGTTCCCGCCCAAATTCATCTTACCATTTGATTTGGCCTCATTGCCAACTAATTATAGCTTGGGCCTAATGTATAAGACGGTGTTTTCTATATAGAATTCGTATCCGGCTATAAGAAGCAATCTTAACATGGTTTTGCAAATACTAGCCTGCTTGGGGTTCTGGTCATATTATATATTTTTGTAGCCAGCTAAAAGAATGATGTTAAATTTGTTTTTTAGCCGGCTAAAAATGATAGTTTTTATTGGTATTTTTGCCTGGATTAGGTTTTGGTCATAGTATATGAGTTTGTAGCCGGCTAAAAAAATGCGATGTTATCGATTTTAGCCGGCTAATAAAAGGCCCAGCTGTTAAAATAAAATTTTGGTCTCCTGTTAAAAAGGCTGATGTAAATGTAATTTGTGTAGCCGGCTAATATTATATATATGCTATCTGGCTGGAATATATAAGCCAACTGAAAAAGGCTTGAATTTTATGATTGCCTATATAGAGGCAGAGCATGTAGTCTATCATAAAAGAGGTTGACAACAAAATTTGCCATTGTCATTTTTCCGATTTATATATTTGTTTAGACCTATTACATAGCTAAAGATTTCTCGTTTTGTAGGTGACTGCTCTTTGTGCCATATTGGGATAGAAGGCAGTGTTAGAGTCTTCAAATATTTCAAACTAGTTTGTTTCCCGGCTTGTCTCATTAGGTAAGGAAACATTTTGAAATGGAGCACTGTTCTTGGGTGATCATCCCGTCCGTCCTGAGAGATGTGTTGAGCCCTGGACAGGAATTAGCAAAATTAGCAAGCCTTATAGTAGGATACATACAAGCTATGGGCAAAGATAAATGATAGGTACAACACAAGTCCTTGGCGGCCAAGACTAACAAAGTGTGTGTGAAACTATTAAATGGAAAGCTAAGCTGATAAGTGGCCTGCTACTAGAGTAATAATGATGCTAAAGTTAGTAAACCCAAAAGCAAGAATGAAGTTGGACTATGTAATGAACAACGAAAACGGCTAACCAGGACTTCTCCACCTACATCGTCATTCCCTGGTACATGAGAGCTTCTTCAGCATCAAGATCATCAGCCATCATGTTAACAAGGCCTTGAAAAAAAATTGCAAAAGTTTTCCTAAACTCCTCATCATCACAACCAAACCCATTTCCCTTTTTGCCTCCACTAAACCCACCTCCGCCGCTGAAAAGCCATCCGGCAATAGTGCTAAAGGAATCTTCCATAGTGGGCGGAGCGGAGCCCCTTTGATACAAGTGAAGCTCTTTCTCGAGCTCATCAGCTTCCTCTTGCTGTTTCTGCTGCTCTCCAAGCAAAGCTCCAATCTCTTTCTCATAATCATCCCCAAAGGAGGAATCTCTAAGCATCAGCCTTCTTCCCAGTTCAGAAATCACTACCAACTAAAAATCAATTATTAGAGTATATGTGCATACGCTAAATCTATTAATAAAATTCTAAAGATCTGACCTTTATACCTCAAAATACAATACGCACAAGAAAATGATTTAAAGCAACAATAAAATGAGAAGAGTATGGATACAAGATGTGGTATAGAAAGAAGATCGAGATTCAAGGATTTATGGAAAATGGAAAGGTTTCAAAACTAACAAACAACTAGTCTGACACAAAGATGTCGTAAGGAAATGGGTTATCAGATACAAATATCTAAAAGGGGGATTTGATTAAATGCAACAGTAACTTAATCAAAATATGTAGTAGGGGTAAACTGGTCATGAAAATTTCAACAAATACATTGGAAATGGTGAATGTGTATATACCTAATTAGGCTAAAGTGTGTGTGTAGAGTGTAAATACTTGATTCTTTATTAGGCTGTTTGCGGGCCATATATTGTTACCACTAAGCACAATTTTCTGGTTAGTATTGTGTGGTTTTAAAAATAATAAAAAATAGATAGAAGTGAATGTGCTAGTGTCAGAAGGTAAAACATACCTTATATGCGCTTCATGCCCAAAAACAGCCGTTCATATTTTTTTCATTGTTTTTATTATTTTCAAAACAAAACAAAAAACCAATAAATCTTGCCTATATAAGAAAGCACATAGAATCTGCAATGCAATACACAATTCATTCAGTATCAAAGTTATTGATTTCTTTATAATACACACATTCGTCTACGGTCGCTTTCTCTTTTTTTTTTATGTAATAATGTTTTTTTAAGAAAAAAAAAGGTATTTTTTATGTCTGAAACTTAGATTATTATTCACCTACAATTTCTTTCTCTTTTTTCTTTCTTGTGTAATCATGTTTAATTTGGAAGCGAAAGAAATCTTCTTTATCATGTCTGAAACTTAGATTATTACTCATCTACAATCGCTTTCTCTTTTTTTTTTCTTGTGTAATCACGTTTTCTTTTGAAGCAAAAGAAATATTTTTTTTCTTATCTGAAACGTAAATTATTAATTTGTAATTTGTAATTACTTAGTTTTACAAGAATATTTAACTACGTAGTTTTCTTACGTAAATTTGTTATCGGAAAATTTATTCTCTTTATAATTTTTTGTTATATTTTAATATAGCTGTTTTGCATCACTAAGAAAATTATATTCCTAACCATAATCTGCAAATAATAAAAAATTTAATATTAATTATGTATTTAAAATATGTTTAAAAATCATTTTAAAAAACAAAACGTATGAAATATGTGTTTCTTGGAATATTTTGATTATTATATCTATTATATATTCCATTTTAATTAAAATTTACAACTAATAAACACTACACTTGTATTTTAGATCACCAAAATCGTATTATATATATTACTAATATTTGTTTCATTTTTTGTATGCATATATGTCGTCAAGACATCGAGGAAACGTAAATACTTTAGGGCGAAGAAGTTCAAATGTTTACAATGAGACTACATCATAAGTAAAAAAATTTCTTATAATTATAGCATTCATTTTATTTATATATTTTTAATCAAAATTTAAAATTGACTATAAAATATTTTAAATTTGTAGACCATACCAATATTTATGTGGACTTATTAACAAGCAAAACCATTGATTGAGTTGTTTGATCAAGCAATTTCTATGATAGTTTATACTCTTAAAGATCCGACAGTTCTTGGTAGAGAGTACATGGTTGACTAATTCAACCGTGCATTTAATTTGAATATAAATTACACATTTTTCAAAAATAAAACTCGATGATTTCAAAAAAGCATATAAAAAGTGGAAGTTTCTTGTGACTTCTACTGGTATAACGGTTGGTCCGGAGATTTCGTTGATTTACGCATCAAACGAATGGTGGGAAACTCGTGAATTGATAAAAATATTTTTAATTGTATTAACTAAAATAATATAATAAATATATCCAACATATTTATGATGTTTATAGATGTTAAAATTTTATTAGGGATGCATAATAACAAGAACTTTTAAAAGACATCCACCACCATTTCGGGATGTGATGATTCGTTTTTTGTACTACCCGATATTTATTCGCAACCTCAACAATCGTCATGCCAACGAAGACAACAAATATTGACTGAAGGAACGGAGGAAGATGACTTTCATGATTTTTCAGACATTGATGGTGATGACATACCTCAACATAATGTTCATGAAACCCACGGAAACAAAGAAATATATCATTTTAACGTCAATGCTATTCAACTCGGTTTCCTTCTCGAAGAGGTGAGGAACGTACAAGACGTGGGAGTAGTTCACAAAGATCTGGAAGACGTGGTTCGCAAGCGACTGCTAGAAACTCTGGAACTACTGTTGGATGTACTTTAAAAGGTTATAGAAGAAGACAATCGTTTGAGACTACAATACAAGACACAATTAATGAATATAAAGAATTTCAGCTACTATGTCTACAACAGCTATGCCCACGTGCTTTGATAAGGATGATTATGATGAATTCAAAAAAAGCAGAACAGATATTTCTTGCTCTAGAAATTCCTAAAATCACCAAATCACCAAAGTATTTCATTGATATAGCTGAAAGCAATGATGAGGATAAATAGCAACTACTAGAAACTATGACTGGTGTATCACGAAACAATGACGACATGCCAAAACAATTAGGCTCTGGCTAGTTATTGTGGAGTCCACATTCTGGCGGTTTATCATCTGGTAGTCCATCTTCAGTGGGTAATAGTTCAAGAGGAAACAGTTTTCAAAACTTGGTGCCTCACCGACTACACAACAATGGGGGTGCACCTCCAAATGTTCAACATTAGCGAACACCACCAAATGTTCAATATTGGGGCACACCACCAAATGCTCAATGGGGTGTACCTCCAAATGGTCCTAGTTAGAACACACCTCAAAATATTCAACAATAGAGTAAGCCACCATATCCTCAGCGATGAAACACTCCAAAAATTTTCATCATGGCCAACAAGCATCAAATTTTCAGCAAGCCGGCTCTTCTGGAACAACACCAACAAATGTTAACTTCGGATTTACAGTTGGAAATCAAGTTGGAAGTCCGATGAATACGCAAAAAAATTATTCAGCAGGTGCAAGCATAGATACTTCACCCAAGGTCCACCAATCACCATCAGCTAATATCGGTTTCACTAATTATTTTGAATCTGGAAGCACTTCACAAAGACCGAGACGTGGAGATCTATTCAACATTTGGGGAAATTCAGAAGAACCTAATGAAGGGCATCAAAGTGATTCAGGAGACGAAGATTAGCGATCTGATTGTCATGTTTTAATATTGGGGTAAACGACCTATTTCCACACCATAACTATCATATATTAATAGTATTATTATTATTATTATTTTTGTTAATGGGTTGTCATGCTGTAGTGTTTAAAAATATTTCTATATTACTTTGGTGTGTCAATGGGTTGTCATGTTGTAAAGTTGTTAAATATTTCAATATTATTTTGGTGTGTTAATGTGTTATTTATTATTATTTTTATATGTCTAATGAAATATATTTCATGTTTACTAATTTGCAGGCATTTTGTATATGCCAATTGCGATCACAAAACATCCATATGCTATCTTATGAAGAGAGAATTGAGTTGTGGAACTTTTTTTAAAAAAATGAGCAATTTGAGGAGTTAATAATTCAACCCACTTTGAGTTATTATGATCGATATTTCCATAGAGCACATTCCCGGACAGATGGAGGTTTAGGATGGAGAAATATGTGGTCTCGACTACAAAAAGATGATGCTGCTTGTCTTCAACTCTTACAAATGGCACTACCATGTTTCCGAACATTATGTAACATGCTACAAACAAATTATGGTTTACAACCAACTTCAAATGTAAGCATTGAAGAAAGTGTGGTTATATTTTTGTGTATATGCGGGCATAAAGAAGTTCAAAGAGATTTTGGGTTGAGATTTGGACGAAATCAGAAGACTGTGAAAAGAAAATGTAAAGAAAATCTTAAAACATCGGAATTATTTGCATATGATTATATCAAAACTCCAACAAGACAAGAACTATACCGAATTCATGAAAGACTTCAGGTACTTCCAACATATTATCCATTTTTAGTGGATTTGTTGGAACTATGGATGAGACTCATGTTTGCGTAAAAGCATCACCAGATTTACAAGGTATGTATTGGAATCGATACGATAATGCATAGTTAACTATCATGGTAATATGTATCTGAATATGTTATTCACATATACATGGAATGGAGTACAAGGATCTTGTTATGATATAGCTGTTCTCATAATGGCACAAGAAGGCGATCCTGAATTTCCTTTACCTCCAATGGAAAGTATTATGTCATTGACTCGGTTATCCAAATATACAAGGATTTTTTGCTCCATATAAGTCATCACGAAACAACGTTGTCAGGTATCATATGTTGCAGTTCAACTATGGAATTGCTCCATGAAATAAAGAAGAATTGCTTAATCTATATCATGCGTCTTTAAATTCAGTTATCGAGAGGATTTTTGGAGTTTGAAATAAAAAATGGATTGTGATTTTCTAAGATATAGTATTAACACACAGAAGATAGTAATAATGGCTACAATGTGATTGCATAATTTTATCAAGATTTCAAATTTTACAGGTGCAGATTTTTCTGAAGTAATGGCAGAGACAGATGGATTCAACACACAAGGGGATACTTATTTTCATACCAATTGGTCGATGTGGAAACAGTTGAGGTAACAGATGTACGATATATGATGCAAATAAGAGACAATATTGCAAATATGTTATGAGAAAATCAATAAAATAAACTTATTTTTAATTGTAATTTATTTGTACTTTATAAAATTATATTTATAATATCAAGTAGAATAATCTTTTATATTTTTCTGCTATTTAGTTTATAATTACGTTCAAACATTTCTCCTGCACTATTTATTCTTTTTGTAACCATTCACATATTTCTTAAACCACTTCTTTTAGACAAACCGAACTTGTCTCAAAGTATACGTTTTTCTAACACAAACCACACTTAAACTGCACCATACTAACCAGTCCGCTTGTGCTGCACCATCCAACTCATTGTTACTATTCAGAGCCTGTATATTTTGATATAGACTTTGAATGTGGGTAGGAGGACCGAGTAAATCACATAGCAGGACACAGAAAATGTCACCATTCATTGATAATTTTTTTTGCTTTTATTTGCATTTAAAAAAATAATAAACTAAAAAGGAAAATGTGCAAAGCCTAGATAGAATTGCAAAGATTGAACCTACAGCAGAATTGCAAAGTGATTTTAATAAATTACCATAAATAATTTTTTAATTATTTGAATTTAGAAAAAGAATAAATTCATTTACTAATATTTTTATCTATGTAATATACAGATTAAAGTTTCGATTTGTATTATTTAGTTAATAAAACTAATTATGTTAAAAAAATATTATAAAACTATAATACATATTATAATTTATTTAAACATGTTTAAATGGTAACTGGCAAAATTTTGATAGTCTTTACGTCAACAAAACATGATATATTATTTTTAAAATTACATTATAAAAATTCAATATTAAATTTTGATATTGATTTAACTATATTTTTAATTTAATTAACAAACTTTAATTACTTTTGTTTTAAGACAAGGAACATAATTATAATTTTAAAAATAAAATAAGATATTGGTTATAAAACCTCAATAGTAACATATTTAATTTTATATTTCAGATATATAAAATAGTTTTAAAAATTACATTAGTATCTCTACTTTTCTAGCTTGTTAATATAAATATATCTATACTAATAAAGTAGGCTTTTTTATCTCCTTGGGGGAAAAAATGCCATGTGGCATTTTTTTAAATAATTAAAATATTTTTTCAATTTAAATTTAATGAATTTTGGTATTAATTGTGAAATAAATTGGAAGTTTTAAACTTTCCTTCATACAGGTCCAAACGTTTATAGGAGTGTTTTGAATCTGATCCGGACCCGTAGTTAAACCGATAAATCCGGTGACCCAATATAAATCTGATTTGAGTTTTGTGAAAACCCCATAAACACACACAAAAACTCACTAAAACACAATACATGTTGCAGCACAGGTTGAACCAATAAATAATTTTTATTTTACTATTTTTAATTCAATTTATGTTTTAAAATTATTTTTTATATTCTAAATTTCTAATTAAAAATTAAAAAATTTCAGTTTTATTGACGCCTTCCTCTTCTTTTACACTATAATTTACATTTGCAAGAAAGGTGAATCATGATTGTGCTTGAGCCGCACGTCCGTAAAACAGACTAAAGCACGATGAGGCTTATTATTCCTCTACACTACAATTTACGTTTGCAAGAAAGGTGAATAAATTGTTTTTTATTGAACTTAGTTTATAACAAATCATTAAATTTTTAATTTACAGATCAAAAAGAATAAAATCATATGATCATGTGAATTGCAAAATAAAGTTTTGGATTATTGAAGAAGAAAAACCTGGCGAGCTTGATTATAATAAATTAGAGAATGCTCTTGCTGAAGAATATCCCAAAGATGATGAAGTGACAAATTTAGAAAATTTTGTTAGTAAGTTTTAAAATTTAGAGAAAACCAAAATTAGTTGATGTGATCTGGTGTTAGTTTATTTTTGTTATTGACAATTTATTACAATGATGTTTTAATTTTGGTTTATTTTGGATTGGAAGTTTAATTTTATGTCTTGATTTTTTAGATGTCATAACTCTTATGTTACAATTTTTTAAAATAATCTAAACTATTTCTTAATATTTTGTATGTACACTTAAAATACTTAACTTTAGTTTTTATATATATTTGTTTTCATAGCTAATATATTATTATATAATAAAACTAATTCATTTATTAATCCGCGATTCATCTGCAGTTGATCCAATGATCAAGTGATCCGGTAAATCATCTGATTTAGTGTCCGGGTCGGATTTCAAAACACTGGTTTATAAGATTTCTTTGTATTTGATGTTGACGGTGGAGAATATAACCTCTACAATTCTCCTTCTTTAACGCAATCGACGTAATCGTTCATATAATCAATCCAGAAATCTCACTCATCCCACTATCTCCTATTGAATGCTTCTTTAGTTCCTGCTTTCTTAGTTTCATTGTATATGTATAGACAGTGTGAGAGTTCGGACGATAATCCCTTTACTTTTCCCAATTCAATCATTGTCGAATTTCCAGTTTCATTGCTCGGAGTTGAAGACAAATCGGTGTAGAGATATTCAGACTAGGCTACAACAATTTTGGCAAGCCTGAAATGTTAAGAAAGGGGTGAGATATTGGGTTTGATATGTTGTTGATTAATGGGAAGGTTCACCGGTTTCTTATTTCAGTTTACAAGTTAATGATTGCTTACTTTTAAAGTAGTAGTTTTCTTATGCATCATTTCCTTTCTCAGGTGGTGCTTTTACATGCGTTAATCAACTTTCTTAGGTTTAACACCTTCAAACATTTCTTGAAAGAAAGCTCAGTCTATGACATGAGTATTTAAGATTCCAACTAAATTAATTTTTTTACGACTATCGATTTTTATTCTATTTTTATTAACTGATTAGTAACAACTACCTATGCTATTCTACTTTGAACTAAAATACTTCAAACAAAATAATATACTACGGTCGCAAACCACTATCAAAAAGATCATAAAATATCATTTTTTTACATATTTTGATTTTACATATTTTTAACATATTTTCTTTACTAAGACCATATAATAAATTATAAATTTAAGTAAGAATACAACATACAAATCCGGCGCGTAGCGCCGGAATATCACTAGTTATATATATACCGCAGTTGTACTATTCAGTATATTTGTCACCATTTTTATTTTGGCATGAATCGCTTATTGTATATGAACCGCAATTATTCTCTAGTATGCATTTTTCTTATACAATTCACAATTAACTCGTATTGCAGTATCACAATTAACCGCAATCACAATTGACCCGTACCGCTCCGTCCATTTTTATCATTAGGAACCATTGTTTTTTTTGTTAACAAGAAAAATGATATTAGTTGTACAACTAAATACACAATACTGTAATTAGTTAATTCCCATGATTTTATCCGTAAGCCAAAAAAGTCAAAAGTATATACATTATAACCTCTTTAAATTAATAATCTATAAATTAATATCTCTATAAATTAATATAATTTCATTGTTCCAAATTGAGTTTTTGGTTCAATTAGTATCTCGGTAAATTAATAATCTCTATAAATTAATAAAAATTTTAGTTTTGGTGTAGTCCCAATATTATTAATTTATAGAGGTTTCGTTGTATACCACGAAATCCGATTTTAGTTGTAATTATCTTTTAAGGGAAAAAAACGAAAATTAATTAATAAAAAGACGACAAACGTCAAGGCAAGTCTTTCTGGAAACGCTTCAACTTCCTTCTTCACCACGCTAACCGCACTCCTTGCTCTCTACTCTCTACTCCCCACTACAACCCTAATGGCGGCGATTGAAGACGACGATGTCTCGGTGATCCTCGAAGAACAGCGCGAAGAGATCATGGCCGCTAAAACCCTAGCCCGCGACCACGATCTGGCTTTCAGCCTCCAAATGCAGGAAGCCCTAGCCGTTTCTCGAGCAGCACACACCTCCTCCTCCTCCTCCTCTCCGGAGTCTCCGACACTCGATTTCGCCGGAGGAGATGACGGATTCGACTACACATCGCTGATTCTAGAGGACATAGCCCGAGTCGATCAGGAGAGGCTAGACCGTGAGTTTGGCGTACAAGAGATGAAGAGACTCAAAGTTGATCTCGACCGTCGGATCCACGATCACAAGTTTGCTAAAGAGATTATGAGCATCCCTGACGCTGACTGGACCAAAGACGGTGACTTTTTCCAGAAACCTTACTCACTCGGGCCTTCCTCCTCCGTCGCCAAGGTCTCTCCTTTCTCGTTCTCAGCGATTGAGGGTGAGAGTTTCCGGGTTTATTGCAAAGGTTTGGTGAGTGAGGAGATGATTGGTGAGACTAGGGTCACTGTGGGTGGTGTTGGTGTCGCGATTTGTGACTCTACGGATAATCTGATTTGGGAGGTGACCAAGGTTTTGGTAGCGGATCAGTCTAAAAGCCCTGAAATTGCGGAGCTGGAGGCTATTGTTCATGGCTTAGATGAAGCTTTAACCTTTGATTTGGGAAGGGTCACCTTCTTCATTGATGATTTCAAGCTCTTCAATTACGTGAGTTGATCTCCACTCTCCCTCAAATTTCAACTCAGAAATTAAGATTTTTTTTGACAAAGATTGTGAATTTCTAAATGATTGTGACCTTCGAATCTTTTATAAAGTTTTCTCCTTTTCGTTGCTAAATTAGCGTTTCACGGTATTGTTCTCCCCTTGTTTTTGTTTTTGTTTTTGTTTTGTTTACTACAATCTTGATAACTACTATGGCTTTGCATTCTTTACCTAAATATACATAACCATTTGCGAATCATCTAATCTGAATCTGGATTATGGTATATACTGGACTATCTTACCGCTGTTGGTTTGTTGATATTATTGATCTTTGATATGGCTGATCCTGTCTTGCTCTGTAATATTAGGTGACGGGTAGGGTTGAACCTAGGCAGAGCGGTGTTGCAACACTTGTAAACCAAGTGGCTCTTCTCCAGAAAAAGTTCCCATACTGCCAACCATCTCTTTTGACAAGAAACGATGTTAAGTTTGTGTTCAAGCTCGCTAGAGATGCGATCGTGTCCCAAATCAAATGGCCTGACGAGACTAGTAAAGGCAAGAAGACTTTCAAGGAGACCTGTGTGATCTGCTACGAAGGCATCACCGTTGACAAAATGTTCTCCGTAGATGGTTGTTTCCACCGTTTCTGCTTCTCCTGCATGAAGCAGCACGTTGAAGTGAAGCTACTCGGAGGGAAAACAGCTACTTGTCCGAGTGAGGGGTGCAAATCAGAAGTGAAGATGGATTGCTGTGCCAAGTTTCTGGATCCCAAGCTCGTTGAGATTATGATTCAACGCAAGAAAGAAGGCTCGATCTGTGACTCAGATAAAGTTTATTGTCCATATCCAAAGTGCTCGGAACTGATGGCCAAAGCTGAAGTTTTTGAATATACAAAACAGTTCTTCGTTGGCACAGAGCAATCTGCGGCGAGGAAATGCATGAAGTGTGGGATGTTTTTTTGCATGCAGTGCAAGGTACCGTGGCACTATAAAGACACCTGCGAGGACTTCAGTAAATCTAAGGGATATCAGAACGTTGGAGATGGAATGCTCAAGTCTCTGGCACAGAGCAAGAGGTGGAGACAATGCATAAGGTGTAACAATATGGTTGAGCTTGCGTTTGGATGCTACCATATAACCTGCAGGTACTTTGCTTCTGACTGCTTCTCCATGGATAAAGAAAGGAGAGACAATGTTTGGTCATTTGTTACTATTTTTGATTCCATGTTTTTTTTTTCTTTGCAGATGCGGATATGAGTTCTGTTACACGTGTGGAGAGGAATGGAAGGGGAAGAAAGCGACATGTACTTGTCCGATCTGGGATGAGCGCAACATAATCCGTGATACGAATGTGAATCGTAGGAGGTGATTTGTCTTTGTGTTGCTTGGGTAAGAGTCGGTGACAGCTCCTAGAATCAAAAACACTAGTTATGGCCCTTTTGTTTTGAAGTACGTAGGCTTCGGTTTCTGTGAATCTAAAACTTTGGTGTTTTGTTTTGAAACTTCTATTTCGGTTAAGGCAACAATTTTCAGTACATTAGGAATTTTCAGGCACATCTGCCGGCTTGTTTCCGTTTCTACCAGTCCATTCCAAATCAGTTTCTTAAAACTTGTCCTTCCACCATCTGATTGCGCTAACACTAAAATTAAGAGTTATTTTTCATTCAGAAAATGGTTTAACTTGAGAGAAATTTCTAAAGGAAATGTTTTAGTTTTGGTGGAAAAAATGTTCATAGACAATGTGGTCTAGAAGTTGAACCAAAAAAAAAACAATTAATAAAAATATAAAGTAAAAACTAAAATCAAGGAAACTAAGGGCATGTTTCAAAAAGGTAAGAGCCAGTTCTTAGAACTCTTATCTAATAAACCGTTATTAGCTTTGTTAGTTAAAAACTCCTAAGAATCCAGGCTTAGGCAGTAGAGCACAGTTACTAGAATCGGAGCACAGTTACTAATTTCGTTGATTTTAGAGTACCCAGAGGCACATGATGAAGTTACATCGTCATTTACTCTGAGAGCGAGATTCTCGGGAGACTAGAGATAAATCGCCATTCAAATCCCGGCCGACAAGAAGTCGCATTATTCTTTCTCACTGACGGCGCATGGCGTAATGCCATTCTTACCATTCGGCTCGATTTCAGTGTGCGGCGAGGGAAGCTTTGCTTAGGTCTTTTCCTTCATCTTAAACGCTTTCCACATAATTGATATTTTCCCAATTGATCAAATCCTGCTCGTTTTGGACATTTTCTTTCAGTCAATGTTTAATTTTCTAATTGTTTGCTTTGATGAACACTAGAGCTGTATAGTGTGTAGTCTTTTAAATAACTTTCGCGTCGGATTCACTATACATCTAATCATGGGTGTTCTTTCGTTCGTACTTTTGGCGTTAAAATCATAAGAACTTGCCTCTTAAGATACAGCTTGGTCTGATTTGATTGTTATATAAGTTTTGGTACATCCTATTGCTAACTGTTTCCTTGGACTTTTGAAATGTTTCTCTGTTGCAAAGTATTTATTTAGACCTGCAAGATGGTGGGGCTTCCCTTTTGATGATTGGAGAGTAGTGGAGAATATTCTTAAAACCATTTTATTTGTTGATTGGAGTACACCCTTTTGTTTAATATTTTATGTGTTGCTATTTGTCTGGTTTATAATATAATCATTACATTTTCTAATGTCAACCCTGAAAATGCTCTCAGACATGAAGATGTTGGCACTGTTCTCGATAAATATAATGGCTACTAATGTTAAGAAATTAAGGTGGACTTTGGCAATGAAAAAGATTGGACATCAAATTATATACTGGGAAGTTCTGTCTTTGAACGTGTTTTGCAGCTAGAGAAAGAAATTATCATCATCCACCATTTTTGCAGAACACAAGATTCGTTCAGGATAGTCAGATTCTCTTTTTTTTTTTTTTTTTTTTCTTTTGTCACAAATGGCTCAAGGATTGCATCTCATTCTGATGATCTTCTTCGTTCATCTGATTTGCATCTCGAGTCAGCAGGAGACAGGGTTTATCTACAATGGCTTTGGCCAAGCAGACCTTTATACCGATGGAGTCGCCAGAATTCTTCCCCAAGGACAGTTGCAGTTGACCGATGGATCCGGGCAGAAGATGGGTCATGCTTTCTTCAAGAAGCCTTTTGAGTTCACTTCACCTGAATCACTCTCTTTCTCAACACATTTTGTGTGTGCTCTGCTGCCTAAGCCTGGATTCATTGGTGGTCATGGTATCGCCTTCGTTCTGTCTGCTTCCATGGATCTCACTCATGCAGATGCGACGCAGTTCTTGGGACTTTTTAACATCTCCACTCAAGGATCCTCCTCTTCTCATTTGGTCGCTGTTGAGCTTGATACTGCCCTCAGCGCTGAGTTTGATGACATCAATGCCAATCATGTTGGTATTGATGTCAACAGTCTTATGTCTATCGCATCTACCCCTGCTTCTTACTTTTCCGAGATAAAAGGTAAGAACGAAAGCATACCGCTTCTGAGTGGAGCTCCTATTCAAGTCTGGGTGGACTATGGCGAAAACGTACTCAATGTTTCGCTGGCCCCTCTCAAAATTCAAAAGCCAAGTCAGCCTCTTCTGTCAAGATCCATCAACCTTTCAGAAACTTTCCCAGATAGAAATATATTTCTTGGGTTCTCTGGAGCGACAGGGACATTGATCAGCTACCAATACATACTAGGGTGGAGCTTTAGTACAAGCAGGGATTCATTGGAGACCCTGGATGTCCATAAAATTCCCAGAGTTCCTCCTCATAAAGCTAAATATGAGAGACCATCAATGCTGCTTACTGTTCTGCTAATATTACTGGCGGTAATATTGTTTTTGGTTCTTGGAGCAGCTTTTGTCTACAGGAGAAGGAAATATGCAGAAGTAAGAGAAGAATGGGAAGGAGAATATGGTCCACAGCGCTTCTCCTATAAAGCGTTGTACAAAGCTACAAAAGGGTTTCACAAGGATGGAATTCTGGGAAAAGGAGGTTTTGGAGAAGTGTACAAAGGAACTCTTCTGCCGCCTTCCAATGGGCAAATAGCAGTGAAAAGAGTGTCACACGATGCAGAGGAAGGGATGAAGCAGTTTGTGGCTGAAATCGTGAGCATGGGTAGTCTGAAGCATAAGAATATGGTTCCACTTCTTGGGTACTGTAGAAGAAAAGGTGAGTTGCTTCTGGTATCTGAATACATGCCCAACGGTAGTCTTGACCAATACTTGTTCTATGAAGATAAACCTCCCTTTTCGTGGCGTCGAAGACTTATAATCATCAAGGATATAGCTTCAGCACTCAATTACATGCATACAGGAGCTCTGCAAGTTGTTCTCCACAGGGATATCAAGGCTTCTAATGTTATGTTAGACGCTGAATATAATGGAAGGTTAGGGGACTTTGGCATGGCAAGGTTTCATGACCATGGAGCAGACCCTGCTACAACTGCGGCTGTGGGAACCATTGGCTATATGGCACCGGAGCTTGTTAACATGGGAGCATCCACTGCAACCGACGTTTATGCCTTTGGTGCGTTTTTACTTGAAGTAACATGTGGGAGGAGACCCTTTGAGCCCGCGTTGCCAGAGGAAAGAAGGTCTTTAGTTAAGTGGGTCTGCCAATGTTGGAAGATGGCTTCTTTGCTGGGAGCTAGAGATCCGAGACTGAGAGGTGAAATCTCAGCTGAGGAAGTAGAAATGGTATTGAAACTTGGATTGATTTGCATGAATGCGGTGGCGGAACTGAGACCTTCGATGGAAGAAGTGATGCAATACTTAAATGAAGGCCTAAAGCTGCCTGATATCACCCCAAATTCTCCTGGTGTCGGGTCCTTTCTACCACTGATTATGGGATCAAGCCCCCTACCTGCCTCCCCCATTACGGAGACCTTGTCAGCATCCCTTTACTCTTCTTCCCCTGCCAATGACTCTACATTTGTCACTCACTCCTTTGTCTATGGCCACGGACGGTAAAAAAGCTTGGGAAATTTTCTCCTCTATTTGGTAGAGTTGTGTGAAGTAACTACTCTAGTTGACGCATTGTAAAGTTATGTTTGGAGTCTTTTGTAGAAATGATTTTTAGGCTTTGTAATTCTGATATGTGTTTGCACTGAAGTTTTGTATCTTCTTATCTGCATATCTGTTTCTACATTAATTTACTGCATTTTCCTGTAACTAAGTTGTTCATACAGATGTTTACAAGTTTTTCTTCACTTTATTATGCCTATTAATTTGATCTCACTCTGTTAAATCTCGATTAAAAGAAACTTTGAAACGACTTTCCATCGGGGGGGGGGGGGGGGGGGGGTTGTTTTAGTGTGGTTGTTTCATGTTAAATGATTTCAGTTTCATCTGTGGAGCTGAGTGGGATCACAAGAGAGAATCATCATCATCATATAATCAGAGATGGTTGTTTTCATCCCATGACAGGTAAAGGTTTAGAGGGTTATTCTTGAAACTGTTAAAGACTAAATTGGGTTCTGCTATCTGTGTGGCATATTCAGCTAAAGTCTGGGGTATAGGGAGATGATACCCTAATATATGTAGCTAGTCCAGACATGTTCATAAAGGTCTGTCTCTTTTAGATTCCTTTATTGTTTGGATGTACTGTTTATAGGGAACGATCAAACAACTTGCTATTGCTTGTTTGAGGTCAACACTAGTTTAAATTCCATGTGCGATTATTTCTGAAGGTAGATTATATGGACTTAAATAGACTATTGTGAGAAACGTGGTCTGCTTATTTGTTAAGTATTCTTATCACACTATGGAGTCAATTTTGAATTGTTGATTTTTTCTCCTAGATATACCAAGAAAGGCGTTCACATAGGTAACGATCAATTAAAAAAACTCTAGTTTTGAGCATGTTAGGTTATTGAAGAGAAAAAAAAAAACGTCAATAACAGGGGAGAATACTTCAACGTTTAAGACCATTTTTCTCTGTTTTGACTTGTCTAAGCTTTGGTTCTATGTACTACCTACTTCATTCAATATTCTACAAAAATGTGTGTGCTTGGATTTTTCCTGGGATTCGGTTCCTTTTACTCCCCCATTAATAAGCAGCATTAAAGGTATCTTTTAAAGAAGATTAATTTAATGATTCTTTTTTTGGTGGCTACCGCGTGTAGCAGTTGCCTTGTCCTTCTGACTGATGCATGCTGTGATCATTTCTTTATCTAAAGTAATATTTAACGACGTGAGCGGTTCGTAATATATATAGTAATATATTAAATAGCTTCGCTGTACTTTTTTTTTTAAAAGCCAATTAAAAAGTAAATGCATATGAGGCAGAGTTCATATCCATTAAGAAATTACAACCAACATATAAGTTCACATCTTGTTTTCTGCAGCCAGCAAAGTATTGATCAGAGAGAGAGAGAAAGATCTGCTCAGAGAGAACAAGAGAACGCTCGAATTCATCGGCACCAATGGCTCGTGAATCGCTTCTGATCTGGTATTACTTTTAAAAGTATTAGTTTTCTTACTCAGCTCTTCATAAATTATACAAGTAGCTGTCGGTCTGAGAAAAATCCGGTGAAAGATTGTGGGTATTGATTCCAAGGCACATGTTATGACTAATTTAATAGTTTTTACTGTTTGTTAGTACGCATCTAGCACATTCCTTTGGATTAATTCTCTTAAACTAATATCTGAATTTGAACATTTGAAAACCATGTGAAGTTACTTTGATTTTTTTTATAATGTTATCAAGCTGTTGGTTAATAAAGAATTGCGAGCTGCTTGAGGCTAGTAGTTCTTATAATCATATATTTACTTTTATCAGAGGGGAAAAGATCTACACACAGCTCTTTGTTTCATTCAGCAGCAGCAGCACCAATGTCTAGTGGATTATTGCTTCTGCTCTGGTTTTTGGTCTCTTCTTTTCATCTTATCTCTTTGTCAACTTCATCAAAAGATACCAGTTTTGTCTTCAACGGCTTTGGACAAGCGAATCTTTCTCTCGATGGGTCTGCCACGTTGCTACGCAGTGGATTGTTGCAGCTTGCTGAAGTTTCGAATCATCAAATGGGCCATGCTTTCATCAAGAACCCAATCGAGTTCGGCTCCTCTGAGCCACTGTCATTCTCAACACACTTCTTCTGCGCTATAGTGCCTAAGCCAGGAATCGAAAGCGGCCACGGCATTACCTTTGTGATATCTCCATCGGTGGATTTCACTCGGGCGCAGCCGAATCGGTACTTGGGGATTTTCAACGCCTCGACTAGCGGATCCAACTCCTCTCACCTGTTTGCTGTTGAGCTTGACACTATTCTAAACTCGGAGTTCGATGAGACGGATAATAATCACGTTGGGATTGATGTGAACAATCCCATTTCGGTTGAATCAGCACCAGCTTCTTACTTCTCCGAAACGCAACGGAGGAATGTGAGTGTTAACCTCTCTAGCGGAGATTCTATACAGGTCTGGATTGATTACCAAGGAACTCTACTCAATGTCTCTGTGGCTCCTCTTGACGTCAAGAAGCCAAGCCAGCCACTTTTGTCACGAGCCATGAATCTCTCGCAAGTGTTTCAGAGTAAAAGATTGTTCGTTGGGTTCTCCGCAGCAACAGGGTCAGCAATCAGCTACCATTATCTTCTTGGGTGGAGTTTCAGCACAAGCAGGGAGCTATTGCAACCACTCGACATGTCGAAGTTTCCTCGAGTTCCTCGGCCTAGAGTTAAGCACAAGAAACCATATGCTCTGATTGTCGGTCTGCCCGCTGCACTTGCTATCGTAGTAATAGCGGTTCTGGCAGGAGTTTATTACAACAGGAAGAAAAAGTATGCGGAAGTGAGTGAACCATGGGAGAAGGAATACGGCACACACCGCTTCTCGTACAAGTCTTTATACATAGCAACGAAAGGGTTCCACAAGGATGGGTTTCTCGGAAGAGGAGGTTTTGGAGTAGTGTACAGAGGAGATCTCCCTGAGAGCAAACCTATAGCTGTGAAGAGAGTGTCTCATAACGGCGAGGAAGGGATGAAGCAGTTCGTGGCTGAGGTCGTGAGCATGAGAAGTCTGAAACACAGGAACCTCGTTCCGCTTCTTGGGTATTGCAGGAGGAAGGGAGAGCTTTTGCTTGTTTCCGAGTACATGCCCAACGGTAGCCTTGACCAGCACCTGTTTGATGACCAGAGTCCGGTTCTTCTTTCTTGGCCGCAAAGACTTGTGATTCTCAAAGGGATAGCCTCCGCGCTCTTCTATCTCCACACGGGAGCTGAACAAGTCGTTCTGCATCGAGATATCAAAGCTTCCAATGTTATGCTGGACGCTGAGCTAAACGGCAGGTTAGGAGATTTTGGTATGGCTAGGTTTCATGACCACGGAGGCAACGCAGCAACAACAGCAGCGGTTGGTACGGTAGGGTACATGGCACCCGAGCTAATCACGATGGGAGCTTCCATTGTGACTGATGTTTATGCATTTGGTGTTTTTATGCTTGAAGTAGCGTGTGGAAGGAAACCTGTGGAGCCTGGGATGGAAGCTGAGAAACGGTTTCTGATCAAATGGGTTTGTGAATGCTGGAAGAAAGATTGTTTGCTTGATGCTAGAGATTCAAGATTTGGAGGAGAGTTCGTCCCCGAGGAAGTCGAGTTGGTTATGAAAATCGGGTTGCTGTGTACAAACATTGTGCCAGAATCAAGACCAACGATGGAACAAGTGGTTCTTTACTTAAACGAGAACCTACCGTTACCTGATTTCTCGCCGTACACCCTCGGGATCGGCTCGTTTACTCCTGTAGTGGTGGATGCAGCCTCACTTACGGGCACATACACTTCAAGGAACTGGTCAGCTCCTTCGGTATCTTCTTCATCAGCCAACAACACAAGAGACTATGAACAACCATTGGAATCTAAGAAGTCTTTAAAGGTAGTTGCAGAGTCAGAAGACATCGAGGCTCGTCTCTCCAAGCCAACCAGTGGCTGGTAATAAAGTTTTTGAGTATCCTTTTGCATGGATTTGAACACATAGGGGGTGCTGCTTACTGCTGAGTGATCTCATTGAGAGTTCATTCGCTTAGGATACTCATGTATAACTTGTGAATGTTTCACTTTCAGGTCTTCTTCATTGTATTTCAGCATATGTTTATTTTTCAAACTTTTTAGTGATTGTTTTTTTCCACTCAATGTACATTCTTTCTTCTTCTTCTTTTTTTTTTTTTGGGATTAACTGAACAACACCGCTTGTAAGTTTGTAACCAACCGACAAAAAGATGTTCATTGGATGAGAAATTAAGGAATAGTCTTTAGATATGGACTGCTTTGTTCCATGTGAAGATTGGTCCCGTTTGAGTCAGAGATTGTGACTCTGCATGCTATGAGACTTGGTCAGCTTTGCGTTTCATTTACTTGGGAAAGTAACATAAACACAACTGGGTTGAAAGATCTTATCTAAAGTTCGTGGAGGAAGAAAAGTTGGTTTATTGTCTTGTCTCTGTTCAAATTGCTAAAGGGACGACTGCCTTAAGTTATTTGCTGAATTATTCAGATTCCTGCAGGAGAAGAATGAAATATTTCTGCTAGAGGTAACTACTTGTCATGTTTGCTCTTTTGTTATATTCATGGAGTCACATTTGTGATGCCTATTAGGAATAAATATGCGTTGGCTAGCTACAATTGATTAGGATTTAGGAGACATGGAATGTTTAAAATTGAGCTCCTGAATTAATAGGCTTACTTTTATTTTTATTTATTTTTTGGCAGCTCTGGAGGATGGTTCTTACATAAGAGAAAAGATATTATCCATTAAATTCAGACACTCTTTCAATAGTAATGAGTTGCAGCAGGCTTCATCTAGTTTTGATCTTCTCCTGCGTTCATCTGGTTTCCCTGTCAGGTCAACAAGAAACCGGGTTTGTTTTCAATGGCTTCCATCAAGCAGATATTTATACTGATGGACTCGCCAGAGTCCTTCCTGATGGGCTTTTGCAGTTGACAAATGATTCAGCGTTTCAAATGGGTCATGCTTTCTTCAAGCTGCCATTTTATTTCGATCCATCTGATACCATCTCCTTCTATACACATTTTGTGTGTGCGTTGGCGCCTCTTCAGCTGGGAGCTAGTGGCGGACATGGGATGGCTTTTGTTGTATCTCCTTCCATGGATCTCTCTCATGCACTCCAAGCTCAGTACTTGGGCGTCTTCAGCACCTCCACAAATGGAACTTCCCCTTCTCAGCTGATAGCTATTGAGCTTGATACTATTGAGTCATTAGGAATTGATGAGTTGGAAAAGCCTCATGTTGGGATTGATGTGAACAACGCAACATCTATTGAATCTACTCTCCCGTCTTACTTTTCCAATGCCTTAGGGAAGAATGTAACCATAAATCTCCTGAGTGGACTGCCTATCCAGGTTTGGGTGGATTACGATGGATCCTCCCTTAATGTTACGCTGGCCCCTGTAGATAGACAGAAACCAGATCAGCCTCTTATGTCAAGGTCCATCAATCTTTCAGATTATTTTCAACATAAAATGTTTGTTGGGTTCTCTGCAGCAACAGGGCAATTGACCAGTAACCAATATGTACTTGGGTGGAGTTTCAGTAGAGGCAAAGAACTATTACAGAACCTGGACCTCTCTAAGCTCCCTCAGGCTCCTCTTCCTAGAGATGTTCCTCTTCCTAGAGATGAACAGCCTCCTCTTCTGTCTCCACCGCTTATTGGTTTGGTCATCTTATCGGTGATCCTAGTGCTGCTGGTTCTCGGAGTAGTTTATTGGTACAGGAAAAACAAGTATGCTGAAGTAAGAGAACCGTGGGAAAAGGAATACGGTCCACATAGATTCTCCTACAAGTCTCTGTACAAAGCAACAAATGGGTTTGGAACAGATTGTTGTGTTGGGAAAGGTGGGTTTGGAAATGTATACAAAGGAACTCTGCCCCTAAGTAGGCATATAGCTGTGAAAAGACTGTCACACAATGCCGAGCAAGGAATGAAACAGTTTGTTGCTGAAGTTGTGACTATGGGAAGTTTACAGCATCGGAACTTGGTTCCTCTTCTCGGGTATTGTAGGAGGAAAGGTGAGTTACTTCTGGTCTCTGAGTACATGCCCAACGGTAGTCTTGACCAGTACTTGTTTCATGACCAAAACCAATCTCCTTCATGGTTGCAAAGGATTTCTATTCTAAAGGACATTGCCTCCGCTCTAAATTACCTGCATACAGGAGCCACGCAAGTTGTTTTGCACCGGGATATAAAGTCGTCTAACGTTATGTTAGATTCTGATTTCAGTGGAAGATTAGGAGATTTTGGTATGGCCAGGTTTCAGGACCCCAGAGCCAACTTATCTGCAACAGCCGCTGTGGGAACCATAGGTTACATGGCACCTGAGCTAGTAACAATGGGAACTTCTACAAAAACTGATGTTTATGCCTTTGGTGCTTTCCTTCTTGAAGTAACTTGTGGGAGGCGTCCTGTGGAACCGGAGTTGCCAGTGGAAAAGCAATATTTGGTCAAATGGGTCTGCGTATGCTGGAAACAGGCTTCTTTACTTGAGACCATAGATCCAAGATTGGGAAGAGAAACTTTATTCAAGGAAGTTGAGATGGTTCTGAAACTTGGATTGCTCTGCACAAATGCGAAACCAGAGGCAAGGCCTACCATGGGACAAGTGGTGCAATACCTAAACCTGGACCTGACCTTGCCAGATTTCTCGCTGAATAGTCCAGGTATTGGGGCGTTTATGCCAGTGTCAATGGAAGCATCATCTAGCATTAGTGCCTCCAATTCAAGGAGCGCATCAATACCTATGTTTGTTACTCATACAATCCTGAGAGGAAGTGGAAGATGAGAGATGTATGAAACTGTGTATGCTCGGCATCTAATGTCTTGAGCTACTTAAATGTTTTTACCTAAGAAATAATGGTGTTGGTGGTTACAATTGTAACTGTGATCTTGTGTGCCTAGTTTCTACAAGTGAGAAAGTGGTCAAAAGAGTTTATAAGATTGTATAACTTTTTTTCGGTTAGTAGATTATAGTCATAAACATGATCATCAGTTGACATGAATGTAATGAGTAAATGATGAGAAGTAGAAAAGGTGAAGATCTTTAGGCAGTATATTAGAATTTTAGTTAAAGATGTACACAACTATTGACATATTTTACAGTTTGCTATTATGAAAATCTCAGGAGCAACAAATCTCATTTCTAAAATTAATTCAAAAAATAAGTGAACGAAAGAAGACAGAAATAGAACATGAATCTCCATGATTGCACAACATAAATCCAACAGTTTAATGACAAAACAAAAACCAGGGGACAAAAACATGTATGATCATTGCCTCTTACATAATCCTCTGATTTGTGAACAAGACTTGAGATGATTCTCCAGCCAATAAGAGTCCTTCTTTCATCTGAAGTGATCACTACGCTTGCTTCGAATCAAAGTTTTTTTTTTCCGTTGCACATTGTTAGTAGTCTTTGTTCACATAAAACAATGTGTTTATTTGAACTCGTTTGTTCACGGACTCGTATTAAATTGCTCTGTCTTTGTTCACATAAAACAATGTGTTTATTTGAACTATCCTCTGTCTTGCAGTTTTTTTGAATACCGATACTACAACCGACAAATTTATCTGCTGTATGAAGATTTTGTCTCACTGTATCATCTTGACCGTCATATAAGATCCATTTTTGACAGTTGTCCTTGTGCCATACCGAAGATCACTCGTAGTCTTTTCTCTAATATCTGCATATATCGTTTTTTCCGAAAATTAAAATTCAGACCTCTATATGTAGAAGCAATCCTTGGTTAAACCACTGGACCAATGAACTTCCACCACTCTGCTTTGCATTAATGGTGTAAAAAAAATTGTACACTTAACAAATGGACGAACATACTTAACCGAACCAAACCAAAAATGGACCTGTAAATGTTACTAGAAAAGGGTAGGTTGGTTCTTGAAAAAGGTTCATAGAATATGCTCTGGGTTATGTTTGATTATGATGTGTATTGCGAAGAGAGGAAGTTGATCCTGCCAAACCACTCAACCAAGGGACTTCCACCACTCTGCTTTGCATTAGTGGTGTAAAAAAAATTGTACACTTAGCAAATGGACGACCATACTTAACCGAACCAAGCCAAAATTGGATCTGTAATTGTTACTAGAAAAGGATAGGTTGATTCTTGAAAAAGATTCATAGAATTTGCTCTGGGTTATCTTTACTTATGATGTGTATTGCGAAGAGAGGAAATTGATCCTGCCAAACCAGTGGACCAAGGGACTTCCACCACTCTGCTTTGCATTAGTGGTGTAAAAAAAATTGTACACTTAGCAAATAGAAGACCATACTTAACCGAACCAAACCAAAAATGGATCTGTAATTGTTACTAGAAAAGGATAGGTTGATTCTTGAAAAAGGTTCATAGAATTTGCTCTGGGTTATGTTTACTTATGATGTGTATTGCGAAGAGAGGAAGTTGATCCTGCCAAACCACTGGACTAAGGGATTTTTACCACTCTGCTTTGCATTAGTGGTATAAAAAAATTGTACACTTGGCAAATGGACGACTATACTTAACTGAACCAAACCAAAAATGGATCTGTAATCAATGTGTTTACTTATGATGTGTACTCCGAAGAGAGAAAGCTGATCCTGCCAAAAGCTTTGAAGAAGGTTGATCCCGTCTAAGAGGAAGAACTTCAAACAGAGGAAGATTAGATCCCAAGGAAGATCAATTCAGAAGTCTATAAAAAAAAGATTGTCTTATGTTTAGTTTAACTTGAGCAAATTCAAGAAGTCAAATTTTCAGTGAAAGATGACTCAGTTTACTCAAAAGTCACGTGCGCCTGTAGCTTTGGTCAAATTTAACATCAGCTATAGCTCCTTCATGTGTGCACCAGCGAGTTTCAGTATCAAATTTTTTTTTTTGTGTACTCAAGAGTAAGCTGCTAAACCAATGACTGTTGATGTTTAGTTTACTGTAATCTAGCCCAAGGCAAAGCATATGGGAAGGAAGGAAGTAAAGTACCAGAGGTTATCACAGTTTTCTTTCTACACCGGGAATGATGATATCATGGGTCAGTGCCGGTCCGGATCCAAACGGCGCCTAAAGCGAGCAAAATAAATATGCCCCCATTATAATTTTTTTCATATTCAGTATGGAATCAAAATCATGCAAAATATCATTCTTATTCAGTTCATAATCTTTTGATATCACGAATAACTCACTTTGCTGTGTATGATACATACTTTATACTTTGAACATAGTTATTTTTATGAGGTTCGCAAGCAGTAACTAAAGTTGGAACTACTATATACCATGGGATATATCTATTATATATATATTTGGAAAACAATCATTTATTCAACATGAAAAATTTCATTGATTTGTTTAGAAAAAAAATTCAGAAAGCTGAACCTAATTCACAATAATTTAATGTTTGTTTAGATCTTAAGAATATTTTTTTCAAAAACAACTTATAACAATCACACAAAATTAGAGAAAATAAAATTTACAAGGTAGAACAATAATCATTCAATAAAAGATGAAGGAACAAATATTTTATAAATAAATAATGTTGTATTAATAAAAAGAAACAACAAAAGCTAAAAGCTAAAAAAGAATAAACTAAGATCTTTTTTTTTTTTTTTTTTTTTTTTGTCAACAACAATACAGACTCATATAGACTCTGTAAACCAAACCGGGTGCTCCGTATCCATATGGACAGTAAACGACGATTGTTGCCTCACACTACGTGCTAAGCTGTCCGCCTTGTTGTTATGCGTCCTTGATATATGAATAATCTCTGAGCTGTGGAAACTTTCCTTGAGAATCTTAATATCTTCCAAGTAACTTGCAAAAGCCGGCCATTCCTCTGGTTCCGAAACCATCTTAACCAATTGAGAACAATCCGTTGCAAATGTAACACAATATTGTCGTAGATTCCGCATACACTCCATTGCCCATATTAGTGCCTCTACCTCTGTGTGTAAAGGGGATTGACTAGCCCTTGTATTTCTAGCTCCCATTAAGCCCTCAAAACCTTCTAAGGTGCTATACCATCCTTGTCCAGAGAAGGTATCCTTCGATTTCCATGACCCATCCGTGAAACACCATCGACCCGATCTAATTGGTAAACCTCCGTTAACAAGATCCTTTGAACAAAATGATCGTATATTGGATGAAAAGAATAATACTATTATATTGTTATCATCATCAAAAGACAAGGAAGAAAAGGAAAAAAGTCAAAACACAGAAGTGACTCTCAAACTTACCACCTGTAGGCAAAAAGACAGGACAACAGACCACTATACTAATGAAAACTTGCATTATTTGGCGCCCATAAAATTTATATAATCACTGGCGCCTAAAACCCTTGCTTTACGGGCTTTAGGTCAAGGCCGGCCCTGTCATGGGTACCTAAGAAGATGATGAGAGATAATGATTTTATATTTGATTTAGCAAACAAAACCATGAGAGCTTTCAAACTAATCACCTATGTTTCTCTCCGTCTCTACTGCTAGCGGCGGCTTAGAAGTTCTCGTATTGATCGAAAGAGGCCAACCGTGTTAACGGGCCAGACAGAAATCAAAGAGACGACGTTTTTAGTGTTAGCTAGCCCATTATGTAGGCTTGAAAACGGGCTATGAAACCTCCCACATCGCCAATCTAAGAAGAAGAAGCTCTGTTTATATACTGCGAAAGCCACGTTCATGAATGTCCCTTCGGGGACATCCGATAAAATTGGAACGATACAGAGAAGATTAGCATGGCCCCTGCGCAAGGATGACACGCACAAATCGAGAAATGGTCCAAATTTTTTTTTGTTTTACAAATTTCAAGTTCAAGAACTCTACAATTTCAGTTTTTTTGGTTCTGTAGTTGCAGCTCTGATGTTCAAATTGTTTTTAATTTGTTATGATGATGTTCCAATTTGTTCTCATGAAGATAAAGCTTTAAGCATCTCTTCTACCTTAAACTCGGATATAGTGATAATATTTCATATCATGCGTACAAAAGGACTAAGATTCTTGATCTGGTTATAGGTGTTGAAGAGAAATTCTATCTCTCTTCTGAATTATTATCCTTTAGTGGATAGCGAAAGGGTTTTAGGGAATGAGCAGTGTCATGTTTACGGTTTTAAGAGACTGAAAAATGGATGCTCCCGTTTCTGGCAAGCTTCGGTTACTCTCTAAATGTATGTCATTTATGCTGGATTCAGACACTTCTTACTCTCTGAAAAACCCGTTAGAACATGTACATTCTTTATAAACAGATGATCGATTGCTCTGTGTGGAATGATTTCCGGTCAACTACTTGTACATCAACAGCTTTCCTAGAGATCTAACGCATGAGCGTCATGAAAATTCTTTAAAACAACACTGAATGATATATGAGACTGATTGTACAGTCTAATTTTATAGATGCACAATCTGTTTTGCGTATTCCCTTCCATTATTTTCAGTACTTGTATATATGCCATTACCATTTGAATATCCAAATATTATACTTTTTTTTTTCTCGTAATAGTTCCAGTTATGAAGACAGCTTCTAGGCTTCTAGCTCTGTTACAATAGGATGTGGACAAACTATGTTTACCATAAAAAAAAAAAGAGATCAAATTAACAAATCAACTTACAACATTATTATCTTTTTTAGAGAAAAGCGACTTATCTCTCTGTCTATATAACCTATGAATTGGAGAAAAAGTTCAGAAATCATCTGATGATCCAACATAAACTTCTCTCTACACAAAAACAATTTGATGTTACTGTTGTCAAGGCCTTCCGAAGAACAAAAAGGATCTCATCTTTATTCACCAGAAACTCCGGGGTATCAGTGACGACCATCTTGATTCTTTCCCTGTATCAGAAACAGATCCAGAGTACCTTCGAGACTTGTGAATCCTCATTTTAACACCAGGAACTTTGCGTGCAATGGCTTGCCATATCATCTGGACTGCATCATCTACCTTTGAGGGAAAATGGAACTCGTAGAATTTCTCCACTTCCTTCAATCTATTCCACATTCTTGTCCACTCCTCCTTGGTGATTCCCCTGATTAAGTTAACCAGAAAGTTCTCTTTCAAGGCATCAGATGTGCGAACAAACACGGAGAACTCGGAGTAATCAATAACGTCCTCAAAAGGAAGCTCAATGTCGTCACTGATAATGACAGGCACGCAGTGACTTGCAATGGCGTCAAATAAGCGGTTAGATGAAGGAGTGTCTCCGGCAATGTTGAGGCAGAACTTGGAGTTGTGCATTCCTTGGCTTGCTTTGTTTATGCCTCCGTTTCTCACGCTCCCAAACGAGAAATGCACGTCCTTCTCATCTTGCAAGAGGTAGAATAATTCTTGACGCACAAACCCACCCTGAGATATATATATATATATATGAGCAAACCATATTTTAAAAAAAAAAAAAAAACACAATAGCAAAAAGACTATCTAAGAACTCAAACATCTGACCCTTATTTGCTGAAGAACAATAACAGATACATATGTCCACTAAATATACACTATGAAAAGGAGTAGAACTCTCACATCTTTCCTGTAGATGGCACCCTGAAAGTAAAGCAGAATGGGTCTGCTATCGAAACCAGAGGTATCGTTTTCATAAGTTTTGATGACATGCTTATAAGGCGCAATGACATCTTTCTCAACGTTTGCAACAGTAGGAGGATACCTACCAAAGTCAGAGAGTATAAACATAGCAGGAAAGAGCTTGTTCCTAGCATCCAACATGCTATTGGGATGATGAGCAAGAACCACATGGTCTCTACCACCAGATCTCATCCACTCCTCTTGAGCCGTCAAGAAAGCAACAAGCTTTCCTTGCAGATCTTTGTTCCTACTAGTTTTCTGGTGAGGATTCACCTTGGAAAACCGATTGTAACTGAGAGAGGAGAAAAAGGGAACAAAGATGACATCAGCTTCGGTGGAGTTATAAACCCTTTTGGCAGCAGTAGCAGTAGCCGTAGCAGCAGGTCTAGGATACTCAGATGCAAGAAGATCCAAGGTGAGCCAGTACTCAATGCTGTGCTGCAGATTCAAGCCTCCAGGGTAAGGAGGTATGTATTTCTGAACATCAGGCCATTTCTTCCCTCCTCCTTGAGGTTTCCAATTTAGCAATCCGAAATGAAACTCCGGATCCATGTCATACATGTAAACCTTGAGAGGGCCTGTTGTTCTCTTCTCGCATCTACAATCATCTTTCTCACGTTTTACACTGTCTACGAATGGTTTTGATTGAAATGTGGAGCTAAGGAAGCGGTTGTGAGCAGTGGAACGCAAGACGAAGTAGCAAGAGAGAGCGAAGAGGACGGTTGTGAAGAGGAAGAGGCAGAGAAGGAAGTTTCGAGCTACATACCCGATCGTGGAGCCGTTCTTCTCCACCATTGCCATATAAGGAGAGTAGAGAAATCACAAACAAACACAGCTAGGCTAGGGAGGAGCATTAATTAGGTCACATGGATCAGGTCGGGAATGATACAAATCAACTAGGTGCTGAGAGCGAAGATGGTGGTAAGAATGTTCTTCTGTGAGACTAATTTCATCACACTCATGGAGCGGCGGACAAGGAGGAGGAACAAACGGTGTTGAAGCTTCAGGGGATCCGTCAACTTTCCTATAATTAACTCTCTTTTTAGTTTTTATTTTAGTCTCCACTTTTTAATATTTTTTTTTTAATCTTTTGTAGATGGTAGTAGACCCAACAATAATTTAGAGTCCAGTTATTGTGAGAAACATAAATAGTTAGTGTTGTTAAAGCAAGATGGGGCCGGTAACTTGAAAGCGGAAATAACTTCTTTTCTTTTTTTCTTTTCGGCAATAGTAAGATGGGATCATGGGACCAAGTTTTTGTCCAAATCATGTGTATATTTAAACGAGATGGGACCAAGTTTGGACCCAGAACCTAATTAGAATCAGGTCAGCCCACGATAATGGTTTTTCTGGATTTTTTTTTTTAATGAATTTTTATTGGGAAACTTTATGAACTTAATCTTTCATATAAAAACTCTATAAATTAATAACTTTAGAACTTTAAAATTTTCTTTGTTTATAGAGTTATTAATTTCTAGATGTATGTATAGTAAAGTTTAACAAATTTCTAGATATTCCTTTTGTTTGAATAATATATTTTTTATAATTTCCTTTTATTTAAAATTACCTTTTGTTTAATATTTACATATTTTATGTTTTACATATTGTTCAGAATTTTTTCTTTTAAATTTTCTTTTTGTTACTTTAAAAGTTTCTTATATACTATTATTCTATATGTCACGTAATTTCACGTATACCAAACAAAACTTACTTTTATCTTCTTTTTTTTGCTAAGCTTTCAACAATATCTTCTCGTCTTAAAAAATTTTACAATGTTATAATGACAGATCAAATTCGAAAGAATTATGCGAGTATAAGAGTGATCATACTTCATGTATCAAAAAGATATGCAATTGTGGCTTGAAGAAAAGTCTCATCTAAAAGTTAGTCAAGATACAATTTTAAACACACTCAAACGATAATTGTAGTATCTTTCAGTCAATTAGAAGGAGAAAGAGAATATCAAGCAGCACAAACCAGCAAAATATCTAGATATGGAAAGGGTTGTTTTTGAGTGGTTTCTTCGATATCAATATCATGTGAATATGATTGGCAAGCTAATTTAAGAAAAGGCAAGAGAAACAATGAAACTTGTATACCCTCAACAAGAATCTGAGCACCATCTTTCTCCAGGTTGGCTTGGAAATTTTAAGTTACGACATGGTATCAAATCTTTGCGTTGTTTTGAAAAAAGTAGTTTAGTTAATGTATAAGACATGGAAAATAAATTGGAGGTTATAAGGAAGAAAAAAATAGATAAGTTCGGTAAAATGATGTTTTCAATATATATGAAACTGGTTTGTTTTATAGGTTACTGGGATCGGTGCGCACTACGCGCGGGATATGCTGCTTAAGTTCTTATATTTTCCTAAGCTTTCACTGTTTGTGTTATTGATTTACATTTGTAAGTGATGTGTATGTTAATGATTTATGTCTTTAAGAATGTTTTACGTGAGGAGTTGATTGGAGAAGGGGTTATATGTGATATCGTTTATTTTGATTGCTCCCGATTGGAGTAGTGCCACGTTTTAATCTTCGTAGTAACATCATGTCTTTCTTTGTATATGTTGTAATAGTAATTATTTTCTTATCATGTAATCATATCCTTTCAACATGCAGTTGAAGTCAAACTGATAACAATTTGAATTTGCATTTCATATCGGAAGTAGAGTAATATTGTATGCGAAAAACGTAGAAAATAAAGCTAAGCAAAATAAGAAAACACTGAAACTTAAAAGTGCGAAAAATGAAAAATTTGCCGATGACTGTTGGCATTAGTTATTCATGGTGAAATGGAACAACCTCAACTGGAATTCCCACAAGGGCAGAAATGAACAAAGGGAGCTTGCTGTCTACGTGTTTTTCAACACCAGTAGCCTATCAGTTCAAATTGAGACTGCCAATCTAGATTATGTAAATAGGAGAAGTCAGATGTTTGGTACAAACGCGTTTCAGTGTCAGATGCCCAGCCTCAGCAGCTCTAATGTTAGCTGGTTTGGTCATCTCCTCATTGAAGCCCACAAAAATAACTTCATCAGTTTTATCTGACACACTAAGCTCTACATATAAGTTGTTGGTCGAACTGGATTAGTGGAGGTTCGTTGAAATATAATATGAATATAATGGAAAATCTGTGTATTTGAAGATATTGACAGCTTTGGTAACATCACAATGATGCATGTAGATAATAGGTCCCTAGACCATCTTTACTTCTACCTGAACACCTGAACATATATCCATAAGTCTCCAATACTCTTGCCAATTTTTAGTTCAAACCGAATTCTTTTTTCTGACCAAACATCATAATTTGTAATACATGTCACACTGTTTTATACTACATCAAATAGACTCAAAGACATGAATAATTAACAAACAAACTGTCCACTCCTAAATCCCACTGTTGGTTATGAAGCCTGACATATCATGAGTTTGTATAACAAAGTTCAAATCGATAATCATTTATTTACCTTGTCAAACAATCTCCTAAAAATGCTGTTACGGAACAGTTTTCTCTGTTTCTGCAGATTCAGATGATTCTGGACCAACTTTGAAAGTGATATACAAATTGTTTATAATTTCTATTCATAATTCGATTGATCCCATGAACTCTCTGCAATGGGATCTTTCCATATATAACTTTATCGTGATCCAGTTTCCTTAAATCTGGCCGGAAACCACTTCCAAAGTAGTCTACATACACACTGAACTTAAAAGGCAAATCTGCAGGTTTTTGTATCAGAGAAACATAAAACTTTTCATCAATTTTCAAAAAGATTTCTGGATGGAGTTTACCAGTGATTTGGACACTGTATCTTTCCATTGATTCCTTGCAGCTTGATCTTTCCATAGGCATATTATCCGAGATCAAGATACTTCTGGTCTGTTTATAAATCGCTTTCCACAATTCCTATTTAACAAGCTTCTATCTCCCATTCTCGTCTTGCCATTTCTTTCATTTCATGGATCTTATCATCAATAGAGTTCCAACTTCTTCTTTGGACCCTTTACTTTAGATATACTACAGATAAGCTATTCAATATCAAACTTAGGTTTCTCAAACGACATCAATGACTTCTCTAAACCCACCTTCTGCAAAATGTCCATGGTACCTTTCTAAATCACTTTCCTTTTTCTTCCAAGCTTTCATCTTTCTCCTCATCATATTCTTCTCCAATCCAGTGGACTCAACCTCATTACTCTTCCTATACACAAACACCGTCTCCAGCACTATAGTCCTATGTAAACACACAAATCCAGTGGACTCAACCTCATTACTATAGACTTGTGAACACCTAGACGTATGATCATCCTGATTTACAAAATATTGATGAACATTTCAAAGAAATTAGATTAACTTTGGTGTTTAGAGGGATTGAGAGGATGATGTTCAAGGTAAGGATGCTAACCATTATATAGGTGATGATACACCACCGTGTAAAGGGTAAACTCGCATTCAATGGCAGATCGTGCTTCAAGTCGGTTTCTGGAGCTAAGAAGATGGTAAAGGCAATGGATCTTTAACTCGGATCGTTTCAGTTGATTAGGAGAGAAAATAGAACGACGCGATTTAAGATCAAGAAAGAGATTCGTCAAGTCGATGTGAGTCAATCAAAACCACGAAACTCCATCGATTTTGTTTGAAAACGTAGAAGAACTGTTTTGGTGCCGAAGAGGCAAAACCCTAGCACCGGCGTGTATCTCATGGATTCAAAATGGGCCTATCATTATTGGGCTCCACTCTATAACAAACCCATAATCGAAACGCAGCAGTCCACTCCGTTAATGAAACACCGAGTTTTGATAGTAAGACACGTGTCACGCCCTCAGAAATCTATTTGATGATGTGTCTCTCGTAAACAAAAGGAAACTCTCTTATATATATAGATAGATAAGCTGATAATTCTCTTACTACAAAACAACTTGAAGGAAAAAACAAGACAAAGAAAGACTAACAATTGTTATTTGCTGCAATGAGGATGGCTTTAAAAAATCCTTTATGGATTATTGAAAATGTGCAAAACTACGTTGTTTTCAAGTATGTCAACCTGAACAACCTAAATGGCCAATATCATGTCAACAAAAGAGTTTGGATGACAAGTGTAATTTTTGAAGAGTATATCCGATGGTTTGATAAGAAAATGCATGGTAGAAAAATTTTGTTTGTAGTCAATAATTGTCCAGCACATCCAAAAAATATCGAAGTTCAACAAAACATGGAGTTTTTCTTTTTGCCACCCAATATGACATAAAAAAATTCAACCTTGCTATGCTAGAATAACAAGAGATTTAAGATGCATTACCATAGAAGAATTTACCGTGAAATTTTAGAAGGTTATATGAGATGGAACAGTCTGATCCATGTAATATTAATGTTTTGGATGCTATCAATTTACGGTGGCACCTTTGACAGTTATTGTTCAAGAGACAATAGTGAATTGCTTTCGACACTGCAAAATCCGTTGAAAAGATATAACATAAATAATTTTAGAAGATGAGTCTACTTGTGAAAACAACATTCTTGAACTTGAAATTTTTATTAATAATCTTGGTTATCGCAATAAAATGGATGCGACTAGCCTACACAATTATCCTGGTGAAAATAATACATGTATAGAAGTTCAGAGTTAAGAAGAAACTGTGGCTAGTGCTCTTCACCTTGATGATGAACCAGAAGATTATGTTATGACATTTTGGAAACAGTTACACATAAGGAAGCAATTGTTGCCTCTATAGTTCTCACAATTTTTGGATGCAGTTTGAGAAGATAACACCATGATTTTTTGATGCAATAAGAAAAATTAGAGATGAGCTCCAAAAAAAAGATTTTAATTTTAAGAAAAAAAAACAGAAAATAGTAGATTCATATTTTAGTAGACTTCTTAGTTTAGTATTTTCATAAATTCTTATGTGATACTTATTAATTTATGTTGTTTTTTGGGACCATATATTTACATGGAAATATTAATCTTGTTTTTATTGATTTGTATTATATTTTACACTGCTCTGAGTTGGGACCGTTGAAATTTATTAATTTATAAAGTTTTTACTGTAATTGATTTTTTTGGCTGCTTTGCATAGTTTTATCTAATTTGTTTAAAAATATAGAAATCATTTAGATCTTTCGAGTATAAACATATTTTTGGGTAATTAAAGGTATTTAATGTACCTACAATTATTATCCAAAGTACACCTTCAAAATAACAGCAATCTCAAAATAACTTATTGAAATACAAAATAACTCCAAAGACTTATTAGAACATAAAAGAGAATAAAAGAAATATTTTGGTTTGTCACCAAATCTTAAAAGGATTGCAAGTCGATTTTTCATACATATCGAACAGACTTTCATAAGTTTTATAAATAGCATAACCACACATTTATACTAGTCTACTTTGTTGAAAATCCTAGTTACATGAGCATATACATTTGTTATGAGTCAGTTATAATGGATTTCTTTGAACCTTTAATACAAAAAAAAAAAAACAAGCCACAGTGTCTACATAATCATAATAGATCAATAGAATATAATCTATTTTACTGAATAAGCACAATCCATCCTACTAAAAATATACATAATGATACTAATTTTATATTCATGTGAGATTTATAGAAAATGTTATTGAGTTTTAATCTATCTTTAGAATCTTTATTAATGATTTTTAATCTTTTAACATCAGTAAATAAACAACAAGATTTGTACCTTATTTGCTTTTAGGAAGTTTATTAATTATATTTTTTATTTACCTAATAATATGCTAATAATAAATTTTGACTCAGATTTATATCAATACAATTAAACACGATCAGTTTTTTTTTTTTGAATTTACCATTATAGTTACACGGTATATTACTTTTGTATCATTATTATTTAGTTATTCACCTAAGTATTTATTAATGGAAATTAAAATATATAAAATATTTGTCAAACAAACATAATAATATATCAAGTAATAATAGATACTTTTAATATTTCTTTCGAACTCTGCTTTTAGTTGTACTATATTACAGTACTAGGCTAGACCCGCCCTACGGGCGAGATTGATGGATTGATTTTTACAAAATATGTCATTTTGTATAAATTTCTTTTTATGTTAAATTGGGTGTGAGTATGATTATTACGTACACCAAATTTGAATCATATAACTAACTAATGATAACCGAGTTCTTAGTATTTTTGACTTTTTAATTCCGAATTGTAAGAATTTATAGTGTGTTAAGTTATTATAGTTGTTTTGGTAAATGTTAGTAAATGATATTATTATCAATTTTGTCGTTATGTTTGGCTTTTTGTGTTATTTTAGTTATATTTGCTTATATATAATATAATTAATCATGTTTATAAGTTTAATAATAAATATAAAATGGAAAATAAGAAATAAAGAGAAAGTGCAAGAAAGGCAACAAATGTATTATTTTGGACAAACTGAGCACACTACGCGAAAATGAGAATCATTTTGACTAAAATATTGTGTCTCAAAATATAATGCATGAATCTGTTCATGCAGATCTAGTCAATTATGCATTGGTATCCAGTAAACATGGTTTGGATTTGGTAATAATGATTTTGATATTATATTTAAAAAATCACGATTTATGAGTATGGTATGGTTTATTAACTGAGCAAACCAAGTGAACCAAAGATGCTGATTTTATATAATATAGTAGTATATTTATAGGGTTTAATAATATACATAATACAATTTTATTAATATTTGGTTATTTTTTGCCTACAGTCCAATTTTAGGCAAATAAACAAAACATACTTTGACCTTTCCGTCGACAAAATATCTGATTTAATATTTACTTATTTAATAATATTATGGTTTAATAATTTACTTTTAAAGTTTTTTTATTACTATTATCTTAATTGGTTTATTAATTATTTTTCTATATTTTTCTACTTTTTGTCTTATATTTCATTAGGGACTTAAAAATTTTATGCTCATTTAATATGTCTAACTAATATAACTTTCCTTATAGGGATTTGTTAATTATATTTAAAGTACTCTTTCTAATCAACCATTGAAATTTTTACAATACAATAATTTAGAAGTTTGACTAAACTAAAATTTTTTATATTAAAGCGTAATTTGATTTATACATAAATACGTATGATAAAGTTAATATTCTCTTATTGAATGTTAGCTATAATTTTTTTCTACTTTTCTTGCTATAATATTCATGAAAGAATACTTCAAGTAGACATAATAGTTTAATCAATTAAACATGGATTTTTTTATTTATTTATGCTGGCTCTTTCTTTCTGGTGTCTTTGTAGTATGCATATAATTATATTATATATTTCGTGGATATCTTGATCCTTTAAAGCATAGTATATATGTAATATGTGTCACGGACTCTTTATATGAAACCATAAATTTAAAACAATGTTTAAGCGTTAAAGAATAGGGTTTTCATAAAAGTAGCAAATGTAAGACGATAAGAGAAGAGGGAGTCGAGTCCTTCAAAATATGACACTTAAAACACTGGTGAAGATATCTTCGTCGAAGCCTATAATTGTTCAAGAACACATTGGCAGCTTTTCCTGCGATGATAGTGATAAAGTCAGTACTTGAGAACATACCGGATCAGAGATAGCGTACCAAGTAAACCAGTTCAATGCTAAGCTATAAATATATGTATACTATAATTTATAAATATATGTATATGGGTCATGAGTTTAGCTTCTTAACTATTATGGAGCTGCAGGTACTGTGTGAGCATTATATTTATATTTAGTATTTGTTGAATAAAATGTGAATGAAGGGAAATATCGAATATGAATGGACCCATCACATGTTTAGTATATGTTGTCGTTGTCAAATTGGACTCAAAATATGCGGGATGATTGTCTACATTAAACATGATCATATTTACAATCATGACAGAATATAGAGAATACTAACTTGATTTTTTTAAAAAACCATATTATACCAAATACTTCCGAAATGAGATAAATTTTATATTTGGTATTAAAAAAAACCAAAATTATAGAAGTAGCAAAGAGTGAAAATCAAACTTGTTCATAAAGCAAACACCAGTTCAATGCTAAGCTATAAATATATGTATACTATAATCAACAGGAAAAACTGCTTCTTGAACTCCAATCCTCTTCACCTATGCCTTGTGTGCTTTCTTCACCTTCTCCGATGCTACCTGCGCCTGGCTACTTCCACCAGCTTCCACCTTAGAAGGCACTGTGATGGCATCGGGGTTGTCATCTTCATTGTTAATGTCGCTTCCCTATTTGATAAAAAAAGTCATTTATATATTTATACTGAACAGCCACGTATCTGGAAAATATATAAACCACACATTATCAACGAATGCAGGCTGCAGCACACGGTCACGCTCACCGAGGATGCGCGAGACAGTAAAGGTCTGATGATTCGCTGTGAATTTGAATGAACTCACCCTCACCTGAATGTGTAGGTCTTACCAACCATGTCTGACACAAACAGCGGGGCCTGTGTTTCCTCTAGGTTGACACCATCACCAGCCTGAGCAAACAGTGGTTCAATGTAAATGAATAAGTTGCCGGACATTAGCACATACCGGAGGGAACCAACTGCATTGGTATTTTTGCAAGGAAGACATGTGAAAGATGATACTGTATGCTGAAGTTTCTTGGGCCAGTTTGAGCAGGAAACATAGCACCATCCTTTCTTCACCTTTATTTCGGTCACTCTTCCGGTGCAGATAAACACCTTCAGCTTCACCACCAAAACCCGACCAAAGACATGATGGCTTTACCATATCAGTCTTAATGATCTGAATCCAACGTTCTTGGAGCGTCACAGCAGAGTAAACCCCAGTCGAAACGTCTCAGCGTCTCGTAAATCAGGTCTTCTCTAAAGGAAGAAGATGGTAGATTGATGATAACTCTCAAGAAAGACCAAAACTTGATGATGTCTTGGCGGTAAATCTCTCGGAGAATCCCATCCGTGTAATCAAAATCCAGAAGAAGCTTACCGTTGTTGCGATCGCCGTGTGAGAATTCGTCGAATAGTGATGTTTCTTCGTTACATCTTTCCATGAGATTAGTCCAGTTCAGTCTTGAAGCTTCAAGAAATTACTTTCACAAACTTTTACCTTCTCTAGAAGATTCATGCCTGAATCATCAAAAGATAGTAATCTAATCTTCTCTTCAACTGTTTCTTCTTCCAGACGTATCCTGCTCTTGTTTCAGGTCTTGAATGTTCTGTCTCGTCTTTCTAGACCCGAACTTGGTTCCTGGAACAATTTAGAGCATAAGTTAAACATCAAATCTGTTGTAGAGACATAAGAAATGTCTTCTTTGTTCTCAGAACTTTTCGCTGATGAGCTCTCAAGATATCTTAGACTTGTGTACTCAGCAGAACCTGTACAATTGTGGTTGAGGGACCTTACATTGGAGTTGTGAGGATTCGGATCAAAAAACTCCAAGTCCTTGTCCAAGGAGCACAACTTGAACCTCTCTCTTCTCTTCTCCAGCTTCTGTCTTCTCTCTTTGAGTTTTATCTGCCAGCTGCTCAACTCATTAGGAACTTCATATGCCGATGTTATCACATTATGAAAAGAAGATATCAAACATCAAAAGTTGGGAAATGGCTCAGCCATAAATTTACAGCATGAACTCCAAAACACAATGAATAATGATAATCTGGAATCAAGACGGTGGTGTGTAGAGAATTTAACCGGAGAACTACAAACTAAAATAGAAGTTGAATATAACCTGAGAATCAAGAAGGAGCATGTCGACTCCTATAAGCCCTCCACCACGCCGGACGTTCCTGGCCTCCCAAAAACAGAGCAGGCGAACTTGAACGGGGGAGGAAGAGCGGCCAGTCTGTAGATCGGAGAGGAAGACCAAATCATGTGCGGTCGATTAATGGAGGGCTTTATGAGGGAAAATCAGTTACAGTCTCATCTCGAACCGAAAGAAGAAGATGAAAGATTGTTTGGTCGATGAAGAATGGAGACGCAAAGGGAGACACCACGAACCCTAATGAAAAACGCATCGTTTAACTATTGATTCTATGATATGGGCCTATTCAAGTATAAATAAGAAGCCCACGACGTCTAACCGTTAATGAAACGACGAGTTTTGTGTCTGTAGGACACGTGTCGCACGCAGGGGAAGCTATTATCTGACGTGGCAAAGGGAGAAGAGAGACTCTTCTTCTTTATATAAATAGATTGATATAACAAATTATAATAACTTAGTTATCTTATCATATTTGAATCATGTTAGCATATATACCGAAACATACTTTATCATAGTATGAGATATGATATGTTGATAACTTCAATATACGTCATATATCATTCGATAAATTAATAGAATATATAATATATTTCTCCCTAGTTTTCATATTATTATCAAACTTCATATATCATATGTCAATGTTCAAACTTTATTAAGCTAGTATATATTAAAGTACAATTATATTCTATTCTATATATACTCCTTTCGTTTTCTTTTATAAGTCGTTTAGAACCTTGCACGTAGATTAAGAAAAACATAAATTTCTTATATTTTCTAAACAAAAACATCATTAATTATTTACCTAACCACAAATCAACCAATGAAAAAATAGAAGACATATTATCATTGGTCATACAACACTAACTGTTAATAAATTTTACATAGAAAACCGAAAACGTCATATAATTTGGAACAAAAAGTTTCCTCTAAAATGACTTATAAAAGAAAACGGAGGGAGTACAAAATTAGTATGTTTATATTAGTATTTTTCCCCTTTTTCTATACAGTACTTTTGGGACCAATTAGTGAAATAATTATGATAATAGCCAATTTTAAACAACATCTACCAATAAATATATGAAACCAATAAAATCTCCAGACATTCTCATTATAACTATTATTATTATAAAATTAACTATATTAATATTAAATATAGATTTTTAGACCAATCATAGTATTAGTTACTAACAAGATTAAGTAAAAACATTATAATTTGATTGGTTCTGAAATGTGACATGACAAAAGTGATATATTTTGATAATTCAAATGTGATTCAACTCCACATAAGATAATGCTCTCTAAACTTACTGACATGGCTAATGTGATATTAGCTTAACTAAACCATTCTTGACTACCACAATTTCAATCTTGGTTCCTATCAAATTGTGTGGTTATCCTAATCAAAACTCACTAGATTATTATGCTTCCGAATTCATTTTGTTTGTCTATCATATTAAAAAATAATGTATGTTCTAATTAATAGTGTGATTTTGTACTTTTGTGTTTAGTTAAAAGAGAATACAATGTAGATAGAGTAATATAGATTTCGAGTAACTAAGTCGAATGGCGCATGATAAATAATGGTATTGGTTTTTTCTTTTATACATATCAGCTCTCTCCAACTACTATGCGTATCTATAGTCTACGAGCCATGTCTTACTCCGGAGATCTCAGCTTCTTATGTAACCAATTGACCGCGAAATTAATGACCGGGTCTTTGGTGCTTATCTGTAGACTCAGAGCTTGTTACTTCGAGCTACGAGGTAGCCTTTCTGAGCCGGAATAGCTGAGTATTGTGATAGATCATATTTTCATTGTTAATTCAGTCCGTCGTGATTAGATCTTTTCTGGACCCGATTTATGTGATAAAACATCTTCCAGGAGTATTTATTTAGGTCTAATGTTTACAGATCTGAAGGCTCAATGTAAATTTAAAATCACTATCCAAAATGATAAAAATCATATTTGAACTCTATTTAGATATTAGACTATTATTTGCAAAGTGATTTTTCGCATTTGAGCTCTCACGTCAAAAGTTATAGCGATTAATACTGAGAATGATTATTTTTTAATATAATTTTATATAATTAACTACTAAACATGAATTAATTACAATAAAATATTAAAAAGGAAAAAACATTTTTGACCGAAAACAATTCATGTCTGTTGTATTATTACCAAAATAGTATTAGTTTCAGTAAAATAAATTTCTAAATTTATATTTATCTACTAAACAATAAATTGAATTCTGAATTAAAAAATCATTCAATGGTCTCGATAATTATACAATTCACAATATAATATTCTTAAAAGTTTTTAGATTTGTTCATTAGCTATTTATTAAATTAAATAATTGATTAATTGATATGAAAATAGTCAAAAATAAAAATGTACTTTTAGAAACATATATGTATATTCTGTTTTTACTTTAAAATGTTATTTTATTCATAAAACTTAAAAGTGCATTTATTTATTATAATTATATGTAAAATGATCATGTCCATGTATGCGGACAAACTCGTAGTTTGAAATAATTCTGGATGATTTGGACAGTTTTCAATTATTATTTTTTAATTTTAAAAAAAATAGATAAATGAAATTAAAGTATTCAAACGGGTAATTTGGTATCTCGTATAATTGACCAAGTCCACACACCTTCACTAATCAATTCGGATAACTTGGTATTGGTGGAGTTGCATCATGCATGACCGACCCAAAATGCTCTTACCTTGGATCGGTTCGTGTATAAAGCAAGCATGGGTTTGACAAAGAGAGCAGGGCCTTTACCGGATGCTTCTTAAGCACGTTACCCCATTTCTTCTTCCCATTGCCTCGCAACTCAACTACTGACAACACACCTTCGTCTCTAAAGTCGTAGAGCTGCAGAGTCTTAGTCTTTTCGAGACGTTTCATGCCCAATAATTGTTTTCTTTCAGGGTATTTCGCTTTAATTTACTCCGACTTGATATTGTTAAAATGAGAGTAGACCAAATACTTTTCTTAATGAGTTTTTAGTAGAATTTTATCAAAGAAGACTATTATTTGTAGAGTAACTCTCACGGTTAGATATAAAACAATCTAAAGTCAACTCTCTAATTATATGCCTAGAGGGAATATTTTTCCTGAACTTTGAACGTCTAAAATTGCATTTGAAGTCGCTTCCTTATGCATTATATGACCTGATCAAACTAGGCTTACACCTCTTGTGTTCTATTACCAAATGGCTCAAAGATTGCATCTTCTTCTCTCTATAATCTTCTTTGCTAATCTGATTCGCTTTTCAAGTCAACAAGACTTAAGTTTCGTCTACAACGGCTTTAACCAAGTTCCTCATGCCGATCTTCACCTTGACGGTGTTGCAAGAATCCAACTCCCAGGTGGACTTTTGCAACTAACCGATGCAACAACTCAGAAAATGGGTCATGCTTTCTTCAACCGTCCATTCGACTTTGGCTCAGCTTCATCACAGTCTTTCTGGACTCATTTCGTTTGCGCTTTGGTCCCTAAACCAGGAGCTGATGGTGGTCACGGGATTGCCTTCGTTCTATCCTCTTCAATGGATCTCACACAAGCTGATCCAACTCAATACTTAGGACTCTTTAACATCTCAACTAATGGATCTCCTTCTTCTCAGATTCTAGCTATCGAGCTCGACACCGTCGAAAGCGCAGAGTTTGACGACATCGACAAAAACCATGTCGGTATAGACGAAAACAATCTCCAGTCTGTTGTGTCTGCTACAGCTTCTTATTATTCCGACAGTGAAGGAACGAACAAAAGCTTGACACTCTTGAGTGGAGATCCTATCCAGGTGTGGATTGATTACGAAGATAATCTTCTCAATGTTACATTAGCTCCTCTAAGAAACCAGAAGCCAAGTAAGCCTCTTTTGTCAAGAAACGTCAATCTCACATCAGTTTTCCCGGATGGAAAAGCATTTGTCGGGTTCTCTGCAGCAACTGGGTCACTGATCAGTTATCAGTACATCTTAGGATGGAGTTTCAGCACGAGCAGAGGTTCATTACACAACCTTGACATCTCTAAACTTCCTACGGTCCCTCGTCCCAAGATACCGAAGAAAACATCTCCTCTGCTTGTCATTCTACTGGTTATACTCGCAGTCCTAGTAATCGCTGTTCTTGTAGGAGTTTGTGTGTACAAGAGAAAGAAGTATGCAGAAGTTAAAGAGCCATGGGAAAAGCCATATGGTCCACTTCGTTATACCTTCAAATCATTATACAAAGCAACAGGAGGGTTTAAAAGAGATGGTCGTCTTGGGAAAGGAGGTTTTGGAGAAGTCTATAAAGGAACTATGCCTCTTGTAGGAGATATAGCAGTGAAGAGACTATCACACGATGCTGAGCAAGGGATGAAACAGTTTGTTGCTGAAGTTGTGACAATGGGAAGTTTACAGCACAAGAATTTGGTTCCTCTTCTAGGGTACTGCAGGCGAAAAGGCGAGTTATTGCTGGTCTCCAAGTACATGGAAGGGGGTAGCGTTGACCAATATTTGTTTCAAGATGATAGACCACCTCTTTCGTGGTCACAAAGACTTGCGATTTTGAGAGATATTGCATCTGCGCTCTGTCACTTGCATACTGGAGCTAGTCAAGTTGTTTTGCACCGAGACATCAAAGCTTCTAATGTCATGTTAAATGGAAACTTACAAGCGTTTTTAGGAGATTTTGGGATGGCTAGGTTCGATGAACGTGGAGCTAACCTCTCTGCAACGGCAGCTGTTGGAACCATAGGTTACATGGCCCTCGAGCTAACATCATCTGGAACTTCAACTAGAACCGATGTGTACGCATTTGGTGCATTCATGCTTGAAGTAACATGTGGGAGGAGGCCATTTGATCCCGAGATGCCGGTTGAGAAGCGACATTTGGTCAAGTGGGTTGTTGAATGCTGGAAAAGGGGCTCTTTGGTTGATGCTATTGATAGAAGATTGGGAGGTAAATTCATACCCGGGGAGGTCGAAATGGTTCTGAAACTCGGCTTGCTATGTACAAGTATTGTACCTGATTCACGACCATCAATGGAACAAGTGGTGCAATACATAAACAGACACCAAATGTTGCCTGATTTATATCCAAATACTCCAGGAATTGGAGTTTCCACGCCAGTGTTAATGGGAGTACCTTCCCTGGCAATCACTTCCACTTCAGGGATCTCATCAGCATCACCACCATCGATTTCTTCTTCCCCTGCCAACAACTCAATGTTCATTTCTCACACAATCATGTATGGTGATGGAAGATGAAATCTGACAACTGGATCGTGTGTCTCATTGTTTCATACCTTTAAACTCTGTATAATTGTATTAGTTCTGTTGTACAGTAATCTTTATTTGGGTTAAAAGTAATTTATGTAAGAGTATGGATCCTTCGTATATTATTTGAAAAAGATTACAATATTTTAGCTATGAAACATGTCATCACTAGAATGTTTATCAAAGTCCCTGAAAAAATATGCTTGTCCATCTAAACATATAATATATTTTTCACTAAACTAATCATAAATTAATTAATAGTGTACAGTTACTATTTTCATTCTTTTCTTAAATAAAAGCTACGAAATACATAATATGACTAATATATATATATATATATATATATATATATATATGACAATTAAGAAATTTGATAACAATTTGTGTAACCTACACAATTTATTTAATTTTATATTACTATTAAAATAAATTAAACAATAAAATTAACCAAAATGTTATATTTTAAATTTTTTTAAAAATGAATATTAATTACTAAAAATGTTAAAAGTCTCACTTTAAAAAATTAATGATTAATAGTTTAAAATATTTCTTATAATAAAATACATATAATCATAAAATCATATGAGTCAAAAGTATCATTCAATAAATAGTTAGAATGAGACATATATATATATATATATATCACTATATACCATATAAAATACATAGATATTTTAATTTTATAATTTACGTTGAACAGAAATAGAGAACTTAATATTTTAATTTCGAAATTTGCAATGAACAATAAATTTTCAAGAAAAATTATAATTTTAAACTTATTAAAAGTCCCATTGAACATTTTATTATTAATGATTTAAAAATTTTGTTATAAAAAGATACAAATGATCATAAAACCATATGATTATTAAGTCTCATTTGATAGATATTTATATTAAAATATACTATATATTTATGTTAGTATCATATTAATTTAATTATACACCAACATAATAGATAAATGTGATTGTTTTGAGGGAAAATTTTACTTTACTTCACTTTTGGTACCATTCTTCGTGTTTATCTTTCTTAGAGGGATATTTTCAAAAATATCTAAGTATGAAATTTTATTAAAGAAGCAAAAAATTCTCCTATCCTTTCTTTATAGATATATATAAATATAAATATTTTTAAATAAATAATAAAAATAAAAATAAGTTTTTATAGTTTTCGAATTACATGTTTTTAAATTCAAACTTTTTAATAATTTTTTTTCAAATGTTTTTCTATTTTTTCAAATTTTCTTTTTGAAATTCAAAAATTCTTTTTGAAACTATTTTCAAAATTTTATTTAAATTTTAAGTATTTATATATTAAATTCCTAAACCCCACCTCCAAAATCACATCCCTCAAATCTTAACCTTAAGTTTAGATTTGTTAACTTAGGGTCATAAGTATTTATATTTTTAAAACTAAATGCAAATGTGGTTGAAGTATGAAAAGTGGTAATAAGAATGTGATAATTTAAGCAATTTTGCTTGTTTAGATTTATTTACCATAACATATAGTAAATAAATAAAAGTGATTACTTTGATTCATAAAACCAATATATAGACATAGGCCATTTAGAAAAATATTGATACACTAATTTAAAACTTGTGTCTTACACGGAATGAATGAATGTTGTATAAAAATGTCATAATTTAAGCAATCCATAATAGTTAGTGGTTTCTCAATTATTAAATATATATTAATTATTTGCTATTATATAATATGTAAAAAAATGTAAAGTAAGTAATAGTACATAAATCAATTTGTATACACAACATTCATTCCGTGTAAGACCCAAGTTTTAAACTAGTGTATCAGTATTTTTTCTAAATGACCTATGTCTATATATTGGTTTTATGAACTATGTGGTGTTTTATGAATCTGTAGTGATGTTATAAACTATTGAAACTGTCCAAATAAAATTTAAAACCACAAATATTTTTAAAAAATTGTCTCTTTAAAAAAACATCCCCATAACTGTCCAAAATAAAATTTAAATATATATATATATATATATATTTAATTTACAATATAAATTACGTAAAATTATAATTTAACTAAATAATTCGCCTAATATATTTTGAAGTTAAATTATTTTGACTGGAATACTGCTAATTATATATGGCGTAAAAGCATATCTATTGTAAATAATTGGCGTAATTTACAATATATTATGAAAATATATAAATAATTGTAATATTGTAACTTATATTGTAAATTCCATATATTATGCCAATTATTTACAATAGATATGCTTTTACAATATGATTTAACTTCAAAATATATTTAGAAGTTAAATTATTTAAATAGATATGCTTTTACCCTCAATTTGAAAACAGTATCACAAAGAAAAAAATATAAAGAAAAAAAAAGAAAAAGACTACAAAATAAATTAAGCCAATTATTTTACAATACATATGCTTTTCTCAATTTGATTTTTTCATATGTAATGATTCTTTTTGGGTTGTGGTAAATAGATTATTATTTAATGTTCATCTTGTGTGCATATTGGACTGTTGTAATATACACCACAAAATTTTAACATATGAAGTTAAATTATTTACAATAGATATGCTTTTACCCTCAATTTGAAAATAGTATTACAAAAAAAATATAAAGAAAAAAAGGAAAAGACTACAAAATATAATACGCCAATTATTTTACAATAGATATGCTTTTCCTCAATTTGATTTTTCATATGTAATGATTTTTTTGGGTTATGGTAAATAGATTATTATATTTATAATGTTCATCTTGTGTCCATATTGGACTGTTGCAGAGCCGGACTTGAGAGCATTCATACGAAACATTTGAATGGTGTTGCACCCAAAATCGACATTAATAAATGGACCGAGGTCCGTCGATGTCGACAACACGATTTTGGTTAAGAAGATCGACCAAGGATCTCTAAAAGCCCGGATCAGACAGAAGAGTAGTTCGAGTTAAAGGCCCACCAAAAAATCAACAAAGATTTGGTCTTAGCGACTTCGAAGGAGAAGAAACGGACTCCGGAGATGGAGAAAGAAGTTGGAAGAGGTCGCAGAATCAAAGAGCTATAAGAGGAGAGCTAAGCTAAGAAGAACCACATGGAAAAACCTAGAGAGAACTAGCAATAGATCGATCTCCTTTAGCTCGCTTTAGTTCTGTATTCGTTTCGATCTCGTTTGTAATTCTCGATCTCATTTCTTCATTGTATTCAACTTACTCAAATCAATAAAAGTCCATTATTGTCAACCGGAATCTGCTTAAATCGTTGTGTTCTAAAGAAGTCGTTGCCTACATCCTTTTTCTTCTCTAGTTTAAACACCTCAAACACTACAAAATACAATGGGGCCTTCATTTTATAGGGCCCCCAATTTTTAAAAATCATTTATTACATTCATATATATATATATATTCATACAATTATTAATATAGCCGTTACGGCTAGAAATCGAAGAGACGCACGGAGTGGCGGTGGAACGATATGTGTCATATTCTAACCAATTGAGGTCGACGAGAATAAAGTATATCATCTATGTTATTTTTGATTAAATAAAGAGATTGGGGGACAAATGTTGGACCCAAAATTGACATTTAATAAATGGTCCGAGGTCCTTCGATGTCGACAACACGATTTTGGTTAAGAAGGTCGACCAAGGATCTCTAAATGCCCGGATCAGACAGGAGAGTAGTTCGAGTTAAAGACTGATGCGCCCTTAATCCGCAGCATAAACAAATCAAGAAAGCTTGGCTTATAGGTTTGAGATTACACGAGATGGGCTTGAAGTATACTGAAAATGTGTTTATGAACATGTTTCAGTCCAAAGAAAGAAGGGCCCAACAAGAAAATACAAGTCATGGTCGAATAATATATCAATCTGACGGCAATGCAGAGACCGTCGACCATGCAAAAGGACACGACCAACCGAAGAGTTTTACGACCACATTCTTTCAATTTCGGTCAAGTCAAGACATTTATGATTTTTGGTCAATTCATAGTCTTTGGTCAAGTCTTCCTTGTTTTTACAAGTTGCTAATTTCTATGTTTGACTAGCCTTTTGTATTCCAACCTTTTGTATGCTTTGCCTATTATATAAAGGCCATTTGATCAATGAAATAAAATAAGTTTTGAGTGATTATTTTTGGAACCTTGAGAGGGAATCTCACTTTTCTTGTTCTTGGTGTGGTTAGCTCCAAGTAACTCTCTCTTTCTCGTTGGACCGGTGCGTCATATCCGGCAACAGATCGAGGCTGTCCTTTTGTTGGACTGGTGCGTCACATCCGGCAACAAATTGGCTTCGGGAATATCAGCAGCCTTCCGCATCTGCTGTGCGACCCTTCGATCCATCTATATCTCCTTTTTGTTGGACTTGTGCGTCATATCAAGTAACAATCGGAGTTCGGGAATATCAACAGTCTTCCGCAACTGTTGTGCGACCCTTCAATCCATCATTTCTCATTCAATCTGTCTGAGATCATATCCCCTTATCAGTCCGGTCGAGTGATCCTAATTTAGGGTGCATCAAGTGGTATCAGAGCCACTCAACCGGTACTTGTCTGTTCATTTTTTTCTCATCTTTCCATCTTCTTCATCCATCTTCTACCTTTCATCTTCTTTTCTTTATAAAAAAAAAAGAGAGAGCTCTACGAAAAGCCAAGAGATCATCCAACCTGAAGCTAAAGAAAGACAGATTTGAGGGAAAATCTTTTTAAAAGGAGGAGGGAATGATGCGCCCTTAATCCGCAGCATAAACAAATCAAGAAAGCTTGGCTTATAGGTTTGAGATTACACGAGATGGGCTTGAAGTATACTGAAAATGTGTTTATGAACATGTTTCAGCCCAAAGAAAGAAGGGCCCAACAAGAAAATACAAGTCATGGTCGAATAATATATCAATCTGACGGCAATGCAGAGACCGTCGACCATGCAAAAGGACACGACCAACCGAAGAGTTTTACGACCACAGTCTTTCAATTTCGGTCAAGTCAAGACATTTATGATTTTTGGTCAATTCATAGTCTTTGGTCAAGTCTTCCTTGTTTTTATAAGTTGCTAATTTCTATGTTTGACTAGCCTTTTGTATTCCAACCTTTTGTATGCTTTGCCTATTATATAAAGGTCATTTGATCAATGAAATAAAATAAGTTTTGAGTGATTATTTTTGGAACCTTGAGAGGGAATCTCACTTTTCTTGTTCTTGGTGTGGTTAGCTCCAAGTAACTCTCTCTTTCTCGTTGGACCGGTGCGTCATATCCGGCAACAGATCGAGGCTGCCCTTTTGTTGGACCGGTGCGTCACATCCGGCAACAAATTGGCTTCGGGAATATCAGCAGCCTTCCGCATCTGCTGTGCGACCCTTCGATCCATCTATATCTCCTTTTTGTTGGACTTGTGCGTCATATCAAGTAACAATCGGAGTTCGGGAATATCAACAGTCTTCCGCAACTGTTGTGCGACCCTTCAATCCATCATTTCTCATTCAATCTGTCTGAGATCATATCCCCTTATCAGTCCGGTCGAGTGATCCTAATTTAGGGTGCATCAAAGACCCACCAAGAAATCAACAAAGATTTGGTCTTAGCGACTTCGAAGGAGGAGAAACGGACTCCGGAGATGGAGGAAGAAGTTGGAAGAGGTCGCGGAATCAAAGAACTATAAGAGGAGAGCTAAGCTAAGAAGGAACCAACGGAAAAACCCTAGAGAGAGAACTAGCAATAGATCGATCTCCTTTAGCTCGCTTTAGTTCTGTATTCGTTTTGATCTCGTTTGTAATTCTCGATCTCATTTCTTCATTGTATTCAACTTACTCAAATCAATAAAAGTCCATTATTGTCAACCGGAATCTGTTTAAATCGTTGTGTTCTAAAGAAGTCGTTGCGTTCTAAAGAAGTCGTTGCCCACATCCTTTTTCTTCTCTAGTTTAAACACCTCAAACACTACAAAATACAAATGGGCCTCCATTTTATAGGACCCCCAATTTTTAAAAATCATTTATTACATTCATATATATATTCATATAATTATTAAAATATAAATGTAAATGTAAAACAAAAAAAATCCAAATTTGAGAAATTATTATATATAAATTTAATAGATTTTTGTTATAATGATGAATAAAACTAATATTAAAATAATTTTTTTCAATCATGAAAAATTATATAAAATACCATAAAGTACTATTTTTAATAGTACATTTAACCAAAACTACATTAACATTTAAGTTTATATGGTTTATTTAGAGACTGAGTTGAGTTTTTTTAACTTTTATAAATGATTCTTAAACATTTATAAATAGTTTAGGAGGATTAGTTTAATTGTTTCATCATAAGTTTAAAGTATTTATGAAATTGATTATATTCTTTTAAAGTAAATTTTGTAAGTGGTTTCAATTTGTGATATAATTAGAATTCCCTACGTAATAATCTAAAATTTTGTTTGAAATTATAAATAATTTCAAACTATATTTTTCTTAAAATAAAAAATAATAAAAATATCATTAATTTTTAGAAACAAAAACAAATAATTTTTTTATATTTTGAATGCGGCCTCTACTTTTCCATGACCGGCCTCAATTGTTGTAATATAAACCACAAAATTTTAATTTTCTTTATAAGTTTACAATAATTATAACTCTACAAATGACATTTATTTCCACTGTAAATACATAACCCTCCAAACAAAATTTTCCATTGTAAATTATAAAACAAACAAATGTCGGTGCCACAAGTCTAGTATAAATATAAGATGTTTAGAAGATCTTTTACGTTTTAATATGTAAGATGTTTTCATATTTTCAAGTAACTTTAATTTTATCAAAAACTGTGTAACCAATTAAATTTAATCGATCTATTTTGTAATTGGTTAAGTAGTTTTTAATTTATAATACTTTAAAATGAGTATATATTTGAGAAAGACAAATTGAGTTTTGATTACTTTAATTTAATAAAAGACATAAATTTGCACAAAAGAAAAAGAGAAAAACGACGACATACTTAAATGATTTCGGGTAAAGTGGGCTTGAATATAAACCGACTCAATGATCCAACGGCTTAAATAGTTTAGCGTGGCAAGATCTGAATGACACGAGACGATACGATTCTCCGAGAAAAACGGAAGTTAGGTGATGTCTTTGGTTCCTCCTCGTGTACGTGAGCACACCAAAACTAAACCCGGACGTATTGCAGTAAACTAAACCGGATTTGATAATTGGCATTCGGTCCGGTTCCAGTCGATTAATCGAAATCTTGATGATTTGATAGGCAGTATCCGATCCCTGGGTATTTGTTCTTGTTGTTTGCTGGATTTCTTCAGGGGAAATTGAATCCGATTTGAATGATCCGTTCTTGTTTGATTTCATGTTGTTTAGATCGGCTGCTGTATGGAGACTCTATGCTGTGAAAATCTCCGGCTTTGATTCTAGTTTTCGGGCTGTTTAATTTGAACTGAGCTGCTGCTTCTTGTGTTAAGAGATGGATTTGGTTTCTAGTTGCAAGGTATTGGCTCGACATGTTTTGCTTATTGCCGAATCATTTGAAAGTGGTTGAGCAGAGGTTTCAACAAGCTTTTGTTTTAGTAGTCATCGGCCTTAAGAATGATTTGCTATGCTATTGAGTAGAAACTGTTGCTTTTTTGATATATGACTTTCGCTTTGTCTATTGATGATGATGATGATGATGATGATGGGCGGTTCAGTGAGCAGATAATGTTATTGTTGATTCCACTGATGGTTATTGTATTGGCGCAGTCTGATTTGCATGACATTAAGATTCAGTGTTTGTCTGTCTGTGTGTTTTTATCTTTGTTTTAGTCAATCTCAGAGTCTGTTTACTTTTGCAGAGAAAACAAGGTTCATTTCTTTTGCAGTCAATATTTTGTTTTCCTCTTTGTGTAGTTTTTTTTTTTTTTTTTTATATATATCTAATATGTTTCAGGAGAAACTTGCATATTTCCGAATAAAAGAGCTCAAGGATGTGCTCACTAAGCTGGGACTTTCTAAACAGGGGAAAAAGCAGGTATAAACAATCTTGCAATAGATTTGTGGTCGGAATTTATCATCTATGCTTCGGCTGTATAGTTATACTTATCTCATTTTAGGAGATACTATTGTCATAAATTGTGACAGAGTTGTTGATAGTGAATTCCTAGCGTATCCATCTACTTTAAAAAATGGTTATCTTCATATAATGTCATGGCCTCATAATCTTAATTGGGGTTCCAATTTGGATTGTCGTTGTTCTGATTTGTTTCGCATTTGGCTTCTGCAGGACCTTGTTGAGAGGATCTTTGCCATTCTTTCCGATGAGAAAGGTATTTTGGGTGCACATTGTTTATTTGTTAATGCCTAACTGTGATCAAGATAAAGTTTAGTCCTGGCGTACCATCTTCTGATAAGCATTTATCTCCACTACTTACTGTGTACTGACAGCCGCCAGGGGGTCTAAAAGGGAGGCTGTGGCAAGGGAAAAAGTTGCAAAACTAGTGAATGATGCATACAGGTGAGTGCTTGCTTTAGCCATGGATCTCTTATTGCATTTTTCCCTTGTGCACAGTGATATAATTTTCTTTCCACTGTTGTGCTCCACAGGAGAATGCAAGCATCTGGGACAAGTGACTCGCCATCAAAAGGACAAGTAAGTTCAGACATCAGTAATGTGAAAGCTAAGGAAGAGCTCGAAGATTCCTTTCAACCAGATGTTAAAGTTCGGTGTATTTGTGGAAGCTCACTGGAGACAGAGTCAATGATACAGGTAAGTCTATGACACAAGATGTTTTGTCGACCTCTTGGTTGAGTTAGCAGTAGCTTTTGGTGTTTTATGGTTCAGCAAAATTTTGGTGATACCGTCTGGATTCAATTATGATTTGTAATTTTTAGTGCGAGGATCCGAGATGCCATGCCTGGGAGCATGTTGGGTGTGTTATTATCCCGGAGAAGCCTATGGGAGGAAATCCACCGCTTCCTGATTCATTTTACTGTGAAATATGCAGACTTACCCGAGCTGATCCGTAAGATGCTCCCGATCATTCCCTCTCTCCGGACTGTTTATTTGTATATCGCTTTGATACATACAATTCTGTCCAGCTTGTTAGATTTTCCTCATTTTTTTCATTGTTCATGTGTCCACCACCGAAGAAAATGCTAACTTCGTTGCAAAAATGGAATGTGATCTTTAGGTTGACCGGATTATGATCTATCAGTTTATTTGTGTCTGTTTTACATGGTCAGGTTTTGGCTCACGGTGGCACATCCATTGTTTCCAGTGAGATTGACTGCTACGAACATCCCAACTGATGGGTAAGTATACCAAACCTAATAATCCATGCTTGTTTTGTAGATCTATGTACGTTCACCCACTCATAAAAGTACAATCAGTAGCACTTCTTAGCATGGAAAGCTGAGGAACTTCTGCTATGTGTCATTTATTTTTTCCTGTCTAGGAATTAAGCGTTAGATTTCAAGTGAGGGATGGGGCGAAACCTAGTTACTTCGCTGTTGAGATTAACTTATCTTCATCCTAATATTTAGAAAAAAGAATCATAGCTGTCTCCTTGACAGATTCACAACCCCTGCTTAACTTTATGTTCATGTTTGTTGTTGTTCTCTTAATACTCTGCAAATTTTTCAGTACAAACCCAATGCAAAGTGTGGACAGGACATTTCAAATAACTAGAACAGACAAGGACTTATTGGTGAAACAGGAGTACGATGTTCAGGTTAATGGCTTTTCTAGTAGGTTAGATATTTAACTTTATATATGCGGATTTTTCTAATTAGCAATGCATTCTGCTTTGTTTGTAGGCTTGGTGTATGCTTTTGAATGACAAAGTTCTGTTTAGAATGCAATGGCCTCAATACGCTGATCTGCAAGTCAATGGTATGCAAGTTAAATTCACAGCTTAGGCTTAGGCTTGCTTGATAGTAAACTAATTGTGTTTTATCAGCATCTCAGTAAAATGAGTAACATGGGTTTCGAACACAATCATACATGTATATTAATCACAGGGATAAATTTTCTGTAAAAATCTATAAACTTTCCTGGTGTTGTAAAACTCAGTATATTTGTTCTATGCTATAGCTGATATGGGTTCATGTTAACTCGTTGCCATCCTATAGGTGTACCTTTTCGTGCTATCAACCGACCTGGGTCACAGCTTCTTGGGGCCAATGGCCGTGATGATGGACCTATTGTAAGTTTTTCATCCTGATCAGCAAAATTTCTTTATAGTTATATATTATTATGCTATCTTAAAGATTAAAATCTTGTTATTCGTAATCTACTATGCTCACATCGTATTTTTTCGCAGATTACACCTTGTATTAGAGATGGAATTAACAAGATATCCTTGAGTGGATGTGACTCCCGCAGTTTTTGTTTGGGTGTAAGACTTGTGAAGCGAAGGAGTCTGCAACAGGTACTTATATTTACTGCATGAGTAAATAAAAAAAATTCAATTAGTTAAAAAAAGAAGCCATTACTTAATTCAAAAATGACACCGTGTTAGTAGAAATCAGAGAATTGGCTTCGAAAGGAACATGTGCTAAAGTCTTTATATATTGAGATTTTTACACCCACAGACACTTTATGAGTTTTCAATTACAATTGGAGACACATTGAGCTTTTCACACACATTTTATGTGTCTAAAGACCCTAATACCCTTAAACTACACTAGACTTAACTTTCTCGTTCTTCTTCTCTCCTAATTTATTATGAAACCTGTCAAATTCTTTTTTGTCTAATTTAACTACTCTTTCTCAAATACTCAAACCTTAACACTGAGAATTCTAAAAAAAATAAGAGATGATCGATGGATATGATGATGTGACCAGAGTTTGTAATGAATTTAATCGCGGATGTGGATGACCTCGGAATTCGCTGTGGGGTGAACTCTGGATTTGCCATGGGTGATTTTGGAATCCGCCATAGGTGAGTTTGGTTAAGCTGTGGTGGAGTTTCAAAGAGAATAAGATCGGTATTAGCTGTGTGAACTCGGGATCCACCGTGGCTGAGTTCAAGGGAGTTGCAGTGGAGTTTCAGAGCGTGGATGAGCTCAGGATTCAGCTACCGTTTCACTACTTCAATCTATGTTCTTAAGAAAACTCCAGATTCGCTAACCATCTCACATGATGTTTGCTTCGATTGTGTGTTGCCGTGGAATCAATTGTTAGAGTTTCAATTCAAGCTTTTGGTTTGGTGTGAGTCAAAAGAAGACTCTCATCAACATAAGTCGATCCACAATATGTTGTTCATAATTCGTCGTCCACAATTCGTCGTCCACAATTCGTTATCCATGATCTGTTTTCATTAAGGACATTTTTGTCTCTAATTATTATGTTCACACTCAAAAAGTATGTCACATGTGGAATGTGTTTCTATATGTAAAAGAAAGACAAAATGTGTCTTAATATGTAAACAACTCTTATATATTACCATATCTATTTTTTCAATGCTCAGAAGTCAGAACGTTAGCTGTTTGTGCTTGTCCTTTAAATTCTATCTTATTTTTCATTTAGGTCCTAAATATGATTCCAGAGGAGGCTAAAGGCGAGCCTTTTGAAGTTGCTCTTGCGCGAGTGCGTAGGTGCATTGGAGGTTCAGCTGGAAATGATAATGCCGACAGTGATAGTGATATTGAGGTCGTTGCTGATTTCTTTGGTGTTAATCTTCGGTGTCCTGTAAGTAACTTGTAGCTCATTTTCAATAGGCTGTTATGATCACTTAGTTTGTTGTTTATCTTATTAAGTTGTTTCTGATTGTGTCATTAGATGAGCGGTTCTAGGATGAAAGTTGCTGGGAGATTCAAACCCTGTCTGCACATGGGTTGTTTTGACCTTGAGGTGTTTGTGGAGCTCAATCAACGTTCCAGAAAGGCAGGTATTTTTCATAGTCTACATAATTAGGTTGTTCCTATTGTTTACTGATTTTATCTGCTATGTGGTTTGAAAATGCAGTGGCAGTGTCCTATTTGTCTGAAGAATTACTCTCTGGAGCATATAATCGTGGACTCTTATTTTAACCGAATTACATCAAAGGTACACTTCAAGACTTTACGTGATATTAGAATTCTTGATTTTTATATTATTTAATTAATCTCGCAAATTTATAAAGGCGTCTTCCTTCTTGGCAGATGAGACATCTTGATGAAGAGTTGACTGAGATTGAAATGAGACCTGATGGTTCTTGGCGTGGGAAGTTCAAAAATGAGAGTGAGCGCAGGGATTTAGGAGTACTTTCACAGTGGCACAAACCTGATGGTAGCCTCTTCCCCATGGTTGATGAGATTAAATCCAAGATGGAAATGCAAACACTAGTTAAACAAGAAGGTTGCTCAGATGGTCCAACCCCTTTAAAACTTGGAATAAGAAAGAATCGCAATGGCATTTGGGAAGTCAGCAAACCTAATAATAATGGTTTATCTTCTAGTAATAGGCAAGAGAAGCATGGGTACCAGGAGTTAAATGTTATACCAATGAGCAGTAGTACCACTGGAAGTGGTAAGGATGGTGATGACCCTAGTGTAAACCAGGATGCTGTAGGAAGCTTTGATTTTGGAAACAACGGGATGGAACTTGACTCTTTCTCCATGAATGTAGATTCAGGGTATAAATTTCCTGACAGTAATCACCAACCACCACCAGCTAGTAATAATGACGTTATCGTTCTAAGCGATTCTGACGAAGAAGATGATGTTGTAATCACATCAGGACCTGCCTACAATGAGAATCAGGCTGATGGCGGGGTAAATTTCCCATTACACCCGGTTGGTATCACTAACTCCTATAATGAAGATCATCAAGCAGTTGCTGCAGGCAATTCCGGCTTGGGTCTTTTCACAGATGATGATGATTATGATATGCGCCTTTGGCAGTTGTCTTCAGATGCCCAAGGAGGCCCGGGTTTCCAACTATTTGGATCTGATGCTGATGTATCAGATGGTTTAGCCAGTTTGCAGCCCAGTCTACTGAACTGTGACCCTGCAATAAATAGTGGGTACTCGATGCCTCCAGGTACGTCTACTCCTATGGTTCCAGAGTCGGTTGGGCAAACCGGAGCAGATGCTAACGATGGACTATTCGACAATCCTATGGCATTTAGTAGAGACGACCCCTCGCTTCAAATATTTCTGCCGACAAGACCAGAGACATCAGCTCAGTCCGATTTCAGAAATCAGGCTGAGATGTCAAACGGTGTCAACAACGATGATTGGATCTCTCTGAGGCTTGGTGATCATGGTGAGACGATAGGTGCAAATGGGCTTAACGAAAGCAACCCAGTATCAACGAGAGAGGGTGCTTTGGATACTTTGTCAGAAACTGGTTCGTTCCCCTGACAGAAACTGATTCTTTTTTTTTTTCTCTCCTGATACGTCAAGGGGATCCCTTAGTACTGCTTGTTGTGCTTATGCGGATTTTGTACTGTTGCATTAATAGGAAAGATATTGTGTTACCGGGTATTTGTTACTGACTGTATTAATTGCTTGCTTGCTTGCAGCATCGTTGCTTCTGGGGATAAATAACAGTAGTAGACAAGAGAAGGAAAGTAGAAAAAGATCAGAGAGTCCGTTTTCATTTCCTCGCCAGAAGCGTTCAGTAAGACCTCGGCTGTTTCTGTCGATTGACTCAGACTCAGAATGATGTGTTTTCTTTGTTTGGATGATAGTACCACTGTATCTATAGCCTCCTCGACTTGTCTTTCTGTTTTTGTTTTTGGGCGGTATGTTTGGTGTTCCTTTGATTCTTTTTACATAAGCATATGCACAGAACAATCAAATGGATCATGACAGCCAGAGTTGGGGAATATTTGCTTGATTCTCTCCTCTGTTCTTGGAACTTTGAGGCTTTCATGCAAGGTAAAAAAAAACCAATCTGAGTTGTTGACATCTCCAAACCTACTGAAATAATTAACTTGTATGAATCTGAAGTTTAGTGTGGTTGCAGGTTGTTATTTGGAAAGGAGCAGACAGGTTTAGTGAAAATTTGAAGGAGGATAGTAGATGGGGTATATGTATTTTCGAAAGGGTTTCTCGTTTTTCTTTTTTTATTTTTTATTTTGGGTTGACAGTTACTCGAAAGCTGTTCTAAAATGACATGGGCCAAAATGAGAAACAGCATATGTAAATGTATGGCTTCCAAATTATATTTTGTTTGTTTAAATATAAAGAGAGAAAAAAAATCAGCTCGTGTTCCTCTGACACAGTTTGGAAAAGGCAAAGATTATATAATATTTATGGGTATGATGAAACTGATTCTGGCAGGCATTGAGGTGGTGCTTTCCATCTTGTTTTCGTTAGAGGTTCTAGTAATCATTGTTGTTCCAACTTGGACAAGTTTATTTAGCTGTAGCGAGAGAAAACCACCCACAAAGATGACAATGAATGATGGGTATGGGGGGGAGTAACAAAGGGGATCACGGAACCCAACGGACGATGACTCATTGCTCACATCTCTTCTCCCAATATTTCCATCCTTATCACCATTTTTTTTCTCCTTGTGTGTCATTATTTTTTTCTTCTTCTGATAAAAAGCCGTTCGTTTGGTAAAGAAAAGAAAGCATTGTGAGATTCATTTTAACAAACTTTTTAAGTTGGATCTTTCTTCTTCACCGTGCCGCTGAAATATCGAAGATGCAGAGGCTTTTTGCCGCCAGATCGGTTATTGGTTACGCCGTCAAGACGCGGAGGAGGCAGCACTTATCTTCTCTCTCTTCTTCTCTCCTCTTCGACGAAACTCAGCTTCAGGTTCTCTCTCTTTCTCTAAAAATCCGTGCGATTGCGTTTGGTGGAATAAAAATTGTTTTTATTTTTTGAAATTGTGATTATTTACTAGTGATTGAGCTCTCCTTGTCTTGTTGTATACATCGAATCTTTCATTCCAAAATAATACCACTGTGCGTGTGTTGGAAATGAAATTGTGAATGATAACATTGCAAACTGCAGTTTAAAGAGAGTGTGTCCAAGTTTGCACAAGATGTGATCGCTCCTCATGCCGAAAGAATCGATAAAACAAATTCATTTCCAAAGGTTCTCTCAAACTTCATTTCCCTCTTTCTTACCATTTTCATCTCCCAGAATCTAATATTTATTTATTTTTTTTTGGGAAATAGGATGTAAACTTATGGAAGCTAATGGGTGAGTTCAATCTCCATGGAATCACTGCGCCAGGTAACATGTGTCCCTACCACTGATCATAACCTCTTCCTCTTAGCGCAACTCAAATCATGTTGCCTGCAGAGGAATACGGAGGTCTAGGTCTCGGTTACTTATATCATTGTATAGCTATGGAGGAAATCAGTCGGGCCTCCGGCTCTGTTGCTCTCTCTTACGGTGCCCATTCCAACCTTTGCATCAATCAATTGGTATGTATACTACTTACTAAGGTTTTATTCAGCCAAGAGACAGAAACAGAGAGAAACATTTAATTATTATTACTACTTTACACAGGTGAGGAATGGAAATACAGCACAAAAGCACAAGTATTTGCCCAAGGTACGGTTTCTTTATCAGCTTTCTGGTCACTGCTTTGCTAATGATTATTAGTGTGATTAAGAGTGGAAGAAAGACTGATACTTTGATTTTCTTCATTCCTCCACTGTTTTCCCATGTTTCTCATAGAGTTTAGCTAACTAATGCTTTTGTTTGTTATGAAGCTTATCAGTGGAGAGCATGTTGGTGCTCTTGCGATGAGTGAACCCAATGGTAAGATACATTATCCTTTGGATGATGAGTTTGAGAGAACACATACCCATGCCTACTTTAAGTAAACGCTTTATTCTGATTTTTGGTTACAGCCGGTTCGGATGTTGTCAGCATGAAATGCAAGGCTGATAAAGTTGATGGTGGCTATTTAATAAATGGCAACAAGATGTGGTGCACTAATGGTCCCTCTGCTGAAACACTGGTAATGTTAACTTCCGAAATTGATTTTTCTTTAATGGCATACAAAATTTCTGTTATCTAGTTAACATTTTCCTACCATTTTTTTTTTTTCTGTTTGTTGTTTTCTTTTTGGTTCAATCAGATTGTGTACGCCAAAACTGATACAAAAGCAGGCTCTAAAGGAATCACAGCTTTCATTATAGAGAAGGGAATGACCGGGTATGTTTTTCTTTTTACTCAGTCTTGTTTAATAAAGTTGAAACTGCCTTTCTGTGATCTTTCGTAAAGAAAAGGGAAAGGAGTTGAGAGATTTCTTCTTGAAAAAAATCTATTTCTCTGGCATCGCAGATTTAGTACTGCTCAGAAATTGGACAAACTGGGAATGCGGGGAAGCGACACGTAATCTCCATTTTCTCAGGATTCCCTCTGTTTAAATTTAAAGTCCTTTTCTCTTTTTGTTTTTTTTTGTTCTCTTATATCTGTGTTTCTTCTGAGCAGGTGTGAGCTTGTTTTTGAGAATTGCTTTGTTCCAGAAGAAAACATTCTTGGCAAGGAAGGAAAAGGTTTTGATTGCTACAACTTCATCGTTTTACTCTGATTTCCATAGGTTAACTGATAAGTTCAATTGTATTGTCTATCTTTCCTAGTAATACGATGATTCTACTATCTGATTCTTAGTATCATAATCGAAGAAAGTGCATGACTACGTACATACACACTTTGAACTTTCCTTGAGTCCTGGGTACAAGCTCTCACTCCCTATTGCTTGTCTTGATGTGCATAGTGTTTTGCACGTGCAGGAGTGTATGTTTTGATGTCAGGTCTTGATTTGGAGAGACTAGTTTTAGCAGCTGGGCCCTTAGGGATCATGCAAGCATGCCTCGACATTGTACTTCCTTATATTCGCCAGAGAGAACAGTTTGGTCGTCCAGTTGGGGAGTTCCAGTTTATACAGGTTGATCTTGATCATCCTTCCACATAAACGTTTATATCAATATCTCCAAGTTTAATCGTAAAGCTCTTAAAATAGTCCTGTTTAATAATTTCAGGGTAAAGTTGCTGACATGTACACTGCATTACAATCTTCAAGGTAGTTATCAAAACTCTGGATTTAGTTTTCTCCATACAGCCAAATATTTAGCTTCTGCTTTCGCATCTCAGGTCATACGTCTACTCTGTAGCTAGGGAGTGTGACAATGGGAAAGTTGACCCAAAGGTGAACTAGTAATGAATGATTCTTCTCGTTTTCTATTTTTTTTAAACCCTCAGTATGTATTCTAATATCCTACTTGTGTGTTATTTTTCTAGGATTGTGCCGGAACTATTCTTTGTGCAGCAGAAAGAGCAACACAGGTTGCTTTACAGGTACTTTTTTGCTTTATTTTATACTGTCATCTATGTGTACTTCTTGAACGTTGAGTATATGTTTACCTTTCTTGTAAGACTTTTAAGAGATTTGGTTTGAGGTTGCAGGCGATACAATGTTTAGGCGGAAATGGATACATCAACGAATATGCAACGGGACGCCTTCTGAGAGATGCAAAGCTATATGAAATCGGTGCTGGTACAAGCGAGATCAGAAGGATGGTCATTGGTCGCGAGCTTTTCAAAGAACAATAGAGATAACTAAGCCTCTTTTCATCTTTGCCAAAGATGGTAAAAATGTGACATTGTCATTCTGTACAAGTATGTATAATTTACAATGTCCTCAGTAGCCTCACAATAAAAAAAATGGCTTCAGACAGTTCTTTCTACATACCATCATATGCATACCACTTCTAATTTAACTGTACATTCATTTCATTACCAATAGTTTCTTACTCACTTTCCTCTAAACCCACTCACCTCTCTGTTTGTTTTGTATTAATATCTCTTAACTATCGGTGAGTGTGTTTACCTGAAATCAGAAACAACTACTGGCTGAATCTTGCTCTCGCCAGGATCAATATCACCGTTGTTTCTAGCTCTTAAACCGACCATACTATTACCTAAACGCATTTGCTATATGTTTTGAAGGAGCGTCTTTTCCTTTTGTATTTTTGTTGAGAAATTTGGGATCATGTCCATAGTAGAATGGAAACTAAGTTTATAACAATAACAACAAATAGGATATGATTTTTATGTATTAATTGCTATATTACATTTTCTCACTTTCACATAAGGGTGTTTAATCTAGAAACCAAACCGAATTGAAATAGAGAAAGTGATTTAGATTTGATAGTGTCGAATAAACCAAATATATGTTATTTTTAAGAAACCGCAGTATATGGATATAATTTGGTATATAAACCAATCAAACCGAAGAAACCGTTAAACTAAAAATATTAGTATATATTTATATGTTAATTTTATAATAATATTAATAATATATACATAATTTTATTAATATGATATTCATAATCAAAGCATTGATTTTAATAATTTTTATTTTGTTTCGGTTAAAATGATTATTTTGTCTTTTCATTTTCATCAACTTAAATAAAACATATTTTTCATTTTTATTGATAACTCCTTGTGCTAAATATAATTATATAATAAAACATATTTTAATTTTTGTTAATACTTAAATAAAATAGAAAATATAATATTTAAAAAGTTAGACTAAGGAATATATACTTTATGTTTTAGTAAATCTGATTTTTATTCATATAATTTAAAATTTGTAATAAAAATTAAATAGAGTTATGGTTTTTTGGTATAAAACCGAATAAACTAAAAACCTATGGTACATAAACCAAACTAAACCAAATTAAATATGGTTCCAATATGGTAGCTAATTTTCATAAACTGAAATACCAAAAAACCAAAAAAATAAACCGAAACCGTATCAAAGTCCGGATTAAAAATGTCTAGTTTCACCTCTCCTTTTTAATTAAATTATAATTAAAAAAATTACTAATTCGAATTTCTTATATATTTAGAAAAAAACATTGATTTTTTGTATATGATTTGTTTTGAATTTTGTAAAACTAACATATATTTATAAAATTGAATATGTACAGCTATAATAAGATTTTGTTCTATTCTATTTACGAAATGTAAAATAGAATTGTAACGATAAAATTTATCTTTCCTCCATCCCTCCTTCTATCTCTGTCCCCAATCTCTATCTCTATCTCCATCCCTCTTTCCCTCCTCTTTCACTCTCTCTTTAATATGTAATACTCAATTAATATATTGTTATATTCTATTCTATTTATAATTACCGTAAAATAGAATTTCTCTCTCTCTCTCTCTCTCTCTCTCTCTCTCTCTCTCTCTCTCTCTCTCTCTCTCTCTCTCTCTCTCTCTCTCAATTTTTTCAATCATTCATATCTTCGCTTTTCTTCCTCTCCCTTTACTCCTCATCCTTTTTTCTTCTTCTTCATATATATGTTTATATACTATACTACATAATTATCAAATATAGAATTGTATATTTTTATTCTTTGTAATATCAACTAAATATGTTCTTTCACATCATATATTTTATATTAAACATTTGTCATACGAATAAATATACTCTTTCATATTGTCCACTACATTAACTGCATTGAACCCTATAAATAAATAGTACTAAATAAATCAAATTATTCTCTATTATTACATTTATGTTTGGAATAATCTATTATATATCGACGTTATAAATAAAATAGTATTTGATTGTAGTATGGGGCCGTATATACACACTCACGCGCCGTGAAGGATTACAATGTCTAATTATGTGACAAATTGACACATTTCTCAAAACATGGCTATATTCTTAATTCTTTCTCTACTATGATTATAGACCAAATTCACCCCTTTTGTTCTCTTACAGATACACTGAAAATGGCTGTTGCTGCATTTGACGTTCTGTAATTGAGTGAGTTCCACATTGGACATGTAGGTAGTGATTGGAAATCAAACTTTCAAGAATTTAAGGATTTAAAATTGATTTGAAGTTTCTTTTCTTTTTTTGGACAAAACAAATCATATACAAAAAATAGGAAAATATTTACTTTAGTGTTTCAATTTTAAATCCTTTGCCCTATATCCATAATAAACCAAAAACTCAATAACATCAAAACTTTCTATATTAATTGAAAGAAAATAGGAAAATATTTACTTTAGTGTTTCCATGGTCAATCTATTTGTGCAGCCTTGTTGTCATTATTATTCCTACAAATAATCCAGATAAAAAATTAAAGATGAATCATACAAAAAAAGATAAGAGAGTATTACTTTGAGAAGCAGAAATAATTGAATTTTAATAAAAAGTAGTCGTAAAGCTATATGGATCTTTGTTGTTACACTCAAAATCCAAAAAATGTTGAAGAGATGAAACAATGGGGGAGAGCAGATAGAAAAGAAGACTAATTAACTGAAAACTCTATTGGAAATAAAACAGTTTGAATTGTACCATGAAATAAGGAATCATGGAGTTTTTTATTGTTACAGATAATTTTTTACATTCATTTTTTAGGCTTTACCCAAGGGTTTAGAGTTTATCCAAGAATTTAGGATTTAGGGTTTAGGATTTAGCGTTTAGCGTTTAGGATAAAGAGATATTCTAAGGATTTTGAGTTTACCCAAGGGTTTAGAGTTTAGGGTTTAGTATTTACGGTTTAAGGTTTAGCGTTTAGGATTTACTATGAACAGTTTTAATAATGTTTATTTTTTTTCTTTTTGACAGCTACTACTTTTTTTATTTATTTTTTATTTTTAAAAAATAAATTCTAAATATTTTATTTACTTTTTTGAAAAAATCTGCACATGAAATAACCAATTCTCATTGGTTGGTGAACTCAAGAATTTTTTTTTTTTTTTTAAAGTTTAGTTTAACCCTATACTTACACATGGTTTTCATATAATTGTGGCAATAATTAACAATGGAAAATATGACGACTATATGAACTTTCAAGACAGAGCCGTGCCTAGAACATTTGATGCCCTAAACCAAATAAAGATAATATAGTTAAGAAAACTGTTATATGGTAAATGATACATGAAGTAATCACTTTTAAAATTAAACTTTTGATAAATAGATATACGAATTATCATAATTTAATGTATCCATGACTTTATTTTAAAACTGTATCTATAATATTTGTAAAGTAAGGTTTAATAAATAAATAGATAAAAATAATAATAGTAAAAAGAAACATTTTTGAGTGAAAATGTTAAATAAATAGAAATAAACATACTAAAGATACCAAATTAATTGGTTACAAGACATAACTTAACCTTAGGCCTTGATTGGTAGAGCTAATAACAAAACTGTAGTAATATGCTATAAAAACAGTATGATCTCATAAATATATTTAAGAAAGGGAGAATTTCAACTTTACCACAATTTTGATACAACTTTTCAAATTTACCATAAGTAGATGAATATTTTTATAAATACCTAAAGAAATTAAATGACAATGACTAAAATAACCTTCCTAACTGACTCTCACTTTTCGAAGAAGAGACGAAGAAGCTTCCCCGTCTCTATCGAGCTTTGCCGTCGATGTTTTATTTAGTTCCGTCTTCGTCTTCATCGAGTCTTTCCGTCTTCATCAAGTCTTGCCGCCGTCGTCTTCATCGAGTCCCGCCGTCGTCTTCGGTGAGTCCCGCCCTCGTTCCACTCGTACGATTACCATTTCTGGTGGGAGTGAGTATCGTATCGACAATAGGGTTGTGAATTGGGAAGAGTACAATGGGAAGATCCGATCGATAGGGATACTTGTTAAGGCTCGTAACTTCTTAGTGTTTAGGTGCTTGATTCTTCCTGATTTGATGAGAATTTGGTTTTGTTTGTTTCGATGATTAGGAATGATTCAAGTGGTTTTGATTTTGATTTCGTGTAGCGTGATGTTGAATCCGTTGCTTCCAAGAATTTGAAAGAACTCACTGGACTTCTCGAGCAGATTTCTGGCTTCGATGAGCTTAAGAAAGAGTATGAGGAGTTACAAGAGAAGAAGGCCAGCGCTGAAGAGAAGAAGGCTCTTATATATCAGAAGAAGAAAACGATTGGTGCTGAGAAGAAGCTGAAGAAATCACAAAAGGAAGAAGCTGAGAAGCATCTGAACTTACAAGACGAATTGGTAACTAAGTCAATACTTGCTCTTGTTTCTCTAGTCAATATTATCGATGGAACTATCGTGTTAAACTATCAGATTTTCAATCACACACACACACACGTTTGAATTGACAATAAGTTTCAGTCTTTCAATCACACACACACATTTAGGCGACCTTTCTTATTTTTTTTAGTTTTATCTAATCATATATAGATTTCTTAAAGTTTGGATATTTATTTGCCGAGTTTGTTAATCCAATCAAATGTGTATATTTTCTTTTTATCACTCTCTATAAATCTCTGATTTTTCCAGTTAATGTTTGCATGTTAGATAAGTTTGAGATACTTTTGTCTGCCAGATTCATGATTTTGAATGAAAGTTAATACCTTTTTTCTAATTTATGTTAATCTACGATGCTTTTGATTTGATTAGTATATGTTCTAGCTTGGTCTGTTAATGGTTGATTCTCTAGACAGTTGATTTGATTTGAAGTATAATCAATAGATCACTTTTAATTGTGTGATTTTATATTCTTCGTCCGTCCCGAAACTAATTTGATTGGTTAATACTGTGTGTTTTTAGATTCAAGATGCAAGACGAAAAAGAGAGTGGTGATGGTGTTAGTTCCTAGAAGAACTACAATAAAACATGAATTATTGAAAAAGATGCTCTCAGATTCTTATAAATCTGGGTTTTATGATATTGTGATAATACATCAAAAAAATTTATAGGCTTTTATAAAATAGTATTTGAATAACATATATATATATATAAAGGTTTATAAAACATAAAAGAATATCTTCACTTAGACAATTTATAAAGGTTTATAAAGGTAAGAGAAATCAGTTAGAAGAACTCTAAATCATTTAAAAAGTTTATAACCATTTAGAAAGTCTAATAAAAGAATTTATAAGGGTTTGTAGAATAATTTATAAGGGGTTTTAAGGATATATTATTAATTTATAAGAGTTTATAAAACATTCATAAAGTTTATAAAAACAATTTATAAAGTTTATACACCAATTTATGAGGGGTTTATAAGGGTTTTTAAATGGTTTATAAATCAGTTTATAACACTTTTAAAACTAAAATTAGTTTACTAATAATAATAATTTAACTTAAAACCCCGAAAATTACCTTATAAACCCTAAATCAGTTTTAAACTCTTATAAATAAATTTATAAAATGTTATAAGTGTATATAAACTGGTATTTCCTTTGTAAAATTTTTAAAGGTATTGTGTATCATTTATAAATTCTTATAAACCAATAGTTATAAACCCTTACAAATTAGTTTATGAATCCTGCCTGATAAATGATTTATAGGTCTTTATAAATCATTTTATGTTTTTTTTGAATTTAAATTGCCCAAATCCTTCCCAACTATTTTTTACTTAAAATCAAACATTTCTACTTTCAAGTAAATTGATGCTTACAGTTAGGTACACATAATTCAGATACAACATAAAAGAGAGAGAGAGAGGGAGATTGACAAAAACATTATAACTGTTTATAAATCATGAGTGGATAGATTAATCATAAGCTTTATGATATTCTTATAACTGATTGATTAACATTTATAATTAGTTTATAACGCTTATCTAAAGATTTATAAATTCTTATAACTTTCACATAAAATATTCATAAAAACTTCTATAAATGATTTTGTAAGTTATTGATTTTATAAAGTTAGCAAATGTTTTATAAAACCTTATAAACACTTATTTTTTACTAAAAATCCATTGGAGTGAAAGTTATAACGATTCCCACATCATTTATATTGTTTATAAATCAATTGTAATTGTTTATAAATAATTTATAATATATATATAAATCATTTTTAAGGTTTTATAAATCATTTATAAAATTATATAAAATGTTTATAACACTATATAAACTATTTTATAAACTCTTAAAGTGATATATAAACATCTTACAAGTGATCTATAAACCATTATAAATGATCTATAAACCATTGTAAATCATTTATAAACCATTACAAATGATTTTTAATATCTTATTAGCAATTCAATGAACCCTTACAAATAATTTATAAGCTCTTATAAATGATTTAAAATGGTTTATGAATTTTTATTAATAATAAAAACCCTTATAAATGATATATATACCTCTTAGAAATGATACATAAACCTCTTATAAATACTCCTTCTGTTACAAAATACTTGATGTTTTGGGTGTATGCACAAAAATTAAGGTATACACTCTTTCCTTAAAAACAACATTAAAAATATAAAACTTATAAATAATTTATAAACCTTTATAAATTATATATAAGTCCTTATAAATAATTTATAAACCACTATAAATAATATATATACATTTTATAGATGATATATAAACCATTATAAATAATTTATAACTCTTACAAATGATTTATACACGGTCAAATCTTTTGATATTACTTATCTCTGATAACCAAAATGATTGGTTCATATCCTAAAAATATATTAGATTACACACCAAAAAGCCCTTCTTAAAGAAGCATATGAATACAATAACTACTAAATATTTCAAGGCCACATGTTCCAGTGCATAACCGGCACTATGAACTGGTCTAAACCTTGTGTTTGACAGCTCCAGAAGATATATTGTTCAACTACGACTAGACCAGACGCACCCAGTTCATGCTTGGGTTTGACAGCTTCAGAAGACACATTGTTCAACTACGACTAGACCGGACGCACCCAGTTCATGGACGAACCAAGCAAACTACAAATTCTCTTTCCAGTGATAAGCATCATCAGTAGTGTAGTTTCTTAGAGTCTGGTTTCTTATAGATAATCTTGGTATTAAAGGATAGTGTCCAACATCGAAACAGCCTCAACAATATGCTTGCCTTTGTTCAACATCACACAGCTCGACCTGCAAAAATATTCAAACTCCATAGTTAGACAAAGAAATATTTAGCAGGAACATGTTTACTTTTGGTGAAATGTTTTTGACCTTCCATTTGCAGCATCTGTGATCTCAGCTCGAGCTGGAAGACCATTGACAAGCGATTCAAATAGTTGTTTCCGATTTTCATGAGGCTTCATGTTCTGTAGGAAGACAACGCATATCTCAATTAGATACTCTCTAATGTTAGAAAGTAAAAAAAAAAACTACAAATCTAACCTCTGATCTCACAGTAAGAACATCTTGAAACTGCTTTGTAGCTCCCATAAGTTTTGTTTTCAAGTCATCACAAAATGTTTAAAATGTTTATAATGGTTTATAAGAATTTATAAAGAGTTTACAAAATCACTTAGAGGTGTTTATAAAGATTTTATATAGAATTTATAAGGGTTTATAAATGCTTATAAAGGGTTTAAATAAGTTTATATAAGATTTGTAAGGGTTTATAAAAGGTTTTAATGGGTTTTGAAGAGTTTATATAGGGTTTATAAAAAATTATAAAGGCTTTATAAGACTTTATCAAAAGGTTTATAAATAGTTGACAGAGACTTCTTAAACTCTTAAAGAAATATCTATTCAGCTAGAAAATATATCAGAGAATCAGGTTGGTGGTGTTTTGAAGTGTTACAACTTTTTATTTCATGAAATCAGTTATAGAGTGTCTAACAAAGCATTGTAAGTACATTAAGAACTGAAGCATTTTTAAGAGATAGTTGCTTGCTACTACTACTTCATCTGAAGGATGAATGCTTGTAAAGACATTAAGAAACAAATATTCAGAAGAAGTCATCATAGTCTTATTTGAGTGTGGTTTCAGCTGAATCAAACCGCCAAGCAAGAGGAGTAGAAGGCATCATCATCCCAGAGCCATGGCGGATTGGGGAGCCCCATGGAGTTGATGAGCTCTTCAAGCAATCAGTAAACTTGGGAGATGGAATCTCTTCTGGTTCGTCACAAGTCAGATTGTTCTTACCATCCATCTGAAACCAAAAACACACAAACCAAGTAGAGCCACAAAAAGTGCTTCCACCGATATGCCTCCCCATGAGAGCAGCTGCAATCTTCCAACTATCAGGACCAAGTGCTCTCATTGGTACTAGGTAGTAGGCCAAGTCTGTACCCACAGTTGTTGCAACTGCTTAAACAGCAAATGATTCCAAGCTTTATGATACTTAAGATTTTAAAAGAAAAAAAAAACAATCTTTGCGTTAATTATGAGGCTTTTGCTACCACAAGTTACATGAAGTGGTTCTTACTTGATCCAATCAAGAAAGCCAAGAGAAGCTTTCCAGTGGACTGAACCACACGACGCAGATCAGCTCTAAAGAGGAACAGAGGAACAGCTAAAGGGAGCAGGAAGTTCAACACAACAGCAAAAGCAGGAGCTTCTGAACAAATGATCCCAAGATTACTAGCTCCAAGACCAATCAGTGTGCTCACCAACGCACCACTCACCGCACTTCCCACCTTCGTCTTCTCCGGCCTGTACTTCTAGAGCAGAAAATTAAAATTAAAATCACTAGATCAAAACCAACAATACAATGAAAGATGTGAAGAAGTCGTACCATAGACCAAAAGCACCTGTGGCGAAGAGAGCAGTCCGAGTCCCCCACTCATCGTTACCTGAAATGAGAGGCGTACTCAATTGCGATCTCACAGTCACCGATCGGATCAGAGATGATATCTCCGGCGAGAGAAACCTGTCGTGGCTGCTGTTACGAGAGAATCTAAGCCGCAGAGAAGAAACTGCTTTAGACGAGAATTGAGAAAGAATTGGAATTGTGGGGGAGAAGGAGAGTAATATAGGTTTAATTATTCAGGGGTGTAATGGTATTTTGTCAATTAAAATTTTAATGGTAAAGTTGGTTAAGGTAGAAATGAAATATGGTATAAGTAAAGTGGTATTTTTGACAAATTCCCTTTAAGAAAGTAATTGATAAAGCAGTAAATCATTTATATATAAAACAATTATATAAAATTAGTATATTATATACAATTTATTAATATATATATATTAATAATAAATCAGAATTAATTATATTTTAAATGTGAAATATTATCATTTTAATTTTTTAAAATTTCAAAATCTATTTTAAAATATAAATTTTATTTTTGAATAGAAATAGAAATTTATGATATTATTAAATTAAAATAATTATTTTTAAATTTTAATATATTGTAAATGTAAATATTCTACCAAAAGTTTTATATGACAGTATTAAGTAAAAGAGCATTTGGAGAGTATTTGTATTTTCTAAATATTATTCTAAATGCTTTTTTAATAATTGTTAAATGGATATTTAAATATAATGTTTATGTTAATGTTCTATCAACAAAACTTTAGTCTCAATGATGATCAATATTTGGTATCCCCTATATATTATTTGAGGATCTTATAAAAAGATATAACCTCAACTTTATATTAATTACATTATAAACTTGCTAAGTTGTCATCACCTAACATCATTTTAGTGTTTATGTGGCAGTCTTACAATGAGTTTGGACAAACCTTAGACTAAGAATTTATTCTCTAGGGAAATTTATTAACTTAACATAAAATTAGTCCGTCCTCGTTAATCATCATCGATGCACATTAGATCATTAATAGTGGCATTCACTATTAATCATTGTGGGGCACTTTAATATATCCTTAGTTATTAAAAATAATGAAATTCTAAATTGAAATTGTTGAAAGCTTTGACACAATTATCTTCCTAACCTAAACATACACACCCACGTTTGCTATTTCTTTTGGAGCCACGAGCTCTATTCTCGCCTTCACATGCACTATAATATCATCTCACATAGCTTATTGTATGCCACAATAATCATTGTTTCAGTTAGGCAGATTTGACCAAAAAAAAGACAGATAAAAAAATAGTTATAGTTGTACACATATATATATATATATATACACATATATATATATATATATATATATATATATATATATATATATATATATATATATATATATTGTTGCTTAATTTAAAATTAGATTAAAATTTAAAACCCATTTGAACCGATTGGACCGGTCTAACCATTTATCAAACTACAATGTCGAATCAATATCCGATCCGGTTTTCAAAGCATTGCTTTAAAAGCTAACCCAATTTGTAACTGTCTTTTAGATATTTTATTTTCCATCTTTTGTAAAATTGTGAAGTTAGTGTAAAATCTTAAAGTCCAAATCAAACGAACCCATAATAAATTCAAAGGTTTTCGTTTAAAATTACAAATACAAATAGTTTTCGTCCAACGTACATATAATTATATTAAAAAAATGATTGCATAGATATAAAAAATCAATGACATATAAATATTTAATTTGTCAGTACTATATGTTTTAAATTTTAGTTATATAAACTCATCCTGCACAAAACGCAGGTCTTATCCTAGTTTATATATATAAAGTAACTTTTCTCTTTTCTTATGACATATGGAAGAAGGGTTTGTTGACATGTGTCCTCTTTTTTGTCTTTTATATATAGATTCTTCTTCCTTTAGATTATTGCAATTTGGTTCACTATGCACTGTCTAATCTTTCTCACACTAACCATCATCATTTGAAATTTGATAATCTATTTTATTGTTCACAAAATTGCAAAACAAATAAAGAAATAAGTAAAATAATATAAATATATTTTAAATATTTAATTATTCATAATTAAAAATAATATAACTTTCACTATTTTATTATTTTTACTATTTTCAATTATCTTATTTACAATTATATATTTATTTTAATATTAACCAAACTAAAGCATAGCACATAATCTAAATATAAAACCTCTATAATCACAATGAAAAAAGCCAAGTAACACTAGCTTAATAAATGTCCAGAGCTAAAAGGCGATCAATAACGAAAACTAACTTACCTCACTTTATAATAGAGTGTCTTGGCCAGAACAATCAAAAGTCAGAAAAACTTAGAAAGATAATCTTTGAGACAAAGCAATCCCTCGAACACAAACGAGCGTGATCAAGGACCAATGCAAAAAAACAAGAAAGCAGGTTTGAGGAAAAATAATCACCAGAAGGACATAATCACCACAAAGCAGGAAGACACATGCTTAATGAACCATAATCACAGCCACCAACTAAGAGGTAAGAAGCACCTCACAAATTAAACAAGCACAAACAAGACGCCTATGTCAGTGAAGAACCACAAGCTCTGGATAGAAGGGACCAAAGCTACAAATTACTAATACCACACACTTATACTACGGGAAGTAGGGGAAGAAGAGAACAACCTGAGTGAGGGAGAATGGAAGCCAACACTCGAGAAACCAGAGCCAAACTTGAGACCAGAAACAATCTTCCAAATCTACAGAGCATACACTGAGGAGAACACTATCCAAACCTGGACTGGCAAACATGATGAAAGGGAGAGCCACAGAGACGCAAGCAGCGATAAATGCTGCAACGAGATAAGTGAATATAGATAGAAGGCTAGACAAAAAATCATCAAACCGTGGAGCCGTCCTCGAGCTATAGAAGTCAGATCACCAAAAGCCATATCTTGAAAACCAAGACGAGAAGGGACTATCGATGGTAAGCCAACGATGAGGAAAACAATTTCAATGACGACTAAACTCTGACCCAACCCAAGGAAATGCATTTCCTAACATCATCCAGAATCTAAGGAAGAAGAGGAGCAACCAATATTGATCTGAACAGCCTACAACGCCGGAAAAAAAAAACCGCACAACTGGAAACTTATATATCGATCTATAATAAATACCAGATAATCTCACAGAAGAAAAAGGTGAGGAAGAACAAGAGCACATATGTGAGTCTTTTTCCGGTGATGGTGAGAATCACAACACACCGGAAAGGTAAACGAAATGTAGAGATGGTGGTGTCAATGTAAAAATATAGGGAGAGAGCACAAAACATCTTTAAAAAATAATGTTCAAACAATAAGAAAAATTACAATTTTTTACTCTAAAACTATTAATCTTAGAATCAACAAATGTCTAAATGTAGAGTTATTGAAATTCAATATGCTTTACATCACAAGCCCACTCCACCACTAGTAAGTACTATTATACACACAACAATACACTATTAGAAAAAACACATAATATATTAACATATAATCTATTACTACATAACATAATAAAAATACCAAATAATGCTCTTAGCAAATAAAGACGACCACATAATTACTCCCTTCGTTTCTTATTGTAAGTAATTTAAGCAAAAAAAAATGTTTCACAATATAAGTAGTTTTAACATGTCAATATAAGTTTGTGTTTATTGAATAGTGTGTGACCAATTAAATTATGTTGAATATTTTATAATTGGTTGAAGTTATATATTAAATGATATATTTTAACAAATAACCATTTTCTAAATATTAGTGTTTTTAGCCAAAACTACGTACAATTTAAAACAGAGGGAATAGTTAATTACATCACCCAAAATATCATAATTAACAACACTAATGTTGTGAATCAGTGAGAAAACTTATATTATTCCATAGCCTAAAGGCTCATTATATACAAGTTTAGACCGTCATAAATAGACCGTCATAAGATAAATGAAAAACTAACAATTCCTAGTCTAACTAGGAAAAGGTAAATACAAATATGTAAAAGTACAAAGTAGATAAGTAAAAGGAAAACATAGTATGGGCCGTCTCTTCCTTCCTCATGTGGTTATGGGCCGTCCACCATATGATTTATAACACTCCCCCTTGGACGCCATAACCGTTCAAGGTTCGTAGTATGCTTAATGTTGCCTCATTAAAACCTTACTAGGAAAACCCAGTGGGACAAAACCACGGTGAAGGAAAAAGAGTACAAGACACTGCTCCCCCTGATGAATGCATCACTGAAGGTCTTTCAATCGACGCATCCCAAGCTGATGTATGAGCTTCTTCAACGTCGCGGTTGGTAATGCCTTAGTGAACAGGTCGGCTGAATTTTCACTGGATCGGACCTGTACCACTTGGACTACACCGGCCATCTGCATCTCGTGTGTAGAAAAGAATTTGGGTAGGATGTGTTTCGTCCTGTCCCCTTTGATGTATCCATCTTTGAGTTGAGCAATACATGCTGCATTATCCTCATACATCACGGTTGGACCCTTGTCTTCTGTCATCCCACAATCTGATCGTATATGTTGGGTCATCGACCTCAACCAGACACACTCACGGCTGGCCTCATGTATGGCCAATATTTCCGAATGATTTGAGGAAGTGGCCACGAGTGTCTGCTTCATTGAACGCCATGAAATGGCCGTTCCACCATGTGTAAACACATAGCCTGTATGAGATCTAGAATTGTGTGGATCCGAAAGGTATCCAGCACCAGCAAATCCAATTAAACCATCTTTGTTTTTATTGGTATAAAACAGACCCAAATCTTTTGTTCCTTGTAGGTAACGAAGAACATGTTTTATCCCGTCCCAGTGCCTTTTGGTCGGACAGGAGCTAAACCTAGACAGTAGGTTCACGGCAAAGCATATATCAGGCCGTGTGTGAGTTGCTAAATACATCAATGCTCCTATGGCAGTGAGATATGGCACTTCGGGACCAAGGACATCCTCACCGTCCTCCTTGGGACGAAATGGATCAGTGTCCAAGTTCAGAGATCTCACGACCATAGGGCTCGACAAAGGGTGAGACTCGGACATATTAAATCTCTTGAGTACTTTTTCTGTATATGCCATTTGATGCACAAGGATTCCATGATTTATGTACTCAAGCTGTAATCCCAAACAGAATTTTGTTTTGCCTAGGTCTTTCATTTCAAATTCTCTCTTTAGATATTCGACTGTTTGGGAAATCTCTCCAGAGGTTCCAATGATGTTTAAATCATCAACATACACTGCTATAATCACAAAGCCCTTATTTTTGAATTTCTTTATGAAAATGCATGGACTGATATGATCATTTATGTATCCTTCTTTTATGAGGTACTCACTTAATCTGTTGTACCATATCCGGCCAGATTGTTTCAGTCCATAAATTGATTTATTCAACTTTATGCAGTGTTGTTCACGAGAGCTCTCTTTATTTTTGAATTCAATACCCACTGGGACTTTCATATAGATTTCATTATCCAGTGGGCCATATAGATATGCTGTAACGACATCCATCAATCTCATATCAAGATTTTCTCTTATGGCCAAACTTATCAGGAATCTAAAAGTAGTTGCAGCCACCACATGGGAATATGTTTCCTTATAATCGATTCCTGGTCTCTGTGAGAATCCTTGTGCAACAAGTCGGGCTTTATACCTCACGACTTCACCATTCTCATTTCTCTTCGTCACAAAGACCCATTTGTATCCCACTTGTTTTATATCATTTGGTGTTCGGATTATTGGACCGAAAACACCTCTCTTCTTTAAAGAGTTTAACTCCACGTTTATGGCTTCTTTCCACTTATGCCAATCTTTTCTTTGCATGCATTCATATATAGACGTGGGTTCTTGATCCTCATTATCCATTAGTTCGAGTGCTACCTCATAAGCAAATATATCTGTGATGTTGACATCTTTTCTATTCCATTGTTTTCAAGACAGGACATAATTTATTGAAATCTCATTATTGTCCGGACCATCAGTACCATGAACCCCGGCGTCCCGAGGATCACTGCTTGGTACGTCCGGACCAATATCCATTTCTATGGATTTATGTGCGCTCTCATCTCGGGTAAGATCGGGCACTTCCTTGTCTGGGGTTCCAACCTCGGATATAGCACATTTCTTTGTTTTTCGAGGTTTCTTATCTATGGAACCAATTGGTATACCACGTTTCAAACGTGTTTTGGAATATGTAGCAACTTGATTGTGTCCCTCTTGAACATCAATCCGAACTGGTGCATTAATAGCTGGTACATGTGACTTAGTCACTCTTTTCGGGTCAGCAAAGGAATCTGACAATTGATTAGCTAGCTTTTGAAAATGTATTATTTTCTGGACCTCAAGATCACACACTTGGGTCCGAGGATCTTGCCAATTTATGGATGTCTGATTCCATGATATTTCTTTTACCAGCTTATTATCTCCCCCTAATGCTGGAAGTTCGGATTCATTAAAATGAAAATCCGCATACCTGGCCTTAAATAAATCACCCGTAGTTGGCTCAAGGTATTTTATAATTGTGGGGGAGTCAAATCCAACATATATTCCCATCCGTCTCTGTGGTCCCATCTTTGTTCTCTGTGGTGGAGCAATAGGAACATAAACCGCACAGCCAAAAGTTTTAGATGGGAGACGTCTGGCTCATGACCCGTTAGTAATTGGGATGGGGAACAATGGTGTTCACTAGATGGCCTGATGCGTATAAGCTCGGCCGCATGAAGGACCGCATGTCCCCATGCTGAAACCGGCAGCCTCGACCTCATGAGTAATGGTCGGGCAATCAGCTGTATTCGTTTTATAAATGATTCAGCTAAGCCATTTTGTGTATGTACATGTGCCACGGAGTGTTCCACTGTTACCCCCATGGACATACAGTAATCATTAAACGCCTGAGAAGTGAATTCACTAGCATTATCAAGACGTATAGTCTTCAAAGGAAAATATGGAAAGTGGGCTCGTAATCTTATTATCTGAGCTAGCAATCTTGGAAATACCAAGTTGCGGGTCGATAGGAGACATACATGCGACCATCTGGTCGATACATCAATAAGGATCATAAAATATCTGAATGTTCCACAATGTGGGTGTATCGGTACACAAATGTCTCCTTGTATTCTTTCCAGAAAATTAATAGTTTCCTTTGTCACCTTAATAGGTGATGGCTTTACTATGAGTTTCCCTTGTGAACAAGCATTACACATTAAGTGTTTAGGGATAACTCGTTTTTCTTTTAGTGAATGGCCGCTGGTATTATCAATCAATTTACGCATCATAGTTGACCCGGGATGACCCAGCCGGTCATGCCATAAAGTGAAATTTTCGATGGCTGTTTTGTTAAATGTGGCATTGGCCTCAATCATACTGACTTTAGAATGATAAAGACCAGTGGATATTGCGGGTATTAATTCTAAGACTTTCATATGGCATTGGGCGATCTCATAGATTTGAAAGAACTCTTTGTCTCCTTCGCCCTTAGATTCAATATGATAGCCATTCATTTATTATTAAATTTTAATAAGATAGTTTCAAGGAAATGACAAGATAGAAATGAAAACACCAAATCAAAGAACAAGCAAAGAACACACAAATGTCGAAATCAATCTTTTAGAATATCTGAAATTTCATAGTCCATAAGATCATCTTTTTCATGATCAAAATCGTTCTCATCATCATGGATCACCATGTGGGCTTCAGAATTCTTCCCTTTCATACTCTCTTGATAGAGTTCAACTAGATGCTTGGGAGTCCTACAAGTCTTTGTCCAATGGTTGCTCATTCCACACCTATGGCATACAGATTTGGTCGAGTTGTTTGAGTGCTGCGGTTTGAATGAAGATCCGCGGCCTCGACCATGACCTCGTCCAAACGAGCGTCCCTGGTTCTGTTCTCGACCAGATTGGTTACCTCTTCCACGGCCATGTGAATTGTATTGACCACGGCCACGTCCTCTCCATCCACCACGGCCTCGACCGTGTGGTTTACCATGATGGACGTGGTTAGCCTCTTTATCAGCCTCAGTGGCCGCATGGGCTTCAGGTAATGGTGTGGATCCTGGAGGTCTCATCTCACTGTTCATCATCAGTAACTCATTATTTTGCCCAGCAAGTAATAAACATGAAATCAAGCTTGCATAAGTCTTGAATTCTTTTGCACGGTACTGTTGCTGAAGCAACACATTGCTAGTGTGGAATGTAGAGAAAGTCTTTTCAAGCATATCTTCCTCTGTTATATCCTCACCACATAGTTTAAGTTTAGAAACGATCTTAAAAATTGCTGAGTTGTATTGATCCACAGACTTAAAGTCTTGGATCCTGAGGTTTTTCCATTCGTATCCAGCCTTTGGTAACATGATCGTCTTTTGATGATCGTATCTCTGTTTCAATGCATTCCAAAGGTCTAGAGGATTCTCAATGGTTAAGTACTGATTTTTGAGACTCTCAATCAGATGATGGCGAATAATTAATATCGCCCCATAACGATCTTTTTCGTTAGCACTGTTATTCTCGGTAATACAATCACCGAGACCCTTGGATTTTAGTATGATCTTTGTATCAAGAGCCCATTGTAAGTAATTGTCTCCAGAGACATTTAGGGCAGTAAAATCCAGGTTATTGATTTTCGACATCTGAAATTTAATATATATATACACTTTTAGAAATTTTATATCATTATATCAATACCCTATGGCACACGCATCAGAAATTTTTTTAACAAGTATATATGATGCAAAAAATATGATCAAGGTTATAATGCATTAGGTCACACGACCATACTGGATGAAGCCACACGGCTATAATGAATCATCAATCCTAACGCTTGCTAGAGGCGCATCGATCGATACTCCTATAGAGTCATCGATCGATAGACGCGAGGCATCATCGATCGATACGTGCAATGGCAGGTCGATCGATTGACCTATTGGTCAAACATGAATGCAATACAAGCCACACGGCTACTGATATGGACAATCGGATTCTATATGATTTTCAATGCAACTGGATTTTAAAAACACCTTCGCAATCACAGTTTCTAAGCAATTTATGAAACAAGAAACCTCAAACAATTTTTAGTTAATTCAAACAACAAAATTCGGATGAGATCCTAACAATTTGTTTCTAGGTGATTCAAAATTCGGATTTAAATAATCAAACAATCATTATCAGGATTTTATAATTAATAATCAATCAACACGAGACATTATCGATCGACACGTGCAATGGCATTTCGATCGATATTCGAGACAGAGAAGCCCAAACTTTAAAACTCAATTAAAATCAAGCAAGCAGTCAATCAATTTAAATAGATTCGATTTAATTTTAGGGTTTATGAAATCGACCAAGAAAAAGGGGGTGATCGATTTCTAGGGTTTTTGATTTGATCATTAAGATCAAAGGGGTTTAAGGGACACGATATGATCATAAGATTTAGGATGATCATAGGATTTTTGAGATTCAAAACTTTTTAGGGTTTTGAGTTTAATTGTTTAAAACAATCTCTATCGGACTTGAGAGCTCCGATTTACTCAAGAAGGATTTTGGGATCTATTATCTTAGGGCTTTCAACATTAGATATTTCAAATTTTAGGGTTTAAACTTTATCAAAACAACCAATTTGTTTTATGGGTTTTAGGGTTTAGAATTTTAACAACCTTTAGATTTGAAGGGTTGAAAACCGGACCACCAAAGAGAAGGAGATCACGAGCTGGTACTGGTCGCAAGAACGGAAGCTCCTTGGTCAGATTGAAACTGCTCGGATGGATGCAAGTCGGATGGATCTTGATCTATGTCGGTTGAACCAATATCGATCGATGCGCGTGGTGGTACGTCGATCGATTTAGGGTTTATGGGATGATCTCAAACCAGAAAAGGAAATTAGGATTAGGGTTTATGAGAAAGTAGTTGGCGGCTTGATTAGGGTTTAGAGGTGGTCGATTTTTAGCTAGGGTTTTTAGAGAACAACAAGTGCTGATAACGTTTTGTGAATCAGTAAGAAAACTTATATTATTCCATAGCCTAAAGGCTCCTTATATACAAGTTTAGACCGTCATAAATAGACCGTCATAAGATAAATGGAAAACTAACAATTCCTAGTCTAACTAGGAAAACTAACAATTCCTAGTCTAACTAGGAAAACTAACAATTCCTAGTCTAACTATAGAAAATAAAACAATAGTATGTAAAAGTACAAAGTATATAAGTAAAAGGAAAACATACTATGGGCCGTCTCTTCCTTCCTCATGTGGTTATGGGCCGTCCACCGTATGATTTATAACAAATAAAACAATATTCCGCGCAAAGTGCGGACACACTCCTAGTAATAAATAAAATAAGATGTCTATATGGATAAATACAAAAAGTAAAAAAGAAAGTAATACTAAGTTGATCATAATTAACTATAGAAAATAAATGGTAAGAATGTTGCTAGTAATTTACTCTTTGAATTAATTATTTGACAATTTTGGAATGTCCAAATATCCCCCTCTGAAGTCCATCATAAGATCTTGCGATCAATGGGCCTATTTCTTACAGAAACACATACTGAGTTAGTTACCCCTTGAAAAAATCTACCCGGAAACTCAGACTCAAATGAAAGATGAGAACTCAAATCATACTCTTTCCGAATTTGGTAACTCTTGTGAACATTGCAGTTAACAGAAGAATTGATGAACGGATTAAAATAGACCAACATGATCCACATTTAGTAATGGATTTTCATGACCTTGGAATTTATTTGTGATGATATCTAACAGATAGATGATAAGAAGAACAAGGTCTATGCGAAGAACCTCTGTTATCTGGCAAATTTATTTCTTGACCACACGACTCTTCACTACGACGTCGATTTGTTCATTTTCTGTATTCTGTGTGAATGTGATGATCGGGGGATGCGACATGGTTGGATATTTTTCAAAGGTACCACCATAAACTTTTGTATGTTTGTGGTCACAGTTGGTTAGTGGCATGTAGATTAATCTTAAAATTACCTCAAGCAAACTCAACTGTTTATGTTTGGTTATCGACTTGCGCTCTCCCACATTTTCTTGTTTTTTAGGAATACAGATATGCTTGATGTCAATTTTAACCATAAATTTATGTTGGTACAGGAAAAGCATACAGAATAAGCGTACAATTTGGCTTGCATCCTTACCCTTCCTCCATATCAAAGGAAAAAGGCTATGGAAAATTCTTAATGGACTTTGTGAGTATTCTTTCCACTAACTCTTGTTCTGCTCTCTCACATCTCTCCACAAAGCTCACCCTTCTCTTCGTTTTACTAAGTCGCTAACAACTTACCCATTTTGTTGTGTTATTTAGCCTACGAACTCTCGAAGAAAGAGGGAAAAGTCGGGACACCGGAGAGACCACTATCTGGTCTAGGCTTTGTGAGTCACAGAGATTACTGGATTAGGATTTTGTCAGACATCTTCTTGAAAAATCACAAGTGAAACATCTCTCAAAATGCAGGAGGTGAGTGGTATGGCAGCGGTGTTACAAAAAAAAAGGTGATATGGCAACGATTAAAGCATTAATTAAGCAAAGTTTAAAGCTTGGAACTGATAGAGTATAGGCCGAGGTGGTCTTGATGTAGATGCAAGCAAAATGATATGGACTCCTTACAAAGAGCAGAACTTAGAGTAAGAGCCAGTACATTTCAAATGACAAGGTGTTTTTTTATTAGGTGACCTTTGTGTGTAAAAGTTTAACACTTTGTTCAATCTATCTTCTTGTAACCCTAGGAATATTTTGACTGAATGATATCTATATTATTAAAACTAGAGTATTTTTTGATACGGTTTCGAAACATGTATAACATTATAAATGAAAATGGTTTGGACACATTGATAGCTATATAAAAAAAGGAGTACTTCCTTTAAGTACTTTCTTTTATTTACACATTTAACCATTGTATTAACAATATATTAGGTACTTCCTATTGTATTTTTTTATATTTACAGATTCTGCCACTGAATTTAAAAATAATTTAAATTAATTAACTGCAATTCCAAAGCTTATCTGACCAAATCTATATTCATATATTGGCCATTATTAATACTATATGAATATTAAATAAATTGTCTGTATTAATAAAGGGAGATAACCTTTTCCTATATATAAAACAAAGTAAACTACAATAAATTTTGTGTAGCAATTTATGATTGTTGTTTCTTTGTGGTGAAAATAAAAACAAAAAATGAAATATATAGTATATGTTTTATAAAACAATTTTTAAATATAGTATTACCTTATTTAGTTTAGTCAAATATTAAAATTTCGAGAGTTAAATTTTCAAGAAAAACATATCATTGAATTAGTAATAATTCATAGAGAACCCATGCAAAAAAATTTAAAATTTTTAGTATGTTATTTCATTTTAAAATAATTTAACAAAAAACGACAGGTTAATATATGAATAGTACAATTACATCAAACTGCATCAAGTTATAAATGTTTTAATATAATATTATGTACAAATAAAAAAATTATTATCAAACATCTATATTATAAAATAATATATTCTACTCTATATATATATTACAAAACATAAAAATTATACATGGGATTTTTTTTTATAAAACTAGCGGTTTGTGAGTTTACGTTGATCACAAGTTAAATCAAACACCCTCGGTGGCGCGGATCAATTCTAGGAACTCGGGTATTTCATTCTTGTTTCCACTGTGTTTGAAAATAGTTTGGATAAATTGAATCTTGAATGCCAAAAGAGTTGTTAAAACTTATATAAAGAAATGTTGGTATCTAATGATAAACACTATGTTGGTTGAATTACTTAGATCATCTCCAATAGTGCTTCATTTTTCATTTTTTGCTTCATTTTGAAGCAACTTTTGCTCCAATAGTGCTTTATTTATTGCTTCAAAATGAAGCAATGAACATTACTGCTTTAAATTTGAAGCACTACTGTTCATTGCTTCATTTTTGAAGCTGAACTTTCTAACTTTTAAATTGGTCCTTAAATTTTACTTGTTCTTACTTTTTGATAAAATAAAATATATTAATTAATGTAACCCAATTAATTTTTAATGTTATTTTATTATATAAATTAATTTAATTTATGATAGTAAATATATTTAAAACATATATGAATGAAAGATACCATTAAATCATTAATATAAAAGTGAAATATATGATTGATAACATCAAACTTAACATAAAATACTTAATACAACATAAAATGACACTTAATAATCTCGTAAATCACTTTCTGATCCTTTAAGATTATTAAAAAATTGCCAGAATGAAGTTGATGTTTGAGGAGGTTGTTGAGTTTGTTGTTCTTCACTTCTCTCCAATAAAATCCGATTTTGTTCATATTGTATGTATGCACGAACTTTAGGATCTTGTATGGAGTTTACATCACAAAATAAATTTTTGTTTTCTTCTTTAATTTTTTTCAAAGTATAATTCCTACTTTGAATCTCCAAATGTTGTTATCTTTGTACGCTGGTCTTCTTCAACTGCTTCAATAGTTTTTTATTTCCTTCTTCCAAGGTGTTAATAACACGTGATGTTTGATCATCGTTTTTTCTTTTAAGTTTGGATTTTTTTACTCCCATTGGTCTTTTGGATGAAGATCCACCAATAATATCTTCTTCGGTATCTAAATTCAAAGAAAATGAAGACAAACCTGGAGATACTTGTGTAGCACTATCTGAGTTAAAATTTTCAAACTCTGAATTTGTATCTCCAAAACCACATGAGTTTGATACTTTTCTAGCAGATATGTCACCATCTTTGAACTTCTCAAAATTCTTGATAATATTCCATATATGATCGAATTTCCAACCTCCATTGTGTTTTGGATCATCCACTAACATTAATTTGGCTTATTGAAACTACATATCAATTAAAAACCAAAAATATTAGTGTAAAGTAAATAAAATATACATTACATTAAACGTAAAACACTTACAATATCACCATTTGAAGCACCACTTGGACGTCTGCTTTTACATTGTTTGATGCATGCATGCAAATTTTTTGTTGCCTTCTAGATAGTTTGAATTCGACAACTAATAGATTGCTTTGTGTGTTAACTCCAACTTGCATTTTTCCCAATCTCGTAAGCTTCTGCCACACGAGACCAGAACTGATCGGACGTCTGATAAACACCCTTGATTGGATCTTGAGATATTTTCATATAAACTTGGCATAAGAACTTATCTTCTTCTTGAGTATATCCAGCAGAACATAGAGACATTTTTTAAAATAAAGTAAAAATATGTTGACGCAAATAGAGAAAAAATGATCTAATGTTGTTAATCAAAATGTAGAACACAATACAATATTTATACATGATAAGATTCTCCTAGTTCTCACTTGGTCATTCTATGACATGATTTGATAATATAAAGAAAAAGTTATTCAAAGATTCTCACACATTTCAATTTACTATGGCATGATTTGATAATACAATGACAAGTTATTCAAAGATTCTCACATTTTTTCAATCTAATAAGACAAGAATTGATAATACAATGAAAAAGTTTTTCAAAGATTCTCACATCTATCAATCTACTATAAAGTGATTTGATAATACAAAGAAAAGTTAATTTAAAGATTTTAATATTTTTATACTATGACATAATTTGATAATTCAATGAAAAGTGATTCAAAGATTCTCATATTTTTCAATTGACCATGACATGATTTGATAATACAATGAAAAAATAATTTAAATATTCTTATATTTGTTGGTTTCACACACTCAATTTGGATGATTCTTCTTCCTATTCCGATGATGATGGAAATCAAGAAATGATCTATAATCTCGACCAGGAAGAAAAAAGCAAAACATCTTGCTATCGATAATACAATACCTTCTTGATCAACAAAGCAACCGAGTGATTCATGGAGGCTCAGTTCCTGGACGTGCTTTTATCCATCGGGAAAGTTCTCATTGTAGATTGTTCAACGATTACTTCTCGGAGAACCATAACTACAATGACGCCATGTTTCGTAGGAGATATCGTATGTCTCATACTTTATTCCTTCGTATTGTTAATGCAATGGAAGATCATGACAACTATTTCAAATTACGAAGGGATACAACTGGTAGATTTGGTTTATCATCTCTTCAGAAAGTAACAGCTGTCTTTTGGATCCTAGCTTATGGTTTACCCGCTGATGCAACGGACAAATACATAAAAATTGGTGAATGAACAGCAATTGAAAGTATGAAAAGATTTTGTCGAGCTATAGTGGAGATATTCTCAGAGGAGTACTTATGATCACCAACACCTGCCGATGTCTCAAAACTCCTGTACATTGGTGAAAGACGAGGTTTTCCCGGAATACTAGGTAGTTTAGACTGTACGCATTGGAAATTGAAAAATTGTCCTACCACTTGGGCTGGACAATATGCAGGCCGTAGTGGATCACCAACTATAATTCTGGAAGCTGTTGCAGATTATGATCTTTGGATATGGCATGCATATTTTGGGATGCCGGATATTAATAATGATATCAGTGTCTTGGAGTCTTCTCGTCTTTTCTCTAATCTTGCTCAAGGTATTGCACCTCCTGCTCATTTTGTCATTCAAGGAAACGAATATAATATGGGTTATTATTTGGCCGATGGTATATATCCAAAATGGTCTACCATAGTACAAACTATTCACGAGCCAATAGGTCCGAAAAGAAATATTTTGCTACGCAACAAGAAGCATGTCGGAAAGATGTGGAACGTGCATTTTGAGTTCTCCAATGCCGTTTTGCAAATTGTGAAAGGGCCAGTTCGTTTTTGGAAAAAGATGTGATAATTGACATAATCACTACTTGTATTATTTTACATAATATTATAATTGAGGATGAGCGTGATATCGAAGTACCAATCGAAGTCAGTAGAGAAGTTCCACCTACGGAGATTGATACCAAAGATCATGATCATATTTGTTTCCAATAATTGTTGGCGCGATTTAGAAGAATTAAAGATAAAGACGCTCATTTCGCACTTCAGAATGATTTAATTGATCATTTGTAGGAAAGATACATGGCTGGTGAATGATATATCATGGATTTGACCCGTTTTTTACCCATGATATATAGGTATTTTTAAGATATATATATATATATATATATATATATATATATATATTATGTTTTGGAGTCTATTAGGTATGTTTTCAGGTTTATGAGCATTTTGGAGTAAAGTGATGATTTTGGAGCATTTTGGAGCTTAATAGAGATTTCATCCGAGCTGACCATCAAACCAGACCAGAGGTCGATATTCAGAGACAACAATCGATCGATGCACACTCTGTGCCATCGATCGACATCAGTATCCAGAGGTCGACGTATCAAGAGTACAATCGATCGATGCACATCCTGTGACATCGATCGATACGGAGTCGCGCAGAGACAAAATGGATCCAGCCGACTTAAAGCCCAAGTCTTCACCAAATTACAAGATTGTACCTGACGAGTTTTTTTAACCTAATGAACTCAATATATATAGCTTGCCTATGTGTTTAAGGCGAAGCATGCTTTCTATTTTGTTCTAGTTTATTGTTTATGGTTTTTTAGAGATTCTTCGAGTTGGAGAGAAGATCCTAAGAGATTTGTGATTGGAACTCCATTATTTGTTTCTCTATCTATCTATCTATCTATCTATCTATCTATCTATCTATCTATCTATCTATCTATCTATCTATCTATCTATCTATCTATCTATCTATCTATCTATCTATCTATCTATCTATCTATCTATCTATCTATCTATCTATCTATCATCTATCTATCTATCTATCTATCTATCTATCTATCTATCTATCTATCTATCTATCTATCTATCTATCTATCTATCTATCTATCTATCTATCTATCTACTATCTATCTATCTATCTATCTATCTATCTATCTATCTATCTATCTATCTATCTATCTATCTATCTATCTATCTATCTATCTATCTATCTATCTATCTATCTATCTATCTATCTATCTATCTATCTATCTATCTATCTATCTATCTATCTATCTATCTATCTATCTATCTATCTATCTATCTAGCTATCTATCTATCTATCTATCTATCTATCTATCTATCTATCTATCTATCTATCTATCTATCTATCTATCTATCTATCTATCTATCTATCTATCTATCTATCTATCTATCTATCTATCTATCTATCTATCTATATATCTATCTATCTATCTATCTATCTATCTATCTATCTATCTATCTATCTATCTATCTATCTATCTATCTATCTATCTATCTATCTATCTATCTATCTATCTATCTATCTATCTATCTATCTATCTATCTATCTATCTATCTATCTATCTATCTATCTATCTATCTATCTATCTATCTATCTATCTATCTATCTATCTATCTATCTATCTATCTATCTACTATCTATCTATCTATCTATCTATCTATCTATCTATCTATCTATCTATCTATCTATCTATCTATCTATCTATCTATCTATCTATCTATCTATCTATCTATCTATCTATCTATCTATCTATCTATCTATCTATGAGTTTCTTTCATCTTGTTGCTATGAATTTCTTGGCCATGTCTGAGTAGCTCCATTGTTAGATTTAAGGTTCAAATAGGTTGTGAGGGATTAGCCCCAACTATTGATTGCTAAGTTGTAATATTCATTGTTCGGATGTTCTTAATGCTTGTGTTCTAGAGTAGCTAAATCTTGACCTAGGATTGTTTGTTAACCAGACTTCATCCTGAATACATCCTATTCAAGCTAAGATCACTAGAGAAAGGCGAGAGCTGATCTAGAATCTTAGTGAGCATTGATTTCAACCCGCGCATAAAGCTTACTAGAAACGCGTCGATCGATATTCCTATAGAATAATCGATCGACTGAGTGAAAGGTGTATCGATCGATACTCCTATAGAGTCATCGATCGACACTTTCTAATTGATCATCCCGATCGGTGAGATCATTAGATATAGTCATCAGACGAATCTACAAAGCGAACGCTGATCAATTTGTGCATAAGCTATTGAGCTCTTTTATATCATGCATGCAACTTGTTAGGCATCTATAGGATTATAATCATGATCACCTGAATAGAAACCCTAAGTCTAGCTACTTTCCTTAATTGCTAAAACCCTCAATGAAACCCAGTGAGCAACTGTCTTGCTCAAACCTGCACTTTAAAGTTAATCATAATCAACCTAGTTTAGCCACTAAGGATTAGATCTTTTGTGTTCCCTAGCTCCCTGTGAATTCGATCCCTAAGTACTACAACTGAACCTCTTATTTGAGAGAGTAATTCACTCCTCAGGGTAATTTGAGTGATATCAAATTTGGCGCCGTTGCCGGGGAGCTTTGATCACCATTAGATTTAATCTGATTAGGTCTAGGTTATTTCTTTTTAATTGTTTTCTGACAAAAACTTTTGTTTTTTTTGTCTTTTCAGGTGCATGCCCAGCAGTACCAGAAGCAACAAGGAAACTCAGCTACTATTCTCACAAGATCCTGCAAGCTTGGAACGTTCGATCCTCAAAGACAAATGCTCCACATCGATCGACATCATCACCAGTTCGTCGACCGACATTCGCACACCAACATCGACCGAGACATCTTCTCCGTCGACCGATACTCGCTCATCACCGTTGACCGACACTACTCTTCCGTCGACCGATAACGACATCGACATCGATTGATACAGCTCATCCGACATCGATCGATACCTCAGTCTTTACATCGATCGATAGTCAGCCACGAGATATGGTTGCGACACTGATTCTCTGACAGGACGAGAACGGGACCTGCGTGATCAAGAAGGTCACCTGCTTAATAATGCAGCAGGTCAAAAGTTAGATGCTCAGGGGACTGTAATCTCTGAACCTGAAGCTGCAGCTACAAGAACTTTGGCTGATTACAATCGTCCAGATCAGTTCTATGCCAACAGATCATCCATTCGCCCTCCAGCTATTCAGAGAGGCGATTTCGAGTTGAAGCCGCAGTACTACACACTTATGGGACAGACACCCTAATGTGGGTTATCTCACGAGCATCCTATGGACCATCAGAAGAGGTTCGAGGATCTCATATCTGCTATCAAAGCCAACGGAGTCCCTAAGGACTACCTTCTATGCAAACTCTTTAAGTACTCTCTTGCTGGAGAAGCTTCGTAGTGGCTTAAACAGTTACCACCAGGATCCCTTACATCCTGAAGCGACATCAAGAATGCATTTATGCGTAACTTCTTTGATGACACACGTGCTGAAGACTTGAGGAGCAAGATTGCTACATTCATTCAAGAACCTGGAGAATCATCCAAGAATTGCTGGATCAGATTCAAGTCTTACCAGCGAGATTGTCCATACCATGGATTCAACCAAGTGCAACTACTCAGCATTTTCTTCAGAGGCATCACACTACAATATCAGATGGCTCTGGACACAACTAGTGAAGGAAACTTCAACACCAGGAATCAAGAGGAGGCTGTAAAACTTATAGAGAACTTAGCATCCAACAACATCACCAAGAATACTGATTTTGACAGAAGGAAATCTGCAGCATTCCTTGGGAAGGAGCAGATGGATGAAGTAAAAGCAAAGTTGGATAGTGTTCATAGACTGCTAAGGAAGCAGGTTTGCTCAGTAGAAGATGCAGAAGCTGTAGAAGATAATGTGAACTTCATCAGTGGAGCAGGATTTCAGAGGTCTGAAAACCAGGGAGAAAACAGAAACTTCTTTGGACAAAGAAGTAACTTCAGTCAGAATTCACAGAAGCCCTTCAACCACAACTACAGCAGCAACTTCAACAACAACATGAGCTATGGAAATTCATCTTACCAGAATCCACAACCACCAACTCAGGAGAGCAAGATAGAAGCCATGTTTGACCAGGTTCTTGAAGGTCAACATAAGCTGACAGTGGATTTCAATGGGAAGATTGATGCTGTCTACACCAACCTGAAACAAAGTTTGGAGCTTTGAGCACCCATATGAAGAAATTAGAGACCCAGGTGGTTCAGACAGGAGAAGCTGTTAAGAAGCAAGAATCCTTAACAAGGGGGATAGGTGAAGAAGCAACAAAGCACCACGTGAATGCCATCATAAATGATGATATCTGGCAAGTGGTGAAGTTTGAAGCTGCAAGAAGGGGATTTCGAAGTGGAAAGTTCCATGAGTTTTGGCGAGTCACATTGGTGTCGACCGACATCGACTAGTGACCATCTATCGATGGACTCTACACCGAGTCGATCGACGAGCTTTGACAAGCATTGATCGACGCCATCATTGGAGTCGAGCGCTTCGTGCAATGTTGTGAGGATAATGACTCATAAGGAGTTCACAGCAAGACACTCGCATCGATCCAGCCCTTTTTGTGTCAAAATCAATCGGCATCACGAACCAGCCATCGATCAACAGAGAGATGATGATATCGATCGACAACCTCCAGCACCCATCGATCGACGTGCACCTCTCACATACCGAGTGCAGCTACCAAAGATTGATGCAGAACGACTCAATACACTCAGACAGCAATCCAAACCTTCATATACACCACCAGACACCATCATCACTCAACCTAAACATGCACCAGAGCCTATGGAAGTTGATAAAGCTACAGAAGGGAGAACCTTGAGGAAGAGGAAAGAAAAGGTTACCAAGAATCTGAAAAAGGGAGTCAATGAGAAGGAGATGGATAGTTTCACAAAGAGAGTCCTCAGAATCCCACTTGAGAAACCTTTTGAGGAAGCCTACTTTACCCACAGGTTGTGGGTGTTCTTCAGAGAAATCAAGGAGACTGAAGAAGACATTAGAAGAATGTTCCATCAATTCAGAGAAAAAATGAAGCAGCGGATCACATTGAAGAAGAAGAGTGATCCTGGGAAGTTTACAATACCCTGTGTAGTGCAAGGTATCACTTTCCCACGTGCTCTCTGCGACACAGGAGCTGCAGTAAGCATCTTACCCAAGGTGATGGCAGACCATCTAGGTCTGAAGATAGAGCCTTTGGACGATTCATTTGTATATGTGGATTGTTCTCAAAGGAACTCAGGAGGAATCATCAGAGACCTTGAGGTACAGATTGGTAATGCAATAGTTCCAGTTGGCTTCTATGTCCTGGACATCAAGCTGAATTGGAACACTTCTCTACTACTTGGAAGAGCATTCTTAGATACAGTAGGAGCAATCTGTAACATGCAGACTAACCAGTTGTGCCTGACTCTCAAAGATCCAAATGTCTACTATGATCCAGTCAAGATTGTCAAGACAAAGAAGCCCAGCACAGAGATTGGGGATGATCCAAGGTTCGTTGGAGTATGTTTCTGTGGAGAAGAGATTAATTCAGAAGTTGAGTATGAGACAGAGTATGACGAATCGATCGGCGACAGCAATCACACATCGATCGATCTTCGTTCATCAGAATCGATCGACATGCCAGAAAAGGCATCGATCAATGCGAAGTTTGCTCAATGGAAAGAAATCCCAGATGTCAATTTTTCCACTGACAGTTTGAAAAGTGATCATTATCACCCCACTTTTGCTATTAATACTACCACATCCGCGTTTAGACACGAAGAGTATTACAAGGAGGAACGAGCTATAGAGATTCATGATCTTCTTGCAGAAGACGAAAGGATTCCACATCATTCCTACAGACAATGCAATGCAGCATCGATCGACAGAGACTACTCAACATCGATCGATACTCCTCATCACCAGTCAAACCGACTACACGCATCGATCGACACAACCTACAGCATATCGATCGACACTAAGGCGGCCGACATGGAGAAAAATGGAAAATTTTCAATTGGAAGTTGGGATGATTGCTATAAAGAGAGCTTTGCAGTAGAGGAAACATCAGATGCCCTAGAAGCAGACAAGAAGAGTAGAGGTTTCACCACAGAAGACTTCTTCAAATCCAGTGGAGGAGCTGATATTCAACCTTCACCATCGATCAACAACACTGCTGCAACATCGATCGATCTCCATCCATCCACATCGATCGACGTGCATCCAGACCTTAGATCCGAGGTATGCAAACAAGACCTTATAGATTTTGAAAATCTAACATTGGATGAGTTTGGTATTTTCAGGGATCAAGATGGCCATGCACGAGCTATAGATGGAAGAATTCTTAAAGTTTCAAAAGAAGATAGCAGACATACTTCAGGTTGCCAACGGACCAGACAACCTCTTCATGCAACAATGGAGCAATCCAGAGCACAAGCAGAAAGTTACAGATGAGCATAATGATGCAGCTGGCAGATTTGAGCCAACACCTAGACCACATACTCAACCATCGATCGACACGGAGAATCAGCCATCGACAATATACTAAAAGAAGGAGATTGATGAGTTTGTCCACAGTATCTACAAGGAATTGGGAAAAGCAGAGGAACATTTAACCAAGGGCCTCGATGATATCTACTTCCCTCTCGACAACAGCATAGCCTGGTTAACCACACACATAAATGAGATGAAGAAATCCATAACAGACTTAAGGAACAGAGAGCAGCAGACACATGAACACTAACTTTGATTTATAAGCACACTCGGATGATAATCGATAACATGTTCGGACCAGTGAAGGCTCGCCTACAATCAATTGAAGAAAGTCTTGTTGGAATATACTCTCAAATAAATAAGGAAGTAGATAGTTTCACATCCAGAATGGACGCATCACAGCAAGAGGTTGACAAGATTCAAAAACAGCTTGATTTTCAAGAAGTTACAGCTGCGTCGATCGACAAGGACACCAATCCATCGATCGACAGACGTGTCATGATACTCGAAGGCCAGATGCAGTTATTCGGTGAAAAACTTCACGAGATTATTCAAAGGTAACTTGCGAGTCGACCTTCATCATCCACATCGATCGAAAGAGGATAAATGAGATCGATCGACAAGCATCATTCAGAGACGATCGACGCAACTACAACAACATCGATCGATGTAGAGCTTCAGCCTGCCCGCGAGAGGAAACTAAAAGACACAATTGATTCAATGCAAGAAGAGCTGAAGGAACTATCAGATTATGCTTACGACAAGCTTGGAAAGCACGAGTTCATCATTGAAAACATTGGAGAGAGACTAAAGATCATCTCAGATGCAGCAGCAAAGATGAATGAGAGATGGACCAGTGTGGATGATGCCACAAGAAGCTTCATTGCTACATGGTTCCAGATGAACAGAGATAATGTGGATACTTGTTTTCCAACAAGTAGCTGCTTTGCACCTCACTAGCTCAACCACCTCCAAAGTCAAGCTACAAGACTATAACAAAGTGCTGAGTGGGAGGTAACCCACTATTAGGTAATTTTACTTAGCTTTATTCATTTTAGTTACTTATTTTCGTTTTTCAATTTAATTTGTAGAAAATATATATAAAAAAAAAGAGAAGAGAGGAGGATGAACCAGAGTAGACGATTGCCAATGATATCGACCGACAAAACCATGTTGACATCGATCGACACAACCACTTTCAAAACGATCAACGGCCATCTCTTACCATCGACCGACACAGGCTTCGGTCAGGTATATCGATCTAAACTTTTCAACTTAGTACTTATGGTTTATGTTATCCCATTAACTCCGACTGAATATACACTGAGGACAGTGTATAATTTAAGTATTGGGGGAAGTTGCTGATAATACTCTACCTTTTGATCTTGTTATATGTTTTCAAAAGTTTTATTGAGTCAAGAAGGGGACAATGATCTTTTTCAATATTTACTTGTTATCTAACCACTCTTTAGCACCACTCTTAGATTTGTTGACTGCATAATGTACTATAGATGCTAAAGTGGATCACCTATCAACTAGAACCACACTTGCTATGAATGTTTGAAAGAACCAAAGCTGATCTCCAACCAAACTTGACTACATCTGCTTGTCTTGGGGCTTGGTATACACGGGGTCAGATGCTTCAAACAAGTATGGAAGGTAAAGCCTTGTGTAGATAGATATATTACCCTCTCTCTCTCAAATTTTGAAATTTAATTTTAAATTTTTAATCTTTCAAAAAAAAAAAGGACTAGTTAGATATTTACTTAGGAAAAGAATTTGAACAGGACTTGGTGGCTACAACCATTAAAGCTTGATTCATGAGAGTTCTATAGGTAAAGAGTTCGAACAGGACTTGGTGGCTACAACCATTAAGGCTTGATTCACAAAGAATCTTGGGATATAGGTCTAAAAGAAGTGAACAGGGCTTGGTGGCTAAAACCATTAAGACTTTATTCATGGAGGTCTGTCCAATCTTGGTTAATGTCTTGCAAATAAAAGTAGACTTTAACTAGGAGAGAAATAAGTGGAGAGAGAGAGAGGAAAGGAACTTCTTTTTACCTGTAAGTCATGATACTTGTTTGAGAAACCTTGCATCTTGTGATCGATACTCCCAAGGTAAAGCCTGCACTTTTATTTTATGCAAAGAAATGAGAACAGTAGAGGGGTGAGTCAGGCAGGATTTGCTAAGTTGCTGGCTAGATGAATTTGGTTGCTAAGCTAGGATATGGTATAAAGTACTTATGTAGTTAGGAGATATTTGATGTTGCTTGCAACATTGTAGAGGTGATGATTCTAGTTAGAGATTGTTTGAATCCCTGCTGTTTTAAACCTCTTTCAGAGAGACTACCTGTTTATTTTGCTTGTTGACAAGCAAAAGTGTAAGCCTGGGGGAGTTGATATACCATGGATTTGATCCGTTTTTACCCATGGTATATAGGTGTTTTTAAGATATATATATATATATATATTATGTTTTAGAGTCTATTAGGCATGTTTTCAGGTCCAGGAGCATTTTGGAGTAAAGTGATGATTTTGGAGCATTTTGGAGCTTAGTAGAGATTTCATCCGAGCTGACCATCAAACCAGACCAGAGGTCGATATTCGGAGACAACAATCGATCGATGCACACTCTGTGCCATCGATCGACATCAGTATCCAGAGGTCGACGTATCAAAATTACAATCGATCGATGCACATCCTGTGACATCGATCGATACGGAGTCGTGCAGAGACAGAATGGTTCCAGCCGACTTAAAGCCCAAGTCTTCACCAAATTATAAGATTGCTCCTGACGAGTTTTTTTTAACCTAATGAACTCAATATATATAGCTTGCCTATGTGTTTAAGGCAAATCATGCTTTCTATTTTGTTCTAGTTTATTGTTTAAAGTTTTTAGAGATTCTTAGAGTTGGAGAGAAGATCCAAAGAGATTTGTGATTGGAACTCCATTATTTGTTTCTCTATCTATCTACCTATGAGTTTCTTTCATCTTTTTGCTATGAATTGCTTGACCATGTCTGAGTAGTTCCATTGTTAGATTTAGGATTCAAATAGGTTGTGAGGGATTAGCCCCAACTCTAGATTGCTAAGTTGTGATATTCATTGTTAGAATGTTCTTAATGCTTGTGTTCTAGAGTAGCTAAATCTTGACCTAGGATTGTTTGTTAACCTGACTTCGTCCTGAATACATCCTATTCAAGCTAAGATCACTACAGAAAGGTGATAGCTGATCTAGAATCTTAGTGAGCATCGATTTCAACCCGCACATAAAGCCTACTAGAAGCGCGTCAATCGATATTCCTATAGAATAATCGATCGACGGAGTGAAAGGTATACCGATTGATACTCCTATAGAGTCATCGATCGAAACTTTCTAATTGATCATCCTGATAGGTGAGATCATTAGATCTTGTCATCAGACGAATCTAGAAAGTGAACGCTGATCGATTTGTGCATAAGCTGTTGAGCTCTTTAATATCATGCATGCAACTTGTTAGGCATATATAAGATTATAATCCTGATCACGTGAATAGAAACTATAAGTCTAGCTACTTTCCTTAATTGCTAAAACCCTCAATCAAACCCACCGAGCAACTGCCTTGCTCAAACCTGCACTTTAAAGTTAATCATAATCAACCTAGCTTAGTCACTAAGGATTAGATCTTTTGTGTTCCCTAGCTCCCTGTGAATTCGATCCCTAAGTACTACAACTGAACCTCTTATTTGAGAGATTAATTCACTCCTTAGGGTAATTTGAGTGATATCAATGCTTCTTTATAAAATCTAGTATTGTTGTTCTTTATTATGTATAATAATTTTATATGATAATGTTGGATATAATAATTGTGTTGGGTTATTATTAAAACAAAATAGTTGAGTAAAATTAGTGAATATGAAAAAGTATAGGATGTTAGTAATAATTAATGATAAAGTAGAGAGAGAAGATTCTTAGAACAATCTTTTTATAAGAAAATAATGAAGTAAACTATTGGAGTTGTTAAAAAAAAAATGAAGTAAACTATTAGAAAATATGTACTTTATTTTGAATAGAGTGAACTTTTTGAAGCAAAAAATGAAGCTAAACATTGGAGATGTCCTTATATACTTCACGTATAGTCAAGAATGTGGTGATTTCCATTGTATTTATATATTTGGTTTTTTTAGCAATATTTGTTTTTGTTTGCTTTCTACGATTCTGACGATTGTAGTAATCATTGCTATATTTATCAAGTTGTTAATGAACATAATTCTTTTCACAAGTTCACATCCCATGACCATTATCATATGTGATTTTTTTTTAAATATATTGTGAATTTGTTAGAAAAATATACAGGTCAAAATTGCAGTGAACAGAATTTATGGGAGTGGTAAAACATACACAAAATTGTTAGTGGAGTTCGGCCAATCTTCTTACGTATCGGACCTGTTACAGATTTTTATTACAAAATTGGAAAATTTTACAACTCTACTCACACCCTATCCTAAATACACTAAAAATTACACTTAGTTTTATTACAAAAGAAAGATGTTCTTACAAACTATTTTATGATTTTCTCTTTTGCTCATTTTCTTCTTCTCTTGTTCTCTCTCACTTTGAAATTTTGAGATGAGTTTTTCTCTTTTCTTTATGTTGAGTATTTATAGTAGAAGGTTGGACATGTGAAAGCCACAAAGCCACAAAGCCACAATTATTGATAAAATGTGTTCCTCTTTTATTAACTACTTTGCTATCGATCACCAACATTACCATCCATCATTTTTCACATATGCTTTGACTAACAATCTCCCACTTGAAAACTGATTTCAATCTGTCCACACCTTGATCAATGTAGCAAGTCTTCCTGGCTTGTTAATGAGGTTGGACACAATCACAACTTAACTATGATACGATCTTCGTCAACATGTCAGCCAGATTCTTACTTCCTGGGATCTTCTCATGCACCAACACTTCATCTTCTAACGATGATCTGATGAAATGATACTGACGATATGTGCTTTGTTAAATCAATGGCACTTTTACTATCATAGTACAACACGCCTTTTGCCTTGTAATGGTCTATCTCTTGTAGAAATGATTGTAACCATATCATCTCTTTTGATGCCTCTGTTACCGCAACATACTCAGCTTCGCACCTTGATATAGCTACAATTTTCTGCAATTTTGAGACCCAACTAATTGCAGTACCACCAAAAGGTAGACATAGCCGGTTGTGCTCTTTGTGCTGTCAATGTGACCTCCATTGTCAGCATCAACATATCCATGCAATCTTGTCTCATACATCCGTGAAACATAGTGACAAACTTGGATTTTCTTTCAGATATCTGAAAATCCACTTAACGGCTTCCCGATGTTCCTTTCTTGGATTACTCATAAACTTGCTAACGACTCATACTGCTTGTGAAATGCCTGACCTTGTATATATCATCGTGTACATCAGGCTGCCTATAGTAGAAGGGTATGGAACTTTATCCATATATGCCATCTCATCTTCCGTCTTTGGAAACTGTTCTTTGAATAATAACTGAAAATGACTTGCCAAGGGAGTACTGACTGGCTGCGCGTCATCCATGTTAAACTTCTTGAGGACTTTCTTCACACACTCCTCTTGTGATAGAATAAGACCGTCCTTGCTTCTACTGATTCTCATCCCAAGAATCTGTCTTGATTCTCCAAGGTCTTTCATCACAAACTTTTCTGAGAGTTTTATCTTCAAGCTATTGATCTCATGCAAGTTTTCTCCTACTATCAGCATGTCATCTACATATAGGAGCAATATCAAGTACAACTCTTCAAACTTCTTAAAGTAACAACAGTGCTCAGCTTCACACCTCAAGAAAGCGACACCTTTAATAAAGCTGTAAAACGTCTTATACCACTGTCTTGGAGCTTGTCACAAACCATACAAGCTCCTTTTAAGCTCGAAAACAAAGCTTTATCTTTTATCTCAAAGCCTTCGGGTTGCTTCATATAAATTTTCTCATCCAAATTACCGTGAAGAAATGCTTTCTTTACATCCATCTGCTGAAGATGCAAATCTTCTTGTGCTACCATCCTAAGAACCGTTATAATGGTCACAAGCCTGAGTACAAGAGAAAAGATTTCAGTGTAGTCAATGCGTTCTTTTTGTTGCAATCCTTTCACAACAAGCCTCGCCTTATATAGCTTACTCCAATCAGGTTCTTCTTTTATTCGGTAGGCCCACTTGTTATGCAATGCTTTTTCTCCGTAGGCAAATCTGCTAACTCCCACGTATGATTGGATATCAATAAAGGTTACATAATCGTACGAACCTCCCAGCAATGAAACTGGAGTGGATCCTCACACGTCAGTGTGTACATGCTCTAACTTCTCTGATTTCGGCTCTCTTCCTCCTTTACGGAAACTAGCCAGTTTCTGTTTTCTGAGGATGCAAATTTCACACATCTGATGATCCACCATCTTCAGATCCGGAAAAGCGCCATTTTGTACCATGAGTTTCATCCCTTTCTCACTCATGTGCCCTAACCTATAATGCCACAACTTGGTCTGTTTGGCATTCTCGACAACAAGAACAATGTCTTGATAACTCGTGATCATATAAAAAAGTGCCTCTATTATGACCTCTAGCCACCACCATGGAACCTTTCCTGACTCTCCAGGCTCCACCACCAAAATTTGAAATCATGCCCCGTATTATCAAGTTGACCTACTGAGATCAGATTTCACATCAACTTTGGCACATGTCTAACCTTTAATTGTAATCTTCCACACACATCCATCTGACATCTTCAGGTTCATATATCCATACCACTATGTCCAAAGGTAATCCATTAGCAAGATATACCTTTCCGTAATTTCCTGCAACATAATTCCCCATAATGTTGTGGTGTGGTGTTGTGTGGAATGACGCTCCTGAGTCAAGAACACATGAATCGACTAGGCCATAAACATATGAGATTGAGACTTTGGTGGTATTTGCAGCTGCATCACGAGCTTCATATTTCCTCGGAGAATCAACTGACGCTACCAATGCATCAGCAATTTCACGTGTCACTGCATTGGTTCCACCTGCCTTGTTGTCTTCTTTCTTCGGTGGTGCCTGGTAATTTCTTTTAATGTGGCCTTTATTTCCATATACGAAACTTTGAGCCTATATTAGCGTTTGCGGAAAACCTCTAACCTCTTGAACCAAAGGTTACCTACTACTAGAGATTCAAGAGAAACCCAAATTAATTTCTGTAAGTAAACAATCTCTGTGCTTTAAGAATTTTCTTTTAGTGAATCAAATTACCAGTGTATTCTCATTCCTGACTGAATAAAAAAGGTAGATGACAGTATGAAAATTCTGTTAGTCAAAGCACATGTGAAAATGATGGATGAAAACGTCAATGATGGCTAGCAAAGAACTCAACGAAAGAGGAACACATTTTGTCAATAACTATCGCTTTCACATATCTAAGCTTCTCCTATAAATACTCAACGTAAGGAGAAGAGAAAAACCCATCAAAAAATCTTAAAGTGAAAGAAAACAAGAGAAGAAGAAAGTAAGTAAGAGAGAAAAATCATAAAATATTTTCTTAGGGAAAATCTTTCTTATGTAAGAAAATTAAGTGTAATTGTCTTGAGTGTATTTGGAATCGTGTTGAATTGAAAATTTGTAAAATTTCTTTGTTTGATAATAAAAGATCTGTAGCAGGTCTGGAGACATAGACAAGATTGGTCGAACTCCGTGAACAATTTCATGTGTATTTTTCTGCTCCCATAAATTATGTTTTCCGCAATTTTGATTTGTATATTTCCTAACAACTGGTATCAGAGCTTGAGTTGAGTTACGGTGATCGGTCAAATTTTTTTAGTGTATTTAACATCGGTTAGTCTATGGAGGTGTTTTAATTCACTGTGATTCCAGAAAGAATGGGAGGCAAAGATGGTTCGAGTATCAAAAAATTTAACGGTACAAATTATGCATTTTGGAGAAATTACCAGGCACCACCGAAGAAAGAAGACAACAGTAGGCTGTGCTTGACTAACAGAATTTTCATACTTTCATCTACCTCTTTTATTCAGTCAGGAATGAGAATACACTGGTAATTTGATTCACTAAAAGAAAATTCTTAAAGCACAGAGATCGTTTACTTACAGAAAATTAATTTGGGATTCTCTTGAATCTCTAGTAGTAGGTAACCTTTGGTTCAAGAGGTTAGAGGTTTTCCTCAAACGCTAATATAGGCTCAAAGTTTCGTATATGGTTTGATCCTTTGCGTTGAAAGTAAATACATTTTGATAAAGATTCTACCTTTTTGGGGTACGGAATATTATCTTAAAATTTAGAAAAGGGCAAGCGGCAAAGTGCAAGAATCAAGAGAAGAATATGAGAAAACAAACGTAGAAACATAGAGCTAGTACTTTGCTTGAGCCTTAAGACATTTAAAACGTGCAATGACTGCAATAGTTGACGTGTGTAAACTAAGGAAGAAATGTTGAGAATGTTCTGAGTTGTATTGATTACGAAGAATGTACATATATACTTGTTACAATGATATCTCAACAGAGAATATCTACATCTATCCGAAATCTACTCATGATTATCTCCTCAATACTTATGACATCGATACTAACTTACTCCACAAGTATCGTATCTCCTAGACCACAACCGGTATACTCCAACCAACATAACCATCTGCAAGCTTACCAACAAAGCGACGAAACCTCGCCGGATTCTTATAGAAAGGTCCTTTATCCGACAGAAGCTTGTGGTTTTGTTCCATTGGAGTTGCTACTGGTTTGCACCCGAGCAGGCCAGCTTCTGCCACTATATCCAATACATACTTCCTCTGCGTCAAGAACATTCCTTGTGGCCCCCTTGCAATATCAATGCAAAGAAAGTACTTTGCTTTCCCCAAATCTTTCATCTTGAAACAGTCACTCAGATGAGATTTAAACTTTGTCACCATCTTCAAATCATTACCAGCTATTATCAGATCATCCACATATATGAGTACATGCAGTGATCTTTATCCCTTAGTGTAAGTGAAGAGTGAATAATCAGAGTATGACTGTTTAAACCCAAACTTCTTCAGTGCGCTTGTTAACTTGGCGAACCAGCAACGGGAGCCTGTTTTAGTCCATACAAGGACCTTCTCAAGCGGCACACCTTGCCATCGTCACCTGTTTGGAACCCTGGAGGCATTTTCATGTAAACTTCCTCCTTATGGTCACCATGAAGGAAGGCATTGTGCACATCCATCTGGTGCACCTCCCAGTTCTTAGCTGCAGCAACTTCTAATAACGTACGAACTGTGGTCAGTTTTGCTACAGGTGCGAAGGTCTCGTAGTAGTCCTCTCCCTCTACTTGCTTGTTTCCACATACAACAAGCCTGGCTTTGGGTCTCTCTACTGTACCGTCGGCATTGAACTTATACTTATAGAGCCACATACAAGCCAGTGCCTTCTTTCATGTAGGTAGATCAGTCACATCCCATGTTCTTTGTTCTTCAAGAGCCACGACTTCAGCTGACATTGCATCTCGGAAGCGTGGATCTAACATTGCCTCTTTGAAGTTTCGTGGTTCTTTTACCGAAGATATAGCTGCAAGGAACACTTGATGTTTCTCAGAGAAGACTGCATCAGTGACATATGATGAGATAGGATATGATGACGTACCTTGGACCGTTGAAGACCGTGATGGGGTAGCTGGTGAAGCGGGAGTGGCGTTATGTTTATCAAGGCACTCAGAATTGTAAGCAACATAGTCTCTGAGTTTCACAGACGGTTTAGAGATGCGGTGACCTCTCCCTAGCTACTCAACTTGAGAAACCTCTGTTTCAATACCATCTCCAGTCTCTTGAACCGAAGTTTCTGCAGCTTCCATCTCAGTCACAGTCTTCTCAGGAACAACTGCAACTGCTTTGGGAACAACTACTTCTCCTACTTCTTCGACACTCCTCCTTAACTCCACAACCGGAGACTCACAATGCAGCTCTCCTGCTGCAGGTGGTATCGAGAGAGCAGCATCAGAGACAGGTGTGTCTTCTGCATAAGGAAAAGACGTCTCTTTGAATACAACGTCTCGAGAGACCAAGAACTCGTGGATTTCCAAGTCATATAGCTTCCAACCTCGCTTGCCAAATGGATATCCTAGGAAGACACACCTCCTGCTTCTTTCTTTGAACTTGTCCTTGTCCCGAGCAGTCTTATGCGCGAAGCACAAGCACCCAAATACCTTGATCTCATCATACAAAGGAGGCTTGCCGTACGAACACTCATACGGAGTTTTCCCATTCAGCAGAATAGACGGTGTCCTGTTGATAACATGTGCAGCTGCAAGTACACATTCTCCCCAGAACTTGATGGGAAGGTTAGCTTGAAAGATCAACGATCTTGAGACATTTAGGATATGACGGTGCTTGCGTTCAACCCTACCATTCTGCTGTGGGGTTGACACGCAAGATGTTTGATGAATGATAGCGTTGGCTGAGAAGTACTTGGTTAGGCACATGAACTCTGTCCCGTTGTCGCTTCTAATCTTTTGGACAGAGCTACCAAACTGTCGTTGGACCAAGGCACAGAAGTTCGGTAAGATCGTCTTTACTTCTGATTTTTCAAGAAGCAAATGTATCCAAACTGCTCTGGAGTAGTCGTCGACAATAGTCAAGAAATAGATAGCACCGCAAGATGATGGCTCACGGTAAGGACCCCAAAGATCAACGTGAATTAACTCAAATACAACAGAGGCTTTATTGAAACTTTCAGAAAATACCCCACGGGTTTGCTTGGATTTAAAACAAATTTCACAACCACCAAATTTTTCTTTATTCTCTAAAACACCAGAAACAAAAGGCAAATTTCCTGAAACACCAAATGCGGGATGTCCTAATCTCCGATGCCACAGTGTCTTGTCCTCACCGGCTTTGACTCTGAGTCCTCGTGCCAAAGTAACATCCCGATAAACATAAACTCCATCCCGTTACTCACCGGCTCCAATAAGGGTCCTCGTAAAACGGTCCTGCAAGACACAAAGAATATCAGTAAACACAGCTAGACAACCAGTTTGCTTGAGAAGTTTTGCGACTAAAAGCAATGTGCAGTTCAAGTCAGGAACAAACAAAACATTTCTCAATGTGAGTTTATCAGAAAGATACAGCGACCCGCTCTTGGAAGCCTTTACTTGGCTACCATCAGCAAAGTTAACTGGACAGTATGTTATGTCCACTGTGTCAGTGAGTAACTTAAGATCACCAGTCATATGGTGAGATGCTCCGGTGTCTAGAATCACCTCACCCGTTTGTCTCTTACCATTCAGCTTATCAGGGACAAGAGTCTGCTTTTGTTGCTCAAGAAGAGTGGTCAATGATGCCCACTGCTCAGCTGATAGTCCTGGACTCCAGACCCGTCGTGGCTTGAGCCACATTCGAACGAGGTTGTTGACTGCGACCTCGTCCTCCCCTTGCTTTACCACGTCCACCACGATCACCACTCTGATTGCGTTCTGTCCACCAGTCTGGGAAGCCAACAAGTTGCCAGCAATCCTTCTTGTCATGTCCAGTAAGTCCACAGTGAGAACATACGACAGATCCTCCACGGCTACGAGCCACTGCAGCAATCAGTCCATTCATCGTTGAGTTATCTGAAGAACTGTCCTCTGCTTACGAAGTGAAGCCGACTGCATCTTCCTTAGTCTCAACTCGAGACGAGAGAAGGCGTCTCTCTTCCCTGACAACCCTTAGATACACCGAATCTAGGTCAGGTAACGTCTCCATTCCAATGATGTTTGTACACACGTTTCCAAATCGCGCATCGTCAAGTCCCATTAAGAAAGTGTGCACCTTTTCTTCTTCATACTCTGCCACAAACTTGTCAGAAGCTCCACACGTACACTTGGGTAAAGGTTTGTAGTTGAGAAGCTCCTCCCACTTCTTGACAAGTCGTCCAAAGTAGTCCATGACAGAGGAACCACCTTGTTTACACGCAGACAACTCCGATCTCAGTTGGTGAACACGTACTGCATTACCAACAGAGAACCTCCTTTTTCAGATCTCCCCCATCTTCAGTGCATCTGGAGTGAAGGTCACGGTAGATCGTGTCGCAGGGGTTATGGAAGCTCTCATCCAACCCACAATCATAGAATTCACCGTCTTCCACATCTCCGCTTCCGCAGGCTGATCGATCTCACTCGGCATCTTCAGTGTACCGTCAATGAAACCAATCTTACGCTTGGCACGAAGCGCATTCTCAAACTCTGATGACCACTCGCCATGGTTTTCTCTTGTCAACAAGACTGGAGAGATGGATACTCCCGGATTATCAGACGGGTGTAAGTAATAAGGTGACAACATACTGTTGTTCTCGCTACTTGCGCCTTTGATGATATCTTTAGACATAATTTCTTTCTCTCAACGATTTTCTTCCAATGGATTTTTTCAGAGAGGCTCTGATACCATGTAAACTAAGGAAGAAATGTTGAGAATGTTTTGAGTTGTATTGATTACGAAGAATGTACATATATACTTGTTACAATAATATCTCAACAGAGAATATATATCTACATCTATCCGATATCTACTCATGATTATCTCCTCAATACTTATCACATCGATATTAACTTACTCCACAAGTATCGTATCTCCTAGACCACAACCGGTATACTCTAACCAACATAACCATCTGCTAACAACGTGAGATGTGTCTATGTAAAAGAAAAGTACAAAAGTAAAAAAAATAAAAATATCCTATCGTTGAAAGAATTTATATAACTCATGTTTTGTAGTCACAAAATCACAAACAACTGAAACTCTCATTATAATAAAGCCATGGAACATCCTCCACCTTCTCGCCTCATTTGCCCTATGATACGACACCTATACCGTTCCTTTTTTACCAATTATAAAATCATAAACGGAAAGCATTTTGACCTGATTGACCATTCTTATTCCTTACATGACGTCTCTACATGATGATTACAGCCTTGACCACCGCCTTGACCCCTTATATTGGTGCAACAACAAAAAATCAAGAGATGAGCCTTCTTGGTGTGGTGCTTGTGAATGTAAGGAATCCAGTACAACATATTACTATTGTAATGAATGTACCACAAAGAATGCGTCGAGTCTTCCCTTCTAATTAAATCTCCCCATGACCCTAAACACAATCTCCAACTTATGGGTAGTGAGTCAAGTATGTCTCCTTATCTCGATTGTAAGATGCTCACTTGTTCTTACTGTGGATCAAGTTGTGGAGATAATCGTATACTTTATTAGTGTTTTACTTGTGAGTTTAGTTTGGATCCCGTTTGCGCAATAAGACCTGCATTCCTAAACTATCAAAATAGGCATGAGCATACTCTCAACCACTTTCCTAGAAAGACTAATTTGTTATGTGACGTTTGTGGGTTAGTTGATAGCAAAACTCTCATAACCACAAAAATAATTACAAAAATAGTTTTAATATATAAAAAATAGTTTAATAATTACAAAAATAGTTTTAATATATAAAAATTATAATTTTTTTATAAATTGTTATTATACATGATTTATACATAGATATATGTATAAAAATTATTAAAAATTTTAAAAATTGTTATTATACATGATTTATATATATATATATATATATGTATAAAAATTATAAATCGTTTATAAATATAGAAAAAGGTTTATAAATATTTTTAATTTTTTTAAAAAACGTTTTATTATATATAGTTTATTACTGGAAACTTGAAAAACGTTTTTAAAAATTGAAAAACGTTTTTAAAAATCAAAAAACGTTTTAAAAATACAAAAAACATTTTCATAACCACAAAAATAATTACAAAAATAGTTTTAATATATAAAAATTACAAATTTTTTATAAATTGTTATTATACATGATTTATACATATATATATGTATAAAAATTATTAAAATTTTTAAAAATTGTTATCATACATGATTTATATATATATGTATAAAAAATTATAAATCGTTTATAAATATAGAAAAAGGTTTATAAATATTTTTAATTTTTTAAAAAAACGTTTTATTATATATAGTTTATTACTGGAAACTTGAAAAACGTTTTTAAAAATTGAAAAACGTTTTTAAAAATCAAAAAAACGTTTTAAAAATAAAAAAAAACATTTTCATAACCACAAAAATAATTACAAAAGTAGTTTTAATATATAAAAATTAATTTTTTTTTTATAAATTGTTATTATACATGATTTATACATATAAATATGTATAAAAATTATTAAAATTTTTAAAAATTGTTATCATACATGATTTATATATATATATATATGTATAAAAAATTATAAATCGTTTATAAATATAGAAAAAGGTTTATAAATATTTTTATAAAATTTTAAAAACTTTTTATTATATATAGTTTATTACTGGAAACATGAAAAACGTTTTTAAAAATCGAAAAACGTTTTTAAAAATCAAAAAAACGTTTTAAAAATACAAAAACGTTTTGATTTCTAACCAAAACAAAAAAAAATTCCAAAAAAATAAAACAACAATCAAAACAACAATCCTAACTTAAACTATCCATTCAATCCTAAACTTTCTAACAAACAACCTAAAATCCGAAAATCTAATCTCACAAACCCTAAGAAATTGAAAAAACAAGGTTTTATAAGATACTTACATGATTTCGGTTAGGGAGAAGAGATGCGGGAGAGATGCGGCGGTCCTCTGTCGGAATGGAGAGAGATGCGGCCGAGAGAGATGAGAGAGATGAGAGAATTGAGAGATGAGAGAATTGCAGATGCGGCGGAGAAGAAGAAGTCTGCGGTTTATATTTATTGATTCCGACGGATACGGGTTCGTCGGTATTCCGTCGGAATCATTAAAGCCCTAGTTCCTCGGAATTTCCTCAGAAAATTCCGAGGAAATTCCGAGAAATACTGAAAATTATGACGTTCCTCGGAATTTCCTCAGAATATTCCGAGGGAATTCCGAGGAAACAGGGTTTTGGGTTTCAAAACCTCGATTTTTTTTGCCGTATTTCATTTCTTATACAAATGTAATGCATACCATTGAGGATTCTTTGTATAGATGATCATAAACCATGAAATAGCAAAATTTCAAAAATAATTGTAAGTATTCCCTTTAACGTTTATTAAAGTGTATAAGTGTTTCTCTTATGTTGTGTGGTTTTCATTCATGCAATCGTAAAAGTGTTTGTTATCGTCTAAAACACCAAAGTTTGACTTCATAATCTGGTTAAGACACTTAATGAAGGTTATATACGTGTTATTCAATCCGCAAAACGTTGTTTTCGGTTTAAAATCCCTAGTTCCTCGGAATTTCCTCAGAATATTCCGAGGGAATTCCGAGGAAATACCGAAAACCATTCCCTTCCTCGGAATTTCCTGGGAATTTTATGAGGAAATTCCGAGGAACTAGGGGTTTTAAACCGAAAACCCATACCTTCCTCGGAATTTCCTCGGAAAATTCCGAGGAAATTCCGAGGAATACTGAAAATTATGACGTTCCTCGGAATTTCCTCAGAATATTCCGAGGGAATTCCGAGGAAACAGGGTTTTGGGTTTCAAAACCTCGATTTTTTTTGCCGTATTTCATTTCTTATACAAATGTAATGCATACCATTGAGGATTCTTTGTATAGATGATCATAAACCATGAAATAGCAAAATTTCAAAAATAATTGTAAGTATTCCCTTTAATGTTTATTAAAGTGTATAAGTGTTTCTCTTATGTTGTGTGGTTTTCATTCATGCAATCGTAAAAGTGTTTGTTATCGTTTAAAACACCAAAGTTTGACTTCATAATCTGGTTAAGACACTTAATGAAGGTTATATACGTGTTATTCAATCCGCAAAACGTTGTTTTCGGTTTAAAATCCCTAGTTCCTCGGAATTTCCTCAGAATATTCCGAGGGAATTCCGAGGAAATACTGAAAACCATTCCCTTCCTCGGAATTTCCTCGGAATTTTCTGAGGAAATTCCGAGGAACTAGGGGTTTTAAACCGAAAACCCATACCTTCCTCGGAATGTCCTCGGAATATTCCGAGGGATTTTCGAAGACAAATACTTTATAATCAAATCCCTAAATCGAGAAGGTGAATTCCGAGGAAATTCCGAGGAAAAACTAAAGTCTCTCGGAATTTTTAAAATCCCCGTCGGTTTTTTCCGACGAACATGGTTTCCTCGGTATTCCCTCGGAATATACCGAGGAAATGTGTCTTCCTCGGAATTTTCTCGGAAAATTCCGAGGAAATTCCGAGGAAACCACATTTCTTGGTTTCCTCGGTATTTCCTCGGTTTTTGGTCAGAAAATTCCGAGGAATTCATTTTCCCTCGGTATGTCCCTTAGAATAACGATGTTTTCTTGTAGTGATTCCAAGTGTGCAACTCGGAAAGATGTGTGGGATGGAAAAGAGCTAGAGCAAGAACAAGAAGAAAAAGAATATGAAAATGTAAATTCTTTTGAAGTGATAGGTGATGGAATTATACAACATTTTAGCCATTCACATCGCATGAGGTTTGAAAAGACGAGAAGCAATATATTGTATGATGAAAAAAATAAATGTCATGCATGCATACTTCCTGTTTATGATGGCGATATTTACAAATGTATAGACTCTACGTGTGATTTTCTACTCCATGAAGCATGTGCAAATCTTCCTCGGACAAAACATCATATGGCACATCCCTATCCATTTATTCTAAAAGTGAGAGACAATAAAGCTTTCTATTTTAATTATTGTAATCGTTTGTCGTGTGGTTTCAGATATGTGTGTTCCGAACGGGGTGAGTCTATAAATTTAGACGTGCGATGTGCTACAATATCTGAGCCATTCGACCATCAAATTCACCCACATCATTTGTTCCTAAGCAATGAAGTTGGAAAATATAGACCATGTTCAGTTTGCGAGGAAAGGAGTTTTCGAACTTTAAACTGTATCAAATGTGACTTCTCATTGTGCTTCTATTGTGCTACACACTCCCATATAAAGTGAGATATGAGCATGATGAACATTTTCTCATCTTTTCCTATGAAGATTGCAAGTCTCAGTTGGTGTGAGGTTTGTGAGGAAACTTTAGATTCATATAAATGGTTTTATACATGTAGTGAATGTGGGGTCGCATTCCATATTGCATGTTTGCTAGGGACATGTGCATTTTATGTCAACCCTGCTCAAAATATCTTGTTCCATGGTGAGAAGTTTAATATAGTTCTGACCAATGGTCTCACTCGACCCATCTGCAAAGAATGTCAAAGGCGTTCCCAAGATAAGCTAATGATCCAGTACTTGGATGATGGTGAAGAATTTATAGCTTGTTATCGTCATTTGGAAGTGGACAATACTTAGGGTGAGGAATTCAAGTGTTGGTGGAGGGAAAAAACAACAATCAAATTTACATGTTCTGATTGGTATTCAACGATTCCTGGTTGCAGGAAAAAAGATTGGTTGTTGTTTATTGTTTTAAATCTACACAGCCTGAGTCTACATTAATGTAGTTTGTACAATGTTTATTTCGCTTATAAATAATAAAGCCTTCCTCACAAGAGAGCCTTCTTCTCAAAGTCCTTCTCTACTATTCATAACAAACATGATGTCAAAATATGACGAACTATATAAACTACATACATTGAATCCATGCATCACGTATTTATCAACTCTAAATAAGGGTTTGCTATATTTAGATTTATAAAAAAAAACTTGTACTAGAAAAGAAAATCTCATTTCCAACTATTAATATTCCATGCCGCCTTTTACGCTCCACGTCTCATTTCTGGAGTGAAAATAGGGTCCAGAAATGGTGAAAGACGAGGTTGAGAGGGTGACAAACAACAGGAAAAATAATCAAAGACATTATAGAAGAAGAAAACGAATCACGGCGAGATGACGGTCATTAATATTATCTTCAGAGTCGAAGAGATATGCAAGAAGTACGACAAATACGACGTCGACAAGCAGCGCGAGCTCGGCGCGTCCGGCGACGATGCCTTCTCCCGTCTCTTCAACTCCATTGATACCGATATTGAATCCGTTGTACATGTTCGTCTCTCTCCTTTTCTCTTTTGACACCCAAGAATAGATTCTTACTAGTAACGTTATTGAGTTTTATATTTTGTGTCGTAATATGTAGAAAGCGGAGTTGGCATCAACAGAGACCAATAGAGCTGCAGCTGTGGCCTTGAATGCTGAGGTTCGAAGGACAAAAGCGCGTTTAGCTGAAGATGTTGTTAAACTGCAGAAACTCGCCGTTAAAAAGGTTAACAATGAATTTACATATTTACCGTTTTAATCCACCAATAATGAGTAACGCCGGATGAATATCAGTTGGTTGTGTTCAAACTTTGGAGTGCATACATATATAAACAGGTGAAAGGGCTTACAAAAGAGGAACGAGAGTCCCGATGTGATCTAGTTATCGCGCTAGCCGATAGGATTCAAGTGATACCTGACGGACATGAAAGACAAGCTAATAATGAATGGGGAGGTGCTTCCGCCCCCAACAAGAACATCAAGTTTGATATATCTGGTACTTCGGCTTTCCCCTTTACTACTTAATTCAAGATTCTGTAAATAATAAAATATTAATAAGACTTGTTTTTTCCCCTTCTTAACCATCAGAGGAAGACATGGATGATGGGTTTTTCCAGCAAACTGAAGAGTCCAGCCAGTTTCGACAAGAGTATGAAATGAGAAGAAAGAAGCAGGCATGTGATATGCATCTATCTAACTTTTTTATTCTGACAATGAGGTTTCAGAATTAATGTATGATTTTTCTTCAGGATGAGGGCCTTGATGTTATATCAGAAGGTTTGGACGCACTGAAGAACTTAGCTCGTGACATGAACGAGGTTTGTTGTTTTCTTATAGTTTTTATTTTATTTAGTGGAGATTTACATTAATTTTGTTTCAGGAACTTGACAAGCAAGTACCATTGATGGATGAAATGGAAACAAAGGTGAGATTCGTTTTCCTATATATTATCATTTTTCGACCCTCATTAGTCAGCTGAAGAAAATGCTTGCTAGGCCTAGACATGTAATTTATGCATGGTTGTCTTAGAGCATGTTCAGATAGAAACGTTAAGAGTTGCCAAGGGAAAAAATATTAATATTATAATAATTTATTTGTTTTTCATTTTTCTGTAAAAAAAGAAAACCAGTTACTGAATGCCACTTATTTAATGAACTTTTGATTTCGGTTTCCGTAAAGTTCTTAACCAACAATTACACACGCATATATAATATATACATACACATATTATTTTTCTTAAGGACCCTAGTATAAGAACACCGGTAATGTTGCTGTGATTGTTTTAGAAACATTTATTCTTTCTCTTTCCTATTTTTGCTTTATTTTCAATTCTTTTATTATAAAAAATGCTGTTAAGAACCTGGGATAAACATGTTCTTAGGTTGATGGAGCAACTTCGGATTTGAAGAACACCAATGTTCGGCTCAAGCAACAGCTTGTAAAGGTAAACAAAAGAAGCTAGCCAACCATTAATCTGTTTATTAATATTTTTAATCAACATGCTGATTGTTATTGCCATTGATCATAAGCAACTCTTTGCTAAAATTGGTTGGGAATTTCAGATGAGATCGAGCCGCAACTTCTGCATCGACATTATTCTTCTCTGTGTGGTCCTTGGAATCATCTCTTACATCTATAAGTAAGCAAATGTCTCAATTCCAGTCTCTATCTTTTGTTCGCCTCTAAAATTGTTTTCTAACAAGTGGAACATTTACGTTGTTCATCGCAGTGCCCTGAACTAAGGATGTTGACGGCATATACCGACATTGTCATTGCCATTGTGAAGCCTATGGTAACTTCTATGGTAACTTCTTAACCAAAGTAATAATAGTCATTTCTTGGAGAGCAAGTAAGAAAGTTATTTTCACAAGCTTTTACTATATGTATACAGTTTTAAGGAATTATTCTTGGCAAGAAGTAATAAATAAATATATATTTGTACAAGGTTCGCTGATGTAATTGTGTTTGTTTTGTTCGGCGATTTTTTTTTTCTTTTTGAATCAGAATGTTTCAGCGTTTCCGAGTATCATAAATCTGTAAGAAAATGGAAGCAAACGTTTGTGGGCATTTGCATAGTTGAAAAGTTGTGATAGGGAAAAAATGATTTAACCATGAATATGGCTACTTATGGCTTTTTCGTTTGACCAAAAAGTTTAGCGTTTACTAAAACCTAATGATCTGGATGGATAAACACAACAATTTTTTTTTTATCGAAAAACATAACTAAATTAAGTAAAATCAATAATAATAAAATGGAGAAAGAAAAAAAGTTTGAAACCAAAAATGAAAATTTAATGGAATAATTCACAAATGTCCCTAATAAAATACACAAAATCCCAGATAATTTTGAAGTTTCTATTTTTTAATTAATCTGGAGGTTTCCAAATTTACGAAAGGGCACTGACTAAATTTAAAAAAAAAACCGTAATTCACAGATGAATCCTCTCTCCGGATATTTAAATAATTCCCAAAACATAATTTTTTTTTTTTGATTAATACGGATAGACCCTCTGTTCGGGTATTCAAATGGGCCCTAAAGTATGGGCCATATCCGTGTTTGGTGACCAGGATAGTTGTGACTTAGTTTCGCACAGTAGGTGGGTCGAACCTGAAACGTGTTAACGTCCCAGTCCCGTCTCCTTACCACCCGACCACAATCACCCGGTCAAAACTTCATATCTCTGTGGTCACACAAATTCGCACCCGAATTGCTTAGCTTTCCAGAGTTCATTTACCATTAGATAGCCCCAATGTGGTTGTCTATATTCATGCTGAATCAGTCGTTATTCACTTGTATTACAAAGAGGTATGAATATAAGCCCGCTCGAAAGATCATACACCCACAAGAAAACGAGCAATTCCATCAAGGTATACATTTAATATATAAAAAGGTGTACATTTAATACTATATTATTAATTTATATTAACATCACCTGATCATTTATTATTCTACTGAATAATTTCCATATTAATTTGTTAACTATTTTTGCACATTTTGACCCAAGAAACCCTATATATTCTGAACCAGTGTTTTTAGAACTGGACCGACCCATTGAATTATACGAGTTCGACCATGAACCAAACATATAACCAAATTGGACTTTAAAGTTATTAAATAAGATAAAAACTACTAAAACTATCATAAACTGATGAACCTGAATAAACTAACTAATCAAGTAAGAATATTTTTATTTTTCTCTTTACAATTTTTCACTTTTAATTTATTTATATATATTATAAATTTTTTTAAAAGCATAAAATCATAATATTTTATGTTAATCTAAAAACATAAAAATTATAATATTTGTAATCTTTTAAAATTATATACGTAATTTTATGATTTAATTATATTTGATATTTTTAGAATAATATTTTACATAATTAAATTATATGTTAAATACATTTTTCTTAAGATCTCTAAGCTGGATTATTTAATTCAACTTATTTTCCTGGAATACATAAATATGATTCAAATACTCAAGAAAAATATTGGGAAAATTGCCATATATGATTCACAACTTGATTTCAAATGCAAAACTAAACCCAAACTTGAATCAAATGCAACAGTAACCTAAAAGACTATTGAAATTACAACCAGCTCCTTGTGAACAAACAAAAAAACATAATTTTTTTTACGTTTCTAACCCCCGCAAATCTTCTGTCCAGACGACTTTCCACTAAATCGTCCAGACGACTTTCCACTTAGTCGTCCAGACGACTTACTAGTATAGTTCTTCCTAAAAATAATTTAAATTTTTGTAAAAAATATTTTGATAAGTGAAAAATTGAAATCATATAATTAACATATATTTTAAGTGATATAAATTAAGATATAACAAAAGTGAATTGTTTTCAACATAGATGAGTGAAAGTAGTGAGTCATGATATTCTTTGGTTTAGGTTTCACCAACATATGTTGCAGTATTGTATGTGTTCTTAGGGTTAGATTTTAGAAAGCATAAAAGTTTTTTTGAAAAATTTAAAATTTACCTAAGTGTGTTTATTTCTATGTATAGTAAACACTATTTAAGTTTAATTTGATTTTATAACGTGTTTAGTTAGTTAATTTAGTCAATTTAGTTTAGGAGTTAAATTTAGGGTCTGGGACGACTTACTCGTAAGTCGTTTGGTGAATATATTTACGGTAGACGACTTACTAGTAAGTCGCCTGATGTATATTATTCAAAAGAAGACTTATTAGTAAGTTTTCCAAACCGGACCGAACCTTTAATTTTACCAATGTACTTTTAAATCTAACCGGATTATTTACCGGACATATATAAGATAATTTTTTATTCACTTTTTCGCGAAATTCAGAAAACCCTAACGCCGTTTCTGTCAAAGGCGATTTCGAAGGCGATTTCCGTTGATTCTCTCTAATCCTTCGTTCTCACCGCCGGTTATCTCTCCGCTGTTATCACCGTCGTTCTCACTACCCTTCTGACCGCCGCTTACTCTATTTCAGATCTGAGAGGAAACCCTAGCGCCGTTTCTCTGTAAACCCTAGCGCCGTTTCGCGTCTCATTCTCTCCGCCGGTTCTCTGTAAACCCTAGCGCCGTTTATCTCAGAGGCGTCTTGTAGAACTCCGCCGCCGGTAAGTTATATCTCTATCAATTAATGACTTAAGGTGTATCTGTAGTCGTTCTCACTGCGCTTCTTCTTTTCACATCTATTTTTGCAGATCTATAACCGCTGGGTCGAAGGCGACTATATATTCTCCGAATTTTTAGATCGGCTTTAAAATGTAGTACTAGAAGTCTTGGAAGACTTATAATTAAGTCCTCCGGAAAGTCTTCCAGCTGAAAGACTTTCCAGACGACTTAACTATAAGTCTTTCAGCTGGAAGACTTGCCAGACGACTTAATTATAAGTCGTCTGGAAAGTCTTCCAGACTAATAATTAAAATGTTATACTTGATGGTTGTGTGTTTCAGATGGTTGTCTTTGATTGTTTTGTAGACAAAAAATGGATATTCCAGAACTCCCCCGGAGGATACATACATTAGGGGAAGAGCCCCCCTCACTGAAGAGCATTTTGTATCATACGGATTGTGTGGGAACCGAAATTCACACCGTCAAGTTTTGTTGATCGGAGGAAAGTCAAGTAAACCTAGCCTTCCCTGAAGGTCCCGGCTATCTGCTGGGCCACACATGACATAATCAATATATAATAAATGGGAATGTAAAAATCGTAAGAACAAAAGATAGAGCAAAAGATCTTATTTCCGAATTCGCGTTTAAGCGTGAACAACGGGAAAGAGATCGGCTACAAGAGATGTCGATGAGTTCGCTAGTCTAGCCGCCTAAATCTAACCTAGTTGAGTCACAGCTCGCTAGTAAAAACGGAAAAAATGCCTAAGTTGCTCTAAGTGCTATGTTGCTGCTAAGATTGCTCTTAAAAGTTCTCCTCTTGCTCCTCGCCCCAAGCTCTCTTTATATAATCCTCTTAGGACGGTCTATTCCTCCTTTGGGCCGAATCTATCGCAAATCGGGCTTCTTCCATTTTCGTCGATCTTCATGTTTATCGGGAAACTTGACATTTATCTTCGGGAAACTTGACATTATTCTCTTTATGTAAAGATAAACATGGACCGTCATGTCCATTTCGACTTGATCCTCTGGAAAGTCGTAAGTGGGCCGCTTGGTCGCGTTCAAGCCTTCTGGGGCCGTTTTTTTGACCATGGACGTTTTACGATTTCACGAGAAACTAGCCTGTTATGGTACTTGTTTTTCCGAAGGAACCCCAACTCCTCGTATAGTCGAGATGACTGGTGTTTTTAGAATAACCGTGATCGTTTTATACGATGAATCGAAATCCATTCGTCAACTGAACCTTTGGTGGTCTTCCGAAGCCTTCCCGATTTATTCCGACCAAAAGAAATGGGGTTCTTAGGTTTCACGTCTTCAAGGAGTTGAACGGTGAGTCTTCGAGCAAAGATGCAAAACGCGGAACTGGACTAGTTGTCGAGACGGTTTTGCGGGGAAAAGGTCGTACCTGTCGAGTAGTCCGCACGCAGGCGCTCGGGACCTGGACACGAATGCTCACGCCGGCGCCCGTGGCCAGCGCGGGCGAGCCGGCTCCGGCACCCGGGACCAGCACGGGCGAGCCGGCGCCAGCGCCCGGGACCAGAACGGGCGAGCCGGCGCCGGCGCCCAGGACCAGCGTGGGCCAGCTGGCGCCGGTGCCCGGGACCAGCACGGGCAAGCCGGCGCCGGTGCCCGGGGCTAGGCCGTGGCTGCTCCTGCTGGTGTCCGGGTTTACGATGCGATCATCCCTTCCGGCGTTTCGTCGAGTAACTAGTTTTTCTTGGTTTTATTCATCACTTGATTCCTTCCAAGGACTTTCGGGCGTTGATTGCGTCTTTGACCGATTTTGACCCCAACAGTTAGCCCCCCAGCTAGCTAGGACTGTGGTTTTTTGGTAACAGGTCCCAGCTCGCGGTATAGCTAGATAGGAAGGTGTGGAGACGCAATCGTTTGCCGAAAGTCGGAGTAACTAGTAAATTTTCCTTCTTTATAAAGATGGAGTAAGAATTTCTAGTCATTCTTACTTCATCACAAGAATTTCACCTTCTAAAGTGTCTCTCTCAAGAAAAGATGTCTTCAAGATCACGATCCTCTAAGAAGAATTCGTCTTCTCATTCATCTTCGGGTGATTCTCCCGTCGACGAAGTGGTTGCTCCAAAGCACGAGGAAAGAGTTGAGGAAGATGCAAGGGAGGCATACTACAAAGCTTTATGTGGCTCGTCTCCGCCCCCGCGGGACATCCCTATCCCCAAGAGACCTCTGAGGGCGCCGGGCGCGTCCTTCTCACCAAGCATGGTCTCTCCCGAGTACCTCACGATTCTTTGAAACTTTTACCAAGTTCCGAGTGGGGTTACGTTCCGGATCCTGACCGATGGCGAGAGTGCAAGGAATCCTCCGCAGGGCTTCTTTACTTGTTATGAAGGCTTTCTCGTGTACTGCCGCATGTGGTTCCCGATCCCCGGTGCCATTGTCCGTGCGATTCGTCGTTTTGGGCTTTCGAGCAGCCAGCTCACCGTCCCGTCCTTGGAGAGTTGGCTTGGCGTGCTAGTCTCGAGTTACGAGCTAGGCGTGGACCTTAGCCCTAGCGATTTTGAGGGACTTTGGTATTCTAAGCCAACGGGGATCGAAGGTTCGTACTCCATGATCCCAAGGAAGAATATGACCATAATTCAGGGGACTACTTTGAACCCCAAATCGTGGTTCGAGCGCTTCTTCTTTGTCCGAATAGACGAGGAGTCCGTTGAGGAAAGATGCCTTCACCTATTCCCTCAGGAGTGGAAATTCAATCGCGGTAATACGACTAATTCTGTTTTTCGTTTTCGTACTTTGAACGCACATGAAGATAAAAATTTTGTTTATCGTGCAGTGAACAGGGTTGTTGTGCACACTCATGCTGATCTTTTCGTCAAACGAGATCTTCTTCGGGAAAGGTCGTTCTTCTGAAGTATCTTTTCCGTCGAGCTGATTCGAAATGCGGTGGAGCTCCATCGATCCCGAGTTATTCTTCAGCCTTCCGATGTTCCGTGTGATGTCGAGCCGATTGCTGTCTTGCCTGTTCGGAGGCGGAGACATAGGTCTCGGAAAGGCAAAGAGGTCGAGCGCGAGACGGTCTCGGGAGATCCTTCGCTGTTAGGAGGAGACCCCAACTTTGTTCCGGGGGAAGGGGGTGGAACTAGCGAGTTTCCCCTGCCTAGCAACTTTTTCGATGGTCTCCCTCCAGCGTTTACTACCGATGAGTCGTTCGAGGATGAAGCGAAGAAGAATGTGTTTGCCGAGGGTTCTCGTCTAATCAATGAGGTTTATCCTTTGAACTTTGATCGTATATATTACTATTGTTGTGTATATATTTTTCTGATCCTAAGTTCGTACAGGGAATGAGGGTGTTCGGAGCGGCGCTTGATGGAAGCTTTCGAGGATCGAGGATCTCTCGCTTCAAAGCCGAGGAAGCCAAACGTGAACTCTTCCGTTTCCGGAAAGAGGTTGAGGAACAAAGCCGGAAGCAGGCCGAACTTCATTCTCGAGCCCTCGTGCGTGCGGAAAGGAGAGGAAGGAGAGCGATCGTTGCAAAGATGGCGCGGAGGGCTGAATCGTTTGCCACCGAGTTTGAGAGCTTGAAGGAAGCTCAAGATTCTGTGGGTGATTTCCGCGAGTGTCGGGGTTCGGTTGCTAACCTTTACAGGTCGCAGAACCCGGACTTCTCCTTCTCCTCCGAGATCGCTGAGATGAAAAGTCTCATGAGCGAATGTGCTCATGCTGAATCCTTGGTTCCTCCGATCGAGGGAAGGGTCCGGAAGATTTGGGACCCCATCGAGGTTTCGGAGGACACGGTGGAGACCGGAGCAGGTGGAAACGCGGAAGGCGTAGATGAAGAAGTTGACCAGCCCGTGGATTTGTTCGGGATCTCCATGTCCGGATTCCTTGACCTCGATTACTGAGGATCATTGGGATTGTATCCCTTTATCTTGATGGTTGTATGCTTGGCCGGGTGTGGCCGTTTATTTGTATATTCCGCGACCGTAGGAGGTCGCGTAACTTTGTATATTATGTGTAGATTTTGCAGAAATTTGCCTTGTGATTTGATTTATACTTTCGTCAAGTGTAGAGGGTAGAATTCGAGTAGTCACTTCGTATTCTAACTCTTATTTTGTCGCTAGGTCCTATACTACTTTGTAGCGAGTGTTTTAGGTGTTAGCGATGAGAGACATGTTTTTGGATCTCGTATCGGGTGTTGATACTATGTCTGTGAGATGTTAAGATCCAGCAAGGCTGGGTTTAGGGCAAGACCTAGGCTTACTCTCAGCTTTAAGGCTATGCGATGACTGATCGGCTTTCGTTTTCCCTGTTAGTGATTTCTTCCTGATTCTTCCTGATTAAAGTCTGCGACTTGGCGCCGGCTTATGCGACTTGTGTAGTAAGAACCGAGCTATCTCCAGAGAATATCCGGAGTGCTAAACCAAAATTTCGGGTTTTCTTGTATAGCGCGCTATGATATCCTTGTCGGATGTAAGAGGACCTTATTCTTGCGAAAAGGTCTGACTACGGATTTGTATTATGAAACGTTTATGTGCTCGTCCGTCGGGGCCAATCGACGGGCGTTTTTTTTTTTTGAAGTCGCAGGTGGACTGTTTTGACGGATGATGCGATTTTGATACCTTTGGGAAATGGCGACGTCTCGCGTTTCCCCGAAGATATGATTTTCGTTTTTCCGAAGTTTTTATGCGTTACTGTATTAAGTACGCATTGAAAGATCGATAGAAAGAATTTTATTGAAAAAGTTTCGAAAATTTTGAATACATGTGTGGGTATTTCGCGTCTTTGTGGGAGTATAGGAGTATACGTACCCACTACCCCCCCCCCCCCCCCCCCCCCCCCCCCCCCCCCCCCCCCCCCCCCCCCCCCCTTTTTGGTGAGTGGGATAGCTGAACTCGCCGGGTTTCGACGAGCTGCCTACGTACCTCTTTCGAGGATCAAGCCATCTCATAGTTCTGATTGTTGCTGTGGACGTTTTTACTCCCCGGGTGTTGACTTTCCGATCGTACTAGCCGGATCGGTGGTCTGTGCGGGGGTTGAGTTGTCTGCTTTTACGGCGATGGACTCGGAGACTTTGTCGCTGTCTTGAATCGTTGCCTGTTTGGATGATCCTGGATCATCTTTTTTCGAGTTTTCAGGAATGTTATGTGATTCCTTTGCTCGTTTCGGGTTAGCCGCAGGGGTGTTCCGATCTTTTTGCAGTTTGTGCTCGGCTAGGAAGCAGAGTCTCGACTGTTTCTGGCTTCCCCAGATTACTGCAGTTCCAGTTGGAGTCAGAAATTTGATGCCAAGGTGATATGTGGACGGTACTGCCTTCATGGAGTTGATCCAAGGGGTTCCCATGATCGCATTGTAAATGGCCGGGTTATCGACTACTGCGAAATCGACAATTTTCGTAATTTCTTTAGCCATGACCGGGAGCTTAATGCTCCCAAGGGTCATAGAGGTGACGCCCGAAAACCCAGTTAAAGGTTTCGGCTCTGGGAAGACTTCTCTAAGTGGGATGTTCATCCTATAGAGGGTGTCGCGGAAGATGATGTTGACCGTACTTCCTGTATCGACAAGGATGCGGCCGACTTCGAGATCCTGGATCACCAGGTCGATAACTAGAGGATCGTAATGAGGTTTGTCGATTCCGATAGTTTCTTGTTCCTCAAAAATGATCGCGTGGTTGGGAATGTTGCTTTTCGGAAGCCAGTTGGAACTTGTCTCGGCTTTTCGCCCATAGGCTTTGATAGATGAGACCGAGTCTTGATAGAACTGCGATCCTCTGATAATCATATTTATCCTCTGGCGACTGTTGTTGTTCCCATGGTCGTCCTGTCTCCTTCCGCGCTTCTCGCCCGATTGACTTTCAGGCGCGTGGTTCTCGGAGGCGGCCTTATCGGTTTTTGGGCGGTCGGATTCCAGAAGCAGGTCTTTTATACTCTTAACCTTTGACAGTTTGCCGGCGAGGAGCTTCACAGCGAGCCTGGCGCAGAGAACTTTGCAGTTCGCGGTGGAGTGACCTCTGGTATCGTGGAACTCGCAGTAGGAATTATCCTTGTACTGGTTCCTGGTCCAGGTGTTTCCGGAGGTTTTGCCCTGCTCCGAGTTGATGGCGTAGTTATGTTCGCCTTGGACGTCTTCCCCTTCGTGATAGACGTACTTGTTGTTACGAGAGGGTTTCTTCTTTGAGGACGTTTTCTGCGGTCCATGCTTTTGCGATAGGACTCTCATCTCTTCCTCCATGACGATGAAGTCCGTTGCCTTGTGGAGGGTATCCTGGATCGTCCGTGGTTTTTCCAGCAATATCCACTTTCAGAACTTCGACTTGTACCAGAGAGTTTTTCTCAGGACGTTGATCGCGACTTTGTCGCTGATACCCGTCACTCTGGCCATCACTAGTTTGAACCTTCTCATGAAGTCGCGGAGTGATTCGTCTTCCTTTTGAGCTACACTCCATAAGTCCACGTCGGAAGTCTCCCTATCCATAAACATGGAATACTGTTTGAGAAATGCCGAGGCTAGTTGGCGGAAATTTCCGATGGAGTTTCTTTTGAGCCGAGAGAACCATTCGAGCGCGGCGCCCCTGAGATTCTCGACAAAGAGAAGGCAGTGGCCGGCGTCTCGTTCACGCTCCGGGAGTTTGCATCTTCCCATCACGATCTGGAAGGACTGTAAGTGTGCCTTTGGATCTGTGGTACCCTCGTAGACGGGAATTCTGATCTTCCCAGGTTCCGAGACGTGTGTTTCTGTGATCCGAGCGGTGAACGGCGTTTTTCGTGCTTCCTCGAGAAGTCTATCGATATCGGGAGCGGCACTAGTTGCCTGGTGAATTTGTGATTTCACCGCTTTTACCTCGGCTACTGTTTTTGCGAGAGACTCACGGAGATCGTGGATCTCGTTATCGCTACCTGCGTTCTTCCAAGCTTGTCGGTGCTGGTTACGATGGATCCGAGTTTGATCCTCCGCCAGTTCTTCCTGTTCTATCCAGTAGAGGTCTTCTTCCTCTTCTGTCATGGGTTTTTCGAAGGACACCGTCTATCGGGCAGACTGACTTCGGGTCCTTCTAGTATGAACGTCAGCGTTATCGTCCGAATGATCGGATCAGTCGCTACTGTCCAAGTCGATTCGTTCGACATCATTTTCTTCATTGTCCCCAGTGGGAGGTGGAAGATTCTCCGTAATCGGTTGCACACCCGGTTGGAGAGATTCGTCAGGGTTTTCGCCTGAGGAAGTCTTGTCCGCGCGTGCAGCTCGATCGCCCGGAGTCCCGAAATCGAGTCTTCTGCCGCTGCGGGCTCTTGTGATCCCTCGCGGGGCCTTGCTCTTGGCCTTCACCGTTAAGGTTTCCACCTGTTCTGCGAGAGAGGCCACATGTTTTCCTTGTTCGTCCGCCTGTTTCTGAGCGGAGGCGAACATCTCTTTCATCTAGTCCAGTATCGTGGTGTCGGCAGCAACCATTGATATGTTTCCAGCTGGAGTGTTGGTGGCGTTGGCATCGACGAGAGATCCGTCGTCCGTTTGCGGGTCGTCAGCGTTGGTCGCCATATCAGACCGAGCGTGTGTGGTTGCGAGTGAGATTGATCCGTACCCCCCTCCTTTTAGCGCCAAACTGTGGGAACCGAAATTCACACCGTCAAGTTTTGTTGATCGGAGGAAAGCCAAGTAAACCTAGCCTTCCCTGAAGGTCCCGGTTATCTGCTGGGACACACACGACACAATCAATATATAATAAATGGGAATGTAAAAATTGTCATGTCACCGATCTTAGATAGGATCTTCCGGATTGACCATGGTGCGAGGAGACGCACCAGTCAGGTCATAAGACCTTGAGACAAGCATATCATGGTCCAATAAGGAAGGTTAAGGGCATCAGGAAGCTGAGACTTAACCAGGATGTGAAAGAAACAAGTGTAAAGGAGCTGGACGAGTGATCCGGGAGCTGGACGAGGTCTGTATCAAGCTCGATCAGCTAGGTGCAGCTGGAAGTTAGCTCACCTAAGTGTGATTAGCTCACAGGAGCTGGAGGACTAGCTCACTCAGCTGGGAGCAGTTAGTATTCAGCTCAACTCAGTTGGAGGAAGTGTTCTGGTCCGGACCAGTGTGGTCGGGTCAGGCGGTTACAGGGTGAGCCGATGGTCCGGGTGCAAGGTGGTTTGTCTTAGGCACGGACCAGGGAGTTGGCAAGCTTCCAGGAGTGTGAGCTAAGGCTCAGTGGACGATTTTGTGGAAAGGAAGAAAAGAAAGAAACTGCCAAAGGGCGGTTACGGGCGGTTGAGAAAGGGAGAAACTGCCCTTTTGGATCTAAGGAATTGGTAACTGCCTCCCAGGTGGTTATGGACGGTTGGGGATCGATTTCCCTTCTATTTTTTCTTTGTCTCTGTCGAAAGTATTCATGATAATATGACAGAAAACTCAGACAACTTCCGGAGGGAAAGAGAGAGAGATGTGAAGGCAGGAAAGGGGCAGGTTTGAGGGCAATCAAGTGGGGAGTTGAGAACGACCCTCTGGTGAGTTTTGATTATTTTTTGCCATGCCCTGGGCTTCCTCTACATCTATAGAAGACACGCAAATAGCCTGGAAAGAAGAGGAATGACCGGATTCTACTTCCAAGGCCAGAGACAGCCTTGAAGGCAGATGTGTGTGGAAAGGCAGTTTCATGGGAAACAAAGGGGGAAGTGATGAACGACTTTTGGATGGGTTTTGATCATGGATGATCATTCCCTGGGCTTCCTCTATAGCCTGGGAACACACGAAGATGGTTAAGAGAAAAGGGAGAAGGCCAGACTCCACTCTGAAAGGCATGAACAGCCGTGAAGGTGGATGCAGTGCAGAAACTGTTTTCATGGAAGTTCCATGGAAGGGATGATGGGTACAACCCATGATTGGATCTTATCAATACTGTAAGTATGTGATAAGGGCTTGATGGAGGCGTTCTCTGGAGGAGTATGGCCGGACTTGATAAGGGGGAACACATGATCTAATAAGATCAAGTATAAGGGAAACTCTCCATGGCCTTGGTTGGACTGGTATGTCCAAATCTCATAGTTCCTGAAGGAATTGTGGAGATCTTATTATGGATTCCTCTTAGTGGGGAATTATCATGAATTATCATGGTTTTTAATTAGTTTTATCTAATTGATTTGATGATGGTCAGTTATGGCCGGTTTAGTGGGAATTGGCCGAATTCAAGGTGAAGGAGGCCGGTTCTTATTGATATGATTGTGGATTCTTCTTAGTTGTGAATTATCAGTAATTGTCATGAATTTTATTTAGTGGTTGGAGCAGGTTTGCTTGAGGTCGAAATTGCACCTGAGGGTATATTGGGGTCAGACCCTTGTGTTAGGTTATCTGATCATATGCTTGTGTGCTGAGATATGTTTGTCACTTATGATATTGATAATAAGGAAGGTTATTGATCAACCTTGGTGTTGGTAAGCTATGTGCAAAGCATTGGCTGAGAGCCATGAAGAAGAGTACTGTCATTACTAGATGGTGTAGACCACTAGTATTGTGCTGGGTGTACTTGTACAAGGGAGGCCGTGTGTGATCTGATCTTGGGCAAGGCTGGACTACCTGATCCTGGGATGATGGATCAAGCTGTCTGCTCTGATTGATCAAAGGATGCACCGGTTGTAAGAGAAAGACTGATCAGGTCCATTGGGACATGGTTCCTTGGCCGGTCTGATAAGTTTAAAGACTCATCAGTTCTGAGTCATGTGGGGTGGTTGGTTGAATGAGTTAGGATCTGATGGGCATTATTAGTCCTTGTGAGGACTTATGATTAGTCCATGAGAGGACTTGGTATTACTAGTCCAAGAGAGGACTTGATATTATATCCTACAAAGTGTAAGGATATTAGATGATGCATTGGCTGAGATGAGCCAGATGCATATAAATTACCATTGAAGACTTCCCAAAGGTTACTTGGTCTGTGGGGATGGTTGGTTGAATGACTAAGTACCCAAGGGAAGAGTTTATGCAGGTATAAGCAAGCTAAGTCAGCTGAGACAAAGAGCTAACAGGCTCCGTGGATGTGGCAAAGGTATGATCTAGCAATGTTGCTTAGATATAGATAGAATGGATTAGGGGAATGGAACCTCAGATTTGTATGACTTGGTCTGGTTCAGGGTCGACCCCTTTGGAGCTAGTGGTAGCTGTGTATACTAACCAAGGCTAGGGTGATTCGACCGGACCAGTGCTAGATTGGTTGTAGACCAATGGATATAGTTGTTATTCCGCTGCGTATGTGTTGAATTAATCTAAGCTAGGAATTGACTACGGTAGTCTTGAGCTTATATCTGAGTTAGCCCTCGCCTATGTGCGATGTTTGGAATAAAGGGCGAAAAAAATTTAGAGGTTCGGTCAGTGTATGGACCGAGCGACGTAAGGCGTCGACCGCGGCCTATTTGGCCGGGATCGGGTCTTACAAGTTGGTATCAGAGCATGCTTGATCCTGTTAAGGACGGTGCTCAGATATGTTGATTTCCAAACCAAAATTATTTCTGAGAACTGAGATGACTTGGAACCTTAGCTGTGGTGAGCCAAGTGAGAGTTGAGGTAAAATTGGGTTTCATGCTTGTGAACGGGGAAGTTCCAAGATGAGCCGGTTTAGCCAAGATGCGTTCTCCAAGGGCAAGAACCTGGAAACAGAAAGGTTAGTTATCTAGTTATTTGGAAGCAATAGACGGATTGGATGATGGACGCAATGCAAGATCTTTGTATGGACGACCTGGACCAGGGAAGTAACATGGACCAGAGAGTGGCTTAGGTTGAAAGAAACGTGCATCACTCTCTTGGGGGTTAGTGTTTTTCCTTGGTGGCCGTTCAAAACAAGTGAGCATATGCAGTGTTTCATGTTGGTCTAAGGGAGACACTACCTGGCTAGTACATGAGTGGGCTTGTGATCAGATGGATCAGCTGGGACTCAGTGTAAACCAAGGTAGGATTCCTTAAGATTGAATGAATGGAATTGATCAATTCCAAGAGGAATTAGAAACACGATGCTAAGTATCTTAGTATGATGAGGATTAAGGTATACTATAAACACTTTTGTGAATGGTATGGGACGTTCACCGAAGTGTGATGCTTTGGAGAATTGTATGGGACGTTTTCCAAATGTGTGATCAAACCGAGATCTTACTCATCTAAGTACTTAATGATCGGTGGTGTGGAAGCACGCGCACGTTTCGATACTGGAGCTACACATGGTTTTGTGAGTCCAGATCTGATCGAAAAGGGTATGTTCAGGGTGTTGGAACCTGGAATTGTCCTGACAAAGTGAGTGTGGCCGGAGGACAGATTATGAACTCACTAGGTCTGGTTAAGGACATTCCAGTGATGATATTGGACAGGCCGATGCCTGTAGATCTGATTGTGATCTTGGACAGGCTGATGCCTGTAGATCTGATTGTGATCTTGGACAGGCCGATGCCTGTAGATCTGATTGTGATCTTGGACAGGCTGATGCTTGTAGATCTGATTGTGATCTTGGACAGGCCGATGCCTATAGATCTGATTGTGATCTTGGACAGGCCGATGCCTGTAGATCTGATTGTGATCTTGGACAGGCCGATGCCTGTAGATCTGATTGTGATCTTGGACAGGCCGATGCTTGTAGATCTGATTGTGATCTTGGAAAGGCCGATGCCTGTAGATCTGATTGTGATCTTGGACAGGCCGATGCCTGTAGATCTGATTGTGATCTTGGACAGGCCGATGCCTGTAGATCTGATTGTGATCTTGGACAGGCCGATGCCTGTAGATCTGATTGTGATCTTGGACAGGCCGATGCCTGTAGATCTGATTGTGATCTTGGACAGGCCGATGCCTGTAGATCTGATTGTGATCTTGGATAGGCCGATGCCTGTAGATCTGATTGTGATCTTGGACAGGCCGATGCTTGTAGATCTGATTGTGATCTTGGACAGGCCGATGCCTGTAGATCTGATTGTGATCTTGGACAGGCCGATGCCTGTAGATCTGATTGTGATCTTGGACAGGCCGATGCCTGTACATATGATTGTGATCTTGGACAGGCCGATGCTTGTAGATCTTATTATTGTCCCCCTAAAGAATCATGAGATGATCTTAGGCGTGGACTGATTTGGAAAGAATCGGGCAACTGTTGATTGTCACCGTGGAATGGTGCAGCTTGAGAATGAGTTTGGACCCCTGATCAGGTTCCAAGGTATTGAGCCGACCTCTTGTTGTTTAGTGGTTTCAGCAATTCTGGTGGAAAGGATGCTTGGAAATGGTTGTGAGGCCTTATTGGCTACCATTTATACTAATGAGGTCGTAGGGGGTGGTGGCCCAGATGGGATACCGTTGGTTCATGAGTTCAAGGATGTGTTTCGGGCGATGCAGGGTGTGCCCCCTGGCAGGGCTGACCCGTTCATGATCGAACAAAAACCTGGAACGGCCCCAGTGTCCAAAAGTCCGTATCGTATGGCACCAGCCGAAATGGCTGAGTAAAGTAGCAACTTGAGGAGTTTCTTGATAAGGGTTTCATACGCCATAGGTATTGCCTTGGGAAGCACCAGTTCTTTTTCTGAAACAGAAAGATGGTAGCTTCAGGCTGTGTATTGATTGATATGGTTGAGTCCTGGAGTGGACAAGAACCGTAATATGATCAAGTCCGGTAAGGGACGAGGATCAGGACACGACCTACTCGGAGATGGACCTATGGTCGGAATGCACGGTTGAGTCCTTAAGTGGACCAGGACCGGAATATGATCACATCCTAAATGGATCAGGATCAAAATATAACAAAGTCCAGTGATGGACAGAAGTTAAGTTGAGGCTGTTCAGTCTTGTAGAGACTAAGATCGCAATATGGCCAAGCTGGGAAAGGCTGTTGCTGGTTAAGGAATGATCCAGTAATTTGTGGCTGGAATCATAAACCTTGGTGTCTGGGAAGGACTTACGTAAACTGAACAATCTGTTAGGTCGAAATTGCACCTGAGGGTATATTGGGGTCAGATCCTTGTGTTAGGTTATCTGATCATATGCTTGTGTGCTGAGATATGTTTGTCACTTATGATATTGATAATAAGGAAGGTTATTGATCAACCTTGGTGTTGGTAAGCTATGTGCAAAGCATTGGCTGAGAGCCATGAAGAAGAGTACTGTCATTACTAGATGGTGTAGACCACTAGTATTGTGCTGGGTGTACTTGTACAAGGGAGGCCGTGTGTGATCTGATCTTGGGCAAGGCTGGACTACCTGATCCTGGGATGATGGATCAAGCTGTCTGCTCTGATTGATCAAAGGATGCACCGGTTGTAAGAGAAAGACTGATCAGGTCCATTGGGACATGGTTCCTTGGCCGGTCTGATAAGTTTAAAGACTCATCAGTTCTGAGTCATGTGGGGTGGTTGGTTGAATGAGTTAGGATCTGATGGGCATTATTAGTCCTTGTGAGGACTTATGATTAGTCCATGAGAGGACTTGGTATTACTAGTCCAAGAGAGGACTTGATATTATATCCTACAAAGTGTAAGGATATTAGATGATGCATGGGCTGAGATGAGCCAGATGCATATAAATTACCATTGAAGACTTCCCAAAGGTTACTTGGTCTGTGGGGATGGTTGGTTGAATGACTAAGTACCCAAGGGAAGAGTTTATGCAGGTATAAGCAAGCTAAGTCAGCTGAGACAAAGAGCTAACAGGCTCCGTGGATGTGGCAAAGGTATGATCTAGCAATGTTGCTTAGATATAGATAGAATGGATTAGGGGAATGGAACCTCAGATTTGTATGACTTGGTCTGGTTCAGGGTCGACCCCTTTGGAGCTAGTGGTAGCTGTGTATACTAACCAAGGCTAGGGTGATTCGACCGGACCAGTGCTAGATTGGTTGTAGACCAATGGATATAGTTGTTATTCCGCTGCGTATGTGTTGAATTAATCTAAGCTAGGAATTGACTACGGTATTCTTGAGCTTATATCTGAGTTAGCCCTCGCCTATGTGCGATGTTTGGAATAAAGGGCGAAAAAAATTTAGAGGTTCGGTCAGTGTATGGACCGAGCGACGTAAGGCGTCGACCGCGGCCTATTTGGCCGGGATCGGGTCTTACAAAAATCGTAAGAACAAAAGATATAGCAAAAGATCTTATTTCCGAATTCGCGTTTAAGCGTGAACAATGGGAAAGAGATCGGCTACAAGAGCTGTCGATGAGTTCGCTAGTCCAGCCGCCTAAATCTAACCTAGTTGAGTCGCAGCTCGCTAGTAAAAACGGAAAAAATGCCTAAGTTGCTCTAAGTGCTATGTTGCTGCTAAGATTGCTCTCAAAAGTTCTTCTCTTGCTCCTCGCCCCAAGCTCTCTTTATATACTCCTCTTAGGACGGTCTATTCCTCCTTTGGGCCGAATCTATCGCGAATCGGGTTTCTTCCATTTTCGTCGATCTTCATGTTTATCGGGAAACTTGACATTTATCTTCGGGAAACTTGACATTTATCTCTTTATGTAAAGATAAACATGGGCCGTCATGTCCATTTCGACTTGATCCTCTGGAAAGTCGTAAGTGGGCCGCTTGGTCGCGTTCGGGCCTTCTGGGGCCGTTGTTTTGACCGTGGATGTTTTACGTTTCACGAGAAACTAGCCTGTTATGGTACTTGTTTTGCCGAAGGAACCCCAACTCCTCGTATAGTCTAGATGACTGGTGTTTTTAGAATAACCGTGATCGTTTTATACGATGAATCGAAATCCATTCGTCAACCGAACCTTTGGTGATCTTCCGAAGCCTTCCCGATTTATTCCGACCAAAACGAAATGGGGTTCTTAGGTTTCATGTCTTCAAGGAGTTGAACGGTGAGTCTTCGAGCAAAGATGCAAAACGCAGAATTGGACTAGTTGTCGAGACGGTTTTGCGGGGAAAAGGTCGCACCTGTCAAGTAGTCCGCACGCAGGCGCTCGGGACCTGGACACGGATGCTCGCGCCGACGCCCATGGCCAGCGCGGGCGAGCCGGCGCCGGCACCCGGGACCAGCACGGGCGAGCCGGCGCCGGCGCCTGGGACCAGCACGGGCGAGCGGGCGCCGGCGCCCGGGACCAGCGCGGGCGAGCCGGCGCCGGCGCTCAGGACCAGCGCGGACGAGCCGGCGCCGGCGCCCGGGACCGGCACGGGCGAGCTGGCGCCGGCGCCCGGGACCAGAGCGGTCGAGCTGGCGCCGGCGCCCGGGGCCAGGCCGGGCGTGCTCGCGCCGGCGCCCGGGGCTAGGCCGTGGCTGCTCCTGCTGGTGTCCGGGACTACGATGCCATCATCCCTTCCGGCGTTTCGTCGAGTAACTAGTTTTTCTTGGTTTTATTCGTCACTTTATTCCTTCCAAGGACTTTCGGGCGTTGATTGCGTCTTTGGCCGATTTTGACCCCTACAGATTGTTTGAAGTTGCATACTGCTTTAAAGAATGCTCTTCATGATGACGAATATGAAGAGCTGAAAGAGTCGAAGTTGGGAGTTTTCATCAAGTTCAAAGAGCTGGGATTTGGTTGGGCTTCAAGGCTGGTTCACTACATGCTCGGTCTCCAGCTCAACATAAAGAAGAAGTATGAGCTGTGGTGTCTCGTTGCTCTACAACCTGTGAGGTTTTCACTGTTAGAGTTTGAAAACCTCACTGGTCTAACTGCGAGTACATCGAGAACCTTGAGAGACCGAACTGTGTTGTTACAAAGGAGTTGGCTTCTTTCTGGAGAAGTTGGTAGTTGATGTCGAAGTTGGGCCATCTACGGAGCAGATAATAGCAGCATTTGGGAGATGCGAAAGGTGGTCTCAGGATGATCGCAAGCGGCTCGGGTACCTTGCCATCTTCACTGATTACATTGAAGGGAGAAAGGGCTCAACACCTACACGGGCTAGTCTGGCAAGGCTAGTGATGGAGTTAGAACGGTTTGAGAATTATCCATGGGGGAGAGTCGCGTTTAAGGTGCTGATGGAATCTCTGAAGGGCAAAGATATTACGGGTTGTTACACAGTTGATGGGTTTGTACAAGCTCTCCAGGTCTGGGTGTACACAGCTCTGCTGGAATTGGGTGCTAATTATGGTAATCCCATACCAAACAGACCACCTCCACTGATACTGGCTTACATGGGTGGCAAAGGACGCATATGCTTTAAAGATGCTAACTGTAGACAGGTATTTAAACTTCAATCCAAAAGACTTCGCAGAAGACTTATAATTAAGTCGTCTGGAAAGTCTTCCAACTGGACGACATAGTAGAAGATTTATAATTAAGTCGTCTGGAAAGTCTTCCAGCTGGAAGACTTAGTAGAAGAGTTATAATTAAATCGTCTAGATAGTCTTTCCAGACGACTTAATTATAAGTCTTCTACTAAGTCATCCAGCTGGAAGACTTTCCAGACGACTTAATTATAAATCTTCTACTAAGTCGTCTAGTTGGAAGACTTTCTAGACGACTTAATTATAAGTCTTCTGCGAAATCTTTTCTTTCCATGTTTCTTAATCCGTCAAATATCTAAGTTCATATCTTCTATTTACTGCACACTACGGTGATCGACTTTGTTCAGAAGGACATTGGTGAAATGTTTCCACAATGGGACTCTGATGTTGAGAACCCGGTCGCGGACAACATAATTAAAGTCATGTTTAATCAGAGACCGTGGAAGTGGACCATGGATTGCTAGGAAGTCATCGGTACTTGGGTCAATACAAAGCCGACGGTTGTGAGTCCAGCGAAGAAAGAGATAGTTGTGGTGAAGGAAGACAGTCCAAGACCTCAGAAGAAAGCTCGTAAAGAGGCACCTGAAGAGGCACCTGCAGAGGCACATGAGGCTAGTGAAGAGGTTCCTACAGAGGCTCGTTCAGAGGTGACTACGACTGTTGGTGGGATGACCAAAGAGGATATTGAAAGATGCTTCAAGGACATAGCTGATGCCATGAGGGAAGGGTTTGGGACGTGCCTTAAGGAGTTCAAGCATCTGTCGGATAGGGTGGAAGCTTTGGAGAAGAAGGTTGGTACCATAAAAGGGAAAGGGACATCATCTAATGATCTTCAAAACATCATCTCTCCGCCTAAACCGACGCACGAACCCGGGGTTAGTATCTCTCCCAACACCTCTCAGAAGATATTGACTAGACAAAGTCGTAAGAATAAGAACTGAAAGTTGGATTTGCTTTGTTTCTTGTATGACAGAACATGTGTGCTTGTTTTGTTTCTATTAATGGATTTTGTATATGGATTTTGTTTCATGTTTGAAATGGATTTTTGGTTAATATTGTTTGAAATGGATCTTTGTTTATAGTGTGCTTGTTTTGTTTTGGTTAATATTGTATAAAACCCATCTTGTACATTTCGTAGTGAAAGTGTTAATGGGGAGAACGCGGGAAGGAAGAGCTTGCCGGAGGATAAAGCTCCAGATGTGTCTGCAGATGCTAGCTCCTAAAAAGAGTTGAGTCTAGTGATAGCAGATTTGTCCGAGGATAAAGCTCCAGAGCCGAGATTTTCTCTATTGGACAAACACGTACCCACTGTTTCGGATTTACAGTAGGAATGCTGCTTTGGCAGTTTGCCCGGCAAAGAGTGATCGAACAAGGAAACTTGCTGCCTCACAGCAATCTCCTTATGTGGCAAACAGCACGGCCAAAGTGATCATTCCAAACAAAAAGCTTTTCCCAGGCTATAACCCTTTTGCACCAATTGACAAGAAGAAGTTGAAGGAGCTCGCTGAGTGGTTGAAAACTGATCCGTAAGTGATTACTTTTCCCATAATAGCTTGCTTTAGTCTACAAAAACTGATTGCTTTTCTACATTTTGTGTTTGCAGTCATTATAGAACACCTCTCGAGAAGAAACCACGTAAAAGTTCAACTCGGTGGTATCAAACCCTCTGGACCTCTTTATCCTGGCTGGACGACTGTGTAAGTCTTCTGCTATGACTTATGTCTTCTACTAGTAAGTCGTCTGGTAAGTCTTCTACATAGAAGACTTATCAGACGACTTACTGGTAAGTCTTTGGTAAGTCTTCTATGTAGAAGACTTACCAGATGACTTACTGATAAGTCTTCTTTGTAGACAATTGTTGGGTCGAAAACGGTTATCTCGAAATCAACGGCTAAGATTATCATTTTTACGAATTCTTCACAAAAGGTTTCTCGAAAGAAGGATCGGAGGAATACAAATATCCATGGACGAGGTCTCCGAGAAGACTGGTACGAAAAGAGACATATCAAGACCCGAGAACCGGACCGTTCTGACCTATTCACCTCGTCCTAGGGCGAGGATGACCCGTACTGAGGTTACCTCACCCATGAGCGAGGATGACCCGTACCGAGGTCACCTCGCCCATGGGCGAGGACGATCCGTGCGAGGTCACCTCACCCATGGGCGAGGACGACCCGTACCGAGGTCACCTCGCCCATGGGCGAGGACGACCAGTACGTAGGTGTCCTCGTCCATGGGTGAGGACGACCAGTACCGAGGTCACTTCGCCAATGGGCGAGGACGACCCGTGCCGAGGTCACCTCACCAATGGGCGAGGACGACCCGTGCCGAGGTCACCTCGCCCATGGGCAAGGACGACCCGTGCAGAGGTCACCTCGCCCATGGGCGAGGACAATCCAATCCCGACCAGTCCGACTCAATTCAACTCTCGTGCCTCCGTATAGTTGTGTTATCCGACCTTTAGACCCTATACATCTCGTTTCGTCTCGTTCGAAGTCATTCTCGAAGTTTTACGATTAAGACCGGGAAAATCATAGAAAACCCGAAGGCCTAAAAATGGCCCGCAAGGATCTAAACGTGTCTAGAGGCCAATCTACGATTTTAGGGATCCAAGCCCAATGAGAGTTATGACTGTTTATCCTAACTCGCGGAAGTAGGATAAATGTTAAGTTTCCAAAGATAAATGTCAAGATTCGAGGATAACTACGAAGATCGACAAAAAAATAGAATATTCCCAAAAGAGATAAACTTGGGCCCAAAGGCAAAGGAGTAAAAGGGCCATCGACCTAAAAAAACTATATAAGGAGAGCTAGAGCAGAAGAAAAAGGGATCCGAGAATTTAGACTTAAAGAACTCCTGCTAGCTTAGGGAGCTTAGAACTTAGGTGGTTAGACTAGCAAGGTAAGACTTAAAACGTTTTTCCGCCTTTCTGTTCTGCTTTTATCTAGTTAGCATATCTCTACTCCTCTCGGAGAAATCCTGTATTCGTACTATTCCATTAATAAAACGCCTCTGAGCAACCGTTTATTTTTATCTTGCTGTCTATCTTTTTACGTTCTAAAGTGATTACGTGGAGAATTCGGACCTTCAGGGAAAATCGGGTTTACTTGGTTTTCCTCCGTATATATTCATTAAAATCGACAATGTGAATTTCGGTTCCCACAGTTTGGCGCTAGAAGGAGGGGGGAGGGGTCGAATTCTCTAACTCGAAAATCACTAAACGATAAAGGATATAGGATGTCCGCTTCAGCAACTCATGATGTCGTCTCTTTCAAGGATTGAGCAATGGCCGACCAGGCCAAACCTCACAACGATCTCCTTGTCATCGAGCTGACAATCCAGGACATCGACGTAGCAAGAGTGTTTGGTGAAACCGGATGCTCGGCCAATATTATCTATAAAAGCACCCTCGAGAGAATACAGATCGACCTATGCACCATCACGGAAAGTCCCAGTCCGATATTCGGACTCTCAGGAGATGCTACTATGACCCTCGGCTCAATCAACCTCATGGTTAAAGCCGGGAGCGTCGTTAAAATCGTGGAATTCTTAGTCGTCGATCGCCCAACATCGTACATTGTAATCAATTGGACTCCATGGCTGAATTCCATGCGAGCGATCCCCTCGACATTCCACCTGTGCCTTAAGTTTCCGACTCCTCATGGAGTCGAAACAATACAAGGAAATCGCAGGATGTCGCAAGTATGTTTCGCCGCTGAGTTAAAAAGAAAGAACATTGAGATTGAAGCTTTCCACGATAAGAAAAGAAAGCTGACTCTCGATGAGGGAACTGTGGGAACCGAAATTCACACCGTCAATTTCCGATAAATAAGATTGCGGAGGAAAGCCAAGTAAACCCGACTTTCCTTGAAGGTCCGGATTCTCTGCGTTGACACACGAAATCGATAAAGTAAACAGAAGACAAAGATGGGAATTGTAATATTTTCCCGAAGGCGTTTTATTAGATGAAAGAAACGAGTACAAGGATTCTCCGAAAGACAGAGAGATTTGCGATTAAAGAAAAAGATAGAGTCGCAGGCAGCCAAACGTCCTAAGCCTTGCTCCGCTAGTCTAACCACCTAAACCCTAGTTCTTCTAAGCTTGCAGGATGCTCTAAGTCTAATTTTCGGATCTGCTTCTCCTCTGCTCTTGCTCTCCTTATATACCTACTCCTAGGTCGGTTTGCCTTAGGATGATGGACCTCGCCTTTGGGCCCAAGCTTATCTCTTCAGGAAATGTTCCATTTTCGTCGGTCTTCGTAATTATCCTCGAGTTTTCTGCTATCTTCCGGTGACTTGATGTTTATCCGACGTTTCGGGAAATCGGATAAACCGTCGTAGCCTGATTGGGCCTGAATTCTGAAAAATCGTAAGTAAGTCTGTGGACTTGTCTTAAGTCGTTAAACGTTTTATACGATTTCTCGGAAAGACGATCTTTCTCGAGTAATAAACCGTATAGCTTAAAGGATCGATGTTCAAGTTAATCGATCTTTGTTTTATACGATGTCTTCTACGAGAAATCCAATCCCTCTAGTTTCTATCGTAAAACATCGAGGATGATTCCAACCGAATCGAAAGATGTTTATTCCGTAGCCTTGATTGCACCAAACTCACGAGAATTGATCCGAACATGCCAAGATGGGATCAGACCGAACACGATGGGACCGAGACCAGGACGAGGACCGTCGACCGGCGCCAGGCCGGGATGCCTCCGGCGCCAGGCCTGCCCGCGTGACGGGTGCCGCCGGCGCCAGGTCGGGTGCCGCCGGCGCCAGGCCAGCCCGCGTGACGGGTGCCGCCGGCGCCAGGCCGGGGTTGCCGCCGGCGCCAGGCCAGCCCGCGTGACGGGAGCCACCGGCGCCAGGCCAGCCCGCGTGACGGGTGCTGCCGGCGCCAGGTCGGGTGCCGCCGGCGCCAGGCCAGCCCGCGTGACGGGTGCCGCCGGCGCCAGGCCGGCCCGCGCGACGGGTGCCGCCGGCGCCAGGCCGGCCCGCGTGACGGGTGCCGCCGGCGCCAGGCCGGCCTGCGTCACGGGTGCCGCCGGTCGCCAGGCCGTCTCGCCGTCCGTGGGTTTTCCTTTTGTTCGATCTCTTTCCCCGTTAGTCGCTCGTGCGGGAAATCTTCGAGTTTGGAAGGATCTTTAGCCGTAGATTTCGAGATAACCGTTTTTGACCCCAACAGTTAGCCCCCCAGCTCGTAAGATCGGAGACGATTTTGCGGGTGAGTGTTTTGATTTTTTTTTGAAAATCGAAATTTTCGGCTAAGGATTTTTCCGCAGGAAACCTGTGTCTTCACCTCCCTTTTTCTTATAAATAGCCAGCCTTCCCTTCTCATTCTTCACATCTTTTCAAATTCTCTCTTCTTCTCTTTTAAGAAAGAAAATGTCTTCATCCCAAGTTGAAAAGAATGATTCTGATGTTGAGATGGGTGAGGCCGGCCAAGCTCCGTCGCTTCCGGCCAGCCAAGCTCGGGCCGTTCAGGCCGTTCAGGAGGCTACTCCATCCCTAATTGATGGGTTTGATTCTTTCAAGGCTAAGCTATCCCGGCGTAGTGCTGCGAAAGGCTCAAAGCGGGCGAGGACTGAGACGTCCGACGTTCCTTCCGCGGCTCCAACTCCTTTGCCTGCTCCTTCGGTTCCTAGTCCCGAAGTCCCATCCGATGCCCTCTCGTCTACAGAAGGGGTTATTGTTCCTGAACAGACTCTTGATGTTCAGATCCATCCATCGGGTTCTTCGACTGCTCCGATCGTGATCTCCGGAAGAGAGGACGCGATATAATCTGCACCTCTTCCCCCGGCGAAGAGGGAACTCGTCTTGGGACTGCCAGCGGCTGGTGCCGCGCCGTTGCCCAAGGGAAGGGCAAGGGCTGGCGCGGCGTCCGGAGCAAAAAAAGAAGCGGGGTGCAAAGAGCGAGGAAAGCGAACTCTCAGAGCCGTTGGCGCGTCATCGTTCCAAGGTTCGATCTTAATTTTTCTGCAATTCTTGCACCGTTTTTTTTTTACGATGATACTTACTCCTTCCTTTTTGCGGGCAGTTTGTGTCGCTGATTGACGGAATGTTTGGCGAGTGCGGGTCGGAAGTCATTTGTCTATCGAAGGAACTGGAGTCGTTGCAGGAAGCGTTGAAGCGTACTAAGGCTGCTTTGCAGACTGTCGAGGACACCCATGCTGCCCAGACGTCCCAGCTTGAGGTTCGTATCAGCGATATTGAGCGCGACCTTGGGAAGACCGCGAGTTCATTACTCAAGGTGAAGAAAGAGAAGAGGAGTAAATCCTCGGAAGTCCGCCATCTTCAGGAGAAGGTTCAGGCTCACGAGGAGACGAACGCCCGTAGATCCTCGGAGGTTGCCGATGCCAGCGACGACTTCTTTGGTCGTCTGACGAGGATGGCCATCCTGTCTGAGTCCTTGATAGCCATCCGCAAGAGGGACTTGGCTTTAGCGGGGATCGAGGGGAGTTTGAATGAGCTCGAGTTGCTTCGAGGTAACGAGGCCCCGTCTTTGGACTTGGAGGAAGCCAGATTATCGTCCTGTAAAGGAGAGTGGGCGGCCACCGAGGGAGATTTTGATTCAATCCTTGCCGGCCTGCAAGCCGAATGCACCCTTGCTCCGACCTCCGAAGACTCAGAAGATCAGGAGCGCACGGGAGAAGATCGCGAGGTTGGCGCGGACGAGGCGGGTAGTGGCGATGCGACAGAGGGAGGCGACGGCGAGGCTATCCCTGTCGCGAGTGAGGATGAAGATGACGCTCCTGGGAGCGTCTAGGTTTATCAATCCCTTCTGGGATTTCGTTTTTTTATGTGTTTCGGCCGTTAAGAGGCCATGATGTATTTACCGGGACTGGCCGTTGGTGGCTTCGAATCCCTGCCCCTCTTTCGGGGTTTTGTTTGAATTTCGGCAGTCTCAATCTATGAAACATTTTCGATTATTTATGAACTTCAGTTTTTTCGAAGTATGAGAAAGAGGGTGTGAGTTGTCGTCTCATTCCTAGTTCTTCGATGATCACTGTACCTATTGTCTGCATAAAGCGAGATTTTCCGCGGTTTACCGATTTACGCGAAAAACTCGTGAAACGAATAGGCTTAAGTGAAGAGACAAATTTTTGGATCTCGTATACCATACTATGTCTGTGAGATGTCAAGATCCAGCGTGGCTGGGTTTAGGGCAAGACCTAGGTTTACTCTTGGACTGAGGCTTTGCGATGACAAATCGGCTTTCGTTTTGCCTGTTTGCGATTTTAACCTGACTCGTACCGTTTAAAATCCGCGAATTGTTGTCGGCTTATATGATTTGTTTGGGCGTGAGTCGAGCCACTTCCTTTACAAAGAGCTAGACCAAAATTTTGGATTTCTTGTATAGCGCGCTATGTTTATCCTTGTCGGATGTAAGAGAGCCTACCCCTTGAAGGGCGGCTATTTGTCTGTTTAGGACGTTAGAGTTCGTTTGTTGTGATCAGCAACAACGAAGTGATACCGTTTTGAGGTGCGTTTGTATGTTCAGAGACGAAAATTTCGTCTGCAATGTTTTGCGGAAAAGAATGTCCTTCAAGCGTTAGCGACGTCTCGCAGTGCTGAAGGTCGATTTTTCCTTATGCCGCATCTCGTGTTGAAACGCTTGCGGGCTTTGGGATGTCTTTTGCGAATGTTCGCAGCCAGAAAACTGTTGTTTCCGTTTTGGACGCGGGACCAAGGGGTCGCGTAAGTTTGACCCAGGGAGAAGCGTCTACATTCACAGTGCTTCGTGAAGTGTTGGCCATCCGGGATTTGTTTTTGGATGTGATAATCGCTTAGTGGATACTAGATCCGTTGTTGTGGCCGTTTCGGCTGATTTTGAAAAAGTCGTGAAAAAGTTTCGAAAATTTTAGAGTCTTCGAAATTTGTGGGAGTATACGAGTATACGTACCCACTCCCCCCCCTTTTTTAAAAATTGGGGGGGATAGCTGAATCCGCCGGTTGGCGAGTTGCCTACGTACCCTTGTCTAGGGATCAAGCCATCTCGTAGTTCTTTTGTACCACGTTTTATCGTTTAGTGGTAGTATTTTTTGAGGTGCATCGCATTCCAAGTTCTCGGGGTTTTGACGTATTGCATGTTTGCGATTTGGTATGAACCTGGTCGGACTACTTTTATGACTTTGTACGGTCCTTCCCAGTTTGCTCCCAATTTTCCTGCGTTTCGTTCGGCAGTGTTTTGGAAGACTTTGCGTAAGACTAAATCGCCTTCTTTGAACCTGCGATGGCGTACGTTTGAGTTGTAGTACCTTGCGGCAGCGTGCTGGTAATTCTGGATTCGAATGAGTGCCTGGTCGCGGCGTTCATTGATGAGATCGAGATTGTCCAGCATCATAGCGTCGTTAAAATCCTCTCTTTCGGGGAGGAATCTTCTCCGTACTCCGGGGAATTCTTCTTCCGCGGGGATCATACATTCCGTTCCGTAAACAAGGGCGAATGGAGTTTCACCCGTAGCCCGTCTTGGGATTGTACGATGCGACCAAAGAACTCCTTCGAGCTCCTCTGCCCATCGCCCCTTCTTGGCGTCTAGGCGTTTCTTGAGTCCGTCAAGGACGGTTTTGTTGATGGTTTCTGCCTGTCTGTTGCATTGCAGATATCTGGGAGTTGACTTTGTAAGTCGTATTTTCCATTTTTCGCAGAATGCTTCGAATCGAGCAGAGATAAATTGAGATCCATTATCTGTTACGATTTCGTACGGGACCCCATGTCTAGTTATGATATGTTTCCAGACGAAGTTCTCGACTTGTGTGTCTTTGATACTTGCGTAGGATTCTGCTTCTACCCATTTGGAAAAGAAATCCGTAAGGACTAGGATGAAGCGCTTTTGTTTTGATGGGTGCATAGGTCCGACGATGTCCATGGACCATCGCATGAAAGGATAGGGGGACGAGATTGAGGAGAGGATCTCCGCGGGTTGATGGATTGTTGGAGCATGCCTTTGGCATTTCTTGCACTTCCGGGCGAACTTCTCGCAGTCTTTTACCATGGTTGGCCAATAATAACCGTGGCGTTTGATTTTGACCGCGAGAGATCTTCCGCCAGAATGATTTCCGCATGATCCAGAATGGATCTCTTCCATGATTCTTCTCGCCCTTTCCCCTTCTGCGCATGTCATGAGAGGACCAGAGAAACACCACTTATAAATTTCTCCCTCTATCGTGATGTACCGTGCCGCTTGGGTTTTCACTTTACGAGCCGCCCACTTTTTGGCGGGTAAGGTTCCATTCACGATATAGGCTCGGATTGGTTCTATCCAAGGGCTGTCGCAGCCATACTCGGTTGGGTTCGCATCCGCTTCCGGTTGATCCTCGACTTTT